>OZ038517.1:29998289-30113289 GCA_964036315.1 Acanthosepion esculentum | reverse complement strand
CTCATGTAATTGGCGAGCAGAGACCTAGACTTGAATTTTATTTTCGTTGGTGAAAACGAATTGAGAAATGAAAACAGACAATGAACCCACTGCGAGGGTTAGGTTTATGAAAATAGATACTGTCGTAACAGGTAGGTGGTCTGGTTAATGGCGATCGGCCCAATGATAATTTTATCTATCGCCCAGAAGGTTAAAATAAGAATCAGTGGTCTGGTTTGTGTTCTCGCTGGACAGTGGTAATAGGAAGTCAGAGGATTGAAATTAAAGAGGAAAATAAACTACAGCCCTTCATCTACGCACTTCAAAAATTAGATTTGTCACAAAGACAGTTATACCAGCCCTAAGAAGGAAGCAGAGTTAGAATACCGAGAAAAAAGGAGGAAGAAATTAACCCCGCCTCTGTGGTATGCTGGTGCGAGATGTGAAGGTAAGCAGGTTGGAATTAAGAGAAGAGCAATCCCTGTGACTACGCCCAAGGAAGATGGATAATTCTCCAAACTTGGAAAGTTGATTAAGAAAGCAGAAATAAGAAACAAAGAAAACCTTTATTGGGATTAATGTGAGGATTGGGGAATCACCGAATCCTCACAACCCTTCGGTATCACGCCAGTTTTGGGTCGAAGTGCATATAAGCAGATGACTTTGGGAGTTCAGAGACTCGGACTGAGACCTCGCATTGACTGCATCTGGAATTCATGTCAGCTGCCACCAGATTTTCTGATTCCAAAAAGCTTTGAATACAACTCCTCTAGAAATTTAGACAAGTCCCAGTGTCACTATAGAGACTGATGCGGGAAGGGTTAATTTTTGTTGTACCAAGAGCTATATAAACCAACTGAAGATTAACCCCATGAATCTCTCATTTTATTTTTCGGTGTGAAGATATTTTTCTTTCTTAAGCCTAGTATCGCAGCGCTGGTTCAAGCCATGACAGGCGCTATAGCCTGTCACGGCTTGAACCAGCGTTGCGATACTACGACCTTCGATCTTCCACTACTCTGGGTCCAAGAACACAGCGTGGGCAGAGTTGGTGTGAATCGAAGCGGCCAGCATTGACCAGCGCAGAGTTAGCCCTGTGGTTAAAACGTTGTTCTAAGGCCCCGAGGACCGGACCACTCAACATAGTTACACGAAAGGCGTTATATTAATTAGTGACCGTGACCCTGCTAGCAAATGGTGTTATGTATAAACGAGTTGCTTATCAAAAATTGTGGATCGATCTCTTTTTAATAAGCTTTACTTAGTATGGTACAAGGTAAAAATTATTGGGAACTCGGTGAGGATTGAACTCGATGAAATAATGGATTGACAGACGAATTCACTGATCATTACTCTGCCTGCAGCGTGTGGGGTATGGCAGGTCAGTATTTCGTATCAAATTACTGATCGTTTTCCTCTTCGGCTACCATTTTTCTTTTCACTCCCTGCTCGAGGCAGTCTTTCGTCTCATTAGCCCCACCTACCACGCCTCTTTGTCAATGGGTGATTAGCCAGTAGCAAGGTAATAAACATAGGGTGAATAATCTTTGATATAGGTTTGTTACTCCCGACAAACAGTGGCCTCTCTTCAAGCAGAATTTAATTGCATCATTTATTCCATATGTTTATACTACTGTCAATAGATTTTCTTTCGGGATGAAATAGGGCCAATTTTTTCTGTGTTTTTTTTTTCTTTTTAGGAAGCAACATGAAGATTTTCTTCTTTTCTTTTTTCCATTATTTCTTTTTTACTGGCACTCATAAAAGAAGTATGTATATGTTTATTCACGTTTTGTCAAGAAATACCCACGCATATGCAAATACTGCAAAGAAGAATTATTCAATCCTAAAATATCAATAGAAAAATAAATAGCAAGTTTAATTCTTGTCCTGTTTGAAGTTTTTTTTTTTTATAAAAGTCTTCTTTTGACAAGTCGCCGCACACGCACGTACACACATGTGCGCGGTGATTATATATATATATATATATATATATATATATATAGATAGATAGTATGAATGTGCTGGTAGCGTAAGGGATAGCGGCTCGGCTCGAAATGGAGAACTCGGAGAACCGTTACATTAACTTATGCGCAATGTTGTAATTTTCTTCATCTCCCCTAACCATGGATTAAATACACGGGAAGACAGGCGGCCTGACGATTGTGTCTAGCATGAAACAGCCTGTCGACTCTGAGTGTTGACTTCAATGTTCACTTTTATATTTATATTTACATACGCTCTATCTCTGATATTGAGCACTTTATCCAGTAAATATAGCACACCTTAAAACTATATATATATATATATATATATATATATATATATATATATATATATATATATATATATATATATATATATATGGCCTCACAGCATAATTATCCATCCAACAAAACGTTCAATATCTAAAAACTACTAAACTAATTGAATTTCTGTTTTCAGATAAGACGTTTAGCCATCTTGACACTATTTGTCATTAGAATCACGGAAAAACCCTTTGAGTTATTCAACTAGAAAGAGAACAGGTTAAAATCGTTTTGTGTCATCCCCACTGTCTTGCACCCTTCAACAACCAAAAACTTGATAACTGACCGCTGTTCAATCCTGGAGCATGCTTCTTGGTCGGCCATTTTTGTTAATCGCCAAAACTCTCAAAGTTTTTTTTTAATCTGCAAAAGAAATTAAATCCATGTGAAAAAGAAGTAAATGCTGAAAGGAAAAAGATCATGCAGACTTTCAGTAATGGTACCAACATTCATAATCTGCCTTCCATCTTCAAAGTCCATTCAAGAATTATCAAGAGAACGGTGAATGAGTTTAAAAACGAGGGAACCGTAGAGAGGAACACTGGATCAGGAGGTCACAACAGGAATAGGGATCATCACTTCAGCTTATTGTTAAAGAGATCAATTACAAAAGATCAAACTCAATTCATAAGACGTTTGGCACATGAGAAAGAAGTTTCAGCTATGACAGTCCAAAGTGCTGTGAAAAAAAGACTTGAAAATGAAATCGTAATGAAACGTGTGAGACATCTTTTTACTCCAGGACAGAATGTTAGAAGGTTAGAGAGGGCGAAGATCATCTTAAATAAGTTGTGAAAGGATCCTGGAGTAATATATATATATATATATATATATATATATATATATATATATATATATATATATATATATATATATATATATATATAATCATTTATTTAAATATTATAACATAAATATGTTATAAAATCACTACAAAAATAGCCATTTTGTTTCAACACTTCTGGTGTCTTATCAAGTGATGATTTTGAATGTAGAATAAATGGTTTTAAAAGTTTCAAATTAATTAACGATCCTTCGCTAGGGGTAAACGCTGTTACATAAGCTAGAATGACCAATCAAAATACAAGTATATGGTAATTCGAAAAATTTGACAACTAAGCAAGGTTATCATAGATATTAAAAGATTTATAAAATTTGAAATTAAAATTAAAAGTAAAAAATTACCTATTTAGAAATCTAAATCAAATCTCTATTAAGTTTTAAATTGTAGAATTACCGAGGAGAAAAAAATAAAAATAAAAAATACATATGCTTTTTAATTTATTTTTTCATTGAAATTATGTTAAAAAAGATGTTCATAGCTCCAGACAAAAATGTATACATTTTTACAGATTAACTTCAACATGGTAGCCACCTCTCACGTAGAACAATTCAAACACACTCAGGTTATAATACATAAGCGCCCAGAGATATTTAGATCTATATACACACACCAAAAACGGTGACGAGACACGACCCTTGATAATATATATATATATATATATATATATATATATATATATATATATATATATATTTCTAACATACAACGATTCAAAGATTAATCTAAAAATGGAACAATTTTAAATTATTTGGACAATTTTGCTATTACAACCGGTATATATATATATATTATGAAATGGACAAAGACCGACAATTATTTTAAGAGATTTTTATGTTTATACAATCTTTTTATAGATACAAATATTTAAGTAAATACTCTGTTTTATAATAAACAGTATTGATAACATTTACCGGCCTGAATGTCCGAGAAATTTTCAGAGAAAATATTTGTCCTCCGACAGGAATCGGAACAGTCATATAGCCTGACGTGCCTGTCGTCTCTGAGTGTTGACTTCAATGTTTACTTTTATATTTATATTTACATATGCTCTATTTCTGATATTGAGCAGTTTATATCATAAATATTGCACACTTTAAAACTATATTTCTTAACATATATATATATATATATATATACTGAAATCATGTCGCCTCTGAGTGTTGACTTCAATGTTTACTTTTATATTTATATACGCTCTATCTCTGATATTGAGCACTTTATCCCATAAATATAGCACACCTTAAAACTATATTTCTTCATATATATATATATATATATATAAGAGCTTGTTCCTTTTTATTGTTAGATAGCATGAGGTGCGTTTATTTTAAGCTTTATTCCAAAAGATCGATTTTGATATGACTGTGGCAGTTGCCATACCAGAGTGCTATTAGACATTAGATATCATTAGAAGAGTTCAGTTTTAATTAACTGCATTCAGTACGATTGTTTTTGTTTGCGCCATTTATGTTTCACCCCAGATCATACCAGAATAGACTTTGCATTCAGTGTCCTTTAAGAATTGTCAGGTGTAGAGTTGATCTGACATATAATTTGCTCGTCGTCGAGTGGAAACCCACATGGCCGGCACAGCTGAGTCTGGAATGCACGTGTGGGAAAGAGCCGTATGACAGATACATAAACTCCCACCCTAGAGCGGAGAAAGGCAGAGTCTCTCTCATACATCGCAGACGAGTATGTAGGACCCACGTTAGAAGCCATGTTTGCACATATAGTAGCTAACTTTAACTGACAAAGTCCGAAGTTGAATAAAATAAGTTAACTATAACTGATTATGTTTCGTGTTATAGTTTCACAACAATGATGTCATTAAAATTCTGTTTTGGCAACCGCTATATCAGTGTGCATTTTATAGGGATTGCCCAAAACAAAACAAAAAAACAAAACAAAAAAATGTCACATTCCTTGTTAGGTGTCATTAGGAGTGTTTAATTTGAATGGATTTCATTCAAATCAATCGGATTGTGACAGTAGACTATCTTTTTAAACTGACAAAATTGCCATATTTTTTGTATTACACAGATTATGATTCTTTTCTTTTTAACTTAAAAATATTACTGACTCATACAAATACGTACACACAAAGATTTCTATATTTTATAAAGAACCGATTGGGAAGGATCGAAACGTGATTTGCAAAATTTCATGATGAAAGCTTCTCTTTAAACGGTGCTCCAGTGTCAGGCAAACTAGTTCCGCTTGCTAGCGATCATCTCTAGATATTCTCTTACTTTTTGTTTGTTTGTTACAGGCCGTGTCCCTTCACGTTGTGGGCGATCATGGCTCTCCACAACTTTAAGCAATATTTATCTCATTGCTGCCCCTCCAACTCCCTGTTCTGTTATCTAGTTTGGTAGGTTACTCGTTGTTACCATTTGTCCCTCTGTCCCTCACTTTGTCCTGTGAGTGTCAAGCTCCCCAAGCCCTCTTTCCTCATGTCCCAGAAATTTTATCCTCTTAGTACTGGTATCCTTTTCGTTTACATTTTCCTTAAAACTTCCTTGTTACTCACTTGTCCAGTCCATAGAATTCTCAACATCCTTCTGTAGAACCATATCTCTGTGTCCCCAAGTCTCATCTTCATCTCTGAAAAAAATTATCTAGCATTCAATTCCATGTTAGTGAATTGTTATTGCATAGCAGTGCTGAACTCTTTTCTTAGTTTCTGACATTTTCTTGTTTCTTAATACATTGCTTAGCTTTTGGGAGACACCTTTCGCTGTGTGGTTTCGGATATTTAAACTTATGGGGATTTTCTAAGTGCAGCTTAGATGTGGCACAAGACCGAAAGTATGGGGCACGCAGTGGGCATCAAACTCACTAATCTGTGGTAATTGTTTTAGCGAGACAAGCTTGTTAACCATTACACCGCGTCTAGGCTCCCAATAGTGATTTTCTAAGATATGACTCAAGGCCGAAAGTATGGGACACTCTGTGAGGATCGAACTCACTACTCAGTGGTAATTGCTCTAGCGTTACAAGCTTGCTAAACATTAAAACATGTCGAGGTTCCCAGTAGTGATATTCTAAGCGTAGCTTAAATGTGGTACAAAGCCGATAGTATAGGGCACCCAGTGAGGATTAAACTTACTACTCAGCCGGAATTGTTATGCGAGACAAGCTTGTTAAACATTACACCCTGTCGAGGTGCCCCAGATATTTAAACTTGATTTTGATATCTCCAATTCGAATCGTGTACCTTTTGCTAATGATCGCACCTTCTGTTTTCTTACAATTGATGGGTAGTCCTTTCTTCTCGCTTTACTATCGTGTATAGGACACCCTGCAGATTTCTTCCTGTATCTGTTCTTAATAGATTATCATCCGAATATTCTTATGCTGTCAAGATTGGATTCACCAATAATAAATCCTGATCTGATTTCAAGTTTTCATTGGATTGCATCGCTGTATAAGTTAAATGCATTCAGTGACGAGACGCATTCTTGTCTTACGTCCGTTTCTGTTTCTGAATATTTTCTCAATTCATTTTCTATCTGTATGCAGGACGTTTGTTTCTGTAGAGTAGCCAGAAGTGAACAACATCAAATCAAAGGAGCAAATGACAAAATAAAACAAACCGCGCAAGGGCTCCGCGCAAGGGCTCCGCGCAAGGGCTCCGCGCAAGGGCTCCGCGCAAGGGCTCCGCGCAAGGGCTCCGCGCAAGGGCTCCGCGTCTCAAACATACTTCAAATTTTCAATTTAATAAAGATAAATAGCCAATAAAATTTATTATTAAATAAACAGCGACCCCTAGAGCCTACACAAGACCATACAAATCAAACATTCATTCAACTCGGCAGAAGTACTGACAGGAGTAAAGAGACATGAGTCAACCTTTTAAAAGGGTTTTACAAAGATTCCAACACAACACATGAAAGAACATCCCTGACAAAATGAATTTTCTTAAAAAAACAAAACGGTGCTAATGTATGACAGGACTTGATGTAATTTACTGTTTTGCTGATCGAAGCAAAATATCCACACTCTTTACTATTTTTATTGACAAGTGAAACTAATGAAAAAGGATAAATACGTTGAATTTTTTTTCAAACCATTTTTGTTTTGAAAAAAAAAAAAAACCTGCTTATACTTTTTCATTATTCAGTAACAAAAATAAATCAATGAAGTTTATTTTTTATAGATTTGAATAAAATATTCTTTTTCACGTAAGATGGCCGAAAAATATGAATAGTGTTAACAACTCTTATTCAGACATCCAATTAATGACTTAAAATTTCATACAAAAATATTTCGCCAAATCCTCCAAATTTGTCTTCTTGTAAAATCCGGCTCTGCTTTGATGTCTTCTTGTATGTCTCTGAGTTTATTGTTGGATTAAATTACACTTCCTCGTACCTACACACAAAATGCAATGATTTGTCTTCATGTGATTCATGCTCTAACATTTTTAATTTTTCACAAACAACAACAAATGGGATTGTCTTAAAAATTTCAGTTTTCTGGAAAATTTTTCATGTGTTGAAATCTTTAAACATTTTTATTTTTTAAGCGATCATTTTCTCGGGTTTTATCTTTCTAGAAATATAAAAAATAGGGACTAGAAATTTTATTTTAATTACTAGCCGTGGACTTCTGGTTAGTATTAAATTATTATTAATAAAACAAATATTAAAAAAAAAACAGAGATCCTCTTTAGTGGATGATCTCAAAATAAAAAATGATTTTATCGTGATATATTATCCTTTTAAATGATTTAAAAGAACTGTTCAGAAAGAAATTTACAATTTAAAAAAAAAAAGCGCTGCTGAAATTAGTACTTCTGCCCCCCCCCCAGTAGGCAAGCGGGCCCCTACGCGGGTGAGGGGTTCGGGGTAGAAAGCACCGGGCCTATCGATTATTATAGTTGATGATTGATAATATAATTTAAGTAGAAAAAAAGTAAAAAGTACAAAAAAAAAAATAACAAAACAAAAAAAAAACGCTGCTGAAACTCGCCGTTTTGGGGCTCCAACCTCGTCGGGGGCTCCTGCATAATACGCACTGCACCGGTCATGCAGATATATAATGTATCTTATTAGTCGATGACTGACAATGTAATGTCAGTTTAAAAATTACTTAAAAAATGGTGGATGGCCATAAAACAGTACTGAAAAAAAAAAAAATTGGCAGAGGCCACAACGGGACCCAACACCCCCTCGGTCATGGGTTTCGCGGGTAAGACACACCGGCCCTGATGTGAGGTATGATTGAGGACCAACAATTGAACAAGAAGGGATACAGACTACGCAAATGTTCGCACTTAATAAAGAGATTCTGGAATAAAAATGTAACCAGAAGAATTCATGAAAGTTATGTTTCTGTCTGATAACCATAATATAATGTTTCTAGATTGGGGTTTCAAGCTGTTAGTTGATCATCGTTGTGTTTTGTTCTGTCGTTTCAAATCCGTTTCCGACGTCGAGATGTAAAGAAAATCCGACCAAGTTTTGCCACCTAAAATTGCCTATTTTACTCGGCGCCTAAATAAAGCCGACCAGCGTGAAGGAAAAAAAAAAAGAGCAATTCATCTATATAATAAATGCGAATGTCAGTATGTCACACTTTTTCAACTTTACTCCTAGAGGCCGTAGTTCAACATATCATTTTGGAATCGGGCCGACTCCGTGAGCAAAGTAAAACCATTCCGGGCTGGATCCGGGCCCGCAACCCTGAAATTTTGGATTCCCAAGTTTTATTTACTGCGACTGTTTTCGGATTTCACCATCTTGGCTTCTACTGATAAAAACAATTAAAGGGATACAATTCTTTAACTTTCAATAGCTCATGTTCAAATGAAAAAATACTGTTCTCAAATTAGTGTTTCAAAATAAAACTGTCCGTGTTTTCCGGACCCGCAATCCTGAAATTTGGGATTCCCAAGTTTTCATTGCTGCAATTATTTTCGACGTGATTTTTTGCGATGAAGTTTTTGTAGGATAAGAATTTTTATAACTTGGAAATAAATTAGGGAATAATCAAAAATAATTGCGAAATCCGGCGAAAGTCACCCATGAAATAAAAATATGGAAAGTAAGAACCAATGTACATCAAATTGCCTTTAAATTAAGTGGCGACAGAAGAATTATCGTTGAACTTTTAAAAGATAAACTTATATATTAATGCAATACTTAAATGCAGTGATCAATTTTGAGTTTTTCTGTAGTTTAATGTTGCTTATCGCATCTACTCGTCCCTACCTATTGTGATGAAGGCCCAATCAAGAGTTCTCTGCAGGAACTAGCTTAAATGCCACCATATAGGGCGGCTTTTAAGCTAGTTTTGCATTAAAAGAGAACAAATACTAGGCAATCCAAGTCGATATTGTTTCTCTTGCTTTCATAAACTTTTTCTAATCGTAATCTGAATAAAAGCTAGGACTGAACACCGGAAGTGGGCAAACCAACCTGATTATCCAAAGTCTGATTATCCAAAGTCTGCTTATCCAAATCGACTGAAAGAACGCGATGATGCCGCTTCATAAATGGAAAAAGGTTATGCGTTGTTTTCACAAGGACATCTTCAGTCTGTCCTGTGTGTATCAGTTTTTCCAAGTCGTCTTTCCTCATTATATGCCCTAAACATTCCAAACGTCTCATCCTGAGTTTAAGCATAAGTGTCTGTTTTGTTTTGATTATCTCTAAAGCTTCGTCGTTGCCCATATTGGTAAGCTCTTTTTTGTTTCTCTCGGACAGTTGTTAGTTATGTTGATCTTTGATTATGTTGTTTCCAAACACTTTCTGGTGCCAAGACATAAATAAAATCTGTCCAAATTCTTTGCCAATTGATAAAATCCAAAGAATGATCTGTAATTTAATCGATCCTGACGAGACATCTCGGATTCAGTCACTTTCTCACCGACGTGACGTGGCTTGCATCTCTCTTTTCTACAAATATTTCCATGGCAACTGTTCTAGTGAGCTTTTTTCTTTTATGCCACGACTACATATATTACACTTCTTCTTCTTCTTCTTCTTCTTCTTCTTCTTCTTCTTCTTCTTCTTCTTCTTCTTCTTTATTGATATCGCCCCATGCAAGGTAGTAAAGCCACTAAGAAACAAGGGTGTAGAAGAATTAGAACAGGAACATTAATAATGAGCGGGAAGAGGAAAGAGTAATCAGGAGGACAGTAGATAGTTTCTTCTTCTTCTTCTTCTTCTTCTTCTTCTTCTTCTTCTTCTTCTTCTTCTTCTATGTACCGTGTCCCTTTAGGACATAGGCGATCGTGGCTCTTCACTTTTTTGTTCTTTATAGCTTTTAATAAATTGTGTCTTTCTTTCCAGTTTAACCCACTATATGCTATTTAAACGTGTGCTACTAGATTGGCAAATTTTTATAGCCAAATGCAACTGCCACTGCTACTCCAAGCGTTTCTATTCTCGCACTTACCACTCATGGAACTACCTTCCGATTTCTTGCTTCCCTGACAACTACGATATTCATAAATTTAAATGCAACATCAATCGCCATCTTCCGTCTTCTTAACCACTGTTCATTTTTTGCCGTTTCATCGATCCTCCCTACACTTATTTTCTTCCACTTTCACTCGCAGTAACTCCCTACGTTCCAGTAGTACTGTCGCCTTGCTTGGGGTGAAATGATTAAAAAACTGTAGTCGTCCCCTTGACAAAGTGAACCAGTGCGAAGAATTAAAAGCCAATCACTTTTAGAGAAGACAGAGTAAATAGCAAGTAACAAAAGTCGATATTGTTTCTCTTCTCTTTTCTTTTTAAATACCCTTTCGCTTACCATTGATCCGAAAAAAAGGGCTTGAACGAATAGGATCATATGAACGGATCACATTAAATATATATGTGAGTATTATTTTCAAAATCAGTTGAATGAAGCCAACAGGAATGCTTCACTATTGAAGAAACCTATCAGCCTATGTAACCTCAACAAGATGATTATCAAAGTCAGAGTGAAAGGCGGTTAGTAAAGTCGGTAGATTTACAAGACAATTTATCTTTTGGCTGAAATTTATAAAATCATTCCGTTAAGAAGGGGGGAAGTAGATATAGCGGTCAAACTAACACATTTCTAGCAATGTGTGTAACAGAGAGCTAGGCTCGGTAATCGTAGTACTGTTTTTAATCATCTCACTCCAAGCAAGGCGATAATGCCACTAAGGCACAAAGGTTTACGGGGAGTGAAAGAAAATTAGACGAATGTATTGAGGAGAAAGGATAAAAAAAAAACAGAATTCAGGAAGACAGAATGGCGTTGCATTTAAATTTTTGAAGATTTTAGGTGACAGGGAAGCAAGAAATCGGAAGGGAGTTTTACAGCCGAGAAGTGCTGTGAAAAGAAACTATTACAATAGAACATACGCTTGCATCTAGCTAGTTCAACAGTAAAACGGTGAAACCTAGCTGCCAATCTAGTAACACGCTTAAATTCATTCGATGCCATTCTAACGCACGGGGTTACAGGGAGTGAAAGTGATTGAGAATGAGAAGACTGAAAATGGGGAGGAGTAAGGAAAGGACAAAATAGGAACGGGTTTCAAAAAGACGGAAAATGGTGATTGACGTTGTATTTAAATTTATGAAGATTGTAGTTATCAGGGAAGCAAGAAATCGGAAGGGAGTTCCACAGATGAGAAGTGAAATCGGAAGGGAGTTCCACAGCTTGGAAGTGAAATCGGAAGGGAGTTCCACAGATGGGAAATGAAATCGGAAGGGAGTTCCACAAGTAGAAAGTGCGAGAAAAGAAACTGTTACAGTGAAAGTGGCGGATGCATCTAGCTAATTCAACAGCAAAACGGTGAAATCTAGTTGTCAATCTAGTGGCACGCTTAAATTCATGCAGTCGACGAACAAAGGAGGAAAGCTCATCAGAACAATTACAATGAAAATATTTGTAGAAAAGATAGAGAGAAACCACGGCAGTGAGAAAGTGACTGAAGTCGAGATCCCAGGTCAGGATCGATTACATTACAGACCCTTCTTTGAATTTTGTCGAGAACCCCAAGATATAGAGGGTGTCCCTCCAAAATTGACATCGTTTAAAATATGAATATCTGAGTAACTACATTAGACAAGCAAACGAAATTAAATAAGCTTCAGGTTGAACAATAAAAAGAATATTTATCAAAATTCGAACAAGATATTCATAGGGATGTAGATTTTATAACCGATTTCACAAAGCTTCACAAATGTTCAATATGTTCACCACCTGTGACGCAGCACATGTTGAGTTGGTAGTCCAGCTCCTGCCAAACACGCTGTAGCGTGTCTTGCGTAACATTCTCCAGTGACTTTGAATTTTTTGTGCCATGTCCAAATCTGCTTTTCAGTTTGGCAAATTTTTTCTTGAATTTTCTCGAATTCGACCATATTCTAACAAAGAAAATGCCTTTTCATTTCTAGTGGACGTCATTCTTTACCCTGAAAAAAATAAAAAAATTAAACATTCAACTTAGTTTTTGTTCATTTTGTTAAAATTTGAGATCTTTTGAGTAAGAATTGCCTATGTTACTAGATTACAAAATTATGTGAATTTTTTGAGCACCAAACTAAATACGGTAGCAATATTCAGTGCATTATTGTCGGTTGAAATTTATAATATCTTTCTCGTAAAACAAAATTGAGGAAAATATATTTTTCAAGTCCACTAACTGTTAATGCTCTTTCTAGTATTGATGGGGGAGGAGGCGGGAGTTTCCTTCCTAACTTTTTGTTTGAAGTAGGCTGGAAAGTCAGCATTTTGATTTTAGCATTATTTTATCTTCGAGTTATATGCGTTATCCATTTTAGTTGTTGCTGCTGTTGAATGTCTTCACTTGATCTAGCTTTATAATTTGGCACACTTCTTTGTTTAAGATTGTTTAGCGTCGGTTCACAAGATTCGATGAAGAATTGTTCTCTCTAAAACCCACAGGATAGGAGTCATGAAAACTATCTCTTTGTTTGAGAACGTAATATAATGAGCCTTGCTCGGGGGGTTCAACCAATTGTTAACCATTTCTTTAGTGAGACCTTTGTCATTTGATTCTTTTGTTTCATCTCCATCAAGACATAAAGAAAATCTGATCAACATTTTCCACCCTTTTTTTTTTTTTTGCCAGTTCTCATTTTCATTGATTTTGCAACACGTCAACAGTATGGGTCGTTAGGACGGACGAATGAACGGTAGATCAAATATGTTTGGTATAGACTATAACCGAATTGTTGCCGGCGCCTTGTCGATTTTTTTTTTTAATGTTCACCCAATATAAAGCCCAAGGGCCACTCAAGGTAGAGTGTTACTGTGTGGAAATGTATTAGCCTAAGAAAGGGCAAGATAACAGGAAAGATAGACAGCTAATTCTAAACTTTCAGAGGTCAAGATTTAATTAACGAATAAAAGGCGGAGACGTTAGAAGTATAGGGTTGGAGTAGAAGGGACCGGAAACCCAGTCCTAAACAGGAAACACGGGATGAGCCTCTACTATGTTCGAAAGGGGTGGAGTGTGAACCGGACGACAGTTGAGCCTATCTACTATAAAGAAATGGTTAACAAGCTAGCCTCATAGACCCTTACTTCGGTAGTTTGTTTGTTTAACGTCATATCAACTCCTTATGGGCCATTTAATGCCGAAATTTAATTTTCATGGGAGCTCGAGTAATGTTTTTTACAAAAATCTATAGTTCTTAATTCTTTTTTTCTTTTATAAAAAATTGTTGCTGGTAATTTCTTTTTTTAAAAATCTATACTTTCAGTTTCTTGACAGCAGTTTGGGGGTTCACTATTTTCCCATTGTTGTGACCCTAACAGAAACTTGAACCCCGCATCAGGGTGAACCTGGGAACAACATCAATTAAGAAGTGGTGCCAGGCGTCTCAAATCCCGATCAAAAGTCTTGCTGCTGGATGCAGTTTCTCGTCATACCTAGGGTGTTATTTCGGTAGTGAGTTCAATTCTTATTAGAGACTCCTTACTTATAGCCTTGTGTCAGATTATTTTAAACTTAATAAATAAAATACTCCCGAGGCCACGTAACCAGAACAAGGGCGTCTTGCCGTTCAGTACAGTAGTGTAGGCAGCTCGATCCACACCGTGCCTCATTACTTTAGCCTTGTGCCAGGGACTAAGCTACGTTTGATAAATATATGATATGTTGTAATAGATAATTGTTCCTAAAATATAACATACCTCTAAGGGCACCTACCATAGAGCAAAGATTAACAGGGCCGCCTCACCATTTAGATCAATCCACATTGAGTGCCCTATTATTGTAGCTTTTCGTACCAGGGTATGCTTAGGGAATAACTATAGCCTTTCCCACAGAGAAATAAAAGTAAAAGCCAAGGTAATAAAAGAAAGAAAAACAATCGAAAGAAGGCAGATTTAGATAACTTGGAATAATGGCGCTACACAATCTTTTTACCTTAATTTATCCCCATTCAAATTTGTTCCGTACTAAAAACAAATCTCAACTGTTAAGGAACCATTATTGATAGTACAGTGGTTTTTTATCATGATACATGATTTTATTTATTGATTTATCTGTTTAACGGCATATCAACACCTTATGGGTCATCTAATTTTGTTGGGAACTTTAAAGTAATAAAATATATGTTATTCTGCTTTCACAATTGAATGCATGGTAAATGATACTCGGCTTTTGTGCATATACATGTTTGTGTGGACATAATTTCTAGGTGGTGGTGATATGTGTGTTCTCTGTTGTAGAAGTTATATTTTGGAATACTGTTTGATTTAAGAAATTGCAGAATATTATATGGATTAATGCCAGGAAAGTTCTTTTAGGTTGGTTCTTTGGTAATATTTTAAGCGGATTTGGAATAAGTTGCTACAATTTGTTAGTATGTGCGTATTGTTGGTAATCTTTTTATATAAAAATGTATCGCTGGTATTTTTACTATAAAAATGTATTTTTATACTTTCATAGTGTTTTGTTTTTGTTTAGTGGGTTCACTATTTTCCATAGTTGGGACACTAACAGGACCTGGGAACAACAGCAATTAAGAGGTGGTTCCACACTCCTCAAAATCTCCAATCTCCTGATCAGAGGTTTTGCTGCCGGATGTAGTTTATCGTCATACCCAGGACTATTTGTCACGATACAGACTTGAGGTGACTATATTGATATATTCACACGAAATAATGAGCCAGATTTACCGTTTCAATTTACTTTTCTCAAAAAGTTGAATGGAGCGTATGTGAGCTAGAACAGTGTTTAAGATTTTTCTTTTTTCCTCATCGAAATCTACCTGACATATTTATAAGTTTACTATTCGTTCTTGCTTTGAATATTGCTGCCACATATGGTCTGGTGATTCTGCTATATATTTTGAGATTTTTGATAAAATCCTAAGAAGAATCAGCAATATAATCGGTCCTGATCTGCCATCTTAGCTTCAATCCATTTCCCACCGCCGTAACGTAGCTTTCCTGTGCCTTTACGATAAATACTTCCATGGTAATTGTTCTCATGAACTTTCCACTGTTATTTTTATCCCTCCCCAGACAAACTGTACATATGGGAACTAGTTAGGACTTCATAGAGACTATGAGGTATTATGGTGGCTGTAGTAAGAATGGTAAATAAGAATGTGATTGTTTGGGCGTAAGCAGTATTGTATGTTTGGGTCAATAATTATGGTTAACTAAGTTTAAGATAAGACAAACTGAAGCTCAGCCTTCCTCCATCCCCACTTTTTCCCTTGTGCACACATATTTGTATTTTAAAATAAATATTGCGTTGTAGTATGGTAACGTTATGAATTTAAGCGCGGTACTAGATTGACGGCAAGGTCTCATAATTTTACACTTGAAATGGCTAGATGGAACCGTAAGTTCTATGCCAACAGTTCCTTCTATTGCACTTCTTCTCTGTGTAACTCTCTTCCGGCTTCTTAATTCCAAGTCAACTTTGATCTTCAAAAATATAAATGTAATGTCAATAGTTATCCTCTGTCTTCTTAATTTCTGTTTTTATTTTTCTCTATCTTTTATAGTGTTTTTTCTTTTGATATTCTCTCCCACTCAGTAACCTCTTGTGTTTAGTGGCTTTATCGCCTTGCTTGAATCTACACTTGAAATGGCTAGATGCAACCGTAAGTTCTATGCTAACAGTTTCTTCTATCACACTTCTTCCTTGTGGAACTCTTTTCCGGCATTTTGATTCCAAGTCAACTTTGATGTTCAAAAATGTAAATGCAATGTCAGTTGTTATCTTCTGTTTTCTTAGTTTGTGTTCCTTTATTGTCCTCTCTCCTTACTAGTAGTTTTTCTTATATTCTCTAAAACTCAGTAACATCTTTCATACTAGTGGCTTTATTGCCTTGCTTAGGATGAAATGATAAAAATACATTTCAAATTGTTTATGTTATTCGAACAAGGGAAAATGTTTCTTTATTTAAAATTCTGTCCGTATAGAAAATCCAAGCATAAATACCAGGTTGAAGGTTTACTGATCACTTTATATATGCATTCATCAGCTAAATTCACATCAGTACATGGTGACGTGTACATAGTTGGTTACATGATTCGTGACCTGTCGTGCTATTTTTTTTTTAAATCACGGCATAGTATGGAATATGGGAAATGTTTCCTTTGACCACGCCAGGAATGTCCCACTTTGGTCAATCTGACCATAGAATTTAGATTTTATTTTTCTTCTTTTCGTGGAAGAAAGCTATTAAGTTAAGGCGTCATTAGAGCGGATATAAAGAAATAAATATGAACGTGGGAATGCGATAAGGTTCGTGTTTCAGGAGGAACGGTAGCGAGCTGAAAAAGATTTAACAAAAGTCAGCGTAGCACTTTGTAACGCTTATGTAATTCTCGCAATGACAACAGAAAAAAAAATGATCTCAAAATCAAGCCTGCTTTCACTGCGTGACTAGAACAAACAGCTGTTGGAGCGTGACACCTCTCCGCTAAACAAATATGACGTTAGCTGTTCTCTGCACTTCTCACGACAGCAAACGGTAGAGACGCTTCTCCCCGCCGATATACCTGTCGCCGGTCGGAGGTTGGGACCCCGAACGTAATACCACCATCAGAGTGTGCGATTTCATGATCATCTCCCATTACAAAGATCTACACAATAGGCTTTCTATTCATCGACAGATCGATATGAGTCAGCTGAAAATTGTTTGACTATCACTAGTTTAAAAAGGAAAAGAAACAGGTTAAAAAATTTAAAGCATAGATAGATAGATAGATAGATAGATAGATAAATAAATAAATAAATAAATACCGGTATGAATAGATCGGAATGTGGACAGAGTTTTGCTTTCTCGTAATTTTTTTTTTTTACTGAGATAAAGCTGATATTTTGTAGCCATCTACATGAATCATGAATTACTCGACAACATCGCGTCATTTCAGTGTGCTTACTACAAAAAGTAGTGAATTTATGTAAAGAAAATTAATAAATAAAAATCATTATTTATTTAACCAAAATAAGGATTTTGCCCCACAATCCGAAAATTGAGTTTTGAAAAAATACTTTCAAAATCCAAAATGGCGCAAAGAAGAAATTTTTTAGAAAATATCACTCTTCATGACATAGGTGATCATGTCTTCCTTTTATTTATTATCTATAAACTGCCATGCCTTTTCAAACTAGCAAATGCATCATAACCCCAACGATAAGGTTTTATTCATGCTATATCACTACATGATGTAGTTGATCATGCCTCTCCACGGATTCCTTTTCTTTATTTTCTGGGAATTGCATTGCATTTTAGTGAAAGATAGTGATGTGATTTCGCGTCGCCTTCTCCAGAAAAATGAATTCAGAGTTTTCCTTCTCTTAGAGTGGTTAACATCCAAAGCTAGATAGCCCAGTCTACCCTTTCTATTTAACCCATAGCTGGGACAAGGAAATATTTTTTGCTCTTCCTAACGGGGACGATGGCATAGACTTCCCAGGCTGATATTAAGGATTTAAATCCTTGACTAATTGACCATGGTGAGATTCGAAACCCAGTTTTCATAGTCAGACTACCAGCCCACTGAAAACTATACCACGGGTTGACTTAAGACTTGTGAATAAAATCCGTTAAAGGAAACCGTTCGAAAGCCGTGAATAGTTGTGGTAATCGGTAGATAGAAGTTATTCAGCCTTAATCTGTCTAGAGATGGTAAAGCTCCTATCCCCAGGGAGCCTGGTTCACGCATGGGAATTTGTCGGTCCGTGTAAACGCACAAGTTCTGAAATTCTTAAATGCATTAAGAATTCTGTTACTTGTGCGTTTGGTTTTTGGGTCGTGTTCAAATTATGGGTCTGTGTTGTGTTAACTTTCGCTCAAATGACCTTGCGAAAGATACGAATAAATCTCTTCTGCCCCTAAAGAGAAAACGCCTAGTTTGTCTGCGGCAGAGTTGCGCAGCTCTATCACAGGCGAACTAGGCGTTTTCAACACGGTCATTATTGATGAATAACTTTAGCGAACTCCTTTCCTGTTTTTCTAAACTAAAAACCCCAATTGAAACTAAAAAAAAATTGTTATTACACTCTTACACGACTTTCTTTCTTTGGGTAGCACCTGTTATTTCCTATTTGCTTAGGCCTAGAAAAGTTTGAAAAATGGATAATATTTCTTTCATACTTTGCTTTTGTGTCCAGGATAATTATATTTCTGAATTGTTCCTATTCCCATTGGGAAAACTGGCAAATACGAACATTCTCGTTCACGCAAAGCGACATATAATTTATAAGTAGCATTTTTTTTTATTCTAGTATTACACAGGAGAGACCAAAAAAACTAGAAGTACTTTTTTTTATCCTGTAAATTTCACAAATCAGTCCTCAAATATAGTCTCCCATCATATCTTCGTCATTCGATCCTTAGTAGCGGCATTCAAAGTCCAGTATATTCGGTGGAAGCGCTCGCCTTGCTCCTCTAAGTACCCCTACCCCATATTCTCCTTGAATTTATCAAGATGACCGTCAAGCATATGGACTTTGAGGGACATCCTGCAACCTATTTTACTGTAGTTTTTCATCAGGGTCTCAACAATCTTCAAATAGTTTTCGGCCTTGTGATTCCACAAGAAGCCCCGAACCACTGTGACAAAGCGGTTCCACGCTGTTTTCTTTGTTTTTGTGAGTTTCTTGGGGAATTTCATGGCTCTATTTTCTTCTCTGTACCATTCTGCAAAAAATAAAAAAATAAAAATATGAGTATAAAAATACAAATATATTTCACCTAGTGTCATTGAAAATTCTAAAAATTAGATTTTTGATTTTTGAAATTTCTGTAGATTTTGTACTGGATTTGCAAAATTGTATCTCAGTTAATGCAGTAAATGTCACAAAATACGAAATCTTGAATACTGAACATCCCTAATATTCCCTATTTTATGGCTCTTGCTAGTGATCCAGTATAGCAAACATCTATTATACTGTGGACACTAACGCGCGAGTATTGAAACATTTAATACACATTTTTGAATAACAGGTTTTTAAAAAAATAAAAATAAATATATTTAAATTAAAAAAAAGTCCAAATCTTTTGCCCGTTAAAATGACACTCTCCAAACAAACAAAACTTTCTGTCTTACCTTCCAGAGTTTTTTGCAGAGTTTGCGGGTGAAATGAGGTGTCCAAAATTTGTCTTGATCCACTTACAAGCCACACCAAAATATGCCCTGTAAGCCTCACACATTTTAGAAGATGTTGCCACGGAGTATTTTTTCGTTCTTGTCTTGATAAATTCGCCACAGACATAGCAAAATGGATCTACCGGATGCTTCACCCTCTTGATGCCATCTGTGACGAATGCATCTATCAACGACGACAACTACTGCCATCTATGTTGTTAGAACGTACTAGAAATTCATTAAATTTTTAGAAACTTCTCGAAAGTTCTTGAAAGTTCTAGAAATTTCTCCTTCAGCAACTCAATGCAAAATCTAAAATAGATTAGTTTCAAAACATCGATGTCCAGATCACAAAAGCAAAGTTTGCAGAAAATAATAGTCCTTTTCTTTACTTTCTTGAAAGGAGCAATTAGGAAATAATACTTAGTAACCAAAGACGATAAAAACGTCAAAATTTTGTTACACAGTGTTATTCATTCACTAAGGTTAAGAGTATAGTGATCGTGGAAGCATTCTCTTTTGGAAGAAGTCTATTCCGCAAAATAGCGTTTCTAAAGAAAAAAACTATCTGAGTGAAACGTCCTTCTTACCAACAGAATACGAAGAAAGATGAGGATGATCGACCCTGTGGACGTGGCACAGCGGGACTTAGATATCAAGGTCCGAGCTGGTGGAACTAAAGAATGTAGCGCGTCTGGACATTTGCAATGTATATAGCGATAGATTTGTGACGTTCCCTCTGTGCAAAAGGGGCCGCTGGACGTAAAATAATTTAAAATATCAGGTTTGGGCAGCTTCAGCTCCGCTATGGCATTAATATTCCACTTTTGATCTGATCTGACTCTTGTAAATATAGAGCATGGCAGGAGGAGTCTGGTACTCTCTGGAGCGGTAAAAGGAACCAAACTTTTTATCATATTTATTTTCTTAACAGCATCAAAACCGTTATGGCTCAGCTTGTACTCATCTGTAATTTTATTCTGTATTGTAGTTCGGCGTTTTATTGGTTGTCTTTAAATTATATACCTCCACTAAAATTACGATACCTATGGTTTAAATTAATTTAAAAAAATGAAAAGCTTTCTAAAAGCTTTCATTTTAGCTTTAATTGAAAGTTAAAGGATTAAATTTACTGTTTCCAGTAAGCAAAATACACGAATTTCGAACAGAAATTATATTGATTGGAATCAATTTTCAGTTCTTTTTCAATAACATCGTCAAAGTCGTCCATTTTTGAGAGATTTGTAAGCACAAGTTAGTTCCCGTTTTTTAAAATCTTGCAAAAATAAAATATACTTTTCTAAAACTTTATCTGGGGAATATTAGCTGATTTAAAGTAGATTTAATCTGATTTGGAACTAATATTATTTACTTTAATTTTAAAATATCGCAAAAATTAATTTTGTATGCAAATAGTACCTGTGTTTTTAACCGACAGTAGGGGTGTTTATGTGTTTGACGAGGTGATGACAGATTGATTGTTGTTCCACGGAAACGTTATCTGTAAAACATAATTTAAAGAAAAATGACGTGAGCGCCTTTTTGATATACTTTTATATAATTTTTAAGTACTGAGTAATCTTTAAAATTTTTGAAAATGTTCTCCGTAATCTAATTTTAGGAATGTTGACTTTAAATATATTATAATTATCGCTCTTATTTTCTGATGACGTCATAATAATATCATGTGAAAGGCGGAATTAATACAGAATTTTTAAAGATTTAAAATTTAATAAATTTTTCTAATTAAAATTTAAAAATAAATGAAAACAATTCCTGTAAAAATTCATTATTCACCGAAAAAAAAAATTCTTAAGACAATAGTGTCCTGAATATATTTTATTTATAAAAGCAATTAAAAGCATTTCTAATTAGATAATGTCATGTATCTTTATTTTACGATTCAGAGCAGATTACCGGTAAATGGTGTTTCTGTTGGACCTAATATAAAATTATTATAAACATGAAGAGGCTGAAATTTTAATTTCTCTAAATTTCATAAAATTAAGTAAGTGGGGGGGGGTAAAAGATGTAAAAATAAGTATTTTATCAATAATTTCTAAAAATAAAATTTCAAAAATAATTTAATTCATCTGTGAATAAGATTTGAAAATTTCATTAAATTAATTATTTGATTTTTGCAAAAATTTCCAAAAGAAAATGTATTTCTTACCGCAAAAAAAGACGCTAATGTTCTCTCAGTAATCTCTGGCACCACTGACGCAAGAAAAACAAGATTTTTAACCAAAATGTTGACCGTGCTAGAAAGGATATATATATATATATATATATATATATATATATATATATATATATATATATATATATATATATATATTTATATATATATGCAGATGTGATAAATGAGATGTATAAATTGTCATCTAAATTACGCAATAATGAAAGTAATAATCTCATTTAACATATATATTTACCAAAATTAGACAAAAATATCTTGAAATACTAAAGAGTAAATTTGTTTAATAAAATCGCCACTGGTTCAACTACGGCCTACAGATGACTTCAGAATTACCAGCAAACAATAAACAACGCACATGTGCGAAATTAAAAACATAAACTGGCGATAATTTACCCATCAAACCCCGTGTGCATATATATATATATATATATATATATATATATATATATATATATATATATATAAAACAATCCTTATTCCCTCATAGCTGAACACTTTAATCAATCAAGACACTCATTAGATAACTGTAAATGTTTATTGATAGATTCCGATTTTAGTTCCACATACACACACAGAAAAAAAGAGAAATACTGGATTTTAAAATTAGACACATATAAACTAGGGTTAAACAAAGACTTGGGAATTTTAAATCTGTATAAATATTTCAATAGTTAAAAAAATTTTTTTTTTTAGATATAGTTAAAAAAAACCTTTTTAAACAACATCTAAAATATTATCGTTAGATTTACGTTAGAAATATTCAAACACAGCTGCATTCCACATCACGTGATGTCCGCGTCTCGCGACGGACGCTACTTGAATACAAAATTCTGAATACAGTTATTTAATTAATTTCTGACGGAAGATCGGGGCAGATCAGAAATATCAAATATATATATATATAAAAAAAAAAAATAAATACTTTCACAAAAAAACATTCAATTTTTTTTTTTTAAATTTGCAACTTTTCAGTTGTTTTCGCCATATTATATACATATCAAGAAAGTATACGTGGCTTCTCATTATGCTATATATATATATATATATATATATATATATATATGTGTGTGTGTGTGTGTGTGTGTGTGTGTGTGTGTGTGTGTGTGTGTGTGTGTGTGTGTGTGTAGACCATTTCATTACATGCCGGGAGAAGCCACTAATCTGAATGAAGGCACTAATCTAACCTTGGTCGTCTGGAGGTCACTTTCCAGCTTAACCTACTGATATACCTGGTGTCTCTAACGCCCTGGTATTTCAGTGATTTCAAAGTCTATTTTGATATCAATTTGGGTGAGCCTAGCACACATCGGGGTCACCACAGATCAACTCCTTTTAGGGCAAAAGTTTCTTATTGACATTAAATTCGATTCAGGCCATCTGAAATTCCCTGGTAGTGGATGACATATTACAGTTTCACTGTTTTGAAATACGCACAGGAGCCAAGTGTACATTCATATTCGCAATCACAAAAACATATTCAAATCACACACGAATACACATTTTTTTAATCATTTCACTCCAAGCAAGGCGATAATGCCACTAAAACGCAAGGAGTCACTGGGGGTGAAAAAGAATGAGAAACTTCAGTACAGAGAAAATACAATAAAAGAACAGGTTCCAGGAAGACAGAAGATGGCGATTGGTGTCGCATTTACATTTTTGAAGATTGTAGGTGGCATGGAAGAAAGTGATAGCATAGAACTTACGGTTGCACCTAGCTAGTTCAACAGTAAAATGATGAAACCTAGTTGCCAATCTTGTAGTACGCTAAAACTCATGCAGTTCATGTACCAAGAAGTAGATCACTTTAGAACAATTTCCATGGAAATATTTAGAAAAAATACAGGGAAGCCAGGCCCCGGCGCTAGGAAAGTGATAAAGTCGAAATGCAAGGTCAGTCGTTCTAAGTCTTGGTATCAGGACCTATAACATTAAAGATTCTTATTTGGATTTTGTCAAGAATCTGAGAGATATATAGTAGCAGCATCAGACCTGATATGACAGTAATATTCAATGCACTGACAAATGGTAGATCTATAAATGTGCAAGATGAATACTGGTGAGAAAAATTGTCTGACATGACACAGTGAACCAACCTTCTTAACAGCAGACCTAGCAATTGATTCAATATAATCACTCTACTTTATGTCAGTAATAAACGTAAGACCAAGAAGGCGCAATGAGTTGCTCATCAGATCTGTGAGAAAGTGACAAGTCGAGATGCCAAGTCAGGATCTATTACATTGCAGATCCTTCTTTGGATTTTGTCAAGAACCTCGAGATGAATAGCAGGAGCACTAGACCAGATATGGCAGCTGTATTCAATGCACTGACAAATGGTATTTTTGCAAATGCACAAGATGGATTCTGACAAGAAAGATTTTCTGGCAAGACACAGATCCAAGTTTCCTTGCAGGAGATGCAGTTATTGATTCGACGTAGTCACTCCATTTCAAGACAGTGATAAACGTAAGACCAAGAAGGCGAAATAAGTTGCTCTCTTTAAGGTTGGCATCAGCCATGTTGATGGAAGGCTAAATGGGTTTTCTATGATGATTAAAATATAGCAGTTTCCTTTTGGAGGCGTTAACATTTACAAGCCATTCCTTGTCCCAGCTAACAATTGACTGGAGGTCACTTTCGAGAGCAGATGCCAGTTTTACTTTGTCAGGCCTATCGGACTTAATATTAGGATAGAAGTAAATAGTTCTGTCATCAGCATAATTACCTAGCTGGAAACTGATGACATCAGTAAGGTCTTTGATGAAGAGAAGAAACGACGTAGGCCCAAGACCCTGAGAGTACCCGGTTTATTGCGAAAGGATCTAGAAGCGTGGCCGTTCAAGAAGACACTCATTTCACACGATTTGTTAAGAACAATTAGATTAAGTCAAATATTCGGTCAGACACACCATATCTCTTCAACTTGTGAAGAAGGCCAGTATGCCACACCCTGTCAGATTCATACTCACGCATTTACGCTCCAACATATAGCCAATCGCACACATATTCACCAAGATACACACATAAACACACATTCAGTCACACACAGACATATGCAGAAACACACACATACTCAATCAAGTAATATTATCATGAATATTATTCTTATTAGATGAAATATAGTCAATCATATTTGTTTTTTGACTCGTATTTCTTGTATTGTAATTTGTATTTATTCAAACCCCCACGAGGTCAGGTTGTGACACAAGGTCGGTTTAATATGGGGAGCCCCAGCGCGTACACCCGCGCTAGGAGCAAAAATTGCCCGAGCCCCCGCAACTGTCGGTTGCGCTGGCCTCCGTGCGAGCACCGTTCCCTCTCTCTGGTGCAATGAGGGGCGCAGCTGTTCCCCAGGGCTGGGTACCTCTCTGTATAATTTTCCTCAGTTGCGACTGTGTCCTTTGACGGAGCCACCCCTGAGCGCACTCTGCCCAAAGACAGAGACGCAACTGAGAGATGATAAATAGGGTGTTACAAACTACTCGAGAGTAATTTACAGACTTGTATTGTAATTTTGCTTGTTTTTTTAACACAACTTCCAACTTCATTCTACAATCTAGAATAAAAACTAAGCTACCGGCTTAGTGAGTTGAACCCGCATACATCTGCTCGGGAGACTGCTTTCCGTATTAACTATTTTACTATTTTTGACTATGACTATCGTTAGCCATTATACTATTATAGTTATATAGCTTTATTCGTTATATTCACGCAAACAATCTAATAACCAAATTCATGACATTTTGCTTACAAATTTTCTTATGTTCATTTTTGAATGGAAATGCTGATGTCGTTAAGGCGACCTTAGTGCAAACAGGCGTCCATTAATGTCGGAGAGAAAAATGAAGGTTAGCTGAAGCCTTTCAGGTTTATGCCCTATCGTTATTCTTAAATATACCTTATTATCAAATAATGAGTAAAAGAAGAGGCAAGTGCCACCTGCTCTTTAGTAAGCTTTCTCTTTTGTCGGGCATCGTTTATTAGATTTTTCATTTACGCTTCCGATTTTTGTCAGGCCTATTACGCATGCGCCAGTATGTATCTTTTAAATTTTTTTTTTTAAACCGTCGGTTCTTTTATGGTAAAATAAATGTCAAACGCGCATATATGAAAATTAATCTGTTAGAAGTTCTGTGCGAAGCAACTTATTAGACGTATTTGTCTATTTTCGCATTCTCACGTGATATGCAGGAACAGGATTGACGACTAACTGCACCTCTCCGTCGGAAAGTAACTCCGTGCGCGTGTGTATGCGAGATAAGAGCGCACGCCGCCTCGAGATTAGCCGATTTAGATTTGCTATCGTGTCCTTGTCCAATGTTTTTTCACATTGAAAGTCGGTAGTTGTACTGAAAGACAAAATTGCACGGTGGGGCTCTTTGAATGTTGATTATTGACGGCCGGCTTCTTCGAAGTCTGCAGAGATCTTGTAGACAATAGCAACACACTCCTTTGATCTGAATTTGCACCAGTGGAGGTTAGTTTTGATTGCGTTTTCGTAGTCGTTTCTTTGGTTGGCCATGATATCTTTTGCCACATAGCAGCTCTCTGTACAACAGGCGTTTGGAAATGCGATGTTGCTCCACGCGTCTGATGTAACCAGTCCATTGGACTTCTGCCTAGTTAAAGTTTGATTCGATGTTAGTTGAGTTCATACGGTCCAAAATTTTAAGAGTGGTGATAAGATCCTGTAATGCGATTCCTAGTATGAAGCGAACAGCCTGCATGCAAATCTTTTGCAATTCCTTGATGCTATCAACACTATCATTTGCATATCTTATACCTCAAGTCTCTTCTTCATCTGTGATGAGATTGTTCACCATTCATTGCTAGTACAAGAACAGGGTGGGTTTGTTAAAGACACCGGTACAAGGAACGCGATATTCATGTTCAGAATGTTATCAGAAAGAGCGCTACAAATGCAGAAGGATGTGTACCTATGTTTCATAGACTACGCAAAGACCTTCGGCAAAGTAGGCCACAAGGATCTGTTGGAAATGCTAAGCAACCTTGATATATTTCGGAAAGATATTAGAATAATCAAGAACCTATACTAGCGTCAAACAGCATGCTTGCGAATAGTGAACGAGTTCAGTGAATATACAAAAATAGAAAGGGACTTAAGGCAAGGATGTGTCTTCTCACCGGACATGTTCAACATATACAAAGGAGAGAATTGGAAACCCTGCCGGGATTCAGCATTGGCGGCCACAATCTTAACATAAGATACGCAGACGACACAGTACTGATAGCAGACACGGAAAAAGAAACTACAAAACCTCCTACAGAAGGTAGCGAAGGAGAGTGAGAAGAAGCATAAACTACAAGAAGACAGAATGCATGGTCAACAGTAAAAAGGTGAGCCTGAAATGCGATTTGCAAGTCGGGGACACTAAAATCAAGCAGGGGCGGAAGTTTAAATATCTGGAAAGCGTTTTGACAGAGGACAGTATGTGCGACAGTGAGATCTGTAGACGTACTAGGATGGCCAAAGACGCATTCCAAAAGCTGGGCAGAGTATTGCGAGACAGGAGGATTTCTTTTCTAACAAAGAAAAGAGTATTGAGCTGTTATGACATTTGTCCTACTTTACAGCAGCGAATGTTGGACGGTCTCCTCAAAGATGAAGAAAAGACTCTAGGCGACAAATATGTGAAGAATGCTAAGGATATCATGGACCAAGCGAGCAAAGATGAGGTTTTAGAGAGGATGAAAACAAGGAGGAGGTTTATACTTAACATCAGGAAGAGGCAGCTGAAGTTTCTGGGACACTTAATGAGGAAGGAGGGCCTGGAGAATTTGATACTCACGGGTCGAATAGAGGGAAAGAGAGACAAAGGAAAGCAACGCATGACATACCTAGCGGGTTTAAGCAAGTGGATGGCAGAACGTGGTCTGGAGGAGGCGGCAGAGGAACGGAATTTGTTGAGAGCTACAAAGGATAGAGGAAAGTGGAGAGCTGATCGCCTACGTCCTGAAAGGACACGGCACATAAAAAGAAAAGAAAGAAGGAAAATTCATTAAAATTAATTATGCCACATATGCAAAACAAATAATGTAACGAGGATTTTTTAATCGCTGTTGCATGTTGATTTTTTCTCTTCTAATGTCATTCTCAACTTTTTCTGTATTTCGTTTTGCTTTTGTTTTTGAAATTTTTTAAACTAAAGACATTTTTTAACTCTGCGTGCGTTATTGCAATCGTCATAGCTGAATGCTGGCTTTCTTTCCATAAAACTGACAACCTTTTCAATAGCTTTTTCAATTTCAGCCCGGGTTTCATCTCAATCATGCATCTCGTCGCTATCTTGTTGCAGATGTGTCTCATTGTCACCTTTTCCTCTTATTCCCATCATCTTTTGCATCAATACAAGCCATTAGGGTGAAATAAGCATAAGCAATTATCCAAAGTAAATTTCCTGTAAAGTAGAAATTTCAAATCAGTTACATATCACCCAGATAGTTCAAATATACACATCAAAATCATGTCAGGATATGTGGGATTCCGAATATGATGCATCCCGGATATAAGGCACCCCGGATATGAGGGATTCCGGATATGAGGGATTCCGGATATGAGGGATTCCGGATATGAGGGATTCCGAATATTAGGGATTCTACTGTATTATTTTTACGTTATAAAACAGATAAAATTGGAAAGAAACTAAACAAAACTACAAACACAAGCTTTTCAGGAGCTTTTAAATAAAACAGAAGATTTTAAGGCGGACGTCTGCGCGTTGTTTATAAAAGGATATTTTATGCAAGTATATTAAGCGGCCACTTTTATACAAGTATCTAAAAGTGTAGCCTTTTTCTAGCAAAAAAAAAAAAAGAGTAAATTTCCCTAGTGAACACGTGTCTTGAATAGGACAACTGAATCTCGTGTAATGTGTTTGCTGTGAACTTTTAAAGACGTTTTCTTGTTTTTGTTTTTGAATGAACATCAGTTTAAAATATAACTGTGGCATGAAGTTGTCTTATCAAATGGAAATTTCGATATTTGAGACGATGGCGACTACAGCTCTAGAGATCCAAAGCACGCGAACCGCAGGTGTACTCAAAAGAAGAATGCATGAGAAAAAGCGGTTATGGAGGTTGTCAATAATGATTTTTTTTAAAAAGTAGTTTAAATGGAGGTGATTATTGCGTAACGCCCAATACCGGTCCAGTTTAATTAAAACTGTTCTCCGAGGAAGTCTCTCTTTGATACGAAGGTACGGACCGACCTACGGCAGATGATATGGCGTTATATTCGGGCGGGGGGGATATTATTTCTTGGAACGAGGTCATCAAGTTCAGATTCTAAAGACGCAACAGCGCATGACAAGACTGACTGCTCTCAATGAAAAGGTTGGCTTATACCCATTAACATTGCTACGTTGGTTTATAAGGTACGCGTACCGATGCTTGGATATGACTTGGGGTAGATTGGGGTTTACATATTTTCAGACATGGCCAATAAACATTATATCAGTCTGACTTAAGGGTGCAAATACGTCAATTAATATTTATGTATGAATGCACATTAGTTCACTTCGTATATGAATATATAGTTAAATTATATATATATATATATATATATATATATATATATATTACTTCAAATGCTATTATAGTGTATACATCGTATTTGATATGGACGCCCCATTTTAATTTATTAAACAGTGTGTGTTACGTCTATCGGCCTGCGCATTCGAGAAAACTGATATATATATATATATATATATATATATATATATATATATATATATATATATATATATATAAGCCATCCGTTTATCTTGCAAGATAACAGTTGCACCCAGTTTGGTCCAAATTCAGTCCTTTGGAGGGGAGACTGTATTGACCTCTCTAGCGCGCTGGCCTGGGTGATAAGTTATGTAGGCAGTGCGCTGTACATGGCCCCTCTCTCGACCGTACCGACACGTTCGAAAAGAATACAGGGTATCACATTTGGAGCCGGTTCGCTGCAGGAGTAGCCGAAAAATTGTCAGTGTTGGCAGACAACCTCTTCCGGAGGTTCAGTCTTGGTTTGCTGTCTGGATTGATTTCCATAGCCTTTTCCGCGTATGGATATAGCCGCGAGGTAGCTGAGGTTTAAAATCAGTGTTTTCAGAGGCTATTTCAGACGCATGCCGCGGAAGCATTTTATAGTCACTGAGAGCGTGTTCCCACTATCACCTTCGCCTATGACAATCCTTGGATCATATATAATTTTTAGGTACCTAAAAATCTCTAAAAGATCAACATACCGTGATGAAAACATGCTTCAAAGTTAATGAAAACAAACTATTATCGTCAAAACCTTTCTTATTATTAAGAAAAAAATATCAAAGTATTTTTTAATATTTAATTTTATTTTTTACTCATTTTTATAACATTTGGAATTTTGATTAAAAAACTTGTTTTCCTCGCGTCATTGGATGTACTATAATTTAATATAGCAATTTTTAGAGTTTTTTTTCCCGGTGACAGACATATTACTCTAGAAATTCTTGCAAAAATCAAATAACTGTCGGATTTTAATAAAACTTTCAGGACTTATTCATAAATGAATGAAATCATTTTAGAAGTGTTTGTTGTCAGAGAATCTTGGTAAAATTATTTTATTACATGCGTCTCACCCCCGTACTTTATTTTATGAAAACCTGAGAAATTCAACGTGATAATTTTTAGTTAAAAATTAATTAATTCGTTAATTAGTTAAAAGCAGAATTCTTTGGAGAATTTAAATCACCAAATTTTTTTTTTACAAAATCTGTTCTGAATCGATAAATATAAAAAAATAACGCAATGAAACAAAGACATTATTTAATTAGAGAAGTTTTTTTAATTGCGTTTATGAATAATATATTTTGAAGACAATATTGTCTTAAGAAAAAAAAATTCCATAAAAAATGAATTATTACAAGGTTTTCATTTTTAAAAATTTTAATTCGAATAATTTATATTTTAAAATCTTTTAAAATTCAATTTTTAGGAAATATTGTTATTAAGTAAAACTATATTTACTAATCATATATCGTAAAGCTTTTTGTAATCTGACAACTCCGAATATTTTAAAAAGAATTTTGAATTGTTTTTGTATGTGTAAAAACATGCCGAATTTTATAGATACGCTCGTCCATACACGACACTATCAGATAATATATAGCAAATGTAGAGCCAAAATTCAATAAAACATTAGATTACGGAAAATATTTTTTTATTTTTTAAGATTACCAAGTACTTAAAAGATATTCACGTTATATTCCACAATAATTTTTTATATTTAATGACGTCGTAGAACAACATTAAATAAAAAATCTATCTGTCATGGAACTGTTAAAAAGCTGTTAACATAAATAAACTACAGCCGTGTTAAAAAAATGCATTTCTGTGATATTTTAAACTTTAAAAAAGTATTATTTGTTTCAAATCAAATTAATTATACTTTAAATCAGCTAATATTTCTCAAAAAAGTTTCGGAAAAGAATATTTTATTTTTGGAAGATTTTTTAATAAAGAGATGCTAAAAATGGCGCTAAATTCAAAATTTTTAGAACGAAAATTCCTTCCAATCAATTTAAATTAGTTTTAAAATAGAGCATAGAATTTTACTTATTGGAAATATTAAATTTAATCTTGAAATTAAAACTAAAATAAAAGCTCCAAGAAAGATTTTTCATTATTGAAATTCATTTTAAACGTTGGGTATCGGCTTTTTGTGGAGGTACAAATATATAAACCTAACTTATCGGGCGTCATTTAAGCTATCTCCTGTCGAGTGCTCTAGATTGGGCTTTCATTACAATAGTTAGGGAGGAGTAGATGCGATAGGCAACAATAAACTAAAGAAGAACTCAAAAATAATCGCTGCATTTAGGTATTGCATAAATATTTATACTTACCTTTTAAAAATTCAACGATAATTCTTCAGCCGCTAGTTGATTTAAAGACGATTTGATGTACGTAGGTCCTTACTTTCCGTACAAAAAACTATTTTTATTGCATGGGTGACTTTCTGGATTTCTTATGGCACAAACAAATTCGTCTCAAAAATCACGTAAAAATCGCCGAAAACAATCGCAGTTATGAAAACTTGGGAATCCAAAATTGCAGGATTACGGGTCCGACCCGGACAGTTTTTCATTTGCTTACGGCGTCTGCATGATTCGAAAATGGTATAATATGTTGGACTACAGCCTCTAGGAGTAAAGTTGAAAAAATGTGAAACACTGGCATTCGCATTTATTACATAGATAATGTACGCATATAAACATATATATTACGTGTTTTAGAATTTATCTCTAAAAATTAACGCTTTTTTAATATATAAAACTCTAAATATATATATATATATATATATTCATTTCGGTTGAGCTCTGTTGGTTTGAGGTGTGAGTTTGTAAACAGTAACTATTTAAGCTAATATTGCATGACTCTTCGGCAGAATTGAGTCACTGTCACTCACTGTCTAAATCTAAAAATAAACACGCTAAAATTCACCTTCATCCCTGCCGTGAGCCGTCGGCTTAGTGGTAGAAGTTCCGACTGACGCCAATTCAGTCGGGTTTCGATCCTAGCTAGAGTCTAGCTACACTGATGAGCTGTGAAACAGCGAAACAGTCTGTCAGTGGATGACAAAAATATATATATATATACATATAAATATATATATATATATATATATATATATATATATATATATATATATATATATATATATATATCCCGTCCGATCAGTATCTGTCTATATTTCTGGGATGAGGTGTTATGTACACTATTTACATTATTCGGACTATTGTCCTCATCTTTGTTGCCATATTTATCACAACGTTTCGGCCGTTTGTACGCTCCGGCCCTCTTCAGGTGGTTGGAATGTCGAACTGAACCCTTTATTTCGCTCTAGCTCCACGTGCCATGTCTAATGGATGTCAGTTATCAGTTATCTCCTGTTAATTCCCCTCTCCAAGTTCTCCACCGCCTTAACCAGGTATTGAACTCACACTCTTTGGGTCCTGTCACTGGATCTAACTGGCGCCTTTTATCCACTGTGCCATGTGTCCTTGAGGACATCTGTGTCCGTTCTCTTTAATCTGGTATCCTTGGGACGAGGTCATTGCCGGGCCACAGAAATGTAGGACAACAGATGTAATCTTAAAAATCCCTATGTGAACCTGGTCTTGTCATATATATTGCTGGCATTCCTAATTCCTTCATTAATTCGAAATTTTCAAGAATAGAAAAAAAAAGTAACATAAGCATGAATCTTTAGAATTTATGCTTATGTTTCTTTTCTTTTAATCGAGTTCAACCCAAGCAAGGCAGTAAAGTCACTAAGACGCAAGGGATTACTGGGTGTGGAAGAATTAGGTACAAAAACATTACTAATTCTTCCACACCCAGTAACCCGTTGTGTCTTAGTGGCTTGACAGCCGTGCTTGGGGTGAAATCGATTAAAAGAAAAAAAAAACTCAACTGTAAATTAATGAGACCTCATCATCAGTCTTGTACTGCGCTTAAATTCATAAAGTTGTACAATTCGAACAGTTACCATTAAAGTATTTATAGAAAAAAACCCGAGGGTAGCAACTTTACACTGGTGGGAAAATGATCGAAACCGAGACGCCAGATCAGGGCCAACAATATTGCTGATTCTACTTTGGATTTTATCAAGGATCTCTAGTTACATAACCAGAAGACCGGACCATATGTGGCAGCAATATTCTATGCATCTATAGTAGGCTTATATATATTCAAGATGGATTCTGGTGATAAAAAATTCTAACATAATACAGTGAACCGACTCTTTTAGCAGCTGACATATCAATGTATTCAATTTACATCTACCACCATCATCTGCACCCCCCGCTCTCTTGAATGGCACCCTGAATGAGTAAATATGCAGTTATATATAAGACATGAGCAAGACCGTATCACCAAATAACACTGTTGCTGTCGGCTGTTGCTGAAAGCTGTAAACAGCGTGTAGCGCTGGCTTCGTAGCTGCTCACTGAATTAATAGCGGCTGATTTATAAAAGTGCCGGATTAAAGATGTCGGACTGTAATTAATCCGAGATAGATAGATAGATAGATAATGACCAGCCTGATAGATAGATAGATAGATAGATAGATAGATAGATAGATAGATAATGACCAGCCTGATAGATAGATAGATAGATAGATAGATAGATAGATAGATAATGACCAGCCTGATAGATAGATAGATAGATAGATAATGACAAGCCTGATAGTTAGATAGATAGATAGATAATGACAAGCCTGATAGTTAGATAGATAATAACCAGTCTGATAGATAGATAGATAGATATACAGATAGATAGATAATGACCAGCCTGATAGATAGATAATGGCCATACTGAGATAGATAGATAGATAATGAACAGAGATAGATAGATAGATAGATAATAACCAGCCTGATAGATAGATAGATAGATAGATAGATAATGAACAGAGATAGATAGATAATAACCAGCCTGATTGATAGATAGATAGATAGATAGATAATGACCACCCTGATAGATAGATAGATAGATAGATAATAACCAGCCTGATATATATATATATATATATATATATATATATATATATATATATATATATATATAGAGAGAGAGAGAGAGAGAGAGAGAGAGATAGATATATAGATAGATAGATAATGACCAGCCTGATAGATAGATAGATAGATAGATAATGACAAGCCTGATAGATAGATAATAACCAGCCTGACAGATAGATAGATAGATAGATAGATAATGACCAGCCTGATAGATAATGGCCATACTGAGATAGATAGATAGATAGATAGATAGATAGATAATGAACAGAGATAGATAGATAATAACCAGCCTGATAGATAGATAGATAATGAACAACCTGATAGATAGATAGATAGATAATGACCAGACTGACAGATAGATAGATAGATAAATAATGACCAGCCTGATAGATAGATATGATTGATTCGTTTTTAAAACTTATCAACCCTTTGCAGGTTATTTAAAACAAGGACATTTTTTAGATTGTAAAACTTTTTTTAAGATAATAAAGATTTGGTGATGCAAGTCTTACTAATTAACCCATAACTGTGGGGAGAAGAGGTGGATTCATGCCTTTCCCAAGGTTATTTGTGCAGAAGTGAATATAACTAACCCAACGGGAAATGAAACGTGATTCTCCGATTAATATTTTTGAGCTATTACACCACCCGTACATTGAAGCTTACGGCACCTGGTAATCCCGAGCGGTCACCTATCTAGGTACTGAACAGTATCAACGGTGCTTAACTTTGGTGATCGTACGGGAACCGGTGTTTCAACGTGATATATTCGTAAGTCAGATAGCTAGCTAGCCAGCTAGATACAGAAAAGATGTCTGAGATAGATATAAGTATAATGTGATGGTATATCTGAACAGGCTGCGTTCGATCGATCAGATATTGTTATAGAGTGATAAATATGAACAAAGTTCGATAGGTATGAAAATAGTGTAGTAGATTGGTTTGATAGCATGTACAAAGTGATGAGGGCGTTTTTAGTTGTTCTCATTCCGTCTGTTAAAACCTTATGTCATTTCGGGGCCACTTTCAGAACGGCCCTAATTGCACAAGAGACTCAACAGAACTGAAAGCCTCCACTTGATGAGCACCTATAGCAGATATACATAGACTCCAAAGAATGCTGTATTTTAAAGATTATTTTATGATACGCTAGTCTTTTCAAAAATCATCTAATCTACTTTAAAACGATAGGGTATCATATTTATTTTTACTTCAAATAATCTTGTGCGAAATAAAAAGTGACGTTACAGATAGATTTATAATCCCAAGCGGTCACCCACCTAGGTACTGAACAGTATCAACGTTGCTTAACTTTGGTGATAGATAGATAGATAATGACCAGCCTGATAGATAGATTGATAGATAGATAGATAGATAGATAATGACCCGCCCGATAGATAGATAGATAATGACCAGCCTGATAGATAGATAGATAGATAGATAGATAATGACCATCCTGATAGATAGATAATGACCAGCCTGATAGATAGATATGATTGATTTAAAACGATATTTATTTTTACTTTAAATAATCTTGTGCGAAATAAAACTCGTAGCATTGGGTAATTGCAACAGATATAAGATGAACCAAATAATTTGTACATATGTGAATATTTTGTGATGTCAACGAATACTCGTTGTCACTTTCGTAATGCTCGTTGTAGCAGAGACTTTGTAATCTCAGATACAACTATAGTAACGCCGTTGAACAATATTGGTGTCAGACGCCTTTGAATAACACTCGCACTAATAGTACTTACTATATAACACTCGCTCAAAAAGTAACCACCGAATAGTGATGCGTGATCAGTCTAGAGAAGAGAATCGCGATCCGTAAATAGTAACAGAGGATAGAATAGAAATAGTGATCCGTATAGTAATAGAGGATAGAATAGAAATAGTGATCCGTATAGGAATAGAGGATAGTGTAGAAATAGTGATCCGTATAGGAATAGAGGATAGAATAGAAATAGTGATTCATACATTAATAGAGGATAGAATAGAAATGGTGATCACTTAGACGCCACGCTAATTCCCATATATACATTTCCTTTACCATCACGTGATCTACTTATTCCCTATGAGATCGCCCGTGTTTGCTCACTGGCGATATATGGCGCGGCAATATTCTAAGCCCGGAGAAATGGTAGACTTATAGATAAGTAAGATAGATTCTGGAGAGAAAAAAAATGTCTCATCCGACATCGTGGACCAACTTTTTTAGCAGCTGGCCTAGCAATGGATTCAATATAGTTTTTCCATTGCATGATACTCGAGAATGTTACCCCGAGAACGAATTAACCTCCTGGAGGTTAGCATCAGCCATACTGTTAGAAGGCGGGTTGGGACAGATTTCAGATGCAGAGAAGAGGTATGAGTATAGGAAAATGGATAGAAAATAGATTACGTCTTTGATTCCATTAAAATAAACGCCTACTTGAACTCACCATGCTGTACACGACTATGAGTAATTGGAGAGAAGGTATTTAAATGTTGAAGAAGGAAGGGAGAGGATACTCCAAGCAAACTTCCTGAGGCTGTCCTTTGTTCCTGGGAGCGGCCGATGAGATATATATATATATATTTTTGTTCTTGGGGAGGCTGACAGGTATCTTGTGAGAAAGTAGGGAAAGTTGGGTACAAAGTAACACTTTTTTTTCAAATTACCTTATCGACCATATAATTAAAATTTGGACATTGGAGTTAAGTGAACGTTATGATGAGGAGTTATTCTGGATGTTATTTCAATTTAAGGACATAACGTGAAAAAAAAGGAAAATAGTAAAATGTTACTTTTTACCCCATGGGCAGGGCACAATGTAACATGCTTGGGCACAATGTAACATGCTTGGGCACAGTGTAACAACTAAAATTAGAATTATCAAACCACTCTGATACCTGATTTACGCTTCAAACTCAACTTTATTTAACTTTAACAAACATAAAATGATAATTTGAAAACAGTCTAAAAAGTGATAAAACTGTCTTACTATAATACAGTCAGTTATGTGCTATACGGGATACACGCTTAGGCGATCATGTATCGAAAGATACATGACTGACGAGGCAGATTTTTTCCTGCAGTAGGTTGCCATTTCTTTCTGCGATAGACCAGTTGCCATGGTTATAGAACCCGGTTTGTCCTGCTATTTACCCATAGTGGGGGGGAGGGAGAAGAAGAGGATTCATACCTTTCTCAAAGTTATTATCACGTAAGTGAATGTAATGGATTCGACTGGAATTCGAATTCGGCACTCCGATTCCTCAATCCGAGCCGCTATAAAAAAAAGAAGTGAAATTCTACTGACATGTGTCGTTTTTCGATATTCTGCTCTCCTCGTCTGTTTTTCGTTGATAATCAAGCGATAAGACGAAGAAAAGGGTAGTAACACTTAAGAGATAATAATGCAAGAGTCCATTGCGATGTAAAATAATAATTTCACCCCTAAATCAGTGTGTTACTTTTACCCATGTTACTTTGTGTCTCGCTTTACCCTACGGTGTTACAGGGAAGACCAGTGAAATACCTTGCGAGAAATTTCTTTGTTCTTTGGGCAACCGAGGGTTGATAAACCGTAGAAAATGAATTAATCAATCAATCAATTGAGCGACCGTCTAACCGTAAATTCTCCAGGCAAGTTTAGTCTGCAAAAATTTAAATGCAATGTCAACTGCTACCTACTGTCCTCCTGATTACTCTTTCGTCTTCTCGTTCATTATTAATCTTTCTGGAGCGCCTCGACGTTGTGTAATGGTCAGCGAGCTTGTCCCGCTAGATAAGTTACGTTTGAAAAGTGAGTTAGATCCTCATTAGGTGCTCCATACTTTCGGCCTTGTGCCACATCTAAGCTACACTTAGAAAATAACCATTATTAATCATTCTGTTCCTAATTCTTCCAGACCATGTAACTACTTGTGTCTTAGTCTTTACTGCTTTGTATGGGGTGATACCGATTTAAAAAAAAACATTTTCTGCCTTTATCCATTTAGATCAGCGTTTTTCAAACGGGGTTCCCTGGAACTCTAAGGTTCCGCAAAAGGTCCCCAAGGGTCCCGCGACAACAGGTGAGAGAAACTCAATTGAGAATGAAGTCCGTGCGTGTCTATCTAAAGTCCGACCTCGAAATAAGTATTTGTATAGCAAAAGACAGGCACAGGCTTCACATTAGAGAAACATTTTCACTTTATCAAATGGTTCTGAAAGTAACATTTTCTTAGCCCATTTATTGCTTCACAGGACATTTTGCCTTGATTTACCTTGTCTTTTCAACATTGCCAGTAAAGGATAAAAAATAAAAAATAAAAAACTGATACAGCAATTATCTGTTTTTGTTCTGTTTACATTTACGAGGGTCATTCAATAAATAAGGTGAATTTTTCAGTATAAGGACTTCTAATACAGATAGAAGCTTACTTTTTTTCTTCAACTTAGTCTCCCAGCACTGTCACACACTTTTCCCATCTGTGCACAAGCTTCCGTATTCCCTCAGCGTAAAAATCTTTGGACTGATGTCTCAGCCAGTCGCTCACAACACTTTTGACTCCATCGTCACTTTTAAACTTCGTGCCTCTCGTGAACGCTTTCAAGAGACCAAACAGGTGAAAGTCTGAAGGGGCAAGGTCTGGGCTGTAAGGGCGATGAGGGAGCAGTTCACAGCCCAGCTCGTTGATAGTCTGCACCGTTTGGGCTGCTGTGTGAGGCCTTGCGTTGTCATGATGCAAGATGACTCCTTCTGACTGATGACCCCTGCGTTTGTCCCAACAGATAAGCTCAAAGTCCTTGCAATGTCATCCACTGTCACCCTTCTGTCAGACTGAATGAGGTCATTGACTGATTCGATCACCTCAGGAGACCTCACTTCTGTTAGCCTCCCAGGCCTGTCTTCATCCTCAACACTGCTCCGTCCTTCGTTAAACAATTTAGCCCACTTTTAGACATTTGTTTTGGCTGAAACATGTGGCACCATACACAGTTGACATTCTCCTATGAATTTCAACTGGTTTGCACCCTTCAGTAACCAAAAACTTGATAACTGACCGCTGTTCAATCCTGGAGCATGCTTCTTGGTCGGCCATCTTTGTTAATCGCCAAAACTCTCAAAGTTTTTTTTTTTAATCTGCAAAAGAAATTAAATCCATGTGAAAAAGAAGTAAAACAAAAAAAATAAAAAAGAGTAAGCTTCTATCTGTATTAGAAGTCCTTATACCGAAAAATTTACCATATATATTGAATGACCCTCGTATATTATAGGTATATGATATTAGTTGCTTATGTTGATTTTTTACGTTTGAGTTTAGAATTTTTTGTGTGAATGAAAACTCCCTGATGAATTATTGTAAACGAACAGTATGAATTTTATTTAGCATTAACGAAAAATTTGATAAAGAAGTATTCATTTTTTCTTAGACTAGTTATTCAAAAATATATACTATGATATTTACCACGTGAACTATGATGAAAATAAAATGAGAAAGCTATGGTATATAATTTTGTTTTTGCGCAGGGGTTCCTTGAGACATGTAATTTATTTTAAGGGTTACGCATGGGTAAAAAAAGGTAGAGCAAAACTGATTTTGAGCCTCGATTTCCAGTTATGTTCAGCTTTCGATTCTCTTGTTCAAATTTCATTTGTCCCTTCCTTTTTTTAACCTTTTTATATATTTTCTTATTCGAACTAAATCAATATCAATGAGCTATTCAACATTACCAAGCTTAAATCAATCATATCAGTTATCAAGTCAAAAGTACTTAAACTGCATGTTCACATTAATTCGTGGTGTAAGTTATGCATAGAAGGAAAGTTAACCGATAAGAGAAGCAAAGACCAATAGCCAAAACGCTGGCGTCATAGTGTTCGCTTATGGAATGGATTTGACCTTTACTCTTTGAACTCTGCTGTTGGCGATCGAACTTAGTGGAGATGATTATCTCATGTTGGTGCGCAGTTTGCAGCAAAAGGAGTAAGCGACTGATGATGATGATGATGATGATGATGATGATGATGATGATGATGATGATGATGATGATGATGATGATGATGATGCAGAGTCTCAAATTTGTATTTATTTTTCTAGTTTCACTCTTTTGGCTTTCAATAAATATGCTGATGAATAGGACTTGAGAAATTTGATTGTCGTAAGGCGTTTATCTGGCTGTCTGATGTGCGCACGCGTGCGAGACAGACGTATATCGGGAGGCAGTACAGAGTTATTTATAAAGTTGCTACTGATGAAGAATCACAGTTATTTGCTGTGTGCCTTCGTGATATAGGAATAAAATGTCTCTGCCGACACTGCAGTTTGAACACAGATCGCCAGAGAGCAAACACAGGTGAACCCATTTTGAATAAGTAGATCACGAGATGGTAAAGGAAATGTATATATGGGAATTAGTGTGGCGTCTAAGTGATCACGATACGAATCACTACACTGATCACTGTACGGATTACTATTAGGATTACTCTTTGGTGGTTACTTTTCGAGTGAGTATTATCAAGCAAGTACTATTAGTGCGAGTGTTATTCAAAGGCATTTGACACCAATATTGTTCAATAGCGCTACTATAGTTGTATCTGCGATTACAAAATCTCTACTACAAAGAGCATTACAAAAGTGACAACGAGTATTCGTTGACATTACAAAAGGGGCAACGAGTGTTTGTTGAGATCACAAGTCTTTCAAAACGAAATAGTTCTGATGATGATGCATTACGTCATAAATGTCGTCAAAATAAAAAAATGTCAATGATATAAACAACGCACATATATACAGAAATTGAAACTAACAATAAAGCAATAGAAAATTGCATTATTTCGGATTTTCAACAAATATAGTTTTATTTGATTTATATATTTGTTGCGCTCTTGTGTAAAATTGGATTTAAATTTTAAAAAAAAGATCTTTCTAGCAAGAGGATTGTATTTCTTTAATCGACAATTATTTTATCTTCTTATTCGAGACAAAATGATGACGCGAGCCGGCAAGGAGAAAATGAAACAAAATGAAATAAAAACAACAAAGAAACGTAAAAGGCGGCGGCGTCGGCAGCAACAGTGCCAGTCGCGATGTCCGCAAAATTCAAAAAAGAACACACCTTTGCCAGGGACTTTTGCTTCATTCTGTGTCCGCTGTCGTCGACTGAGCCCAACATTTAATCGATCCACCGTTATTCTAAAGAATGGTGTAAGCGCACTGCGGGGGAATTGCACGTTCTGCCATGCAGTGAAGTTCCGCTTCATGAATTTCCAGGAATTCATGTCACGCATAATTGCAAGCACTGTTGTGCTGGTGACTGTCATCGTGCAAAATCTCCTGACCCCTGACGGAACCGGATAAAACCCAACAGAAAAATAACCGTACAACGATACCTAAAAGGGCAATTAGCACTTTCAAAATGTGTAATTTAATTAAATATCACGTGGAAACTTCACTTGTTTTGCTTCTAAATATTTAATAAATTTTTATTTTTAGAACTTTTTTTTTCTCATGACACCGCTTTTTTTAACTATTAGGTTGGTGCAAAAATAATGTCGTTTTTTGACGCTCAACTTCATGTGCGAAAACGACATTATTTTTGCACCAACCTAATACCTTTACTCTTGGGCAATGTTTATTGTCTTAAAAACCTATGATTAGAATTGTAATAAAACCTAAACATATGATGAAAGTGAATTTATACATTTTCTTTGTCCTTCAGAATTAAAATGAAAAATGATAAACACTTTATTAAATTGTTTATTTACGCTATTTATTAATTATATTATTTGTTAGAATAGTTGGCAAACCAGCGGTTAATTGCCAATTGATTCAAACCTTATAAAAAGGTGAATAATAAAGATTTCCTTATAATTGGTTCACATGTTATAATAATTTAGTTAATATTTATAAATTAATGAATACAAATTTGTTTTTACATTTATTTCTTTATAAATTGAGAAATGAGAAATATTCCATTGCATTAATTCTAATTGTACTATATTTTAGAATATTGTAAATATAAAATTATTCTTACAAATAAAAATTTAATAATGTCTAATATTTTGTTGTAAATTCTCAAAAACAAAAAAAATATACAAATTCACTTTCATCATATGTTTAGGTTTTTATTCCAATTCTAATCATCGCTTTGTAAAACAATAAACATTACTGAGTGAAGGTAGTTAAAAAAAAAACCGGTGTCACAGGAAAAACCGTCCTTTTGACACTACGTCTTATTACGGACACATTTATCCATGTTTGCCTATTTATTTTTGTTGTTGGTGCTTGAGAAGAAGCGAAAGAACTGAATAATTGCTGGCTTATTCCACGCACCCACAAGAGGGTGTCCCATTCTGAAACTTTACTAAACTTTCAATTTTCTTTCTTCTTGTTGTCACAAGAACAATTAAAAGAACACAATAATTTTATAATCAAATTGGGAAAGTATTTACCGTCAATATTTTAAATCCTTGCTTTTATTTCAGTCTGCATTCTAACGTCCATCTCTCTCTCTCTCCACCCTCTCTCTCACTGCAAGATCATGCGTCTTATCCAAAAGTGACTATTGTTCTATTCTACTCAATGGCGGAGGAAGTCCGCCACTAGTGATTCAACTCTTTTGATGAAGGGAAGGAAACTTGATTACGGTTTTTTGATTCAAAGCCAGCGGAATGGTATCTGGGACAGAATCGGATGCTGGCTGATCGCTGGCAGAAGATCATCGAGAATGATGGACTTTATTTTGAAGAACAAATGTTAGTGTTGCTCCATAAATTTTTTTTTTCCGCTTCCTAAGGGAATCAGGAATTTGTGGCCAACCTAATACTATGAAAAGTCCGTGGGTATATAGGAGTCTTGATGTCCCTTAATCTTCATCAGAACGTTAATGATAAAGACACCCCAACTCCCTGTTTTGGTAACACTTTCACGGTGAATGTATGATTGGAACAGCTACATATTATTAAATGTTTTAATAATAAAGAAACCTCAACAAACAATACGAGGCCACACACTGCCAGATTGACTGAGGAGAAGTTGAAACAGATGCATAGTGTTGAAAGTCTGCCACATCCACCATTCAATCCCGATGCTGCTCGGAGTGATTATGGTCGATTCAGCTCAATCTCACACTTCCTCCGCCACTTTTGATGAAGTGAAGGAAGCTTGATTACGGTTTTTTATTCAAAGCCAGTGGACTGGTATCTGGGACAACTTCGGCTGCTGGCTTATCGCTATCAGAAGATCGGCGAGGATGATGAACTTTATACTGACGAATAAATGTTGATGTTGCTCCATAAAATTTTGTTGTTTTCTTTCCTCTTCCTAAGTGAGTTTAGGATTTTCTTACCAACCTAATATAATACAATTTCTGCTTTAAAAAATTTGAATATCGAGATGTCATCAGATTTTTTTTTTAATTATTATCCGGAAATGCTATTTTATTACAGCTTCTGTTATTTTGCAAGTTTTATTCCCCACATTTTTCCTGAAGCGATCAGTTCTCATCTCGCTATCTATGCTGATGGCACAACTATTAGGTTGGTGCAAAAATAATGTCGTTTTTTGACGTTCAAATTCATGTGAGAAAACGACATTTGCACCAACCTAATATCTTATTTCAGTCTTAATAGTAAATCTGGTAGGTTCCATAAGGTCAAATTGGCAACTGGCCTAAAAAAAACTGTTGTTAACTGGGACAAGAAATGGCCTGTTAATTTTAAGGGCTGCAAAACGAAAAAGAAACAACTCTTTTTTAATCGATTTCTATCAGCAGGACTGATGCTAACATCCAGGAGAGTTACTCGTTGCTCCTTATCGCTTTAACTTTTTCTGCTGATACGAAGTGGAATATATTGAATCAATTACTAGGTCTTCGGCTAGTAAGGTTGGTTCACTGTATCGGGAAAGACAATTTTTTCACCGGTATCTAACATTTATAAGTCTAGCATTCGTCCATGCATTGGGTACTGCTGTCACATCTGGTTTGTTGCTTCTGTTATGCATTTAGAAATTCCTGATAAAATCCAAAAAAGAATCTACAATGTTATCTCGGCTTAAGCCACTTACTCACCGTCGTAACGTAGATTTCCTATATTTTTTTAAAAATAAATATTTTCATTGTAATTGTTTCGTTGAACTTTCGTCTTTGGTCTCTCGATTTTGCGAATTCAAGCGCAGTACTAGATTGGTAGCTAGATTTTATCATTTTATGGCTGAAGTCACTAGATGCAACCGCAAGTTCTATGCTGGCAGTTCTTCTCTCGCACTTCTCGCTTGTGGAACTATCTTCTGGATTCTTGCTTTTTAGTCAACTTTGATCTTCAAAAATTTAACCGCCTGTTCTCTTATTGTTTTCTCTCCTTAATATTTTTTTTTCTTTTTCTCATATTCTTTCAAACTCAGTAACGCCCTTTTGCGTTTTAGTGGCTTTATTGTCTTGCTTGTGTCGAAAAGATAAAAAGTAAAGAAAAATATATAATTCTATCTGAACACTCTGAGCACCGAGTGACTGGATAACATATATCAAGACAGACAGATTAACAGTCAGAGAAAGAAATCGGGAGAGATAGATAGATAGATAGATAGATAGATAGATAGATAGATAGGGGGAGAGAGAAAAAAAGAGAGGGAGAATAAATAACAATGGTAAAAAGTAAGAAAAATGCAAAGACTTAAGAAAACTGCTTCGAGTTCATTAAAAACGAAAAAAGTAAAGGGGCCCAAAAGCCGTTTGATGAAGTATATTAATAAATAAACAAAAAAATAAACAGGATAAAAAAATCCGGAACGCTGACTTACAACCATGACCATAACCACCTCCACGAACGCACGCAGGCACAAAAAGCAAGATATCAGCGGTCGCCCCCCCCCCCCACCTCCAACTCTGCCTCGCAAACTTTTCTTGTTCCCCTGCCTATTAACATAGACAAACCAGCATGAGAGAGTTATTAATAACATTTCGATAGTCATTTAAGTATATGAAAAGATCGTATTCTGAAGAATGTCTTTGAAAAGCTGGGATGGGAGATTGGGGAGAATGATACTATTATTTTAAAACTATTTCTTTTCTTGGCTTTTTTTTCTTTTTTTTTAAATCGGGTTAATTTTTTTATTTAAAGAATAAAGGTAGAAAAAATGGCGACCGGATGTGGTGAATATGCGCAAACGACATAACAAAAATTAATACAGGAAGTGGACATCATAGTGTCATGGCGTCTTGGCACTAACAATGGAACCTCAGTGGGAAGGAAACGATTTCTCCCATACATAATCCGATTAAATTCCCACACGTACCCGAAACACACCCGTTATATCAGAAAGAAAATCTTTCGGCCAAATAATTGGATGACCGTGTCGCTGATTCGCTTTTTGGCTTTTTTTTCTTTTTTTTTTTTTGGTAGCGTTTTTTTTTCCGTTTCAGGTGCATTTTTATATGTGCTTCTTGCCTACAGATATTTATGACCTGAAATTTAACAATAAAAAGGCTCTTAGTCTCACACACACACGCACACGCACACACACACACACACACACACACACACACACACATGTTTATATGTTTATGCGTGTGTGTGTATGTTTTCGTGTGCGTGTGTGTGTGTGCAGAGATAGGTAGATAAGAACAGACTTAGATAGAAAGAAAGACACTGGAATAGATAGATTACGTCAAGATTTGTGTAGAGACAAAATAAATGAACATTTTTATCATATATATATATATATATATATATATATATATATATATATATATATATATATATATATATATATACCTCGTCTCCACATTGAGACGTTGTGTGAGACAAGGTCGGAATTATTGTGGGAAAACGGAGCGCGTACACTCGGGCCAAGAACAAAAATAAATTCAGCAAGTCCTCGCAACCATCGGTTGCGCTGGCCTCGATGGCTGGCATCGATCTCCCTCTCTAGGGCAGGGAGGGGGTACAGTCTCGGGCAGCTGTTCCTCAGGACTAGGCACCTCGCAGGATTAGTAGTAATTCGTTGTTATAATCCAAGCGAGTCCTGTTAACGCAATATAGAATTTGAAATATAAAATATTGAAGGTTAAAACTCACAAAGAGCGCTCAATGTTTATTTTCATTAAACAAAGCATTTTTTCTAACAATGGGAATTAAGATACCATTAGCTAATGACCATTTTCACCTACGAATTTTAAAATTTAAAATTCACAGGATTTTTCAAACTGTTTATGGTGTCAGCTTATAGAAAGGGACTGGTTAGTTCGGGAATATATATATATATATATATATACATATATATATATATATATATATATATATATATATATATATATATATATATATATATATATATATATATATATATATATATTGTGTGTATTTAGGCAGCATTTTTTCATTCATACATGTTTCATTAAATAATATAGATAAGTGTTGTCTATATATTTTATGTAAGTTCTTTTCATATCGTCTGATAAGCTTAATAACATTATCATTAAAAAATGAAAGAAAATCACAATATTGATACATATTTTTTAATCCAATCTAAGCTTTCGTCTTCGTTGCTTGGAAATCATCCATATAAAAAAAAAACAGACTATCATCAATTTCTTGTTCGTGTATTGCTTAATATTTTGTGTAATTGTCATCTTCGATAATGGCTTATGTAAGCCGAAAGCTTAGATTGGATTAAAAAATATGTATCAATATTGTGATTTTCTTTCATTGTTTAATGATAATGTTATTAAGCTTATCAGACGATATGAAATGAACTTACATAAAATATATAGACAACACTTATCTATATTATTTAATGAAACATGTATGAATATATATATATATATATATATATATATATATATATATATATATATATATATATATATATATATATATATATGAATGAATGGATGTCACTGGATCTAACCAACGCCTTTATCCACTGTACCATGGCACAGTGGATAAAGGCGTTGGTTAGATCCAGTGACAGGACCCAATGAGTGTGATCCAAAGAGTGTGAATTCAATAGCCGGTTAAGGCTGTGGAGAACTTTCAGAGGGAAAAATTAACAGGAGATAACTGATAACTGTCATCCATTAGACATGGCACGTGAAGAGGGCAGGAGCGTACAACGGCCGAAACGTTGTAATAAATATGGCGACAAAGATGAGGACAATAGTCCGAATAATGTAAATAAAGTATATAATACCTCATCTCAGAAATATAGACAGATATTAAGAACACTCATATTCATACTTCAGTCCAAATGAAAGTTAAGGTAAATTATGAAAGGTGCTAAGTGTTATAATTTGATGTCAAATAAACGAAAGTGAATAATGTTATTTTTTATAATGCAATTATTACTTATATTATTTTATTTTGAGGATTTTGTTATGTGTTATATATTTTAAATAAACGAAGGTTTTGAATTTAAACGGTTTTCTGTTGAAATTTTTATATTCATGCATGTTGGCTTGGGAAAGTGGCATTTCTTTTCGGAAATGTATATCTGGAAAAAAAAACCCGTGGTTAGATTTATATTTTGGCAAGATTCAATACCGACACTCACAAAAAATGTTCTCCCTATGTAAGTTACTTCCTGCTTTGATAAAGTGTGGCATTCTTTAGATAGCAGTTGCAGCTGAACTTATTTCTACGTATGACTAATGAATTTGATAAATTTTTGCTTAAACGGCCCTTTATATATACAGGGTGATCGAAAAGTAACTTCCTATTTTATGCATGATGGACTTTCCCGTCTTGTAAAGATTATAGTTAGACGGAGAGTCCATCACACAAGAAAACAAGCCCTCAGGTAGGTTTCGTCCCCCTTTATAGGATAAGTCACTGTGTGATTCGGCACGTTTTTAGACTAATCGGCCTCAGAGACTGACAATAATCTATTTAACTATTAATGTGCCAAAAGGGAAGGTTATCTATAAGTTTTCTCGAGTGTACAGGCCGGTAGACGTAATAAGGGCTGTTTAAAAAACGGGCAAGTGAATATAACGAAGCCAACTGGAATTGAAACTCATCTCTCCGGTCTCCAATTCCGAGCCGTTATCAACTACATCAACGTAGTTCCCAAGTAGTATCACTCCGCAAGAAATTTGAAAATGACATGCTGTACTGTTTGGTATTCACGCCAAAGCGCCAATACGAACATTTCAGAGTGTTTGGGTGTCAATCTGAAGACTATGCAGACGATTTGGAAAGAGTTGGATGAGTCTCATTGTGATTACGAAGGTGTTTGGAGTGATCGCTATTGATGGCGACGTTATGCCCCCATTCATTTCCCACGGGACCTCAGACTCAACGTGGAGTTCTGCTTCAAGTGCCTTGAGGAGATAGTGTTGACCTGAGTCAAGAGAGTCGCTGCTGGAAGACCCTATATAACTGGCAAGAGGATTCTGCACCATGCCACACAATCAGGTGAACCCAGTCATGTCTGTCAGACAATTTCTGCAATCAGATCACTCCTGACATCTGGTCACCTAACTCCCCAGACAGCACTCCGCTTAATTATTATGTGTGGGGCTCACTTGAGCGAGAGACCAACAAAACTCCTTGTAACACCAAAGATGAACTGAAGGCACGGATTATGGTAGCATCAGCCACACTTAAACAAGGAAACCATCTAGAAGAGTTGCAAAAGATTCCAAAGTCGTCTGGGGGTTGTGGTTGAAGCCAATGGTGATTTTTAGTGAATAAATTTACTCTTTAGTATTTCAAGATATTTTTGTGTAATTTTAGTAAATATATCTGTTAAAATGAGATGTCAGTGTTATTTTCATTTTTGTGTAATTTAGACGACAATTTATCCCTTTCACCCTATATATATGTATATATATATTTAAAGACATTGTCGGACTTTGTCCATTTCATAATATATATATATATATATATATATATATATATATATATATATCCAGTATGTGGTGCAGTTCAATTTACATTACATGAATCATTCATACAAAAAGCAGATAGTGAAGTTAATGATATAAATGGCATCCTCAGGTATAGAAATAGATATAGATATGTCTTTTTACATCCAGGTAAGAAGAGGACAACGAAAGATAAGATGTACTCCGAAATATGGTTTTTTGGAAATGTATTATTGTTAACTGTGAAAAAGGTATTGAAAATTGTTTGCGAGAGTGATTCTTGACATTTATATCATTAACTTCACTATCTGCTTTTTGTATGAATGATTCATATAATATATATATATATATATATATATATATATATATATATATATAGATAGATAGATAGATAGATAGATAGATAGAGAGAGAGAGAGAGAGAGAGAAACAGAGAGCGTCTGTAATGTAATGTTTAATATAACCTTTATTTTACAGATATACGGAAAGTTTCACTTTTTCATATTGATGCCCACTGAATATACTACGACCTGACAATCACCATAAATAGTTTTGTACATTTTCTTTACGAACAAATTCATAATTTCTAACGTTAAGAGGATTGTAATTATTAAAGGTGCCATTTTGGAATTTATATCTCTATGTTGTGCTTTAAAATAAGAAATAAAGGAATTGTAACTAGTCAGAAATAAACGTAAAACAGGGCATACTGATAGAAGAAGGCCGTGATATGTATAATATAAATGATTTAGTATACCGGGGGCTGCAAAAGTAAGTACATAGTAATGAAAAGCAAAACGCATTGTGTTGATTATACAAACATAGCAATATAATACAGATATTACTTACTGTATACCTACTTTTGCAGCAGCTCCTGCATAAATGCAGTGAAAATCAGGAAGAAAGGGATTATCAGTGGTCAGGAATTAATGCAAGCAATACTGAACGAAGAGGGATATTATATGTAGAATGTAAATTCATTACAAATGATTTACTATAGGAATGCATTGAAAATCGGTAAAAAAGGGATTGTCAGTGGTCAGGAATTAATGCAAGCAGTACTGAACGAAGAGGGCTATTATATGTAGAATGTAAATTCATTACAAATGATTTACTATAGGAATGCATTGAAAATCAGGAAGAAAGGGATTGTCAGTGGTCAGGAATTAATGCAAGCAGTACTGAGAGAAGAGGGCTATTATATGTAGAATGTAAATTCATTACAAATGATTTACTATAGGAATGCATTGAAAATCAGGAAGAAAGGGATTGTCAGTGGTCAGGAATTAATGCAAGTAGTACTGTGAGAAGAGGGCTATTATATGTAAAATGTAAATTCATTACAAATGATTTTCTATAGGAATGCATTGAAAATCAGGAAGATAGGGATTGTCAGTGGTCAGGAATTAATGCAAGCAGTACTGAGAAAAGAGGGCTATTATATGTAGAATGTAAATTCATTACAAATGATTTACTATAGGAATGCATTGAAAATCAGGAAGAAAGGGATTGTCAGTGGTCAGGAATTAATGCAAGCAGTACTGAACGAAGAGGGCTATTGTATGTAGAATGTAAATTCATTACAAATGATTTACTATAGGAATGCATTGAAAATCAGTAAAAAAGGGATTGTCAGTGGTCAGGAATTAATGCAAGCAGTACTGAGAGAAGAGGTCTATTATATATAGAATGTAAATTCATTACAACTGATTTCCTTATCATAAAGTATTGAAAATCAGATAGAAGATTTTCAGTTGTCACGAATTAGTTAACCAGCCATCACTTCTTCGTTATTGGCACTAAATAGATGCCCGTAGAAAATGACTTATTTTAAAGCATCTTGATGCCTGTTTGAATAAACTAAACTAAGTAATTGAATTCTTCTGAGGTATTTTTTAAAAATTTCCTACAAATATCCATTGTTTTCAACCATTCTTCATTATACTTGCATGGAATAATTAATGTTTCATTACCTTCGACAACTTTTCGAGGACGGCCAGTTTTAATACCATCATTTTTTCCAGTGAAGTAACAGAGAGACATCGCCGGAAAATTTGATCCAATCAATTATCGTCTGCTTTGAATAATTGTAGCCACTTACAATTAATCATTCGCAATATCTCTTGGACCACAAGTGTGTAATTCACTCTCTCGAGTGGTTTGTAACACCCTTTTTATCATCTCTCAGTTGCGTCTCTGTCTTTTGGCAGAGTGCCCTCAGAAGCGATTCTGTCGAAGGACAGAGTCGCAACTGAGGAAAATTATACTGAGAGGTGCTGGCCCTGGGGAACATCTGCCCGGAGCCACACCCTCTCATTGTACTAGAGAGAGGGATCAGTGCACGCACCGAGGTTGCGGGAGATCTGGAATTTTTGTTCCTAGCCCGGGTGTACGCGCTAGGGCTCCTCACATTAAAACAATCTTGTGTCACAACCTGAGCTCGTGGTGGGGTTAAGTAAATACAAATATCTCTTGAACCACAGATGCACTAAAATCATGATTTTTGATACTTTCATTTTGAATTTTAAAAAAATGATCCCTTTCTTAAGTCTTATTTCTCAAGTCAATCGACTCGCATTATCATGTAGAGCCAGCGGAACTTTTGGTTGAAACCAATTTCTTGTTTTTGTCGAAAACTTGATATTATATACGTGATGCTAGCACTTCGTTTTTTTTAAAAAAAAAAAAACTTTCTCTTCGTTATTGATAAGTAATTGATTGATTTGTTTTTATGGTTTATCAACATTTTGCAGGTTATTTAAAGCCAGAAAATATTTTTAGATTGTAAGAATTTTTTTTTGAAATAATAATGATTTACTGATACAAGTCGTAATAGTTAACCCATAGCTTGGAGGAGATTAGGTTGATTCACAACTTTCCCAAGGGTATTTGCGCATGACTGAATATAACGAAGCCGACTGGAATTGAAACTCAGCTCTCGGATCTCCAATTCCAAGTCGTTATCCTTACACCACCCGCACACCAAAACTACATCTCCTGATATTCCCATATACTGGCCAGGTAAAAGTCTTGAATTGGTGCCATCAGTAAAAAAAAAAAAAATAAGGATATTTCATCATTCTAGAAATAACCTTGTCATCAGTGATGATAGAAAAGAAGGATATTTCATCATCCTCACTCTCATCATTATAAAAGCGACCCTCTCACCACAGGAGAGACAGTAGTGTAGACTAGGGTATCTGTAGCAGTAGTCAGTGATGAGGAGACAAGTAGCAGTTTCAGTACAGAAACACATGTCTAGCCAGCGCTCCGGGAAGATCGAAAACAGACGATTTCAAACACTATCCTTACAAATAAAATTCTCGAGATCAAAACAAGAAAGCACTGACTTTTAGACAAAAAACATTTTTACACTCACCATACCAATATTTTGTGATTCACATCACAAAAAGAAAATACTTATTTATAATTTCTTGTTATTGATGTCAATACGTATCTCAAGTTTTTGTTACCGTTGTACGTTTTATGCATTTTAATTTCTTTCATTAATATCAATCCCCTTACAGTCAACAAATAATAACAACCGGGAAAATAATGCACTGACACTAACTTACCAACCCCGTTACAGTTATTAATATATGTTATTTATAAGAAAAATTAAAAGCTTTTCTAATAAAATAATGTATTTTATTACATATTTATATTTTACGATTCAGAGCAGATTTTCGGTAAATGGTGTTTTCTGTAAATTAATGATTTAAGTTCTCCAAGGTGTCCTGCTTTTAACTAATATAGATATTAAGGGTTGAAAATTGAATTTCTCGAAATTACATAACATAAAATAAAATAAGTAAGGGGTAACAGATGTAAAAAATATTTTTACCAAGATTTTCTAAAGAAATATTCTGAAATAATTTAATTAATTTGGGATTAATTCCTGAAAGTTTCATTAAAATCCGACAATTATCTGATTTTTGGGATGTGTTTTTAACGCCAAAAAAGGCGCTAAAATTCCCTATACTACTCTTTGGCCCACTCACTGACGCAAAAAACGAGAATTTTAAATAAAAATTTCGAACGTGCTTGAAAGTATTAAAAAAATTAATAAAATACTAAAAAATATTTTGACCTTTCCACTTAATAGATAAAGATTTTGACAATATAACCTTGTTTTTATCAAGTTTGTGACCTTTTTCTCACAATGGTATGCTCTTTTTCAGCGAATTAGTGGAGGTACCTACCAACGTACCTATCTTACCCAGTCTGTTATCTATCTATCTATTTATCTATCTATCTATCTACACATACAAATATGTATACACATACATAAATTTTATATATATATATATATATATATATATATATATATATATATATATATATATATATATCCACAGTCTCTCCGATTCTATCTTTTTTTTCCATCTCAACCTGTCACATGCGTCAATGATGTTTCTTTCTCTTTAATTCTACACTCTCATCGCTCAGCGTCTTTCTCCTATACTAAATAAATAATATGAAATAAAATGAAACCCTATTAGCTCTTGGCTCAAACTCCACAACCTTTAACCTTTTCCAGTCAGGAAAATGGGAAAAGAAAAAAAAGTACGTTGAACACAGGTGAACCATAAAATGATTTCTAAAATATCGTATTGTAATCTTGGTCGTTTTCCCCATAAAATTTTTTTTTTCTCCCCCTAACTGGAGTCTCAGGAGTTTACAGTTATAAGCTTCACATATCAATGTCACTTTTCTCTTTTCTTTTCGTATCTATTTATTTTTTGATGATCACGCGAGAATGGGTAGTCAAAAACGTTATTTTCTTTTTATAAAAAAAGAAATTGACGTTCAAAAATCGTGTAAATTGATTTCATCCGATGCGCTTTGCCGAAGTTCCGAATAAATGTCATGAAGAGAAATGACCAAAAGTGAAGGTGGGAATGCCGTCTAAATCTCTTTAACGATTCGAAATTCTTTCAGCCATGGTCATTTTGATATCTATATATTGTTGTTAGAAAAATGACTTTTACAGGGTGCGATGGGTAAATTTTTGTATTTTTTGTAAATTTCGCGCATGCGCGTTGTTTGTTTTTGATTTTGTCGACTGCACAGTATAGTAGGGTCAATTAGGAACTGTCTGTGGGGAAAAGAGCGAAATGACGCATTTAACTCCGTCAGAAATTTGGAAACGGCATGCAGTACTGCATGGCATTCGTGCAGGAAGCTCCAATACGGTCATTTCACAGTGTTTGGGTGTCAATCTGAGGACATTGCAGAGGATTCGGAATGAGTCAGATGATATATCCAGTCAACATCATGGCGTTTGGATTGATCACTAATAATGGCAACGTTATGCCTCCATTCATCTTCTCATAAGGCCTCAAACTCCACATTGAGGTCTACTTCAAGTGCCTTCAGAATATAGTGCTGCCCTTGGTCAAGAGGGTGGCTGCTGGGAAACCCTATGTCTGGCAACAAGACTCTGCACCATGTCACACAATCAGGAAAACTCAGTCATAACTGTCTGACAATTTCTGCGACCACATAATCCCTTACGTCTAGCCAACCCTAACCCATACTGCAACCCCCTTGATTATTATGTGTAGGGTGCAGTTGAGCGAGATACCAACAACACTCCTTGTAACACTAAAGATAAACTGAAGGTAAGGATTATGGCAGCATTCGCCAAATTAAACAAGGAGACCGTCCAGAAAAGTTGAAGGAGATTTCGAAGTCGTCTGGAGGTTGTGGTCGAAGGCAAACACGATTTTATTGAATCAGTTTACTCTTTAGTATTTCAAGATATTTTTTATGTTATTTTGCTAAATATATCTGTTAAAATGAGATATCAGTGCTATTTTCATTTTTGCGTAATTTAGACGACAATTCATCCATCGCAGCCTGTATATTATATTATTTTAAGGCTTAAAATTTTTCACTGCTAGATTGGATATTTGACTCCTTACGCAATGCCATCAATGCTTTCTTAGTTTCTATTTGAAATTGCTATATAAGACTCCTTTTGTTTTATTTTGTTAAATAAAATTAAATTTATTAATATATTCAATGCTAGATTGGATAATTCAATCATTATTCCATACCAGCCAGGTTTTTGTTAATCACAATTACGAATACGACATGTGCAGTCTGCTTGTTGATTTGAGTCGCATAAAGCTTCTGAGGAGGATGTTGTTATTGAATTGTTCTACGAGGTGGGGAGAGAGGCTTTGCCCTCACCCCCGACTTCTGTACTCTGAGGATGGGTTATTTTGTGTCGGGGCTTTCTTTCCGTTAGGCGACCGCGGGTTCCTACACTAACAGGCTCGATCTATCCAGGTTCAGGGATTTAGAGTTTTCCTTCTATTAGATGGGTTGACCGATTAGGCTGAAGAGAACTGTCTTTACTACTGCTTAACCTATAGCTGGGGGAATAGAAAAAATGGATTCATACTTTTTACAAAAATATTTCCGTAAAAATGAAGACAAGAATCTCAATCGAAATTCGAACTCATTCCAAACCCCTACCCATTGTGATTATATTTATAGGATGCATATATATATATATATATATATATATATATATATATATTATGAAATGGACAAAGTCCGACAATTATTTTAAGACATTTTTTTATGTTTATACATTCTTTTAATAGATACAAATATTTAAGTAAATGCTCTGTTTATAATAAACAGTATTAACAACATTTACCAGTCTGAATGTCCGAGAAATTTTCATAGAAAATATGCATACAGGCCGGTAAATGTTGTCTAATACTGTTTATTATAAACAGAGCATTTACTTAAATATTTGTATTTATAAAAAGAACGTATAAACATAAAAAAATGTCTTAATATATATATATATGCGTGTGTTTGTGTGTGTGTGTGTGTAACACATGTACACATCAAGTGCTCCAGACCAGCTGCAATCTTCAATCTGAGCGCCGTTCTTCAACAAAGTTTCAGCCCATGAAGCTCAGTACCTCTCCACACGGTGGGAAAACCACACGGTTTGCCCACCGTCTGGAGTGGTACTGAGCCGAAACTATGCTATTTATTGACAGTTTTATTATTTAAAAAAAAAACATCTTTCGGTCTACACTACACACATTTCGTCTTGTTTCGCCTGTGTATGGAAAAAATTACCCCCTGAAGATGACAATTTGAAATTGTCGAAAGTACTAGACTCGCCAGTTCCATTTGACAACTCAAATATACAATAATTCAAATATAAGGATCGTATTATTCAAGGAATTGATAGTAAGTTAATGTCTTATTAAGTATTGTTAGCGAAGTGACTTCGCCATTAATCTCATTAACATTGCTAATTAATTCTTTGTATAAATTACTTCTTTATGATATATATATATATATATATATATATATATATATATATATATATATATATATATATATATATATATATATTTGTCATCCACAGACAGACTGTTTCGCTGTTTCACAGCTCATCAATGTGGCTAGACGTCCGGTTGCCTCCAGCTAGGATCGAAACCCGACTGAATTTAAGTTTGATTAAAGAACAAAAGTTTCGGGTACATATTTAAAGATAAATTATTCAATATCTGTCTATATTTCTGAGACGTAGTATTGTAACAATTTACGCTGTTCACATTGTTCGGACTGTTGTCGTCATCTTTATTGCCACTTTCACAACGTTTCGGCTGTTGTAAGCTCCGGCCTTCCTCGTGTGATATTTGTTTGAATTTCCGTACGATTGGTTTGATGACGCTAGCATAGAACCAATCTTCAGAAACACCAACATGCAGATTTACTATTCTGGGTTCGGTTCGAAATTTAAACAAATATCACTTGAGGAAGACCGGAGAGTACAACGGCCGAAACGTTATGAATGTGACAATAGAGATGAGGACAAAAGTCCGAACAATGTAAACAGTGTAAAAAATTATCCAATATTTAAGTACTTTCGGCTATTATTAGTCATTATCGAAGATATATATATATATATATATATATATATATATATATATATATATATATATATATATATATATATATATACATACATATATATATATATATATATATATATATATATATATATATATATATATGCGTGTATGTGCGTGTGTGTGTGTTGATCGCTTCTTCTCATACATGATACATACAACGATGTATTCAATCAGTGTGGTGAAATGGTGGCAAGACACTGGTTAAACCTTGTCCGTCTGACAGAAACCTGTGCTGCAATATAATGGCTGACATTAAACTCACTGTAGCGTGAAAACCACCCGAAACTGGGTACAGTGTACCCGATGAGATCCCGGGTCAGACCGATGGAAAGAGGAAAAGGCATCTGAGCTCTTATTTGGCGAGAGGAAAAAAATTGGTTTCATGAATCGCACGGTCACTAAAGAAAAAAGTTTTTGATATTTTCCACACTCGACTGACAAAAAATTATTATTCAAGTTAATCCAGTCTTCACTGAGCGCTTCATAAGTTTTTATCTTTTGCCAGGTTAAAACAGTGAAAAATTAAATCTATGTGTCGTGTCGCTTCAGAACGTTGGTGCAGCAAGAGTCTAGCGATATTTCGTTTATGGGAAAGGGGTTGTAGGGTGGAAGATTTTATAATTAATTGTTGTTCTTAATCTCTTATCGTGCCTAGTAAGATCTATGGTAAGAACGAATGTTTAATCTAAGTACCTCCAATAATTCGCTAAACACAGTATATCATAATGATAAAAGGCCCCAAATTTAATAAAAACAAAGTTTTAACCTCAAAATGTTTATTTTTTATTAAGAGGCAAGATCAAAGTATTTTTTAATTATTTAAAAAAACTTTCCTCCTTTCTAACACGTTCTAAATTTGGCTTATAAATCTCATTTTGTTTTTCGTCAACTTTGTAAGACTTGTTGTAATGGACATTTTTAGTGTAGCAGTTTCCAGTGTAAAATACATTAATTTTGAAATTCTTGCAAAAATCAAATAATTGTCTGATTTTAATGAAACTTGTAGGACTTATTCAAAAATGAATTTATTTATTTTTGAAATTTTTATTTTTAGAAAATCTTGGTAAAAATATTTTTTACACCCGTTACACCCACCAACTTAATTTTATGAAATTTTCTAGAATTTCAAACAGTTCGCAAATTGTTTTATATTACTTATAAGCAGGGCTCTTTGGAGAAAGTAAATCATCATTTTTTTTTCACAACTACTCCCAGTTTTTTAAAAATCTGCTCCAAATCGTAAAATAAAAACTGCAATAAAACTAGCTAATTATTAATTGGATAGGCTTTTATTTGCTTTTATAAATAATATACATTAAAGACATTATTGTTTGAAGAAAAAAATTAGATGGATAATTAATTTTTACAAGAATTGTTTGCTTTTTCATTAATTTTTCAAGAATTGTTTTCACTTTTCTTTAAGTTTAAAAATGTTTTAAAATTCTTCTCAACAGAGTACAAGGTAGGTTATTAAGTTATTAATTGAAGACTATTTACTAAGCGAAAACCAAAAACATATTACAATTCATAATTTCAAAACTTTTTACCATAATTAAAGATATTTTTTGCGCGTTATATTTTTTTAGTATGGTGTATTGTAAGTGATATTATGGTTAAACCGTCACGCGTTTCAAGACTTGTCTCTCTTAGAGAAAACTCCTTGACATAAAGGTTTTCAGCTGCGAGCAATACTTTCATTTCACTTCCGTGTTTTAATCGTCCCTACGTTTCAACAGACTTCTTTTTAAATCTTGAAGGGATGATTTTTAAAGTTTTCTTCCTATTTCACTAAATATTAAAATTTTTTCTATGTATTCATTTTACATTATATAGTATGTATACTTTTCATAGTGTGTGTCATGTATAATTTGTTTTATTTATTAGTTTTTTACTTAGTTAAGAAAAATAATTTAATTTGTTTTTAGTTTATTTTAAGTTTCTTTTCTTTTTGGCGAGTTAATTAAAATAACTTTAACAATTCATAACCATCAAAGTATAGCAATTAATAATAAAGAATATAAATATTTTATCTCAATTAGTTAAAAATTTAATAACTGAGAGTGAGTTAATAATTTAACTTTTAATTTAATAATTGAGAAATATAATTAAAATTATTATATTATCTCGGTTATCAATTTAAAAATTTAATAATTGAGAGTGAGAGTTATTAAAATATCTCACGCTCAGTAATTAAATTAAAATTAGAGATAATAAAATTATCTCATTTATCAATTTAAACAATTAATAAGTGAGCTAGACATTTTAATTATTAATATAATAATAATTTTATTAATTATATCTCAGTTATTAAATTAAAATTAGAGATAATAAAATTATCTCATTTATCAATTTAAACAATTAATAACTGAGTTAGATATTTTAATTATTAGTATAATAATAATTTTATTAATTATATCTCAGTTATTAAATTAAAATTAGAGATAATAAAATTATCTCATTTATCAATTTAAACAATTAATAACTGAGCTAGATATTTTAATTATTAGTATAATAATAATTTTATTAATTATATCTCAGTTATTAAATTAAAATTAGAGATAATAAAATTATCTCATTTATCAATTTAAACAATTAATAAGTGAGCTAGACATTTTAATTATTAATATAATAATAATTTTATTAATTATATCTCAGTTATTAAATTAAAATTAGAGATAATAAAATTATCTCATTTATCAATTTAAACAATTAATAACTGAGCTAGATATTTTAATTATTAATATAATAATTTTATTAATTATATCTCAGTTATTAAATTAAAAATGTAAAAACTTAATGTAATATTAATAATTAATAAAATTATTTATCATTATCTTAGTTATTAAATAATGAAATACCATTATACAGGTAACTCAATAATGTAAGATATTTTTACAGTATTTTAAATTATTATAATAAAAAAAAAGTTCTTAGAATTCATAAAATTATGTCAATTCTGGTGCACCATACTAAACCTGTCAACACATTCAGCTATCAAATTATCGATGGAGACGGGAAAATAACAAGATCCCGAGGTCAAGAAATGTTTGTCTAGAAAATTTTATTCTATAGGTATGTGATATTTGTTTCAGAACAGATTAATTTAACCTTAAATTTGCTAATTTTACGAAAGTAACGTTTCAGAAATGTATATTTTATTTTAGCGGAATTTTCAAAAACGAAAAAATAAGTTTTATTTACATTTCTCTAAAAAAGTTTAAAATGGCCGTTTCGATTGGTTTTCCGGAAGACTCAACTAAAAATCATTCAAATTTCTATTTAAAATACTCCACAGTATTTATTTTTCTGGAATTAGAAAATTTAATCCTTTAGCTTTCAATTGAAACTGGGAGAAGTTTTCAAAATGGATTTTTTTCTTTATGAAAAATACATTTAAACCTTAGGTATACTAATTTTTTTGGAGGTACCTAGTTTAATTCGTCACATAACTTTTATTAAAGTATATTGTTATAATTGTTTTATTTCATAATTAGTTATTGTTGTTAATCTCTTACTGTGCCTAATAAAATCTACGATAAGAACAAATCTTTTATTCGTCAAATAACTTTTATTACTGTATATTGTTATAATTAATAATTATCCTATTTTATTATTAGATATCGTTCTTAATCTCTTATTGTGCCTAATAAGATCTACGGTAGGAACGAATTTTTATCCGTCACATAATTTTGATGACGGTATATTGTTGTAATTATTCTATTTTATTATTAGTTAGTGTTGCTAACTCCTTAATGTGCCTCTGTAATATATTATTGTAATATATCATTATTATTATTATTATTATTATTATTATTATTATTAAATGGAAGAACAGCAAAAAAGTGACGCTACGGTAGAAATATAGGAAGGCCATCATGACACCCTGTATGATAAGGATATACCATTCACATGCATCTGATAAAATCAACGTATAACCTTGCAGGTGAGGCCCAGTTAGAAATGCCTTCGGATTGGGTAACCCAGTCCGCTCAGACGTGTCCATCCGATTGAGGGTGTTCCTAAGTATCTAGATGTCACTCCCAAGTCACCTTTGATGTCTCATCTTTCAAACAAATATCTCAACGCCCGGTCATAACGCACCCCCACTACTCCCGCTCATGAACAGGAGTGCCAGTGTGAAAAAGAGTGCTGAACTGTTATGTAATATCAATCCTCTAATATGACAGTGAATGCTGCACAATCTCCACACAGATGAAGATAAAACTGGAGGCAACAGAAATGTAGTTCTACAGAAGAATGCTGAGAATTCCATGGACAGGGTGCATAAGTGTTATGGTAATTTACCCACGCACGCATGAACTCTACCCGCTATAAATAGGAGCAGGTACTGCCTTTTGAAAGAGGAAAGTTTCCAGCAGTCGGCTCTGACAGTCGGACCAAACATTCTTGCTGTAACATTCTCGTTTGTATATGTTTGTATTACTGTTTCTGTTAATATATTTGTTTAACTCAGTTCCTCTCTTTGTGTCTTTATTTCTGGCCCTAACAAGGCCACAACAATAAGCAACGAAGAAATCTCCGGAGAAAGGTAAATTGAAACAAAAAGGACGCTTACAGAAAGAGTTAAAATTTCTTTGATTGGAGAGGAAAGAGAGCTTAGAGATTATGACAGGACTTATCGAAGACAAAAGGGGAAGCAACGGGCCACCTAGCTGATAACTTCGTATGAATGGATGGAAGATGAGGAGCTTAGCAAAGGGACAATCGTTGCTAAGCGCTACAAGGTGTGGGAGCTTGTAAAGAGTCATTATTGCCCACGTCTTGAAGGGACACGGCGCATAGGAGAAGTCACTTACACTAGAGATGGACAAGTTTACTCTCTATTCTCACTGGTTTCAATAATGCAGCTTTTATAGATGGCCTATCAAATCATTCCGAGTGCTCCAAGTACTATAAGCACAACTGTCATTTTCATGTTTCATTTTTGACCGTTCTTGTGCGGAATATTGGTCAAGTTTCCCTATTGTCCTTATTTTCTTTCATTTCCAGTTGGTAACCTGCAAGAGAAAGATAGATAGATAGATAGATAGATAGTGTTGAGTCTTGACTCATTGTTGAATCTCGACTAATGCATGGAATAATAATGCAACACAAAATGTACTTAGAACAAGAATGTATTATAACAAGAAAGTGTACACAATATTTACATATAGTATTTCTGTATATTTCTGAGAAGACGTTCCTGGAGAATGTGTTGACTAAGTCGCAGTCGATCAGAGTCTCTAGTTGGATCTCGTGATTCCCTTCCTCTCGTCTTCCGGTACCAACCATTATTTATATAGTTGGTAGTCACCTATGCAGATTAGGTGGATCCTACCACAACAGATAGATAGATAGATAGATAGATAGATAGATAGAGAGAGAGAGAGAGAGAGAGAGAGAGAGAGAGAGAGAGAGAGAGCGGGGGGTGATAATAAGAGAAAAGAGAGAATAAGGGAAAAGAGAGGATATAATGAGCAGAAGAGAATAAGAGAGTGATACAAGGGAAAATGAGATAGATAGATAGAGAGAGAGAGAGAGAGAGAGAAGAGAGAATACGAGAAAAGGGGGGATATAATGAGAATAAAAGAGTAATATAAGCGAATATGAGATTGATAGACAGACAGACGGAGAGAAACAATATTTAAAAGAATAAGAAAGCGATCAAGCCAACAGAATATCCGAGAGAGAGAGAGAGAGAGAGAGAGAGAGAGAGAGAGAGAGAGAGAGAGAGAATGAGAAAGAGGGAGCGAGACAATAAGAAAAAGAGACGAGGATATAAGAGAAAGAGATAATAAGAGATAATAATAAATAATAAGAGAGAGATAGACAATGGGAAAGGGGGAATAATAATGACAAAGATACAAGTGAGTATAAAATAGAGTTTGAAACAGTAAGAGAATAAGACAGAGACAATAAGAAAAAGAGAGTAAGACAGAAAGACTAATAGAGAGAGAGACTAAGAGAGAGAGAGAGAGAATAAAAAGAGACAATAAAAGAGAAAATATAAGAAAGCGTTATCTGTTGTCTTCCTAATTGCTCTTTTATTGTTTTTGTTGCTTCTGAATGTTTTCTGTTTTCTAATTCTTTCACACCCAGTAACCCCTTGTCTCTTAGTGGTTTTACTGACTTGTTTGGGGTAAATCCGATTTAAAAAAAAAAAAGAAAAAAAAGAAAGCGAGAATAAGATAGAAAGGAAATTGAGAGAGTGATAATATGGAAGAGAGATAATTCAACCCAGGGAGATAATAATAACGCAAATATGAGAAGGGACGGGAGCGAGACAGTAACAGAGAAAGGCGATAAGTTAGAGAAAGGTTCAGACAATAAGAAAGCGAGAGAAAGGGAAAGAGGCGCCGATAGAGAAACAGGAAAATGAGAAGAAAGACCCAATTAGAATGTCTGAAAAGAGTCCAATACAAAAATGCACAGAAAATACATAAATAAATAAAAAGAAAAAAGAAAAAATGAAAATAGGAAAGAAAAAAAATAACAAAAACAAAAATAGCAGGCAGTAAACGGAAAATCCAGACCGACTAAAATATTGGATAAAAAATTTGAAGATAAAAAAGACGGGAATATTTAACACGTGAAAAAGAAGAAAAGGAAGAAAAACAATCTTTTCAAAGGCGCCATAATCAAGAAAAAAAGATAGAAAAGAAAAAAGCCGACATTTTGAAAAAGTTCAGCCCATCAAATCACTGCAGTCAAACCAAACGCCCAGGGTGGACCCCCGGTCTCTTGGAACGTTTTAGGTCAGTGGACGTCACACCCCGGTAAAAATCATTTCGGGTATGCAATAACAGGGTAGACGCTACTCTTTCCACAGTTACAATAGCCTGTCACGTGTTGCCCGTGGGAGCGTATCGTATCCCGGTAGACCTTTTTTGTTTGTTTGCTTGTTTGCTTGCTTGTTTCTTGCAACAAAAAAAAAAAAAGAAAAAAAAAGAAAGAAAAAAGACGAAAACAAGTAAAGCAGCGACGAACTCATGACAGATTGAAACATACTGGGAAGTAGACTGCCATTCCTTTCCCCCACCTCGTTACATTAAAGCGGGTAGCTCTAGGACGGAGTAACTTATTTTCGATTTACCTGAGCGGGGTTAAAATTGTTCTCTGAGTATGTAGGTATCATCTCTCCACGTAAGGCACTTATTAATTTTCAATTGGTTCGCGTTTTGTAGTTGGTTGATGTATTTGTAAGAATGACATTTCTCCCACAACAAAATAAAGTAAAAAAAAAATAGCTTACAAAAATAACGGTGTCTAAAAAAGAGCAACACAAAGCAATGTCTTATACACTCGTGTATAAGTCGAGTTAGGACACACAAATACATGAATAATAGTTTTTATTTGGTTGAAATCCGTACCGAGTATAAAGGCGACAACGTAGATTTCATGTGCCTTTTTTAAAAAATCATTTCACCCCCAAGTATGGCAATAAAGCCACTAAGACGCAAAAGATTACTAAGTGGGAGAGAATATGAGAGAAAGAAAATATTATTAACGAGAAGGGACAATAAAAGAACAGGGATTAATATGTCAGAAGTCAGATCAAAACTGACTGGAAAACAAGAAGCCGGAAGAGAGCTCCACAAGTAAGACGTGCGAATAAAGAAACTGTTAACATAGAACTTACGGTTGCATCTAGCCATTTTAACTGTAAATATTTTCCATAAATATTTCTTCTCTATAAATATTTTCATGGCAGTTGTTCTGACGAACTGTACTCTTTGCTACCCCAACTTCACAAATTTAAGCACGGCACTAGATTGACAGCTAAGTTTAATCATTTTACTGTTTAGATTGCTAATTGTAACCGTAAGTTCTATTTTAATAATTTCTTCTCTACTTTGCCTGTGGAATATACGTCCGACTTCTTGCTTTCCTGTCAACCAGGATCTCTACAACTTTAAATGCAACATCAATCATCATCATCTGTCTCCTTGGACCCTGTTCTTTTTATTGTTCTTTCTCCTTACTAACGTTTCCTTTATTCGAGGTAACCCTTTGCAGCTTAGTGGCTTTTTTGCCTTGCTTGGAATGAAACGAAACGATAAAATAAAAATGAAATGGAGCGCTTAGAAAGAGAGAGGAAATATGTTGGCCTTCTTCACTCTCCAAGGTCCACAGTAGGGATTAGTATATCCGTGTTATACAAACACTTTAACAAGACTTAAAAAGAATGAGAAAAACTCAAACAAATTTATTCTAAAATGAGTTATACATGAAAACGTTTTATATATAAAACTGAAGTACGTAAATATAAATCATACTAACTGTGCTCCACACAAAGAAGCAGCAACTGACTATCCCCACAAACGAGTTGTCACGTGAATCTCAAGTGCTCCTTTTTAAAGACTCAGTTCTAATGAAGCAGGCCTTCTATATCGGTGGTGGCCACCGATATAGAAGGCCTGCTTCATTGGGTTACGGAGAAATGTGACGTCATCATATTGAGTCCGACTTTCAAGAAGCGTGTAGTTTGTTTTGTGTATTAGATTTTTTACGGTGGCATTTTAAAATTATTTATTAATACTTTCTTTTAAATATTGAATTAATTTAAAACAAAAACAATGCCTTATAGATGCGTTTTACCAAATTGTACATGTATTTTCTTTCCCTAAAGATAAAGAATTATCTGATGTTTGGATTCGTACAATCAGAAGACATCATTTTTCACCTACTAAATTCAGCAGAGTGAGTATTTTTTGTATTAAAAAATAAGTAAATTTTATTGAAACTTTAATGAAAATTAATACCATGTCTTCGTAATTCATAACTTAAAATTAATAAGACATAAATCTAGCGAGAAAGTTTAGATATTCATTCTCGTACGTGTTGTTTTTAAAATCTAAAACCTCATTTTTTTAAGAAATAAACTTTAAAGAAATTTTCGACATAAATTCATTCATGAATTCCTAAAGGAATATTTTATATACATAAAAAATGATTCTAAGTTTAACGAGTTTTTAGAATTGTTTTATTCGTGACTAAATGAAACTTTAATTGAATTAATTAATTTCATGTCTGTAATTTAAAACACATTTTAAAACAAAGTTTTGTTTTAAAAATTATTAAACTCAATTGAAACTTTGAGGATTAAAATAATTTCATATCTTTATAATTCACAAAACATTAAAAACAAAGTTGCGAAAGTTTTTAAAAGCTGAAATCTAATTTTTATAAAAATAAACTTTAAAGAAATTTTCGATATAAATTCATAAAGGAATCTTTTCATTTATAGGCATAAAAATAATTGAATTATTTTTAGAATTATTATAATTCTAATAATTTAACAACATTTTAGAATTGTTTTATTCATAAGAATGTTTTTTTCATTTATCATTTTAAATTAAAAAATGAATAAACGTTAAAAATTGTTAGCTTCGTCACTAATAATCTTTTGTTTGTTGAATTCTCTCCACTTTTCCTAAAATTGTTGATGCTTCATATTACTGTAGATTTTTGCTGATTGATTTTCTTAGATTTTCACAAGAATTTAAAATAGGTTTGGTTTTTAAAATCTTTTTAGGTATGTGAACTACATTTTCGACCGCAGGACATAAGGAGAGAATCGGCAGCTTTTGACGAAAAAACAGGTGTCACAATTGCAGTGAAACTAAAAAAAATATATCTTCGTGATGGTGCTATCCCTAGAATTTTCCCAAACAGTCCCTCATATCTATCTTCATTGAATACTTCTAGAGAGTCACCAGATTCCAGGAGAATTCGACTAGAGAATTCTGCTCTTAAAAGTGCTTTAAATCAAAGTATTAATGATGACTTAGCATATAAAATGCAGAAGAAATTCCATAATATTAATGATCTAGAAGGGAAATTAAATTTCCTTGATAGAAATTACTGGAGTTTTGTTAGGCAGCAAGAGACACTTATTATATTCAGCATCATCAAATCCCCATATCCAAAAATCAATCTGTCTCTTGTAATTGAATCTGATTTTACAGTACATGTGTTTAGTAGAGATGTGGAAATGCATTCAATAGGGGACTATAAGATTCCTAAACATGTAACTGATCAAAATACTCGTGAAATTCTGATAGAAAACATGAAGAAAATGGACACACAACAACAGCAAACTGAACCTCAAAATATGATTTTTATATTAAAATTAATAATGTAATTTCTACTATTAGTGCAAGAAGAATCAAACAAACATTTTAAGGCAATCAAATTTATATATGAGCAGCTAAATTTAATGACACAAAATAAGCTTGATTATTCAACAGAAATGATGATATTTTCTTCATTGTTATATAACTGCTCCCCTAAAGGGTACAGATTGTTAAGAGACAGCAAAAATATAATTTTACCTAGCTATTCAACCTTATTTAGATTATAAGGGTGGTAATATTTTGGGCTTATCTGACAACAGCAGTGAAGCTGCAACAAGTGCTTTTGCTTTCATGATTAGCAGTGTATTCTCACAATATAAAGATGTTGTGCATGTTATGCCAACTAAATGTCTTAAAGCTGAGAAGTTATTTGACATAGTTAAACATATAATAATTGGTTTAGAGGAGATGGGCTTTCAAGTATTATCAATCATAACAGATAATAATGCTATAAATAAAAAAGCTATATCTTTCTTTTGCAGTCCTCCAAAGCTTTCCATTGTATATCCACACCCAGTTATAAAGTCTCGACCCCTTTTCTTCCTTTTTGACTCAGTCCATATAATAAAATGCATTAGAAACAATTGGCTTAGTCAAAAAGATGCAAATAAATGCATGCTGTTCCCCAAATTTTGTCATAATGGAAATCATGAATTAGATAGTATCCAAAGTGCCCCATTTTCTACCTTACAGAAACTTCATGCCTTAGAATCTCAGTCAATTTTGAAATATTGTTATAAATTGACCTCAAAGGCATTTTCTCCTATTAATCTTGAAAGGCAAAATGTTAATTTAGTTCTGCAAATTTTTAATGAATACACTATTCAAGGATTATTGACCTTAGGAAAACAGAAATATTTGCCTAATTTTGCAGAAGTTGCAGAATATATAAACATATTTTATATTTGGTGGACAATAATGAATGTTAAAACGCCATATAAAGGTTGTCGGCTTAGAAATAAATACTGCAATCCACTTAGAATGGATGAAGAAAATTTTAGTTTTCTCTCTGTGTTCTGTGACTGGTTAGAATCTTGGAATAGAATTTCTGGAAGAAATGGTAAATTAACAAAGGAAACCTTCACTGCTTTGCATCATACGACCTATGCATTTCTAGAACTGACCAAGTATTGCATAGAAGAACTGAAAATGCTGTACATATTACCAGGCAAATTTCAAACTGATCACCTTGAAGCAAGGTTTGGTCAGTACCGGCAACTTAGTGGGGATCAGTATAATATCTCGATACGGCAAGTATTTGAGTTTGAAAAAAAATTAGAATGCAATCAGTTTTAAAATTAAACTTAACATTTAATCAGCAATGCATTAAAATTGATTTAAAGAGTTTACAAGAACCAAACTGGGATGAAGTGACAGAGGAGGAAAAGTTAGATATATATAAATATAGAATTGATGTTAAAGAGGATGATGTAAATAATCGTAGAGAAGTTCTACCTGTAATACTATACTTAGCAGGTTATTACTGTAATGCAGTTTTTAAGAAAATTAAATGCAATAGTTGCAAAGATTTAATATCTGGAAGTGCAAGAGTGTGGAAGAAATACCTGAAATAAGCAGCTATATTCAGGGGATTAATAGAGGTTCTCTCTTATATCCTAATGATAAAACTATAAATTTTGTTCTCTATAATTATGTAGTCATTGATAAACTGATAAAAAATCATTCTTTTCTTCATTCAGTAAATCAAAGAAAATTAGCCATGCATATAACATTGAATGTTTTGGCAGATGATGAGCTTCTTTTTGATGTTGACACTTGTGATGAGGGTCACAATATAGAAAAAATACAAAAAATGTTTGTCTGGAGATCTACAAATGCTCTTTTAAATAATTTTTGTTCTAGGGAAAATAATAATATTACAAGTAACAAGTTAAGCAAAAAAAGAAAACTTCAAACATTCAGCTAAATTTTGTATCAGTAACCTATTTTTCTGAAAGTATTATTTGGTTTTTAAATCTATTTATTGTTTGTATCTAATTTATTTGCTTGTTTGTATTTATTTATTTCTTATTTATGTTTGTTTTATTTATTCATCATAATTATTTTATTCATTCATCATTTAATTATAATTTGTTTATTTAATTATTGTTTGTTCCCTAATTCATAATTGAGTTGTTATTGTATTTGAGAAAAAATCTCTTAATGATTACAAAAATTGTAACTTTACAGAATAATTATTAAAATTGAAATAAAAACATGCAAATTAAAACAACGCTGATTATGATTTATGAAAAACTTTCAAATATGAAACAATTAAAATCATGAACGAATTTCAGTCTTAAAATTGTCTGTCTGTAACCTACTTTTCTGTAAGTATTATTTGAATTTTAAATCTCTTTTTTGTATCAAATTTAATTACTTTCTTGTATTTAGTTTATTTGTATCTTACTTAAAATTTATTTGTAATTTGCTCGTCTCTTTCTTTGTTTGTTTCCTAATTCATAATTGAGTTGTTGCTGTAGTGTAAGAATAATAATCATTTAATACTTACGATATTGTAACTTTACAGAATAATTACTAAAATTAAGATAAAAACAGGCAAATTAAAATAATACTGATTATGATTTTAAAAATGTTTTCAAATTGGAAACAAATAAAATAATGAACGAATTTCAGTCTTTAAAATTTAATGAAATGTTACATGATGTTTAATTTCTCTACTTTAACAAAACATTCAGCAACAACATTTTTTTTCTTATCGGTTATTTTTTAAAAATTAATATGAAATAAAGTTCTGTATAAAATCCAATTCTGTTTCTTTCTTTTATAAATGTATTTTTAAAAAGCTTTCTAAAACCAATTTTTTCTTACAATTTTTCGTTACATTATGGTTATTGTCTGTTTCCCTGCATGGACTACATTTGTGACGTCACGTAACTATCGAGTAGGCCTTCTATATCGGTGGCCACGGTTCTACGCTGTAAAGTATACCCAAATGCTGGCTGTGGCATTTCCAGTCGTGTGATACATCAGAGTAAATTAAAGATAATAGCAACGTCTAAACTGCAATAGGAAGAACTGGGGAATGATCGAAGTTGCAAGGAGATGTATATAGAACATGTTAAAAACAAATATAACTTGAACGAGAATAAACATTCAAAGTGGGACATGTTAAGAGAAGCCAATGCGGCCAGCGTATGAAAGCATTGCGGGGAAAACGAGACAAGAAAAGAAAAACTGAGTGACATAAAATTCTAGAGACGAGGTAAACGCGACAACAAACAGTGCCGAGGAACCAATACTAACAGAAACGAGCATTAAAGCTGGAAATTAGAAATAGTCAAAGAATAGTCACTAAACCTGGAAATTAGAAATAGTGAAAGAATAGTCCCTAAACCTGGAAATTAGAAATAGTCAAAGAATAGTCCCTAAACCTGGAAATTAGAAATAGTCAAAGAATAGTCCCTAAACCTGGAAATTAGAAATAGTCAAAGAATAGTCCCTAAACCTGGAAATTAGAAATAGTCAAAGAATAGTCCCTAAACCTGGAAATTAGAAATAGTCAAAGAATAGTCACTAAACCTGGAAATTATAAATAGTCAAAGAATAGTCACTAAACCTGGAAATTAGAAATAGTCAAAGAATAGTCACAAAACCGGGAAATTAGAAATAATCAAAGAATACTCACTAAACACAGAAATTAGAAATAGTCATATTAACTTAGTTTAATTTGTAACGAAAAATTTCGTTGGTTGGTTGGTTGGTTGGTTGGATGATTTTGTTTACAGGCATATCAACCTCTGTGGGTTATTAATGTCATGGATAGCGGCTCGGATTGAGGAATCGGAGAGCCGAGTCCGAATTCCAGTCGGATCCATTACATTCACTTACGTGCTAATACCATTGGGAAAGGGATGAATCCTCTTCTTCTCCCCGCAACAGGACAGACCCTTGGATGGCAACTCGTCTATCGTAGAAAGAAATGGCAACCTACCGCGGAAAAAAAATCTGCCTCGTCAGTCATGTATCGAAAGACACATGATCGTCTAAGCGTGTATCACGCATAGCACATAACTGACATATTTTTTCACGTGCAAAAGTCTATGGAAAGTGCGCAAATAAAGTAACACTTTACACTACATACATTCGGAATATTGTTGTTGTCATAACGTTGTGTCCTCCGGCTTTCATCAGGTATACATCTATCTGGGTAACCTACAGAGAATTCTGACATGGGATTTAATCTAGACTGTTCTAGTTCCATTATATCTATTTTGAATATTAATTTTTAATACTGCTCAGTTATTACTCGTCCAGGGATTGAACTCACAATTACTATGGCAGTAAATTCACCTATCAACGCTTTAATCCACTAGGCTATTCTCTACGTAGCGAACTTGGAGCCTTAAACATAACCTGCATGTTGATTAGTACTATTGCTACTTCTGCTGCTGCCTGTTGTTGAATACTTCCTGTTATTTGTTTTTCTTTAGTAGAGAGAAAGTCAAATTACAGTATGTCTTCATAGTGTAAATATAAATAAAGCAAGTATGCACAAAACAACTAACAGGACAAAAGGTGTGCTCATCAACAGGTTGCATAAAAATCAAACGCGAGGACACTGATAATAGAAGAATAAAAAATACTCCAAAGATGGAGCGAATACACCAGAGAACTATTTCATAATGAGAGAAAGAGAAGCCTATGTTGTGTCCATAAAATTAAATAAAAATTAATTATAGTGTCAAAAAATTAATTATAATAAAATAATTATAACAATTATAATTATGATTAATTCACTCATTCTAAACTAATGAAAATCGAGTCCACTTTTCTCCTCTACACACAGAAACACATAACATCTTCACTATCAGACAAGCAGTTCACACGGACAGATTGTTAACACATGTGTCAATGAAAATTTCATCTCCTTTTACTTTTCAGCCAATAATAGTAATATTTATCTTTTAATACACAACAAAAATTCAAAGTCTGAAAACACAGGCACTTCTTATATTTTCTAACTAAATTATCTGGACACTCATTAATTACTTTACTGTCTTTATCAGGTTATATTTATTAGAATTTTGAACTGAACTGTTTATTTAGTCCACGGGGTAGACTGTTCTAATTTCATGTAACATGCCTTACATTTACAAGAGTAAATAAAGTTTTAAATAAAGTTCATTAGCACCTGTAAGAACTGTCTAAAATTCTTGAGATAATGGAAAAGAGTACAGAACACTAAACACATAAATTAAAGACAAATGTAAGCAAGCTAAAGAGGAATGGTTCAATGAAAAGTGCATGGAAATAGAAAGAATGGGCATCATAGATAAAGCAAGTATGCACGAAAGAATAAAAGAATTAACAGGGCAAAAGCTGTGATCATCAACAGGTTGTAAAAAAATCAAAGGCGAGGACACTGATAATAGAAGAATAAAAAATACTCCAAAGATGGAGCAAATACATCAGAGGACTATTTCATAATGAGAGAAAGAGAAGCCTATGTTGTGTCCATAAAATTAAATAAAAATTAATTATAGTGTCAAAAAAATTAATTCTTGATAAGGGGTCTCCTCTTTTCACACAGATGGTCTCGCCCGAGGTATACATATACTACTACCAGTGAATACCCGGAGTCTGTATCAGAGTAGTATCAGAGTAGTATTAGAGGAGGGTAGTACAAGAGTCACCGTCACGAGCACCTAGACTCAGTAAGGAATCATACCGCGATACTTCAATACCAAGACTATATATATATTATTGCTACTAACCCGCATTCTTGGATCTACTAACCCGTATTACCAGTTTGCATTATTACGTTAATACATTTATTTTCCTTATCTATTCCTGGCGTTTGTTATTTATTGATATCGGATTTCATCCCGGAATCCACAACAAATTGGCGACGAGGTATTCGAATCCACACGGGAAAGAAATCGAAACAAAATTCTCCCTCGTTGTCCACAACAAATTGGCGACGAGGATATCGAACTCACACGGGAAGAATAAAAATTCTCCCTCGTCGACAACAAATTGGCGACGAGTATATCGAACTCACACGGGAAAGAAAGAAAAAAGAACAATTCCCCCTCATCAACAACAAATTGGCGACGAGGTATTCGAACTCACACAAAAAGAAAAAAAATGCCGTTTTTGCCAGTATCCACATCTTATCATGGAGGATTTTAAAAGTATTTTAGTAGAACTTGTAAAATATCAAAATGAACAGCAATTACAACTCCAAGAAAGACAAAACGAACAACAATTCCAATTCGAAGAAAGAATGGAAGAAAAGTGGCAAAAGCAATTACTACAAACGCAGAAGGAAAATCAAGAAATACAAAGGCAAAATGAAGAAAGACAAATGCAATTCCAGGAACTAATATTAAAGGTAGTGGGTAACAAACAACAAAATATCGAAAAAGAGGCGACTTTTTCCCAAGACGCAATGTGGAATACGATAGAAACTTTCAAATACTCTCTAGAAGAGGATAAAAGTTTCGGGGATTATTTTAGATGCCACGAAGGCATCCTTAACATCGATTGTCAAAACTGGACAAAAGCAAAGAAGCTACGTCTGTTGCTCAGAAAATTAGGAACTGAAGAATACACAAAATTTGTGGATTACATTTTGCCAAAAAAGACGAACGAATTAGCGTTTGACGAAGCAGTTACATGTCTTACAGAGCTGTTCAGTCCAAAAACGTCACTCTTTCACAAGAGGTGGAAATGTCTTAACCTGGTAAAGGGCGAAAATGAGGACTATTCCACGTTTGCCGCAATCGTGAATAAACATTGCGACGATTTCAAGTTGGCAGAATTAACACCGGACAATTTCAAGTGTCTCATCTTTGTTCAAGGGTTAGTCATGCTTTCAAAACTACAAAATGAACCTGGACTAACACTACAAAAACTATCAGAAGATTGCCAAAAATGCCTGAGTATAAAGAAAGACTCGAAGAACATTGAGGAGTCAGGAGTATCTCATATACGTAAGTTAAACAAAAGTTTACGTTCTTCACCCTCCCCAGAAAGAAAACAAAAATTCTATAATAAAGGAAAATGTACAACATATAGGGCAAATTATGACGAAAATCGAAGCAAATATACCCCCCCCCATCTGCATGTTATCGATGTGGAGGACTACACTGGAATAAGGATTGCCGTTTTAAATATAAAAACTGTCTTGTGTGTGGAAAAATGGGGCACAAGGTTTTCCCAATGTAGGAATAGAAAAGCTACTAGTAGGATAAGAGCTACTAGGATGCATGACGAAGACAATACCAACATAAGGAAATATGTGGAACTTGAAATCTTAAATAAAAAGATAAAACTGCAACTAGACTCTGGTTCCGATTTAACGATAATTAACCTGCAGACATGGAAAAAGCTTAACAGACCAACCATGTTACGTACACAAAAAATTGCTAAGTCGGTGACAGGAAAGCGTATAAAATTCGAAGGAGAAGTAATCGTAAATGTTAAATTTCACGGGAAAACAAAAAAAACTTAAGATATACGTAATGAAAGATACAGAAAATCTAGTGGGTACAGACTGGATGAAAAAGTTCGACGTATGGGATTCACCTATCAGCTCGTTTTGTAAGGGTGCAGCTAGAAGTGAATAGAAAGAAAATGTCCAACCAGTATGTAAAAAGGAGCGAAACGCGCCATTTGCTACCACAGATGAAAACAGTAAAGAGTTTTACAAGGCAGTAAAGGAACTACCTGTGATAAGAAAAGAAGCGAAAAAGGATGAATTTATTCAGAGGACGAAGGAAAAAATAAATAAAACCGGTATAAACCTACAGTGCTCAAGAGATCATTAACACCAGAATGGATCTATTTCAGTAACAATATGACTTATGAGGAACCAAATACAAAAATTAACAGACTAGGAAACGTGATGTACACAAAAGGCGAAAAATTTACCCACAGAAAACATATTGATCAAATACAAAAAAGACGGGTTGAAGAGCCAAGCTCGTCACACGCAAAGGATGAGTCGATGGAGGCGATCTTTGAAGTTTTTGAGATTCCAAGACCAAAAGAAGACACAGAAATTGGAAGGACTAGCATGAAGATAAAATTTACAGTGCCTCTAATTGTCGACCATAAGAGAAAGGAAAAGATACTAACTCCCTATCTAAGGAGGGGGTGTGATAAGGGGTCTCCCCTTTTCACACAGATGGACTCGCCCGAGGTATACATATACTACTACCAGTGAATACCCGGAGTCTGTATCAGAGTAGTATTAGAGGAGGGTAGCACAAGAGTCACCGTCACGAGCACCTAGACTCAGTAAGGGGTCATACCGCGATACTTCAATACCAAGACTGTATATATATTATTGCTACTAACCCGCATTCCTGGATCTACTAACCCGTATTACCAGTTTGTATTATTACATTAATACATTTATTTTCCTTATCTATTCCTGGCGTTTGTTATTTATTGATATCGGATTTCATCCCGGAATCCACAACAATTATAATAAAATAATTATAACAATTATAATTATCATTAATTCAATCATTCTAAACTAATGAAAAACGATTCCACTTTTCTCCTCTACACACATAAACACATAACATCCTCACTGTCAGACAAGCAGTTCACACGGACAGGCTGTTAACACGTTAGTCAATGATAATTTCATCTCCTTTTACTTTTTCAGGCAATAATAGTAATATTTATATTTTAGTACTCAACAAAAATTCAAGGTAAGAAATCGCAGGCACTTTTTTGTATTTTCTAACAAAATGAAGATGAGGATAACAGTCTGAACAGTAAATAATTTTTTGTAGATATAAATGTAAGGGGGTTTATAATTATTTACTCACAGTTATAACTCTCCTACACCTACAATATGTCAAAATATGGAAAGACTGGAAATATTAAAGTCTAAAGTAAGATTGGCACTGGACAAAATGAACAGCAACAAAGCAGCACAGCCAAGTGAAATAGTAATAGACATACTCACGGCCATAAACGATTTCGGTATTGACAAGACTACAGAAGTAATAAATAAAATATACGACACTGGTGAGATACCAGAGGACCTCAGTAGATCCATCTTCGTAGAATTACTTAAGAAACCAGGAGCAAATGAATGCGAGCTCCATCAAACAATCAGCTTAATGAGTTACAGAACCAATTTAATGATCCTGATGAATAGAGTGCAAAGCAGAATTAGACTAGAAATAGGTGAAGAATATTGTGGCTTTGTCAAGGACACTGGAACAAGAAAAGCAATATTTATGATTAGAATGATATCAAAGGGAGAAATACAAATACAGAAGGATGTGCAATTATGTTTTAGAAGTTAGGCAAAAACATTTGACAAGGTACAGCCCAAGGTCATTTTTTAATTGTTAGGAAAACTAGATCTCTTTGGAAAAGATGTTAGAATAATCCAGAAATTATACTGGGAGGAAACCTCTTACAGACGGATAGATAAACAAAAATAAAAAGGGTCGTAAGACAAGGATATGTTTTCTTTTCCAACCTCTACAGCGAGGCTATCCTAAGGAGGCTGGAGACTTTATTAGAATTTATTAGGTTGAGACAGAAAGAAAACTACAGGAACTTCTAAACAAGGTTGTTCGTCAATGGTATTCTCAGCATCCTTCTGTAGAACCATATTTCTGGTATTGTCCACAGTCTTCTCTTCATCTGTAAGAAAACTGTCCAGCATTCACTGCCAGGTAAGAGAACTGATATTTCGTAGCATTTCAGGACTCGTTTTTTTTTGTTTCTAACGAAACTCCCTGTTTCTTAATAATTGCTTTAATTCAACAAATGTCTACGCCGTATATTGTTTAGCCGGTAGAAAATACATGTGGGTAGCGTTGCTATCCTCGAATATAGTCAGACTACCAGGGTAGAATCTCTGGTAGTTCAGCGCGGTTGCGACGGAGTGGTTATGTGGTCAGGACGAAGGACGATGGGATCCCCAAACAGTTTCTATACGCTGAATTGGCTGTAGGAAATAGACCAACGTAATAGCCGAAATTGAGGTCAGGGCCGGTCTATACTCACCCCGAATCTCACAACCAGGATAAGGTGGCAAGCCTGTTTGGGGGCTCCGGGCAGTGATTTGTTACTCTCGGTATCTTATCAACATTTGCTTTTTTTCTACTTTCATTTATATACGTTACAAATTAAACTAAGCACAACTGATTATGAAAAGCTGAAAAAATTCTGCGGATTTTGACGTCATTCTGTTGTCTTTTTTTCTTGGCCTGGCCCGTTTTCCAAAAATCAGTAGACGTTGGTCGGGCTGTGAACTTTTCATATCCTATATATTTAACTCTCATCAGTTACTGAATGTTTCCTGACGAGTGAACAGAACGATTACAAAACAGTCCGTCTATGAAACTCCAGAGTCGCAGTACTGAATATAACATCAATCAATAACAAATTGTATTTGTCTTAATACTACACACACACACACACACACGCACACACACACACACACACACACACACACACACACACACACATATATATATATATATATATATATATATATATATATATATATATATATGCATGTATATTATGAAATGGACAAAATCCGACAATTATATATTAAATACATTTTTTATGTTTATACGTTCTTTTTTTTTATAGATACAAATATTTAAGTAAATGCTCTGCTTATAATAAACAGTATTAACAACATTTACCTGAATGTCCGAGAAATTTATATATATATATATATATATATATATATATATATATATATATATGTAGTATTAAGACATATATATATATATATATATATATATATATATATATATATATATATATATATATGTGTGTGTGTGTGTGTGCGTATCAAGGAAAAACATAGCGCTTATAATAAACAGTATTAACAACATTTACCTGAATGTCCGAGAAATTTATATATATATATATATATATATATATATATATATGTAGTATTAAGACATATATATATATATATATATATATATATATATATATATATATATATATATATATATATATATATATATGTGTGTGTGTGTGTGTGAGCGTATCAAGGAAAAACATAGCGCTTATAATAAACAGTATTAACAACATTTACCTGAATGTCCGAGAAATTTATATATATATATATATATATATATATATATATATATGTAGTATTAAGACATATATATATATATATATATATATATATATATATATATATATATATGTGTGTGTGTGTGTGTGTGTCTGTGTGTGTGTGTGTGTGTGCGTGTGTGTGTGTGCGTGTGTGCGTATCAAGGAAAAACATAGCGCATCATCGAAAACACGGTTATAAATTATTATTTATTTCAACAGGTAAGTTTTTAACACCAGTCTCATCAGACCGAAATTACAAATTACATGTCGATTTCGGTCTGATGAGACTGATGTTAAAAACTTACCTGTTGAAATAAATTATAACCGTGTTTTCGATGATGCGATAAGTTTTTCCTTGATGTATATCATATTGCTCTGTATATTATACATTGAGCTCTCTTTATGGATCTATGTTTTTAATATCCCATATTAAAAAGACCTACTTGGATTATCTTTTCCACTTACGGATTTTATTTTATTATGTCTCTCTCTCTCTCTCTCTCTCTCTCTCTCTCTCTCTCTCTGTCTGTATGTCTCTCTCTCTCTCTCTCTATATATATATATATATATATATATATTTTAAGATATTTTTATGTTTATACGTTCTTATTTTTATAAATACAAATATTTAAGTAAATGCTCTGTTTATAATAAACAGTATTAACGACATTTGCCGGCTTCAATGTCCGAGTTATTTTCATAGAAAATATGCGTCCTCCGACAGGCATCGAACCTGTATACTACACGCAACGTCATATAGCCTGACGTATAAACGTAAAAATGTCTTAAAATAATTGTTGGACTTTGTCCATTTCATAATATATATATATATATATATATATATATATATATATATATGTGTGTGTGTGTGTGTGTGTGTGTGTGTGTGTGTGTGTGTGTGTGTGTGTGTGTGTGTGTGTTTATATATATATATATATATATATATAAAAGTGATTAGCGAAGTGATTTCGTCAATAATCGCATTCATATTGCTGATTGATTCAAGGTATGATTGACTCTTTGTAATGTAAATATATGCTGCCTATTTTATTATGTTCATATATATATATATATATATATATATATATATATATAGAGAGAGAGAGAGAGAGAGAGAGATAGATAGATAGATAGATAGAGAGAGATGTACGATTGATAACAAAAGTAAAAAAAGATTAACAAAAACAAGAAGAAACTAAACGAAAGTAACTAAACTATATGCCCAAAAACAGCTAAAAAATTAAATGTAAAGTTAAAATTTTATATCAGCGTCTTTTGTGCGCATGTGTATTTATACCAACGGAAACGCGTCACATAAAAAAAATTTCCACTTTAATTTTCCTAATATATATATATATATATATATATATATATATACATTACATATATATATATATATATATAAATATATGTATATATATAATGTGTATGCATATATATATATATATATATATATATATATATATATATATATATATATATATATATATATATATATATGCAGTTTTTATATATATCATTTATATATTATATATGCGCGGTACTTATTGGAAAGCGCTCAGTATCATCGATAGAGCTAACATATTTAGTTACGTTGATGTGAGTTTGAGACCCTGGGTTTCACCCCCTTTGCGATCGTCAGACAAACCCAGGGTCGCACACTCACATCAACGCAACTATATATATGTGTGTGTGTGTATGTGTGGAGAGAGAGAGAGAGAGAGAGAGAGAGAGAGTGTGTGTGTGTGTATCATGATATTCTAAGCGTAGCTTAGATGTGGCACAAGGACGGGTGTATTGGGCACCCATTGAGGATCGAAGTCACTACTCAGTCGTAAAATGATCTAGCAAGTCAAGCTTGCTAACCATTACACCACGTCAAAGTGCCCTAGAGAGAGAGTGTGTGTGTGAGAGAGAGAGAGAGAGAGGGGGAGTGTGTGTGTGTGTGTGAGAGAGAGAGAGAGAGAGAGAGTATCGTTGAAATAAACTGAACGGATTTGAACTCCATGCCTTATCTAATTCCAGAGTTCTTATCCATCAGGTTCTGCAGACTCCCGCAAATTCCCACGTCAGTCCTTCCTCGCCCGACCACTTCCACAAAGAAAACCACTTTGCCTGTACGTTGAGAACAATAATTACCCTATTCTCACCTGGGGGAACCGGTTACATTCACCTGCTTGCAACTTTCCCCCTCCTACTCCTTAGGGGCATCTATCGAATAACAGAGCTTCTGTTTGGTCCCTTGATTTGAAGATTTTCTCAATTCTGCATTTCTAGCGTACTTCCTGTTGGGGTCGAATTCTCGCGAATGTCTTGGGGGCGTATTTAAGGACAACGTACTGCAAGACGAAGAAAATCGCAAAAAGGAAAAAAAAAGAAAGAAAAAAAAAGTTTAGCAAAGAAATATCAAATCAACCCAAGCTGAACATGCAATGAATGGGTGGAGTGGATTCAACGGTATATCCGGCTATCTCGTCAGTTTTTACCTGTTTGTGACCAAATTACCGTAAGAAACCGGTGGAAATTTTTTTTCCCGCACTGCATGCTCCATTTAACAAAGTTCCATACATAGCTTAAACGAAAGGTTTTTTTTCTCCTTTTTGCGCTATCGACATTTTGAAGCTAATAATTCGAATTCCATTGAAGAAAGCCAGTTTTGCTGCCACATCTCAAAAGAGTGTGACACGTGGAACCTCAGCACGACCCCCGAGCGTTGAAGCAGAAAAAACAAGACGATGTATGGCATAATCTGGACACTTGAAAAGGCTAGTCCATTTTCAAATCAGTATTTACGTTTTCAAAACGAGGCTCTGTTTTTTTATTTACATTATTCGGACTATTGTCCTCATCTTTGTCGCCATATTTATTACAACGTTTCGGCCGTTGTACGCTCCGGCCTTCTTCAGGTGGTTGGAATGTCGAACTGAACCCTTTATTTCGCTCACTGGAGTAGACTGTTCTAGTTCCATGTTTAATGGATGTCAGTTAAGAAGAAGAAGGCTGGAGCGTACAACGGCCGAAGCATTGTAATAAATATGGCAACAAAGATGAGGACAATAGTCCGAATAATGTAAATAATGTACATAATACCTCATCTCAGAAATATAGACAGATACAGGAGGCTCTGTTTATTTAACTGAATACAGTCTTTGATTAAACAAATCGGTAATGTTTGTGCCCGTAAAAAAACAAAAACAATATGTCAAAAGGGTGGTTATTCATTTGACACCGCTATTACTGTATACACTTTTGACTCCCTCGGCAACGTTTATACTTTTAAAAAGCGATGATTAGAAATTTTAATAAAAGGCAAACATATGAAAGTCGATTTATTCGTTTTCCTTATTCTTGAGAATTAACAACAAAAATTTAATATTATTTATTAGATTGAATAAAAAACGTTTTCATAGTTATTTATAAAATGGTAAATAATAAATATTGCATTGTAGTTGGTTTATTTTGATAATTTTGTAATGTTTTTATAAGTTTTTGAATAAAAATATTTCTTTTAAAATTTATTTCCTTAAAAAATGGTAAATAATAAATCTTTATAAAAGATTAATAATAAATATCGCATTGTATTTAGTTCACATATTTTTATAATCTTGAAAATAAACATTGCCCAGGGAGTCAAGTGTGTATAAAGTAACAGCGGTGTCGAGGGAATAACTGTCTTTTTGACATACCGCTTTTTTTTTGCGTGCATGATCGTTAAACATTTCCAACAAATCTATCTAAATCTGTTCATATCTCTCTCTATCTCTGTTTTACTTATATATGAGGAAGGGTGTACACCGAACTAATAGTCGAGGAAAAAGAAAGAATAGAATAAAACAAGTGTAAATGATCACCGAAGACATGCAATATGGTGATTTTCTAAGCGTAGCTTAGGTATAGCACAAGTCCAGAAGGATGTTGAGACACCCAGTAAGGATCAAACTCACTATCCAGTCATAATCGATCTAGCGAGACAAGCTTACCACTTCAATGGACCTCCGTTTGGATTGTTTGATTTGAGATAAATCAACAATTGTTTTATTTAATATCGAAATCATCATTTTTATTTATTATGATATTTTAGTCTCTAAGCATTTATTTGGTTCGCGGTTAGGTAAAAATTTGTCATTTATATTAGAGACATGTAGTATTTATTTAGTTTAGGGTTAGGTAAAAAATGTTCGTTTAAACAGTAGAATCCCTGACAACCGGACTAAGAAGGCCATCCGGATATGAGGAATTGGTTACAAAGTCCGGATATGAGGGGTCATATTTAGATTAAAATAAAAGAACTGAAATCAGGTTTAACATTTATTTTCAATGTTTTATTGTAAACAAAATAAGCTAATGGTGATTGAAATATAACGGAATTGATTTTAAGGAAAAAGGAATAAATTATGTAATGTTAATGAAAATTCATTAAATTAAGTATGCCACGTATGCAAAACAAATAAGGTAACGAGGATTTTTTAATCGCTGTTGCATAATGATTATTTCTCTTCTAATGTCATTCTCAAGTTTTTCCGCATTTCGTTTTGCTTTTGTTCTTGAAAATTTTTAAACGAAAGACACTTTTTAACTCTGCGTGCGTTATTGCAATCGTCATAGCTGAATGCTGGTTTTCTTTCCATAAAACTGAAACCATTTCAATAGCTGTTTCCAATTTCAGTTCAGGTTTCATCACAATCATGCATCTCGTCGCTATCTTGTTGCAGATGTGTCTTGTTGTCATCCTTTCCTCTTATTACCATCATCTTTTGCACAGATACAATCCATTAGAGTGAAATAAGCGTAAACAATTATCCAAATTAAATTTCCTGAAAATCAGAAATTTCAAATCAGTTACATATCACCCAAATATACACATCAATATGATGTCCGGATATGCTGGGTTCCGGATATGGGGCACCAAGGATATCAAGGATTCCGAATATGAGCGATTATACTGTATTTAAGTTTATAAACATTTACCTGACACGAGAAAAGGTAAATATTGGTCGTTTATATTTAATTTTATAAGCAATTATTTGGTTCCGGAATCAATATTGGTCGTTTACATTTGAGTCTATAAGCATTTAATTGTTTGGGGAGATAGGTAAATATTGGTGGTTTATATTTAATTTTATAAGCATTTATTTGGTTCGGGGGAAATGCAGATGTTTGTTGTTCATTTTTGAGCCGATAATCATCTCATTGGTTCGAGGACAGTAAGTATTTATTTTGTATTTGTCTATATTTCTGAGATGAGGTATTATGTACACTATTTACATTGTTCGGACTATCGTCCTCATCTTTGTTGCCGTATTTATCACAACGTTTCGGCCGTTTTACGGTCCGGCCTTTGTCAGGTGGTTGGAATGTCGAACTGATCCTTTATTTTGCTCGTTGGTGTAGACTTTTCTAGTTCCACGTGCCATGTCTAATGGGTGTCAGTATGGCAAGTATTTATTTATTTTTGTCTTTGCAAGTATTAATGTTTCGGGGAGATATAAATATTGTTTGTTTATATTTGAGTCTATAAGAAGTGGCACGGTGGAGTAATGGTTAGCGACTTGGACTGATGGATCGCAGAGCTCGAGTTCGAATTCCAACTCATTATGTGCTCTTCTTCTCTTCTCATGGATATATAGCAGGACAGACCGGGTTCTATACCGCAGTAAGAAATAGCAAAAATATACTGCGAGAAAATATCTACCTCATCAGTCATGTATCGAAAGATACATGATCGCCTAAGCGTGAATAAGTTGCTTGATTCGGGGATAGGTAAATATTGGTTGTTTTTATGTGAGTCTTTAAGTATTTACTGGGGCATAGAATAGGCAATAAACACGAACCATATTTGCCTATAAACTCAAATATAAACCCGACTAAATATTTACCTATAGACTCAAGTACCAACTCCACCAATATTTGCCTATAGACACAAGGATAAGCTCTACCTGTATTTATCTCCCAATCAATGTTTACCTTTTGACTCAAGTATAAACCCGACCAATGTTTTCCTATAGCCTCAACCACCAACAAAAGTAAAATTTACCCGTAGACAATAATAATAAACCCTACCAATATTTATCTGTTCTGCATAAACCCAAGTAATGTTTACCGTTTGACTATAGTATAAACCTGACCAATTTTTATCTATACCCTCAAGTATAAATACAACCAATGTTTTTCTATAGTCTCAAGTATAAATACGAAGAATGGTTGCCTATATACTTAAGTATAAATAGACTAATATTTGACTATAGACTCATGTTTAAACACGACTAATGCTTTTCTATAATCTCAAGCATAATACGACCAATATATACCAGTCGACTATTTGCGTTACTCTGTTATAATTTTTATTGATTGAGTGTTAGTAATAACCGGAGATCAAGCGGCAACAAGATGCCAGTACTTTTCTCAATATACACGCCGTTGTCAGTAATTGCGTAATCTCTTCGTTATCGGGCTTCATCTGTAAGCCGGACTAAAAACACAGCGACTTCATAACCTACAGAAGTATAAGACCCCCTTTTAAAACGTGGCCATCTTCTAAGAGGACTAGTATCTAAACACAACTAATGTCTATCTTTTTGACTTCAGTGTAAAGCCAATCTATGCCTACCTATGCTTACTCTAGTATAAAGTGGACCTATCTTTACCTTTCTGACTCGCGTGTAAAACTAGGCTTATATCTACATTTTTGATTCGATTATAAATTAGAACTATATCTTTTTAAAAATATAAACTGTTTATATGTCTACCTTTCTGACACTCGTATAAAACGGACCACATCTACCCTTTTGAATTTATTGTAAACATGACCTATCTCTACCGTTTTGGCTGTAGTGTAAAACTGGGCTTATATCTACATTTTTGATTCGATTATAAACCGGATCTATGCCTTTTTTGTTAACTCGACTCTAAATCGTTCTCATGTAAACCTTTTGACTCTATTACATATCGAACCTTTGTTTGACTATTTGATTCTCGTGTTAACTGGAACAATGTCTATCTGTTTGGCTCTACGGCAAACTAGATCTGTGTCTACTTTTTGACTCTATTGACGTCATTGTCGGCTTTATCTCGGATCCAAAAATTAAATTTCTTCTTTACTGACCGCTTCCTTTTTGACGGTGACTAAATCCGCCACCATCGTCCAGGTTCAGAGTCATTGGATCGCCTATATTGTAAACCAGAGCTAAGTCTATCGTTTTGGCTTTAGTGAAAACTGAACCTATATCCAACTTTTTGACTCGAGTATAAAACGGAACAATGTCTGCCTTTTTAATTCTAGTGTAAACCGTACATATGTCTGCATTTTTATTGCAAACCGAACTTATGCTTACCCTTTTGACTCTCCTGTTAACTGGACCTATATCTATCTTTTTGGTTCTACGGCAAACCAGATATGCGTCCACCTTTTTGAATCTAGTGTGAACCGAACTCATGTCTATTTTTTCACTGTAGCGATAATCGGACTAATATCTACTTTTTTCAATCTAATGCAAACCAGATTGTGTCTACCTTTTATACTCTCGTGTTTACCTTTCAGACTATACTACAAACCAGACACGTGCCTAACTTTTTGTTACCTTACTGCAAACTAGACCTATGTTTACCTTTTTGACTGTACTGCAAACCAAACTTTTGGCTACCTGTTTTTACTCTACTGCAAACCAGATCTGTGTCTACCTTTTTACTCTAGTGCAAATCATACCTGTGTGTACTTTTTTGACTCTAGTGCAAACCTGACCCGTGTCTACCTTTTTGCCTCAAAGGAAAACCAGACCTGTGTCTACCTTTTTGACTCCAATAAAAACTAGTCCTATGTACGAGGTCTGCCTGAAGAATAACTGGACTGGTGTCACAAACAATTTATTTAAATTCCAAACAACAAACTACATGATTTTCAACCAAAAGTGATTCCTCTCGGGTTTAATGCACATTTCCATCCTTCTCTGTCACGCTTCTATGCACTGCTGGAAGGTTTCTTTTTGGATGGTCATGATCTCCATTGGTACGGCTCTCTTGATGGGCTTAACGCCTTCAAAGCGAGACCCTTTGATGATCCCATTGAGTTTGGAGAAAAGAAGAATGTCACATGGAACAAGATCTGATGAATAGGGAATAGGGAGGTTTTGCCCAGTTCGGCAATGTTCGTTTCGGACAGGAACTGCCGGATGCACAGGGCGTTGTGAGCAGATGCATTGCTGTGGTGAAGCAGCCACTATTTGTCCTGCAACAACTCTCGCATGTGACCAAAATACAATGTTTGCAGAAAGATAAGATTACTGTTACCAAGATATTATATTAGATATAACACAATCCACTCATCCCTCTTTCGTCCATAGCTCACACAGCACATCCAATCCTGTTACTTTTCAGACTTACGTCGTATATCTATTTAACTCTGGTGAAAAACAGACCTATGTCTACTTTTAAACCTTAATACATACCGTACTTATGTCTACTTTTTTTTATTTTTATTTTTTACTATAATGTAAACTGAAGCTGTACAATGTCTATTAATTCCTTGTGATTTTGTCCTCGGTGACATTTATTCAACATTAAATAGAATACTTTACAAAGAACTAGAATCTCTATGTTAAACAGTAAACAAAGGATAAAGCTCTACCCCTGTTTAAAAAAAAACGTTGATGAGTGTGAACCGAGCGATAGGCGAACCTATCTACTCCTATTGAAGAAAAACGAGTTAATAAAATTCCAGGAAGAAACTTTAGAAGTATAGAGTTGAAGAAGACTTTGCAAGGAACCGGAAATCTAATCTTAAACATGACCCAACAAATGTTGATACGTCGTTAAATTAAGAGAGCTAGACTAAATTAGAGAAAACTTCTCCAACATGAACTGACATATTTATCTAATGTTCCACTATCTTCCAGATCTACAGTACTTTCTCGATTATCCGGAAACCTTGGAACAGAGGTTGAAAAATTTGTTTGTTTCAAAATTACGGATAATTGAACACCTAAAGCATAAAAAGAATAAAGTCATTTTCTGAAAGAAATTTAACATTTACGAGAGTCTGATGAAAAGTTCGCAGGCTGACCAAGATACTGTCATAGAATGTGACCAAATGACATTTATTTTTCAACATAGTATCCCCTTGCGGTCCACACACTTCCTCCATCGATGTTGCATTGCTTGGATCACATTGGTGAAGAAGCTTTCATCCTATTGGCTAAAAAATCATCAACAGCACATATGACGTCATCATCATTGCCATACTGATTCACAACAAAGTGGTAAATAGATGATAGTCAGATGGGGCCAAATCAGGAGACTAGGAAGTGTGATCAATTATTTCAAATCTACAATCACATACATTATATCTTGAGTCATCTTCAAGACTTTTCAATTTTGCATTTTCCAATAGGTGGAGTAACGGATAACGGCTGGGATTGAGGAATCGGAGAGCTGAGTTCGAATTCCAGTCGAATCCATTATATTCACTTACGTGTTAATACCCTTGGGAAAGGTATGAATCCTCTTCTTCTCCTCCCCAGCTATGGATAAATAGCAGGACAGACCAGGTTCTATATCCTTGGATGGCAACTGGTCTACAGCAGAAATAAATGGCAACCTACTGTCTCGTCAGTCATGTATCGAAAGATACATGATCGCCTAAGTGTGTATCACGCATGGCACATAACTGACTGACTGATTTTCCAATATTCGAATACGAAGGTCGACAGCAAATTTCATAAGCTGACCAAGATAGTCTCAGTGAATGTGACCAAATGAGGTTTTTATTTTCAACATAGAGCTTCTTGCGCTCCACATGCTTCTTCTATCGGTGTTGCAATGCATGGGTCCCATCGGTGAAGAAGCTTTCATCCTCTTGGTCAAAAAGTCATCAACAGCTGATATGACTTCATTATACTGCAAGAAAAAAGCCAAGTGTTTTTTTCATGCTGGGAAGCAGATGATAGATGGGGCCAAATCAGAAGAACAGAGAGGAGGAGTAACCAGTTTAAAGCCATAGTTACGCGCAGCAGCCATTAAAACCAAGGACATGTGCTGGAACTTCGCTCCGATGAAACAAGACCCCTTTTTCAGTTTTCTTGTGCGTTTGGTTTTGATTGCCTTTCGTAGCTGCCTCAGCAAGTTGGTATAGTACGGTATGGTATAGTCCTTTTGAAGATAATCAATAAGCACGATGCGTTTTGCATCCCAAAAAACTGAGGTCATCATCTTCCCTGCAGATGAAACGACAGTGGCCTTCTTTGGAGTAGGTGAAGAAGGATGTTCCCATTGCATGGATTTTCTCTATGTCTCTAGCTCAAAGTGATGAAACCGACACTCATCTTGGGTTAGGAAACGTTTAAGGAAACAACAAGATCTGCCTCAAACAACATCAGATTTTCCCATAATGTTCACTTTTGATCAAGTGTCAGAAGACGTGGCACCTAACCTTCATCATGCCAAGTTCATTATGCAGAATATTCTCAACTCTTTCACGGGATATTACTAATAGCATTGGTTATTTGATTTATAGTCAATCACCTGTTATCCCTCACCATGTGGTGAACCAAGTCAAAATTTTCCTCAGTGGTGGCAGTTACAGGACGTCCAGATATTAGGTCATCTTGAAGACCCTCCGCTCTTCTCCTAAATTTAACTGCCTTTCTTTTGTACTGTGGATAAAGCTAAAGCGTCAACCGATAATGTAGCAACCATGTCAACATGAATGTCCTTAGAGGTTAAACGCCTCTTCTGCAAGTACTTGATAACATCACGATGCTAAACGTTGTCCATTTTTCAAGAGAAATCGATATGGCAGTTTGCCCAGTATAAAAGCAGTAAATTCAGAAAGAAATATTTTAGCTATTATGATTTATGCCCAAACTGAACATCATCTTAGTTGTTCGAAGTGTTTGCCTGAATGGTCGACACACCTTTGTAAGTGTGGTAACAAGGAGCCAGTAACTTTGTGGATAATGTCTAGAGGAATTTATTCCAAGCTTCAGTTAAGTTCGACTTCAATGAATCAATATCGACAATGTCAAGAAGACTGTTTTGAAAGTGAGTTAGGAATCTGATCCAGATCCAGTAATCCATAACATTCAGATCTGGGCTTTTAGAGGGCCTCTGGGGTGGACCAATTAGGGCTGTTTTGCCACTTTTTTTGTTGCTGGGAACACTGTAGTTGTTTTTTAAAGTCTTCTTTGAACAGCCAGATGTCAGTTTTCTTGGGATAAAACAATACAGCTATCAATAAGAAGAGTTGAAATTGATGTATGTAAAATTTCACTCCTTCATTGTCAGCCAAAACTCGTTTATCATCAAATAACATTTTTACGGTTTTGACTCATTTATAGTTTTATGAAAAAATAAAGAAAATAAAACAGGTGTTAAATGACTTTGCTACGTGCTGGGAAAACGAAACTAAATTACATTTCCCAATGAAGCATGCTTCACGTGTGTGACACGGATCTGAGAGTTGCGTAAGCGAAAATCTCTGGCGTACCAAACTGTGACAATTCAAATGTTCTTTGTATGGAAACAACGCGGAAATTAAAAGAAAATGGAGCTGATTTTTTTTTATCAAACGTTAAATAAGGCTTTCTAAATTCTCAAAACGCTTGTCTGAGACGAAATATTAGAATGGGTTCAGTAAATTATGGGAATTAATAAAATTATAGATGTTATTTATGCAGGAATAGCTAATTTTTAAGGTTTTTCGAAAAAAAAATTACTTAGTGTGTTATTTCGCTTAAAATCTTTGTCAGTTAATTGTCAAACATTGTATGGATGTGCATATTTGCATATGTTTTTATATGTATATGCCACAAACACACGTGTATATATATATATATATATATATATATATATATATATATATGTATATATATATATATACATACATACATATATATATATATATGATTTATTTTATAATTATGAAGATGAATTAGATAAACTGAATTTAAGGTGTATGTGTGTGTGTATATATATATATATATGTGTGTGCGTGTGTGTACATATATATATATATATATATATGCAGAAATATAGTCTTAAAGTGTGCTATATTTATGGGGTAAAGTGCTCAATATCAGAGATAGAGCGTGTGTAAATATAAAAGTGGACATGGAAGTCAGCACTTAGAGGCGACAGTCTGTTTCATGCTAGTGCAATCGCCTGACGATTGCACTAGCATGAAACAGACTGTCGCCTTTAAGTGCTGACTTCCATGTCCACTTTTATATATATATATATATATATATATATATATATATATATAAATGTTGTAACCTAGGGAAGGTTACTGAATAGAATAATCGCACGGAGGTTGGTAATGAATGATAATACTTGATAAAGAGCAACACATATAAGATTCGCCAGCGGCGCGTAGAAGTAGTCAACTGCTAGAAGTGAGTCAAGTGAATTCCACAATGAATCGCCAACTATAGGATATCTACCAACCGCCCACGCGGACTGATGTGGCACATAGCCGGGTTTAATCTTCGGCATCTGAGCCCGTAGGCTCGGTCAAAAATTCCCTGTAATCCCGTATAAAACGTAGTCGGGTAGCTGTTTCCCGAGACGAGACTCTGTCTTTCGATATAGCCTCGTCTGGGGATCCTCTCTGCCCTGACACAGACAGCTAGAGACGAATCTCCACCTGCAGAGCAACATGCAGTATTTGCGACTGTATTTATTTGAATGGGTCATACCTATTATTGTCCGTAGGTATGCTACAATTATATATATATATATATATATATATATATATATATATATATATATATATATATATATATATATATATATGTATATATATTATTGTAGCATATGCAGCATATATATATATATATATATATATATATATATATATATATATATATATAAATTTTTCACTCCTTTTTATAAATGTGATGATGATTGTTATTATTTAGCGTAAATTAGATGATGAGGATTTAAATCGTCAGGCAACGTTGCCTGACGATTGCATCTAGCATGAAACAGACTGTCGCCTCTAAGTGTTGACTTCTATGTTCACTTTTATATTTACACACTCTCTATCTCAGATATTGAGTACTTTATCCCATAAATATAGCACACTTTAAGACTATATTTCTTCATATATATATATATATATATATATATATATATATATATATATATATATATATATATATATATGCAATTTTTATATATATTATTTATATATTATATATGCGCGGCACTTATTGGAAAGCGCTCAATATTAGTGACAGAGCTAACATATTTAGTTGGATTGATGTGAGTTTGTGACCCTGAGTTTCACGCTATTTGCGATCGTCAGACAAACTCTCTCTCTATATATTTATTATTATTATTATTAAATTATTTAATATATTTTCTGTTTATACGTTATTTTTATAGATACAATTTATTTAAGTAAATAATCTGTTTTTAATTACGCAATATCAATTTCATTTACCAGCCTGAATGTTCGAGAAATTTTGTAGAAATTATGCGTTCTCCGACAGGAATCGAACATGTATTCCTATACGGAAACCGTAATTTGCTATGACGTGCTGTATCATTCAGTTACAGGGAAGCGTCTGGTTAGAAAATTTCGAATTATTGCTTATAAACACACAATATATCAATATATATATATATGTTTATAACAGAGAGAGAGAAAGAGAAAAATAGGTAATATATACATACACACACACACACACATATATATATATATATATATATATATATATATATATATATATATGTATAACATGAGAGTAAGATTACAATTGCTTCCCCAAACTGAAATTATTTAGAACTCATTTTAATGCATCACAGACCAAATTTATTCCATTTGACAGTATATAATTTATTATACAAGACAATGTTTCACAGAAAAACTTTTTTTATTAGAAATATTTACGGTAACTTATATGTAGGTGTGAGATATTACATAACTCGATGGGAGGTTAAGTTAGTGAGTGTAAAAATATTTCATGTCGGTTAGGTTTCGCAGGTTATAAATCACAATGAATCGGCAAAATGATAGACATAGGTTCGGTTTAGACTCGAGTAAAAAATGTCGACTTTGGCTCGGTTTACATTAGCGTCAAGAAGGTAGACACAGGTCCAGTTTACACGAAATCACGAAGGTAAAAAGTCATTGGTCCTGTTTTACATTACACTCAGAAAGGTAAACGTAGTTTTGGCTTTAACACTTGAATCGAAAAGACAGACATAGACACTTGAGTAAAAAGATATCAAAAAGGTTGACATAGATCGGGTTTTACACAAGAATAAAAAAATGTAGGCATATGTCCGATTTTACACTAGAGTCAAAAAAGTAAACACGGGTTCACTTTTTACTCGAGACATTGGGCCAGTTTTTTGTTAGAGATAAAACCACTCGAGTGTTCTTCATCGTAAATATATATAATAATGTAGTTATTAAATCTATTTTGTTTAATCTCTGATATATAAATATCGGTTTGTGCTTTAAGAATGGTCTAATATCTGAAGAAACAAAATACCGAACAGACATTCAGTGATGCAATCGTCATATTCGAAATTGGTCAAAGGTTAAGAAGAAATCACAGAACAATCAAAAAGGAATTTGGAAACCCTGGCAAGATAAGATCAAGAAAAATCTGATTTTAAAAAAGTCAGAAAAAGAAATTTGAGAAAAATTAAAAGGGTAATGGTCAAGATAAAAAAAAGGATTTGACCAGCTAGAAAAGCTGTTTTTTTTTGCGAATATAAACAAAATGAAATGATACACAATAATAACAACATTGAATAAAAATAGGAAAACAATCAAATTTAAGAAAAATCATAAAAAGAAACATATAAGTTAGACGAAGAAGTACATGAAAACTGATTTCTCAACAGTAATTTGTAGTGATGAATATAGAGCTACATTGGATGGACCTCATGGCTGGGTTAGAGTTTTGGTCCTTCAGAGAAATCTTCATCAAACACAAACTAAAAGACAATGGTGGGGAGATTAATATTTTCGACTGGTGTTATAGACAGTAAAATTATATTCCTTCAGATCTGATGATCGTATCAAGCCAAACGTCGAAAAAAATACAGCAACAACAAACAAACAAACAAACAAATAAAGAAAAGACGCGCTCAAAAAGCTTAGCAAAGTATTCAGAAACAGTATAATTTAGTTAGAAATAAAAAAGTGATTCCAACTGTTATGCAATTTTAGTCCTCCTATATGGGAGTTAGCGCTGGAAAATTTCCTTACTGATGAAGAGAATTGAGAAAACAATAATTTAGCTCTACAGAAGGATGCTGAGAAGACCATAGGCGGAAAATGAAAATGTGAACCAAAAGGACTCTTATACTCAGAATCAGAAATTTCTGGGATACATACCGAGGAAGGAGGTTATGGAGAATTTGGTACTCAAAGGGATCTCATTAGTTGACCCCGAAAGGTGAACACATGGTCAACCCTAGGGCATAAAAGCCTGAGAAAACCCATATTACATGTCAAAGTGAAAAATGTTTTCGTGTGATGCGTTTCGTCCTTTCATTGAACTAAACAGATGTTTACGTTGATGGGACTACACATGCGCATGAAGGATAGGGGACAATGAGAATTTTAAATTCTTTTTTTTTTTTCAAATATATGCTTTGAGTATATAATGTAGCCGATTTCATTTAGTGTATTTGTTTTTTTAATCGGATTCACCCCAAGCAAGCCAGTAAAGTCACTAAGACACAAATGGTTACTGGTTGTGAAAGAATTAGAAAACAGAAACATTACTAAGGGGCGAGAACAACAGAATAGTAATCAGGAAGACAGTAGATAGCGATTGATATTGCATTTAAATTTTTGAAGATCAAAGTTAGAGGGAAAGCATGGAGCCGGGAGAGAGTTCCACAAACGAGAAGTGCGAGTAAAGAAAACTGTTAGCATAGAACTTACGGTTATATCTAGCCAATTCAATTGTAAATTAATGAGACCTTGTTGCCAATCTAGTAGTGCTCTTAAATTCAAAAAGTCTTGATGCCATGGAGAAGAGCTCATCCGAATAATTACAGTGAAAGTATTTATAGAAAAGGCAGAGGGAAGAAACTTTACGCCGGTGGGAAAGTAACTGAAGACACCAGACCAGGAGCAATAATATTGCTGATTTTCTTTTGGATATTATCTAGGATCTTTAAATATATAGCAGGGGCACCGTGCCATATGTGGCAGCAATATTCAAAGCATGGACGAATGTGTGTGTGTGTGTGTGTGTGTGTGTGTGTGTGTGTGTTTATTTGCGTGTATGTGTGTTAGTCTCGTCTCCACGGTCCAAAATATGGGCCTTAAATTTTCGTCTATCGCCGTAAGGTCAAGTAATTCTGCATTTGTGGACCGGGAGTAACCTCATGTCAACTCCTCTCCTGGCTTTCCAGTATATATATATATATATATATATATATATATATATATATATATATATATATATATATATTAATGCATGTTTCATTAAATAATATAGACAAGTTTTGTCTATTTATTTTAAGTAAGTTCCTTTCGTATTGTCTGGTAAGCTTAATCACATTATCGTTGAAAGACGAAAGGAAAACACCACATGTTTGAATCCAATCTAAGCTTTCGGCTTACATAAGCCATTATCAAAGATGACAATTTTAATAAATCAAACAACACATATACGGAACCACAATAATGGCCCGCCGTTGCTGTTTGAATAAGCTCAAAGTAACGACTAACTCTTATTTACGAGCCAAGGAAGCGAAAAACACGTCGTAGTTCGTGACGTCAGACATGACCACGCGAGAGTGAAAACGAGAAGTATTAAGTATGGGAAGCCATTGGTATAAACCAATGGCTTCTGCTATAGATTTGTTATAGTGAAACACATCTATTCTATAGTTATTAGACTCACCCACCTAATATAAGTAGGAGCAGTAAGAGGAACGAGTGCCACATCTATCCCTCGTGGGGGGGGGGGGGGTACATTAAATACTGTCGATGTCGGACGACTCGGCTAGACGGTCGAACTCTCTGCCTCTGAGCAGAGAGGAACCCGGACGAGGCTCCGCCGAAGGGCAGAATCTCGTTCGGGGAGTTTGACCAACCCGATCCCGTTTATACGGGTTCTACGGGCATTTTTTGGCCGAGCCTACGGGCTCGAGAATACCCACGGTAATCTCGGCCTTGTGCCACATCTATCCCTCGTGGGGGGGACAGTAAATATTATCGATGTCGGACAACAGTAGTCGACAGTTAGTCGAATACGAAAGTAGTCAGCGACCACAAAAAGATTACTCTGCCTAATACCTATTATATCAAGTTCCTAACGTTTGGTACGTCGAACTTATTTAGGACCGATTTTAGTACAAATACAAGCCTCCACTACGAAATAACTCCACAACAAGATTATAGGCATTTAAGAATATATATATATATATATATATATATATATATATATATATATATATATATATATATAACACATTAATATTAACTACGAACACGGCTACAATATGCTGTGTTTGGAAAATGAAACATCCCTATAACTCTAGATACATACACACAACCCATGCACCCAGTTAAAAATCAAAAATAAAATTATATATATATATATATATATATATATATATATATATATATAATTTTAGATATTAGAACAAAAACACCTTAAGATCGCTACACAATAGCTTTCGTGTTTCGGTACTACGTTGTACCTCTTCAGGTAAATGGTAAGGGACTGGTGATTAAGTCATTTTTTTTAAATTTCAAAAGTAAAATGTTACCTCTTTTCCGAAAGATAAAGGCGAGTTTGGGTGAGAAAACACATGGTGAGAATTAAAAATAGACTTGTGGGTTTGTCTTGATCAAATAATTAAATGTCAGATCTACGCTAAATAGAAAATTAAGCTCAGTAGATGCTAAATCAAAAGAAGTGAATTAACTGTAATTTGCCGACACAGTTTATCTTTTACCTTACAATATAGTTAAAACAAATTTTAAATTTGGTAATTCCATTTCTTATGGCGATAATTTATAAGTAAATAATGCTCCACCTTCTACAAGTAATTATCTTATTTTGTTTATTCAGATTTAGTATTACTATGTATTGCCGTTCAGTTAGTATTATTTATATCTTATATAGATATTCCACATTTAAAGTTTTATCTACAGGTCCCTTTAAGAAGCTTCCTGAATTTGAAAATTAAAAAAAAAATTCTGTTAAAATTAACTTTACATCTGATTATCCTACCTCTCCTCAGCATCCTTTGAAAAATTGAACATATCATATTTGTCTACAATCACAATACATTTGTTGCTTACATGTTTTCCGTAATTGTCAATGATGACCTGTCTAAGTTCCGGTTTATCATGTCATGAAAAAAATTACTCCTCCAACGACACCCTTCAGCTTAATTTTCTATTTAGTGTAGACCTGACATTGATCAAGACAAACCCACAAGTTTAATTTTAATTTTGATCCTGTGTTTTCTTAACCCCTTTCGGTAAAGAGAATAACATTTTGCTTTAGAAATTAAAAAAAATTATTTAATCACCAGTCACTTACCATTCGTCTGAAGTGGTACTACGTAGTATCGAAACATGAAAGGTATTGTGTAGCGATTTCAGCATGTTTTTGTTCTAATATTTAAAATGAAATAATGAAAATATATTGCTCTACTTTGTATTGATCACCTTTTTAAAAAGTAAATGTTACGAACAACGGAATTTTACTTCATCTGTCCTTTTTCTCATTTGGTTTATATATATATATATATATATATATATATATATATATATATATATATATATATATATATATATATATATAGATACATTATATAAATATATATGTAAATATATATGTATAATGTGTATGCATATAAATATATATATATATATATATATGCAGTTTTTATATATATCATTTATATATTATATATGCGCGGTACTTATTGGAAAGCGCTCAGTATCAGTGATAGAGCTAACATATTTAGTTCCGTTGATGTGAGTTTGAGACACTGGGTTACACCCCCTTTGCGATCGTCTGACAAACCCAGGGTCGCACACTCACATCAACGCTCAATGTTACGAACAACGGAATTTTACTTCATCTGTCCTTTTTCTCATTTGGTTTATATATATATATATATATATATATATATATATATATATAAATATGTATATGTTTGAGGGTGTATTCGTGTGTGTGTAATGAATAATTAGGCGGTAATCTGTTATTAAATCTTTTTTTATTAAAGTTCACGCACGGGGAGTGTTTGGTTTAAAGTATTTTTTATTACCGTTCACATTTCCGTTCGAGTAAATGTAGGTGCGTTGCAAGTGCATGCGACAAATTTCCAAAATTTTCTGATCTTTCGCCTTCGATATGTACATACCAAGGAATTTTTTTTATCTTGTGACCAGTAGGGTTGTAGGGGGCAACATGTGTACTGCAGCCACAGTAGAAGTGGTGTTTCTAGGGCAAGATAGTCTGACGGAGCCCAACCTTCTCCAGACCGGCTTTGAATTCAGACATTTTCCTTTTATTTACTTTATAGCTGGAGAGGGGGGGGGAAAGGGGATTCATACCTTTCGCAAAGGTATTAACACGTAAGTGAATGTAAAGGATTCGACTGGATTTCGAATTCCGATTCCTCAGGCCGAGCCGCTATCCATTACTCCAACGTGCCTCCATATCAAGGATCAGTTCAGTTATGTGCTATGCGTGATACACACTTAGGCGATCATATATCTTTCGATACATGACTGACGAGCCAGATTTTTTTTTTCGCGCAGTAGATGGCCATTTTTTCCAGCGGTAGACCAGATGCCATCTACAGAAAACGGTCTATCCTGCTGTTTACTCATAGCTGGATAAAGAAAGGGGAGAAGAAGAGGATTCATATCTTTCCCCAGGGTATTAGCACGTAAGTGAATGTTACGGATTCGACTGGAATTCGAACTCGACTCTCCGATTCCATTACTCCACCAAGGATAGAACACTTTAACAGTTGGAGGAAAGGGAACTAAATTTGGATTCTAGACGTTGACTGGTTTTAAAACCCTTTCCTTTCTTAATGTCGTCTTTAAAGCATTGCGCATCCTGATGACGTAATATATGACGTGGCAATAGACAAGTGAAATTCTTCTTCCGGTTTCAATGCTGTTCCATACATTCAATACCGGCGAAATCTGATTGGAGAGGATTTTAATTCAACTTTCGCTTATTGCATTTTGATCATAACGGCTTCTACTTTATTTTGGTGGTCACGTTTTTCCATGGGCCGAATGGAGCAAGTTGTTAAATAGGGCAGAATCTCAAGTTGAAGAATATCGTGTTCAGTTTGAAGTTCTTGATTTTGATGATCAGATGTTTTTTTTCTTTCTTTTGACACAGAACATACTTTTATATGAGAGAATTATACATAATTATCCCGAGTATATTAGTCAGTCTATCTATCTATCTATCTATCTATCTATCTATATATCTATCTATCTATCTATATATCTATCTATCTATCTATATATCTATCTATCTATATATCTATCTATCTATCTATCTATATATCTATCTATCTATCTATCTATCTATATATCTATCTATCTATCTATATATATCTATCTATCTATCTATCTATCTATCTATCTATCTATCTATCATAAAATTGTTCACATGTTTATTTATATATTGCAGCTAAAAATAAATAAAGTCAACTACGAGTATAGCAACAAAGTTCTTAAATCTTTGTCGCAGCAAAATGTTATATAAAAAAGACTAAATTAAAATACTACAATTAAAAAATCTTTTTAAAAATCGCATAAGTTACCTCCCTTGCATAGAGGTAAAAATATTTTAAGTTTATGGTGTTAACGCATAACACATCCATAGATATGCAACCCCTGACGATGGTCTCAGATGATATTGAAAGTATTTGGCTAAAAAATTATTTGAATTAAAATTTTGGTATCTTTCTTAATCATTTTTCTACAGCCACCAAGAAATTAATTCGTGGATTTCAAAAGATTAAAACTAAAATAAATAGACATAATACTTCTAAATTATTTAACCAAACATGCTTGGGATGAAAATATGCTGCCTAAATATACATGTAAATATTTATATCAACATTCAAGGACCTGTTCATATCTATCTATCTATCTATTGTAACCTAGGGGAGATTACTGAATAGAATAATCAAAGGTTGGTAATAAACGATAATACGTAGGACAAAAACAACGCATATAAGATTTGCCAGCGGCGCGTAGAAGAAGTAGTCAACTTCTAGAAGGGATTCAAGTGAATTCCACAATGAATCTCCAACTGCAGACCAACATACAGTATTTACTACTGTATTTATGTGAATGGTGACATACCCATTATCGTCCATAGGTATGCTACACCACTATCTCATACCGTTCTTTCTTTCTTTCTTTCTTTCTTTCCTTCTTTCTTTCTTTCTTTACTATCTCTTATATGCCAATCTGCAGCTATCTGCCTCTGTCAGATCGACGCAACACAGTCTTTATACTCCTCTTGCAGCTAGTACATTAGATTTGTAAAACCTTCAACGCATACACTATGTAGACATTCATATGCCTGCCTCTGTCTATAGTCCCCTCTCAATGTATTCTTCTGAACTCCCGCATTTCCATCTCGTCCCCTTCAAATCTTCAGCATCTATCAAAAACGGGTGACAATCTCACGCTTCATTTTCAATGCGTACACATTTCTATCTATTTTTTTTTCCGTATCAAGTTAGCAACCTAATCTCTTTCAATAGAAACGTTGGGAAGATTTTCACTGCTCATAAATGGATTATGGCCCCCATTCGCCAGCCCACCTCTCATCCCATAGTCATGTACAGTCCCTGTTCACGATCACATCTATATCTGTATATAAATTCATAATACGATCCCTTCTCCCCGGCTTTTTCATCTTTACATCAAGTGTCCATCGCTGTACCTAGTGACCCTTGTGTTCTTGAGTGCAAAAGAATAAAACAATTCCTTCTGGCGTTTGTCATGTCCAAACGCCAGAAGGGATACCACTGGCATTCATTACCTCTTAACTTCTTTTACTAGTTATATATCTCGACCAAATAAAACGCTAGTCCTGTTTGAGACTTGTAAGCGCTTTTATTCTTGTTTTATTTCGAAAAGCATTTAATCAACAGATGGGACGCGGAATGTGCCATTATTCACACAGTGCAATTATGATATCGCGCAGTGATACAGTTCACCTGTTAGTTAGTACAGGGAAACCACCGGATGTTGGCATGTGGAGATTTCATAGATTAATAACGATTGTCTGCCGTTAACAAAGACACGGGTAACATGGCCGATAGGTGTATGCCTCTTTATTCATTTTCTCACGCAGTTCCCCGCTTTGTTTGTATTTAGTTCTTTTTACGGAGCTACACAATCAGGCATTTCCCATAGAAAATATATACAATCTGAATTTATCATACGGTTTACGAAACTGATAGCTATATCATATGACTAGCAGCTATCGTTTGTGTTTCTATGCTTTATAATAATAATAATAATAATAATAATAATAATATAGTAATTGGGCTAGTCCAGGCTTTCGTTAGTTCACACGACCCTTACGCCCTGCCAATATCTCATACGTCATGAACTATTCCGTTTTGTTCGCATGAGAAGGCAAAAGACATATCAAAGACGCTACTTGGTTTCAGTGAGAAAATGAAAAAAAGAAGCAAAGATAGAAATGTTTAACATCTGATTCAGTGCAATGGAAAACGCCGTCAAATTTAAATCTTTTCATTTGTACCCACTTCTTAAAATAACAACCAGCATTCATATTTATGATTGTTATTGCAATAATTTGTATAAAGTCGTTAAGCAGAATTATTTAACGATGCGATGGTGGGGGGTTTCTATGGGTACTTTACTCTCGTGGAACTCGCTATGAGCTTATTCAATCATTAACTAAAGAAGTAAGATTCATCAAAAATTTCAAATAGGAAAGCCGTGAAATTTTCACGTGTTAAAACTAGTTATTATTATTATTAATATTATTATCAATCCCGTGAATTTCAAATATCTCTTTCTGATTCTAAATACAGGAGCCCATTTAGTTTCCATTTTTCCTTAAAACGTCTTATTTACTCAAATGTTCTGTCCATGGTATTACTAGCATCCTTCCGTAGAACAACATCTTTGTTGCTTCGAGTTTCTTCTTCATCTGTAAAAAAACTGTGCAGTGTTCAATACCATATAGGAGGATTGATATCACATTGCAATCCAGCACTCTCCTTGTTTTTAACAAAATTTTCCTGTTTCTCAATACTTTGTTTAGTTTTTGTAAGGCATCTTTTGCTATTTCAATGCGCCTTCGGATTTTGGTGTCACATCTTCTGACATATGTTAAGATAGGAATTATGGTTTTCAGAGTAAAGAGTAAAGCTTTTTACACAACTTTGAAAAATTAGCGCTATTCAATCTTCCTTCTTTCCATATAATCCTGTACTGGTTAAAATTAATATAAACATTTGAAAAAATATTAAGGTTAGTAATAAAAAAAACAACTAAGAGCTATAAGTGTAAGAAAGTTGTGGTGAGCCATGATCACCGACGTTCTAAAGTGACACGACACATAAAAATGAAGAACTGTGTACGGGTTGAACTTATGAGAAACACGCAACATCCTTAGCTACAAAACTTGTAAGGAGACTATAGCGATGACAGAAAATCACTGTCAACGACTTATAAGTTCAGAACGTCAAAATGGCTGCTTAAGAACTTTTGTAACTGTTAGGTAACCTTGACATATTTGGGAAGGATATACTAACAGCAAACCATCTTTTATAGATAAAAAATGAATTCAGTAAATATACAAAAATAGAAAGGGGTGTAAGAGAAGGCTGTGCCTTCTCATCAGTACAGTGAGGTGATTCTGAGAGAATTAGGAGTCCCACCAGGATTCATTATTGGTGGCCACAATCTTAACAATATAAGATATTCAGATGACACAGTGCTGATAACGGACACAGAATGGAAACTGCGAGAACTGCGACAGAAGACAGTGAAGGAAAGCAAGAAGAAAGGACTAAACACCACTTGCAAGAAAACAGAATGCATAGTTGTCAACAAAAGGAACAGACCAATATGCAAATTACAAATTGGCGATACCAAAATCAAACAATACAAAAATTTAAGTATCTGGGAAATATTTTAACAGAAGACGCTTTCATCCCTTCTTGAAAATGTCAGGTGAAACTGCAATCCTCTCCATAGTTCACACCAACATGATCGTCTGCCATAGTTCACAATAACCACTGTTTCCGGCTATACCAGCGTGACAGCTCTCATCATAACATATGTTACTGCTCGTAAAAAAAATATAAGCGAGACTTCAATGAAGCCAAGTCACTGTTTGCTGAGAGAATGAAACACCACATAGCCTCTAAAAACTACTTCAACTACTTATCATCCTTTGCTAATAAAGCTGGATGCTTTGACCGTAAATTCTCCTCAAACACTATTCTTGACTCCTCTGGAGTATCCCTGCCTAACTTTCCACTTAGAACTGATTCTCTGTTGAGGGATATGAATATAACCCCTTCTATGGTTTCCTCTATGATCTCTAACCTTGATCCCCACAAAGCATGTGGGCCAGATGGCATCCCTGTAATAGTCATTAAGAAGTGTGCTATCAAACTAGCTACTGTTATCTTTAAACTATGTAATAAATGCCTCGCTGACCCCTGCTTTCCTGCTTGGTGTAAGTCACTGTCTGTCGTTCCATTTTTTAAGAACTCTAGTGAACCGTTTGGCCCATCCAACTATCGCCTTATTATTTTTTGGGGGAAACTCCTAGAGGCGCTAATCAATATTGAATCGGTTCTCAGACAATTAATACGACTTTCGTTTCTCCAGATCAACTGCTGATGTACTAACGATAATTGCAGAAAGAGTCTATCATGCGCGAGATGAAAACTGAAACCCGGGCTCTTATATTAGACATATTTAAAGCCTTTGACGGGGTCTGGCATTCAAGTCCTCTTCACAAATTGAAAAGTTACGGTATATTCGGGCAAGTTTTAGAGATGATCCAGTCGTTCTTGTCAAATTGTGAAATGAAAGTTGTCCCGAATGAACACTTGTCTATATCCTTTCGTTCTAACGCGGGTAACCCCCCACCCCAGGGCTCCGTACTTGGTCCTGTTTTTAATCTTCATTGACGACCTTCTCGATGACATCAGCTCTCAAATTGACATCTACGCTGACGACTCTAGCATTTCATCCTGCCTCGATAGTAATGGTGATCAAAGTCAAAATGGAAGCTGATGTACAAAACGATATCAAGACCGTCGTAAACTGGGGCAAAAGATGGTTTGTCAATTTTAACGCCTTTAAAAGTAAACTTCTCTCCACTAATCACCTGAGACCCTCTATCTGCCTTCCATCCGCATGGCTGATGCTATCCTCCTGGAAATGATTCATTGCACCTTCTGCGGTTAAAGCTTTCAGCTGTCATAAGATGGAAAGACTACATTTAATCCACTGCTAGATCAACTGCTAAGAAAGTCGGTTCACTGTGTCGGGCGAGACAATTTTTCTCCCTGGAATCTATCTTTCATATCTATAAGTCTACTATTCGTCCATTCTTAGAATATTGCTGCCATATATGACCAGATGCCCCTGATATTTACCTGGAGATCCTTGATAAGATATAAAGAAAAAAAATCAGTAGTATTATTTGTCCTGATTTGGCGGTTCGGTTTTAGTGACTTGCCCACCACTGTAAGGTTGCTTCTTTGTGCTTTTTTAAAAAATACTTTCGTGGTAATTGTTCGGCTGAGCTCTTCGCTATGGTATCTAAATAATATGGATTTAAGCGCAATACTAGGCTGCCGGTGAGATCTCATCAATTCACTGTTGAGCTAGCTTAGATGTAGCCGTAAATTCTATGCTCACAGTTACCTTTTTCACACTTCTCGCTTGTGGAACTCCCTTCCAGTTTCATGCTTTCCAGTCAGATTTAATCTGCAAAAATTTAACTGCGGATTGTTCTTTTTGTTTCTACTCATTATAATGTTTCTGTTCCTAACTCCTCCACACCCCGTAACCCCTTGTATACTAGTGGCTGTACTGCCGTGCTTAGGGCGATAACGATAAAAAAAAGGACGGAAAGGGCAACACTGAAATCCGAAGGCACATTATGATAGCGAAATATGCCTTCTAAAAGCTAAGCAAAGTATTAAGAAACAAACAATACTGTTACGTAATATCAGTCCTATATGGCAGTGAATGCTGGAAAATATCCTCAAAGATGAAGAAGTGTCTTGAGGTATCAGAAATATGGTTCTACAGGAGGATGCTGAGAATACCATAGACCGAAAATGTGAGCAACGAAATTGTTAGGACACATAATGAAGAAATAGGGCTTGGAATATTTGATACTCACAGGAGAGATTGAAGGCAAAAGGAAAGGCAAGGGGGAGAAAATTTTTAGCATAGAACTTACAGTTACATCTAACGATTTTCAACTGTAAAATTATGAAACCTTGTACTGCGTTTAAATTCATAAGATCTAGGAATTATAAAGGTAATTTCATCAGAACAATTATCATGAAAATATTTGTAGAAAAGGCACAGGGAAGCTACGTTACGGCAGTGGGAAAGTAACTGAAGCTGAAATGCCAGGTCAGGTCCAATAACATTGCAGATTCTTCTTTGGATTTTATCAAGTATCTCTAAATACAATGCAGAAACACTAGATCAGATACAGTAGCAGTATTCAATATATTTAAAAAGTGATATATTTAAAAACAAATAAAAAAGTTTATGTAAGTACATGAAGAAATTTATACTTAACGTCTGGAAGATATAGTTGAAATTTCGAGGATATATAATGAGGAAAGTTGGTTTAGAAAATCTGATACTCACAGGGCGTATTGAAGGCGAGAAGGATAAAGGAAATTAACGCATAAACTACCTAGAAAGCTTGAGTAAATGTAGGGTGGGGTGGAACAAACTTTAGGAGACAAGAAAAAGATAACATTTATTGAGAGCTACAGAGGATAGGAAATTGTGGCGGGCTATGATCGCCAACGTCCTAATGGGAAGAAGAAGTAGAAGAATGGTTATGCTACACTTTCGAAAGTATAGAGGAAGTGAAGTGCAGCCATACTGTCTGTCTGTCAATCTTTAATGCGCGTATTAATAAACTTGATTGCGTCCTCAGGCAAAACATACTTTGTTTTCGCGAACTGCCGCCTCTTTATCTAAAAAAGCATTCTCCATTTTTTCAAAGTGTGTCTTCATTGAAGTGTATGGCGGACCCCGCCCACACATTTAGATACACTTATTTTTCGCCAGCACTTAACAGGTATTGTTCGCCACAGATGTTTTTTTTTTTTTTTTTACCTTTTCTATATAGAGAGGAACCACAGAACACCCTATAGAGAGTAGTATACCTAATTAAAATTACTGGGGACTGACATCTGGAACATTCCATTGTTATGGGGTCCGGCTTGGTTAGTTTGAAGGCGGAAACTTCCTTCAAACGGTGTTTATTATTAGAGTTTTTTTTTTATTATGAGAAAAAGAAATTCGATAGGGCTCACCTGATATTGACTAAGCAAGGCACGGTTGAAAGCCAAAGGTTGGGAAATAGGAAGTTGATTGGGTTGCGCCAAACTTCCAAGTGGGGTGGGAAATAAGTGGAAGGTTAACAGACAATTATTCTATTTACCAGAATATATATATATATATATATATATATATATATATATATATATATATATATATATATATATATATATATATATATATATATAGTACAGGTAATAAATCCGTTGGTATATAATGCAAGAGGATCCTAATAATGTAACATATTAAAACTGGTAAAAAAAATAAAATATCAAATATTAAAAAAATAAAATATTAAAACTGATATATATATATATATATATATATATATATATATATATATATATATATATGAACACGCTACCGCCCCTGTCTAAATGATTGGATTTTTCTGTATCCCTGGAAAAAAAATATGAATTGTATGCGCGTTTAAAACTCAGTAAATTTAAAAATAAGTTATTCCAAAATTCGCTTGAAGATGAAACAGAACTGATGCCTTTAATTTAATTATGTAATTAAATTTGAAGTTTTTAGTTTCGGTTTTTGAAACATGGTAATTCCTGTGTAGCGAAGAAACCATATTTTAAATGAGTTAATTTATAATAATTATGCTCTGTAAATTTACATTGACCACAGTTTGTAAAAATAAAAATATCAATAAGAACACCGGATTATATATCTTACTGTTCTTTCTTTTTACTATATATATATATATATATATATATATATATATATATATATATATATATATATATATATATATATATATATATATATATATATATATATATATACTCAATCAACTTCCTATTTCCCAACCTTTGGCTTTCAACCGTGCCTTGCTTAGTCAATATCAGGTGAGCCCTATCGAATTTCTTTTTCTCATAATAAAAAAAGAAACTCTAATAATAAACACCGTTTGAAGGAAGGGTTTCGATCCCGGCTTGAAGCAATCGGATGTCTTGCCGCCCTAATGAGCTGTGATACAGCGAAACAGACCTGTATATGGATAACATTATATATATATATATATATATATATATATATATATATATATATATATATATATATATATATATCAGGTAAAGAAATTGAAAATGTAATCTGGAGTGTTTAAGCATATTTACATTAACTTTACCTGTTTCACAGTTCTATGATTTTAAAGTTAAACTGAGTTGGTGAGATGAATGGCTATGCCGTATTATGCCTCGCATCTAACTGGAGTTTTATGCAAATATATATATACTTTATCTATCTGTCTATCTATCTATCTATATATCTATATATATATATATATATATATATATATATAAAGTACACTTATATTTAACATCAAGTACATATATGTAGTAAACTTATATTTAACATCAAGTATATATATATATATATATATATATATATATATATATAGTACACTTATATATCAAGAAGAGACAGTTGGAATTACTAGGATACATCATGAGAAAAGAGGGATTGGGTTTGGGGGTTGGTTGATTTTGTTTAACAGCATATCGACCTATATAAGTTATTTAATGCCGAAATCTAAATATTTTGAACGCAATTTTATGGCTTCAACTAAAGATATACTATAAAGAGGAACTGTAGGTTGGCTGATCTTGTTTAATAGCATATCAACCTTTATGGGTTATTTAAGGCTGAAAATATTTGGAACAGTATTTTATGGCTTCAACTATAGATAAAATGTATTGTTGGTCATTTTGCGATAGAATCTATTGTTGTTAATTCTGCTTTTAAAATATATTTTGGGTATTTTAATATAAATATGTATCATTGTATGAATATAAAAATGGATTGTTGGTATTTTTATAATTTCATAGTGTTTGTTTTTGTTTTAGTGTTCACTATTTTTCCACAGATGGTTTCCTTAAAACCTCTAATCTCCTGATCAGAGGCTCTGCTGCCCGATGTAGTTAATCGTTATGCCGAGGACTGAGTGGGGATTGGAGAATTTGACATTCATATGACGTACTGAATTTGTGTAAACGGTAGAAAAGTGACAGGAGGGATGGTGAAACGACAAATGTTACTAAGGATAGGAAATTATGGAGAGCCATGATCCCACACGTCCTGAATGAATTTTGTGTCATTTTTACTTTCGTCTTTAATTTTTTTTTGTGTGTTTTGATTATATACTTCCACTATGGTAGGGTGTGGGAGTGATGTAATGGATAGCGGCACGAAATGAGCCGAGTTCGAATCGAATTCCAGTCGGGTTCATTACATTGCGCCTACACACAATTACCCTTGGGAAAGGTATAAATCTATTTCTTCTCCCCCAGTTATGGATTAAATAGTAGAACTTGTATCTGAAAAAATCGTTGTTATTCTCAAAACAATTGTTAAGGCAATATTAACTTGCAAAAAAAAAAGAAGAATTCTTACAATCCAAAATATATTTCAGCTTTAAATAACCCACAAAAGGTTGATAAGCCATAAAAAAACAAATCAAATCCACTATGGCATTTAATATCTGGTGTCCTACCAAAATCTACCCTGACTATATATTAGGTTGTCACGCATGAAATGACGCACTTTATAGGAAATGAATAAAACGATTCTGAAAAGTTAAATAACTAATTTTAGTTGAAATAGGCGCCATGTTGATGAATGACTGTTCTCCAACGTACTTCTAAATTCTTGATCCCTTCTTTAAAAAAATTCTCATCCTTTGATGTGATAATGCTTCGATTACTTCTTCCTTATTGGAGAATGTTTCATTGTGTATGAAAATCTCAAAAGACTTAAATAAATGATAACCAATAGGAGAGATATCAGGTGAATATGGAGGATGAGGCAAAATTTCATAGTTCAGGTTATGCAGCTTTTCCACAGTTGACTGAGAAGCGTACTGCTGTTGCTTGACGTGCAGCAAAATTGGGCCATCCCTATTTACAAGTCTTGGATGTTTCTATTTTAATTTTTCATGTATACTCAATTTCTCCACAATAAGAGGTTGCTGTTATTGTTTCTTCCATTGAGGCAAGAATGAATAATGAATAACCCCTTTGAAAGACCACCATACAGTAAACATTAACTTTTTAGGGTGCAGTGGAGGTTTTGGGTATTGTTTTGGTGATTCACTTGTATCTAACCAGTGGTCTACTCTCTTACTGTTGTCAAAGAGTATTCATTTCTCATTGCATATAATGATTCGATGTAAAATTGGTTCTTTTTCCAGTTTGTACTCATATAAGATTACTCGACTGTTTCATTGTAATCATTTTCACTGGGCTTAGGAATAACAATATATTGAAAGAAAAATTATCTGGAAAGAAAAAGAGTCAAAAATAAGTCAAGATTTTTTATATACTAAGGAGGTTACTTCGTTAGACGACCGGATCAACAACCAACCAAAAAAATGTGTCATTTGATGTGTGACAACCTAATATAAATTACTTGAATAGTTTGAACATTATAAGAGTTTGGCCTTTAAATTAATCTTTATAATGCATTACGTTATAATACAAATCCATATTAGCACCAAATTAGCATTAAACAACCAATGTTGGTAAAATGTTCAGGAAATCCTTTATCGTTATAGAAGTAATAAGCCATGTGACTTTATGACAAATATCGATCATAGTTTGATTGGGAGTGCCAGGTTTATTATGCAAACAAATTGTAACGTATATTTTTTTATTTATAAATAAACCTGAAAGATATAGGCCACAAAAACTTATTGATTACGAAGACATTAAATTTGCTCCAATCCTAAAGAGGAGGCATACCCTTAATGAGACTCCTTGACTCGAACGACTATTGGTTCTAAAGCTCACCCCAACAAGATCACCCCAGAGATATTATGGAACTCATATATTCTTGCCATCGCTTATGATGCTGGAAGAATGGCCAGTTCCTTGTATTGTTTCCAGAAAAGTAACATGTTTAAACACTTCCCCGCCAATTATTTTGGGAAAAACGTTCCATTTTCAGACGAATGCTTTTTATTATAGTAACGGTGGAGTAATGGATAGCGGTTTGGATTGAGGAATCGGAGAGCCGAGTTCGAATTCCAGTCGCATTCGTTACATTCACTTACGTGCTAAAACCCTTGGGAAAGGTATGAATCCTCTTCTTACCCTTATAAATAGCAGGACAGACCTTGGAACTGGCAGAAAGAAATGGCAACCCACCGCGGGAAAAAATCTGCCTCATCAGTCATGATCGCCTAAGCGTGTATCACGCATAGTACATAACTGAATGAATATAGAAACTAAGAAGTACCCAAGCAGTGGGTAACACCTCTAGCAGACGTACGGGTTGATAATTGGACTCGTTTCAAGCTCAGAAGGGCATAAAAATAATTATGATTGACGTTTAAACACGTCTGTAGATGGTTTTTCAGCGTTATGTTTTGGACGCGTTTATTCGTCCATGTCTGTGAAAGACATTTTAGGTAAAAACGTATATACACGTCTACCACGGGAAAGGGGTTAAAATACGCTAACAATTAAAATACTATGAAAGTATAAAAATAAATTTTTACAATAAAATACCAGCAATACTTTTTTTTTAAATATTACCATTTTCAAAAAAAAAAAAAAATATTACCAGCAATACATTTTTGAAAAAGATATTACCAGAAATAAAAGTAAATGAAACCTGATCTACAAACTGATTTCTTACAAAGAATACATATTTTGTTCATACGAACCTATCCTAAAAATGTTCTCAGCATTAAATAACCTATTGAGGTTGATATATCGTAAAACAAAATAAACTAAACCATATCTTCTTTCATGTACCGTCTCATTTCAGGGAGTATATCTTCACAAATACCTATGCGGCTCGAGGATTGAGGAATCGGAGAGCCGAGTTCGAATTCCAGTCGAATCCGTTACATTCTCTTACGTGCTAATACGCTTGGGAAAGGTCTGAATCCTCTTCTTTCCCCCCAGTTATGGGTAAATAGCAGGACAGACCTTGGAACTGGCAGCGCTTATTCCATTGCCAAAACTACCTGCTTCCGTTCCCACATCAGGTAGGTGACTAGCTGCATTCCTCTATCTCTCTTGACCTCGATATGCTGCCTTGTGAAGGTTAAGTTCTCTAATCCTTCCTTCCTCATTATGTGTCTAAGAAATTTCTGCTGTCTCTCTATGTTTCTGAGTATAAGTGTTGAGTCTTGACTCATTGTTGAATCTTGACTAATGCATGGAATAATAATGCAACACAAAATGTACTTAGAACAAGAATGTATTATAACAAGAAAGTGTACACACTATTTACATCTAGTATTTCTGTATATTTCTGGGAAGACCGTTCCTGGAGAATGTGTTGACTAAGTCGCAGTCGGGCAGAGTCTCTAGTTGGATCTCGTGATTAGCCTCCATGTCTTCCGGTACCAACCATATTTATATCGTCGGTACTCCACTATGCAAATTAGGTGGATCCTACCACAACAATAAGTGTTCTTTTTGCTTCCATTTTCCTTGAGACTTTCTCGTTGCTTACTCTATCTTAGTATCCTTCGATAGAGCCGCATTTCTATTACGTCTTGTTTTCTCTTCGTCTGCGAGGAGATTGTCCAGCAGTCACTGCTATACAAAAGGATTGACATCACATTATACATAAATATATTATTATACATGCAATAAAATATAGGTGCATAAATATTAAATATACATAAAAATTACATAAAATATAAAAATAAACATTAAAAAAATAGGAATAAATATAAAATGAAAATAACTGTACATAAAACATACATAAATATATTATTATTTATATTTATTTACAATATGATGATAAGCCCACGAGTTGACTAATCTCCCAATACCAATTTTATTATGAAAATATTCACTCGCATGAGAAAATCTTTTATCGGGCGTAAGTAATTACAAATTTAGATATAAACAAAAAGAACAGCATTTATTAAAATCTAACCTAGAAACCACCTTTCAGGCTGGCTGTTGTGGAGGGCTTTTGGGCCTTCAGTCTTTTACCTTCAGTGTCCTATGTATGTAAAAGTTATAAGAATTTAGAAATAATATTATTATTTTATCTTTATTCGACACCTTAATTCGGCATAATCTTTCTTCGTATACGTAACCAATCTCCGTAGTTTGTTTACATTTATTTTGGCGCGCAATTTTTCTTTTCTTTTAAGATCACCATTGACATTAGCGAACCCGAACTATGTAATATTTCAAATACATCACATTACGCGTGCTAGAAAACAAAATAAAAACAAAACAAACATATAAGCAACATACCTTGCCCCGTTTAAGTTTTAGTTACAATTTAATTAGACGATATCAACTGCAATTTCGACGAAAAGCAAAATTAAAGTTAAACCTTTAATAAAGAATTGTTTTTCTAAACCTTTCACTCTGTTCGATATTTAAACTGAACATTAAATGAGTTATTTATTTAATTTTTAATCGCGTGTAACTACAGTAGTCACTACCTGTACTTCAGGTTGTTTATGATTCACCGAAATCGAAAAATTGACGGACGGACACACGTACATTGCGTTTTATTTATATAGATGAAAGTGTCTTGGCAAAGACTGCTATTTGATTCTATGTCTTCGGGGTTTTTGTTGTTCAAACGGAAGTCTACAGTTCAATTTATTTGGTCAATTTTGCATAAAAAGGCAGAAAGAAGAAAGGACAGGTAGATTTGAACATTTGTTTTAATCGAGTTCACCCCTTGCGGGACAGTAAAGCCACTAAGACACAAGTGGGTTACTGGGTGTGAAAGGGTTAGAAAGAGAAACACTGCGAGAACCAAAGAAAAGCAATCATGAAAACATTAGATAGCGATTGACATTGGATTTGAATTTTTGAAGATTAAGGTTGGCTGGAAAGCATGGAACCGGATGGTAGTTCCACAATAGAGAAGTGTGAGAAAAGAAACTGTTAGTATAGAATTGACGGTTGCACCTAGCCAGCGCAACTGTGAACTGATGAGAACTCGTCGCCAGTCGAGTAATACGCTTAAAATAAAAAAATAAAAAAGCCTAGGCACCATACCGAAGAGATCACCAGAACAATTACCATGTTAGTATTTATAGAAAAGACACAGAGCGGTAACCTTACTTGACTGAAGCCGAGTTGGCAGATCCAGGCCAATAATATTGCTGATTTTTCTTTGGATTTTAACAAGGCGCTCTAGATAAATAGCGGGAGCATTGGACCATGTGTGGCAGCAATAATCTAAGCATGGTCGAATAGTAGAATTATACCATGATAGATTCTGGGGAGAAAAATTGTCTAGCACGACACAGTGAACCAACCTTCTTAGCAGTTGGCCTAGTAAATGTTTCAATATAGTCTTTCCACTTCCTGTCAGCCGAAAAGGCGCAACGAGCTACTCTTCTGGAGGTCAGCATCAGCCATGCTGATCGAAGGCAAAGGGGGTTCTCTCAGATGATTAATTGAGAGCAGGTTAGTTTTGGAGACGTTCTTTTGTCCCAGTTAACAACATAATGGAAATAGATACATTGGTAGATGTGAACAGACTCTCTCATACAAATATTAGGTTGAGTGATAAGTAATTTCAGTTGATGCAATATTTTATCCTAACTAACCATTCATTTAATATATCATAACAGGCGATAAATAACGGGTTAGCGTATAACAATGTCAAACGGAAAAAGGCAGGTGGATGGACAAGGGTATCATCTATTTCACACAACATATTCACTCACCTTTTTCATCTTTTATTATGGCAGAAATAATACACAAAATTATTTTTGAAATCTAGCCCATCCGCCATATTTATCAACCAATTATTAACTTTTCATCTTTTATTATGGCAGAAATAACACACAAAATTATTTTTCAATTCGATTTGTCTGAGATGAGTTTCAGTTATGAGTGTCCAAAGAGTAGTAAAAAAAGACTTGAAAATGAAATCGTACGTGAAACCTGTGAGGCACCTTGTTACTCCAGGACAGAAAGTGAGAAGGTTAGTGCTATGGTCCAGGTTGCTTGTACCCCGGTGATGGTCCAAGGTAGAACCAATGAAGAATAACTCGAACACAGGTATGGAATAACACAGATATATTACAAACAGAATATGTACAAAGAAGTAGAAGTGTTAGTAATAACAATCAGGTTAGGTTAGAGAGAACTATGTTGTCTCGAAGTATCACTATTCCAATGTCTTACAGTAATCGTCTGACGCGACTCTGTCTGTGACTGACTCACACTACTGCTTCCTCTTGAGGCGCAGTATTTATAGTGTACGGTATAGTCCATTACTATTATGGGTAAGTTCCCATAACAGTTAGAGAGGGCAAAGATCATCTTGAATAAGTTGGAAAATGATCCTGGAATAATATTTATATATTTGAACTTTATTTCAATCCTTCGTGAGCTTCCGATCCTTAACTATGATTAATTAAATAGTTCAATAGTGTTATAAAAACCTCGGAGAATTCCCGTAAGATATCTTTAATCATTTTTAAGATAGCACGGTTCAAAGCTTAATCTAACAATTGGACAATTTTGCTGTTACACGATTTGGACGGTATATATATGAAATATTGTATTTACTAGAGTTGAATACGCATTTTTATGCCTTGTATATTATTAAAAATTTCCTCGACAAGCCAACAACAAAATATACGCGCAGCATAGCAATTATCGACGCGGAAAGTGGAATCAGTGGAGTCGTGTTCAAATCCAGTCAGTGTTTTTTGTGTTCACTTTCGCACAAATACCCTAGGAACGACATGAATCTATCTCTTGTTCCCCAACGATGGGTTAAATCGAAATGCTCCCTTACCTTGATTTGCAACTCTAAGAGAAGGAAAATCTCTGAATTCGAAACCGGTTGGGCCTGGGGCTGGCAACTCCACCCTGTAAAACCTTACTTGCTGCGGAAACCACAGCAGCCACATCTAGCGTTCTGAGATCTGTGGTCATATATACTCCGAACGGGATTCTAC
>OZ038517.1:29985789-29993289 GCA_964036315.1 Acanthosepion esculentum | reverse complement strand
GTCGTTTCCATCCAGTTAGATATTTTTCTGTATCTACTTGATTTCTACGTTGCCTATACATAGCTCCCATCATGATGATAATACAGCATTCTGTCTTCTTATAGCTAACAGTTTTTTTTTCTTTTCTTGCCTTCTTTTACTACTTTGTCTAATAGATTTTTAACCTTTTTTTCTGGGGATTCTTTCGACACATTCCTGGGTATGACGATAAACTACATTCGGCAGCAAGGCCTCTAATCGGCAGATTGGAGGTTTTGTGGAGCGTTCAACCAGTTCTTAATTGTTGTTGTTCCCAGGTCCACACTGACACGGGGTAGTCGCACCTGTTAGTGCCCCAGCTATGGGCAAATACTTAACATCCCAAACAAAAACAAAGCCTATGAAAATACATTTTTAAAGTAAAAATACTAGCAATACATTTTTATATAAAAAATATCAACAATACCTATTTATAGCAAAAATCACTAGTAATACATTTTTAAAGCAAGATATTTTATAGTAGAATTACCAACAATACATTTTGTAACAAAATGACCAACAATACATTTTATATGTAACTGAAGGCATACAATTGCGTTCAAAATATATTTAATTGAAGCCATAAAATTGTGTTAAAAATATTTAGATTTTGGCATTAAATAACCCATATAGGTGTTAATATGCCGCTAAACAAAATCAACCAACCAAACAACCAACATGAATGAACTCTTTCCTCACATTAATCCATAAATATCCTACAATTTCTTCAATCAAACTGTATTCCAAATTATAACTTCAACAAAACTACAACATAAAACGGGTATATCACTGCCTCTAGTAATTATATCCACACAAACATGTATATACACAAAGTATCATCTACCATGTATTCAACTGTGAAAGCAGAATAACATATATCATATTTTTATTATTTCAAAGCTTCATAGAAAATTAAATTTTGACATTAAATGACCCATGAGGAGTTGATATGCCGTTAAACAAACGAATCAAATCAAATTCTATCTGTTTCTTGAGCATATATTATTATGTGCGCCAATAATTGACCCTGTTCGATGTCTGCTATCTTAACTATTATTTCAATAGATTACATATGTAGTCATTAATAGCTATGCGCATCTTGCTGCTATGGTAACGGTTAAATTAACCCTTTAACCCTTTTAAGAGACATTCGGAATTTATTGATGGAACCGGTAGCGTTGGCTGAAATTTATAAAATCTTTTTATTAAAGTTTTTTCAAGAAATTAGACTTCTCAATTCCATTAACTGTTATAGCTCTTTCTTGTATCGATGGTAGTTTCCTTCCAAATCTTTTGTTTTTGACACGGTATCTCGCTATATCTGTCTATATCTCTGAGATGAGGTATTATGATTACTTGCATTATTTACAATATTCGGACTGTTATCCTCATCTTCATCGCCATATTCACAATGGTTCAAGGACACATGGCCAAGTGGATAAAGACGTTGGTTAGATCCAGTGACTAGAAAGACGTTGGTTAGATCCAGTGACGAGAAAGACGTTGGTTAGATCCAGTGACTAAACCCAGAGTTGTGAGATCAATACCAGGCCACAGCAGTGGTGAACCAAAACTTGGAGGGTTGATTTAAAGAGAAATAACTGAGACATCCGGAGGAGGATAGAACTAGAACAATCTAGCCCGGCGGACGAAATAAAGGGTTCGATTCGAAATTCCAATCACCTGAAGAAGGCCGGAGCGTACAACGACCGAAACGTTGTGAATATGGCAATGAAGATGTGGATAACAGTCCGAATAATGTAAGTATCTCGCTATATAGGTTTATTAAATCCGATGAAAAAAAACCGCACCATTGTTCTACTACTCTTCACACGGGGTGCCCAGTAAAAAAAAAAAGAAAAAAAAAGCGGTAAATTCTTGGCCTGAGTATGAAAGAATTACAAATAAGTTCTGATGTTTAATCATTTAGTCAGATTTAGGGAAGTACAGGGTGCCTTGTAAAAAACGGTAAATTCAGAAAGAAATTTATTTCGCTATCATGATTCATGCACAAACTGAACAATCATCGTAGATGTTCGAAATGTTTGCCTAAATGTTCAACACAAAATTGTAAGCGTGCTAACCAGGAGGCAGTAGCTTTGCAGATAGTTACTTTTGCTACATATTCTCGTTGCTGTTACCGTCGGAAGGGTTCAGTTGATGTGTTTTTTTTATTTGATAAAGTTCCTTGCGACTCTGTAGCGCATTTTTATACGGTACGATAGAGATTTATAGGATATATTCGTTTGAAGCTATTTTAAATCATTTATTCGACGTGGAGTAATGGTTAGCAAGCTTGTCTAGCTAGATCAATTACGACCGAGCCAGTGAGTCCGATCCTCGCTAGGTGATACGCTAAGAAAATCATTTAGAGCACTATCCGCGTGATGTAATGGTTAGCAATCTTGTCCCGCCAGATCAGTTACGACCGAGTAGTGAATTCAATTCTCACTGGGTACTCAAACACTTTCGGTCATATCTAAGCTACGCTTAGGAAATAATTTTAAACACTTCTAAGTAGTGTAATAGTTAGCAGGCTTATCTCGCTCGATCAATTACGACCGAGTAGTGAGTTCGATGCTCACAGGGTGCGCCATACTTTCTGCCTTGTGCCATATCTAAACTACGCTTAGAAAATCATTTCGAACACTTCTGCGTGGAGTAATGGTTAGCAAGAATGTCTCGTTAAATCAGTGACAACATACTAGGGATTTCGTTCCTCGCTAGATGCTCCAAACTTTCGGCCTTGTGCCATATCTAAACTACGCTTAGAAAATCATTTCGAACACTTCTGCGTGGAGTAATGGTTAGCAAGAATGTCTCGTTAAATCAGTGACAACATACTAGGGATTTCGTTCCTCGCTAGATGCTCCAAACTTTTGGCCTTGTGCCATATGTAAGCTACGGTTAGATGTCATATAGAGCACTTCTGCGTAATGTAATGTTTAGCAAGATTGTTTCGCTAGATCAATTACGAATGAGTTGGATCCTCGTTGGGTGCTCCAAGCTATCGACCTTGTGCCACATCTAAGCTTACAGTTAGAAAATCATTTCGAGCACTTCTGCGTAATATAATGCTTAGCAAGCATGTCTCGCTAGATCAATTACGAATGAGTTCGATCCTCACTGGGTGCTCCAAGCTTTCGGCCATGTGCTACATGTAACCTATTTTAACTATTTTTAACGTTATATAAGAAAACTGTTATTTACAGATGATAGCTTAAACATTTCTGAGCGAAATAGACGCCATGCATGACAACCAGATCACAATTAAAACTTGATGAGGCTATATAAGTACATTGCATAATATCTTGACGTTCAGGTTTTTTCATATTAAAAATCTAAACGCTCGAATTCCAAACAATAATAATAATAATAAAAACATGGGCATGCCTATTGAATAAATCATTTGTATTTATAAAAATATGTGGAATTCAAAAGAATCAAAAAGGAGTAAAAATAGTCTTTAGCTGAGTTAAAATCTTTGGGTAGTTGGTCCACAATAAAAATCTGTTGTTTAGAAAGGACTTTGATCGTCAGCGAAGATTCTCTGACCCGCCGAGCTGCTGTTGGAATTGATTCATTTGAAGTCGCCGACAAATGTTTCATTTAACACGCGATGAGGTGAGGTAGAGGAAAAAGCAATGTAGTCACGTCTCTTCTGGCTGAACAGCTTGGTGTCAATCGCATTTCTGCTCCTGAAAGTTGGAATGCAGGGTTTTCTTTATAAGATTTTTTTTTTCCAAAAGTAAGCACGAGGAAAATAGGGTTTTAGTTTTCTCTGATTGGTCAAATATTGCATATGGTGATTTTAATTTCTAAACAATAGACACTTTGATTTAAACGGTCTGTGTTGTATGATAGAATCTATTTGGCATGTTTGTAAATATTGTCTGTTTTTGGGTAGAAAATAAAGTTTGGGTGTCTTATAATATGGTATTTATGTGGGTCTGTAATTGTGTTGGAAATATAATTTATTTCCTATAAATGTATTGGAAATAGGATTTATTTCCTATAACATGGTTCTAGTCTTCAATTCAACAAACTCTTTTAAAAATAAGTGAATAAAGAAAGATTAAATCTGAAATAAAATGATTTATCAAAAACAGAATAATGAAAGAACGAAATATTAAAAATAAACATAAAGTGTGATCTCACTGCCAACAAAGGCAAAACGAACACTTAAATAAACTGTTTTTTATCTCACCGACCATTCTTGGATCTACAAGGCCGACGCCGACATTGTCTGTAAAATTTGACATCGCAGTATCAAGGACCAATGAAATACCCCCAACTGTCTATGCATATTCATGTATATATAGACTATTGCGCATGTCAATCGATATATATATAGACAAGAGAAAATGAACAATTTTGTCCAGTCGCTCGCCCCCCCTAGGACCGGATATGGACTTAATTCACAACAAAATGAAAAGGCGAGGAAAATGACTGAATAATGAGGCTATGAATTGATAGGAATAAAAGATTTGTCATATAATTCTGGAAACTTTTACATTAACCTAATACCTGAAAAGCTGTGAGTGGTCATAGAGTAATTGGAGTGATTTCTTTTTTTATGGCTTATCAACGTTGTTCAGGTTATTTAAAACCAGAAAATATTATTAAATTCTAAGAATTTTTGGCAATAATAATGATTTACTGATGTATTGATTAAATTCCTACTATTTAACCCATACCTGGATGTAGAAATGGTTGGTTTATACTTCTGCCAAGGGTGTTTGTGCGTAAGTGAATATGACGAACCCAACTGGAATTGGAACTCGTCTCTCCGATTTCCGATTCCGAGCCGTTATTAATTGCACCACTCGCTCATCCAAGCTTACAGAACCTCGTACTGACCAGGCTCAACGTTACTTATCTTCGGTCATCATACGAGTAAAAGGTCATAGAAAGGCAGGGAAAATACCTTGATAGCTGAATAATGAGGATATGGATTTATAGGAATTGACGAAATTTGCTGAAAAATTTGAATCAACCTCTTAACAGAAATGAACAGATAGAAAAATGAAATATATTTTCTACATATTACCTACGCTAAGTCGACTAACAGGATTACAGTTTTCAGTTTCTACTGACGGGATTAGTGTTTAATAGAATAGTTTCATATACCGTTACTCTTGATGGGTTTTTAATTCCTACAGAGAATTCATTCTGCTGGCCCTGTGTCATACTAAGCTAAACATATTAATAAATGCACACGTGTTCCTTCTTTTGTTCTTTTCTCAGTCGACCACCATGGCTAGCCAGCGAGGTGATATTTTGTCTAACAGTGAGACACAACGCACGGAGAAGTGGATTCATGCCTTTCCTTTTATGATTCGCCGATTGTGTTTTTCCTGACAATAACAGCAAATATAGAGAAATATTTGGTTATTATGAACCAAAGTTTGGCATTGGCTTTAAATACAAAGATTTTATTACATGCGTTCTGAGATTCCAATCGTCTTTTAAGAATATTCAGTAGTTTTTTTTTTTTTTTTACGGTTTATCAACCTATTTAAGGTTATTTAAAGCCGAAACATATTTTTGGTTGCAAGAAATTTTTAGAAATAATAAAGATTTTCTGATACAAGTCTTATTGTTTAACCCATAGCTAGAAGGGAAATAGGTGGATTCATGCCTTTCCCAAGGGTATTTGCACGTAAATGAATATAACGAACCCGAATGATTCTTCAGTTTCTCATTCTGAGTTTTTATCCATTACACCAACCCCATATCCAGGTATACAGCACTATGTATTCCCGAGAGGTCACCCATTTAGCTTCTGACCAAGCTCAACGTTGCTTAAAAAATTGGTTGTTATGTTAGGTTTGTTTAGTTTTACGGCATATCAACCTCAATAGCTTATTGATACCGAAAAGATTTTTTATTGTTGCTAATAATTTTTTTTCAAAAAATGTATTGCTGGTAATAAAACCTATTTTTACATTTTTGTAGTGTTTTGACCCCGGTTTAGCGAAAGGGGTAACTATTTTCCTATAGCTGGGACCTTTACAGGTGCTACCAACCCGGGTCATGTTGGACCTGGGAACCTCAGCAATTAAGAGGTAGTTTCTCAAAACCTCGTGACCCAAGGCCTTACTACCGGGAGTAGTTTATCGTCATGCCCAGGACGCACAACAATTTGAATCTAAAAATAAACAGAATATAACCTTTGTAAGAGAAGTCGTTGAAAAGTTCCAAGAAAGATATTTTCAATTGACAAAATTATTACACAGAAAAGGAAAAGTGATAAAGTTTTTTGTTTTTAATTTGTTTGATAAAGCTGACCATTTTGTTTAATAATCTTGTTCCTTGAGAATCAGTAAAGACGTTTTCCAATTTCTTTCCAAGAGATTTCGAATTCAGCATCTCTGTAAAGAAAGGAATACATTTCGTCAATATTGGCATTCTCTTGTTTCTGCAGAAAGAAATCTTAAAAAATTCAACCATTAGAGGGGCCCAATCAGTACAAATGCTTACATATTTATTCTATGAGAGACGTTTTTCTTTTCAGATATGAAGACAAAGTACCGAATCTATTAATTACTTTCTTTGTCTTAGACAATTCTTTATAAAAAAAAAATAAGTTCACTTGAAACTTTCTCATTGACAAATCTTGGAAAAGCTGCAACCTGATATCTGTTGACTGATCAACCCGGATACAAAAACAAAACAAAAAGATTTCCTGTTTTTCAGGTAAACACACCAAAATCCTTTCAGCGTCATGTGACGTACCATCGATATGTCGACATATTGCGATCGTACTGTAACTTTGTATGCATTATAATTAATTTTAAACACTGGCTTTCGGTAACTCTCTAACATTTTTTACTTTTTTGTGCAATAATGTCGGTAACCAAATAACTTCCTTTTTGACTTCATTTCAATGAAATCGCTTACGAAAAAGGTACTCTTATTTCCTGAGTATGACGATAAACTACATCTACCAATAAGGCCTCTGATCGAGAGATTGCGGACTTTCGGGTTTCTTTTAACGCTGTTGTTTCCAGTTCCTTCCTGACCCGAGGTGGTAGCACCTGTTAGGGTCCCAGCTTTGGGCACATAGTGAACCACAAACAAAAATAAACAGTACACTTTTATAGTAAAATTACCAGCAATACATTCAATACCAAAACGACAATCAATACAACACTAAAAAAAGTATAAGAATATACTTTTGTAATTAAATTACTAGAAATACATATTTTTTTAAATTTACAAAAAATAAATTTTAACAAATTATATATCTATAAAACATATAACATATAAAACATATAACACCTACAATAGATCATCTACAAACTATATATCTATAAAATATGTAACAGATGAAATATGTAGCACCTACAATAGATCATCTACAAATTATATATCTATAAAATATGTAACAGATGAAATATGTAGCACCTACAATAGATCATCTACAAATTATATATCTATAAAACATATAACATATAAAACATAAATGTTTACCCTGAA
>OZ038517.1:29920789-29980789 GCA_964036315.1 Acanthosepion esculentum | reverse complement strand
ACTGACTGACCCTTCTATCCCAGTTTGTGGAGACTACTGTCATATACCCTGGGTAGTTGTTGCGTTGTATTATGATAATTGTAATATGAGCTCTGGTAAACAAAATAAAACGCTTACTGAGACATTAGGTTTATAAATCCCACTCACTAAGGACACATAGTTCAGTGGCTAAATGCGTTGCTTGGTTGATTGACCCAAAGAGTTGTGAGTTCAATACATCAGCAGAGGAAACAAAAAAATTGGAGGGTTGAGTTATCAAGAGGAATTAACTAAAAACTCAGATATCCAAAGGTACAGCACATGGAGTTAGAACAATTTACTCTCGTGGACTAAACAAATGGTTGGGTTTGAAATTCCAACAAATATCACCTGAAGAAGGTCGGAGCGTACAACGGCCGAAACGTCGTGAATATGGCAATAAAGCTGAGCACAATAATCTAAACAATGTAAATAGGGCATATATATATATATATATATATATATATATATATATATATATATATATATATATATATATATATTTAAAAAAAATGATTCCTTCGCTACATAAGAGTTCTCATGTTTCAAATCATTAAATAGAAAAACCCTTTGTGAGGTCGTCAAAAAACAAATTGTAGTTCAGTGCAACGCGTTTGTATATGAAATAACCATTTGAATAAAAAAATAAATAAAGAGATTAATAGATACGTAATAATAAAACAAAATCCTCTCGACACTTAACGACTTGCCGTCGCCCCATGAAATATCTTTCGCTTTAAACTAACCAGACGGTGACCGCCACCATCGGCTTTGAAATAGACACCTCACCATAACCTGGCATAAACTTTCCGAAGATGACTGATCTGTAGATAAGAATTAACTCTTCGACCACCTAACCAAATTGGCCGCCCCCAGCCGTTTCCATAGTAATTAATGTTGTAAAAGACCATACTTATAAACACGCGCAAACCACAAGATAGCTTATTCCTAAATTTTCGCTTGAGGATGAAACGGGACTTAATACCTTAATTCAACTTAATTTCAATAATTATATTGAGGGTTTCGACTATCGTTTTTGAAACATGAGAACTCTTATGTAGCGAAGGAATCATATTTTAAAAAAAAATTATAATATAAGCTCTACTTCTGTATGGAGTACTGTCTTTTTAAAAATAAAAACAAAAATACTAAAGAACTCCCGATTATTTACCTAACGTGTTCTTACCTATTTTTCTGAATACCTGCACACACACACACACACACACACACACACACACACACACACACACACACACACACACATATATATATATATATATATATATATATATATATATATATATATATATATATATATACCGAGTGTAACAGCAAAATTGTACAAAGCCTGTTACAGCATAATTGTCCATCCCACAAAATGTTTAATATTGATAAACCACTAAACTAATTGGGTTTCTTTTTTCCATGTTTTCAGATAGCACCATATATCGTAAGAATCATTGAAAAATTCTTTCATTTTTCAGCTAGAAAGAAATCTGGTTAAAATTATTTTGTGTCAGACCCACTATGTCTTCCCAACCGACCAATGGTGAGAGAATAAACATCATCAGGCCTTCAGTAATGGTACCAATATTCATACTCTGGCTTCCATCTTCAAAGTCCATTTAAGAACCATCAAGGGAACAGTGAATAAATTTAAAATGAGGGAACAGTAGAGGGGAAAACTGGATAAGGAGGTCTCAATAGGAAGACGATCATCATTTCATTTTAGAGCTAAAGAGATCAATTAGAAAAGATCCAGTTCAATCCATAAGACGTTTGGCACGTGAGAGAAGAGTTTCAGCTATGACAGTCCAAAGAGCAGTGAAGAAAGACTTGAAAATGAAATCGTACGAGAAACGTCTGAGGAACCTTGTTAATCCAGGACATAAAGTTAGATGGTTAGATTGGGCGAAGATCATCATGAAAAAGTTAGAAAATGATCTTTATCTTTATTTCAGCCCTTCATGAGCTTCCGATCGTTAGCTATCATTAATTAATGACGAACATGTTATTTTCGTTTATGACCGATTTTCTCACGATTTTTCTGTTAAGCTTGGAGAATAATTAAACATTCTTATTGATTAAAGTAGAGTCCAATAGTGTTATAAAAGCCTCGGTGAATTCCAGTAAGATATCTCTAATAATATCTAAAATAGAAGACTTCAAAGCTTAATCTCACTATTGGACAATTTTGCTGTTAGACGATTTGGACAATTTTATATTACACGCGGTATATATATATATATATATATATATATATATATATATATATATATATATATATATATATATATATATATATATTACACTCGGTATATATATATAGATATATATATATATTACACTCGGTATATATATATATATATATATATATACCGAGTGCAATATATATATATATATATATATATATATATATATTACACTCTGTATATATATTTATATATATATATATATGTGTAATATATATATATATATATATACATACAGAGTGTAATATATATATATATATATATTACACGCGGTATATATATATATATATATATATATTACACTCGGTATATATATATATATATATATATATATATATATATATATATATATATATATATATATATATATATATATATATATATATATATTACACCCGGTATACATACATATATATATATATATATATATATATATATATATATATATATATATATATATATATGAGCAATGGTATTGGGAAAATTCTTGGTTGGCTCCAGCAAGAAGTTTTTCCTAAAATTTCCGATGTTGGGTCATTTGATTAGATTTAGGAAAGAAGCTCATGCCTTGTATAGCGTGAGGATGTGCGGATGGCGTAACGACCTGGAATGAGAAATTGGAAAGGCGAGATTTAGTTCTAGTCACGTTTGCCACATGCACTTATGCGCAAATACCCTTGGGAAAGATATGAACCCATCTCTTCTGTCCAGAGTTATAGGTTAATAATAGGATTTGTATCGGGGGAAAATCATATTTGAAATACAAAAAATGTTATTAGTTTAATAAATATTAACTCGTATATAACTCTCTATATACTCACGGTCTCATCTCTATATACTCACGGTCTCATCTTCTCTACATACATTACGGTGTCATCTTCTCTCTATACTCACGGTCGCATCTTCTCTATATACTCAAGGTCTCATCTTCTGTATATACTCACGGTTTCATCTGTATATACTCACGGTTTCATCTTCTGTAAATACTCACGGTCTCATGTTCTCCAAATACTTGCGGTCTCATCTTCTCTATATACTCACGGTCTCATCTTCTCTATATACTCACGGTCAAATCTTCCCTACATACATACGGTCTCATCTTCTCTATTTACTCACAGTCTCATCTTCTCTACATACTTGCGGTCTCATCTTCTCTATATACTCACGGCCTCATCTGCTCTATATACTCACGTTCTCATCTTCTCTATATACTCGCGGTCTCATCTTCTATATATACTCACTGTCTCATCTTCTCTATATACTCACAGTCTCTATATACTCACGGATTCATCTTCTCTACATATTTACGGTCTCATCTTCTCTATATACGCCTGGTCTCATCTCTACATACTCGCGGTTTCATGTTCTCTATATAGTCACGGTCTCATCTTCACGATATAATCACGGATTCATCTTCTAAATATACTCACAGTCTCATCTACTCCATATACTCACGGTTTCATCTTCTCTATATACTCGAGGTTTCATCTTCTCCATATACTCACAGTCTCAAATTCTCTATATACACACAGTATCATCTTCTCTACATACTCACGGTCTCATCTTCTCTACATACTAACGGTCTCATCTTCTCTATATACTCAATGTCTCATCTTCTCTACATACATACGGTCTCATCTTCTCTATATACTCAAGGCCACATCTTCCCTACATACTTACGGTCTCATCTTCTCTATATACTCGAGGTTTCCTCTTCTCTATATAATAACGGTCTCATCTTTTCTATATACGAAGGATCACATCTTCTCTATATACTCACGCTCTCATCTTCTGTATATACTCACGTTCTCATCTTCTCTACATACTGACGGTCTCATCTTCTCTATATACTCGCGGTCTCATCTTCTCTATATACTCGCGGTCTCATCTTCTGTATATACTCACGGTCTCATCTTCTCTACATACTTACGGTCTCATCTTCTCTATATACTCATGGTCTCATCTTCTCTACATACTTGCGGTCTCATCTTCTCTATATACTCACGGTCTCATCTTCCGCGTTTACAGACATCTGCGGTCGATCTCCGATGTAATCAATTTGTAACATTTACTTAATCTTCTTCTACATGCAATGCTCCTTCTGTACGTTGGTGATAATGGCTCTCCCCGATTCCCTGTCTATTGAAGTACTTAATAAATCTTTTGTTTCCTAAACATAAATCTCTCCTAAACCTTGTTCCGCTATCCAATCACACAATCTCTTAAGGTAGGTTAGGCGCTGCTTTCTTCTGTCCACTTCCCTTCAATATGTCCCGTGCGTGTCAAATTCTCCACTCCCCCTTTCCTCATTACATATCCTAGAAATTTCAACAGTCTCTTTCTGATGTTAAATAAGTGTCCTTTACATTTTCTCTAAATGTTCGTCAATGCTCACATGTCCAGTTTATGCTATTCTCAACATTGCTTCTGTAGAACCATATTTCTGTTATATGAAGTCCCTTCTTCATCTGCAAGGAGGTTGTCCCACATTCATTGACATATAGGAAGACTGATATTACGTAACAGATCAGCACTCTTTTCTTTGTTTCTAATTAGATTTTCTTGATTCTTAATACTTTGCTTAGCTTTCGGAAGGCATCTTTCGCTATCCCAATGCGCCTTCAGATTTCAGTGTCACGCTTTCCATCCTCTGTTAAAACATTTCCAAGATATTTAAATTCAATTCTTTGTTTAATTTTGGTATCCCCAATTTGTAATTTGCATGTTGCGATGTCCCTTTTGTTAACTCATACTAAATTTGCAATATCTAACTTTTAAATCAGAGTTTCTCAAAGTAGATTTCGGGATCTCATGTAGGTTAAGGTAAAGACTATTTGAAGCTCATCGACATATTTGGAATTCCGTTTTCTCTAGCTCTCGTAATCTTTCTTCCGCCAATCATTTGCACAAGGAATCAGATGGGTTATACACTGCTTTACTCTCTCCCTCTTGCCTTCAATATGACCTGAGAGTATCATATTTTCTGAACCCTCTTAACTCATTATATGCCCTAGACATTTCAACTGTCTCTTTCTGATGTTAAGTATATGTATCCTTTTTTGTTTCCGATTTTTCTAAAACCTCGTTAATGCTCAGATGTTGTTATATAGGAATAAAGTGTCGCTGCCGACACTTGAGTTTCAACATAGATCGCCACTGAGTAAACAAAGGCGATCACATTATTGGTTTAAGTAGACCACGTGACCATAGAGAAAATGCATACATAGGAAGTCGCATGATGTCTAGATTGCTCTCCATTCTTAGTCTGTCCTCTATTACTATACGGATCACTGTTTCTATTCTATCCTCTATTAATATTTACGGATCGCGATTCTCTTCTCTATACTGATCACTATACGGATCACTGTTCGATAGTTACTATTCGAGTGAGTATTATCGAGCAAGTACTATTAGTGCGAGTGATATTCGAAGGCGTCTGAAATCAGTATTGTTCAACGGCGTTACTATAGTTTTTTTTTTTTTAATCGTATCACCCCAAGCAAGGCCGGAGGCCACTATCACGCAAGGGGTTAAAGAAGGGTTGGAGGAAGAGCAGATAGGAGTGGCAAGGGAGGGGATGTGGTGAATGGAGAAGGGAAGTGGATAGATCAAGGCAACTGGAGATGTCGATTGACGCTACACTTAAACCGTTGGAGATTGTATTTGTCAGGGAAATAGTAATAGGGAAGGGAGTTCCATAGGCGAGATGTGCAAGACATGAAGCTATTGGAGTATAAGAGACGTCTACATCTAACAGTTTCCACGGTGTAGGGGTGGGAGCGGGATGCCAGCCTCGTGAGGCGTTTAAATTCACGAGGCCTGGGGACAAGTGAACGCAACTCCTCAGAGCAATTACCGTGGAAGTACTTGTAAAAAAGGCAGAGCGAGGCAACATCGCGTCTGTGAGAGAGCGACTGCAGACAAGATGCCTATCCGTCTCTGGATCTTATCAAGAACCCCGAGGCAAACAGCAGGGGCCCCAGACCATATATGGCAGCAATACCCCATGCAAGGGCGAATGGTTGATTTATAGACTTGAAGGATCGATTCCGGGGAGAAAAATTTCCTGGCTCGGCACAGAGAACCAACTTTCTTTGCGGTGGCTGATGCAACTGACTCGATGTATTTGTTCCATCTCAGATCAGCAGACAGCGTGAGACCGAGCAGCCACAGAGAGGAGCTCTCGAGAAGTTGGTCATCAGACATTCTAATGGGGTGCAGGGATGGATCCTTGTGGTGGTTAATAGAGAGCAGTTTTGTTTTAGAAGTTAACCATCCATTTCTCACCCCAGATCACAACCGATTGGAGGTCCTTTTCAATTTGAGCTGTCAGGTTAGCTTTGTCCGCCTCACTAGATTTGTGTTTGAGGCAGGAGTAAATAGTGGTGTCGTCAGCGTAGATGCCGACTTGGGAGTCTATGGCGTCAGGAAGGTCGTTTATAAATATGAGGAACAGAGTAGGGCCTAGGATGGAGCCTTGAGGAACGCCTGCGTTAGCGGGATAGGATCTGGAGATGAATCCACTAAGAACAACCTTCAAATCCCGGTTTGGCAGGAATGATTGTATTAGGTCAAACAATCGACCTGTGATACCATAACCCTGGAGCTTGCGGAGAAGGCCGACATGCCAGACTCTATCGAATGCTTTGGAGATGTCAAGGGCCACGGCACGAGCTTCACCGTTGTTATGGATAGCTTGGCAGACAAATTCAGTGATGGCCGTAAGCACATCGGCAGTAGATCGGGCAAAGCGGAAACCATACTGCTTGTCAGAGGAGATCGTGGGATATCAGGTGATTAATCACTTCGGCGTTGATAATGGCCTTGAAGACTTTGCCGAAGAGGGGTAGGAGACTGATAGGACGGTTTATATCTGCGATTACAAAGTCTCTATTATAACGAGCATTACTAAAGTATCAACGAGTATTCTTTGACATCAGAAAATTGGCAATGAGCATTCGTTGACTTCACAAAAATATGCATCCATCACTTCTCACCCCATCTATGGGTTAATTAGTAAGACTTGTATCATTAAACCTTTATTATCTCCTCACCAAAAAACTTATGATCTAATAAAATCTTGCTTTAAATAACCCGTAAAGGGTTGATCAGCCGTAAAAAGAATCAATTATTATTTCCATTCACGCGACAATAGCTTAGTCGATTAAAGCGTTAGTTCATAAATTTCGGGGTATAGTAATTGTGAGTTCAAACCCTGCGTCGGGTAGTGCAGTCGAAGACTCAGTGGGAACGAGGCTAACAATAACTGAGCAGTACTAAGTATATAATAATTGTGTGTTCAAGCACTGCGTCGGGTAGCGCGGACATAGACGGAATCGAAATCGGACGAGCAATAACTGGTCAGTACTAGGCGATATATCCCAAGAAATCTCTAGAAATGGATCGCAGAACGGGATTCAGTTCGAAATTTTCTGACGGTTACTCCAGTCGGCAAACATTTTAAACTGAGATAAAATTATTTACCATCCCGTCGTTGTTTCGATCAAAACTTTAGTATCACACATGGCAGGACTGCATTACAGATGTTCATAATGTCGGATATGTTAAAAAAATTTTAATTAAATTAAACATTCCCAGCATCCCTGATTCGTGCGCATGTGTAGTCGCACCAACATAACAAATTTAGTCCGATGATATTCTAAAGGACGAAATGCGTTCCAAGAAAACTTTTTCATGTTGTCATATAATTTTACACATATATATATATATGTCAAACTGGAAATGTTTTTTTGTGACACGCTTTATCCGTTAAGGATTTCATCGGACTGGGTTTTGATGACCTTGCCACGTCTACACATGCGCACGAAACGAGAGACGCAGGTAGTTTTAAAAATTTTTGAAAGAATTTTTTTGAAAGAATTTTTTTGAAAGAATTTTTTTGAAAGAATTTTATTTTCAATCTAGCCGAAATTATCTGTATTCTTTTTCTTTATCTCTCCAACTACCTACGTCTTTCATTTCGTGCGCATGTGTAGACGTGGCAACGTCTTCAAATCCCAGTCCGAAGAAATCCAAATGGAAGAAACGCGTCACAAAAAAAATTATTTCCAGTTTACCATATTTTTCTATATACTGTTTGTATATATATAAACTTATACAAAATTATATATCGTTATATCGTATATATATATATATATATATATATATATATATATATATATATATATATATATATATATATATATATGTATGTATTATAATTTTTTTTAAAATATGTCTGCATCGCGACACAGAAATTACTGTTTTGAAACCGAAACTTAAATCTTAAAATTTAACTTAAAAATTAAACTTAAAATTCGAAGCTCAGTTCCATTTTCAAGCGATGCTACGTATATATATATATATATATATATATATATATATATATATATATATATATATATATATATAAATATATATAACACAAGCAAAAATATATGGTATTTTTCTCTCAGTCACGCTGGAACTCTGTCTAACTTTCTCTGTTTCACTTCCTTTTCTCTTTCTTTTATCTCTGGCACGCCCTTTCTCTCTCTTGCTTCCTATTACTTTGCCACGCTGTTTGTCACTCTCGGGCTCTTCCATTTTCTCTGGCCTGCCTTTTGTCTTCCTCTCTTTCTCTTTCGTTCTAGGGTTCTAACACTCTCTTTCTCCTCTCTCTTTCTTTCATGCGCAAACTGTGCCGGGCAAAGCAAGGATCACCTTGCTAGTCTAAATGATATAAAATGAAAACGGATAAAAAAAAGGAGAAAAGTTTGAATAGCGGGGCTTGGCAAGAAGGAGAAGGAGGAGGTGGAAGAGGAGGTGGATAAGAAGAAGAAGAAGAAGAAGAAGAAGAAGAAGAAGAAGAAGAAGAAGAAGAAGAAGAAGAAGAAGAAGAAGAAGAAGAAGAAGAAATAGCGTGTTACAGGTGGTGGCGCCGAGATGTAATGAGACTCGGGATATGGATTTCGGTGGTGTACATGTGGGTGGAGCTGATGATGATGCAATTGAAGAAAGAATGAAGAAAAGAAGAAAAGACAGAAGCAGGATGAAAAGAAAACAAAGGAGAGAAAAGGCGGTTGATAATAATAACGTTATTGTTACATTAAAATTTGGCTGAGTCATAGTTACAAGGGCAACTTGATATGCAGTTACGAAGAAACTAAGTATCCACCCTTTTCTCTTATATATATATATATATATATATATGTGTGTGTGTGACAGAGAGAGAGAGAGAGAGAGAGAGAGAGAGAGAGAGAGAGAGAGAGAGAGAGAGAGATTGAACACAGAGTTGATCAGTAACGCTCACCACAATTGTAATTGACATACCTTTCAAACGCAAAAACATGTCTGTCTATGTATATATTAATGTAAGTAAAATTTCATGAACACAGTTGTGGGTGCAAACAATAAAAATTCATAACCCATATAACTGTACTAGATACAAAAAATGTACAAGGACATGTATGTATGTATGTATATATATATATATATATATATATATATATATATATATATATAGTCATTCACAGACAGTTTCGTCATAACACAGCTCATCAGTGTGACGCTAGACATGCGGTTGCTTCAAGCCGGGATCGAAATATATATATATATATATATATATATATATATAGTGTAACCCGGATATAAGAGAGTTGCCGGGACCGGACAAGAAGTATCTTATATCCGGGTTTCTCTTATATCCGGGTTTGGTCTATTATATATACATTAACACAGGCTGTAATTTGGGACCAGTGAACATCTCTCTTATATCCGGGTTTCTATTATATCTGGGTCTCTTATATCCGGGTTACACTGTATATATATATGTAGCGTTCCTCACTCCATTTGTAAAAATTTAACTTTCAGATAAAACATTTTGTCTCTGACATCAAATGGATGCTACAATATTCATTTTATCATAAACAATACCCTTATGATGACATGGAGATATCGAAAGTACTTGGTAATAAAACAAATATATATAAATACGGCGAAAATGAGTAGCCAGAATATTTTAAAACTGTACAATAAAACGTGTCTCAATATATATACATAGTGATTTTCCAAGCGTAGCTTAGATGTGGTACAAGGCCGAAAGTAGGTGGTATCGAGTGAGGATCGAACTCACTACTCAGTCGTAATTGTTCTAGCGAGACAAACTTGCTGCGACTACACCGCCTATATATATATATATATATATATATATATATATATATATATATATATATTATATATATATATATATATATATATATATATATATATATATATATATATATATATATATATATATATATATATATATCGCTATATATATATATATATATATATACCGAGTGTAATATATATATATATATATATATATATATATATAGTGAACACTGACATGAAATAAATATAGCGCACCATAAAACTATCTTTCGTCATATATATACACAATGCTATAATGGTATATATATATAATATATATATATATATATATATATATATATATATATATATATATATCATTATAGCGATTTACTAAGCGTAGCTTAGATGTGGCATAAGGACAAAATATGAAGCACCCAGTGACGAACCAACTCACTACTAACTAATGTGCTACGTTGATGTTCCAATACTTACCAATATATATATGCCGTGACGTGGTGTAATTGTTAGCATGCTGGTCTCGCTAGAACAAAAACGACTGAGTAGAGAGTTCAATCTTCACTGGATGCCCCACACTTTCGGCTTTGTAAATCACCATAACCTTCTAGGGTAGGGTGGCAGCTGTTACAATTTAGGGAGCAATGGCCATCTGTAGGTTTAGTGATATGGAAATGTGGTTGTTGTTTAGACCTACCAGTACATTCAGAAGCGTAATGGAAGTACCAGAATATTCCATTGTGAATTTGTCGGAAAGGTCATGGTTAGTGTTCTCACCATGAATCCATATAAAGAACATATCGTCAATGTATCTCTGGTAGTGGAAAGGTTTTAGGTGGTAACTATGTAACATATTTTGTTCGCAATGCTGGGGGCTATTGTCATTCCTAACACTGCTTCCTACCTGAAGAAAATGGTGGTCGTTGAATTGGAAATTGTATGAATTTTATGATATAACGGACGTCTTCTATGTTCTTTTCATTGGTACGTAAGAAATTCCTACAATTCCTTGTGTGTCTATGTTGGAGTATAGGGATGACATATCTATTGTTACAAAGGGTGAATCGTTTGGCAATCAATCTATTTATGTAACATTTGTAAGAAATGGGTTGTATCTTTGATGTAGCTAGGAATCGTGGGTAGTAAAGTTTTGAGGACGGGGTCAAAGAAACCTGAGATGTCCTCTAACAGAGTTCCGATACCCGAAACTATCTGTCAACTGGGTGGATGGATCTTAAGAATTTATACATTTTGTGTCGGTTGGTGGTAATGTTTTCGACTGAAAAATTGATCGTTTTGTCCGTAATTAATTTGGGAAGTTTATATAATTAGGGATAGTGTAAAATGTACTTGCTTTGGGTTTTACTGTAACTAAAGGTTTAAATTCTCTCTTCTCTCTTCAAGAATTTTCTCCAGTCTGCTTTTTTCAGCATAACTACGCGTTTATATAGATAATCCCGTCTGGTTATAACTAACCCTCGGCCCTACTACTTCGCATGCGATTATCACGGGGTTCTGGCTGCTTCAACCAAAATCATGTAAATTCCAAAGTTCCTTCTATCTTACTCAGCTCTATTTCAATTTTTAATCGATAAAAATTATTTCAACCATTTCCATTGTCTTCTGATGGGTACAGATTCAATGGGTACAACTTCTGCCCTAGATCAGATTTCCCCATCAGTAAACAAAATGCTCTGATTTAATTTCGCTATTCAAATCTACTCCAATTTCACTAAAGAAAAATATACGTGTCTGTGTGTATTTCCCAGACTCTTTCTCTGTCCTATATAATTAGGGATAATGTAGAATGTACCTGGTTTGGGTTTTACTGTAGCTTCAAATTCTGCTTGTATACTGTGGTCTAAATTGATAATTAGAGCATAGAGTCCTGTTGAAAAGGGACAGTCATGTCCGAGAATTCTGATTTTTAAAATGTTTCTCGTCATGCTTGCAATAAATATTATTCATCTTATTATCAACATTATTATTTTGTTGATTTTTTATCTCTCGAATTTCTTTCACCTGCCTATATCTAAATATCATATCTTAATCTTCATTTACTATTAATGTTTTCGAATGAAAGTTGATGACTGTCTATGATTAAATTAAGAAGTTTATGTAATTCGGGGATAGTGTAGAATGTACCTAGTTTAGCCTTTTCCGAAACTAAATCTTTGACTTCTGCCTGTATACCATGGTCCAAATTGCTAATTAGACTATAGAGTTCTGATACGAAATGTTTGGTGGGACCTTGGGTAAGTTTTTCATAAAAAAATGTTAGTTTTGAGCTGATTTTCCGCTTCTACATAGTAGAAATAGAAATTCAGTTCACACACACACACACACACACACACACACACACATATATATATATATATATATATATATATATATATATATATATATATATATATATATATATATTGCGCGTTTCTCTCTCTGTGTGTGTGTGTGCACAAAGAGATACATATTGCTCCGTTGTAGTGCCCCCTTTGTTACTACGTTGGCTCACAGTCTTAAAGAGGAATGTTGACAATACGTTAGTACTAAGTGAACCTTTCTATCAATAACAATTAATACTTTAAAAAATATTTAAAATAAAAACAAAACAAAAAGTATTGTATATATTTTCATGTCATTGGGTATTTTAGTAGGATCCCTGTGATATGCAGTATTATTGGATTGAATAGCGATGAATGAGTTCTTGTGTTGTGTAAGTAAATTGTAATGAATGAATAGGTCGTGAACCAGATTAACTAGGTATAGGATAGTCAGTGACGACCAACCTTTTCCCACCCCCATTTGGTCTTGGGCCACAGGAAATGTAATATTAAAAAAAAACATTGGTCAACTGCCAAAATGCCTTTAAAACAAATTAAGTCGATCGAAACCGATTCTCGTTGTTGTTTTCATAGTAAAGATGATATCTTTTTCTGTCCATCACGTTGATTCATCTTCGTATGTATTCGATGATTAAGTCATTGTTTGGAGACATATTACTATTTCTGGGCGAGGCTGTTCTGTATAAATTTATCCAGGTATTTTTCTGGCACTTGTTGAATTAATGTGGCGACTTTTTCTGACATTGTTGAATCAATGTGGCGACTTTTTTCTGGCACTTGTTGAATCAATGTGGCGATTTTTTCTGGCACTTGTTGAATCAATGTGGCGATTTTTTCTGACACTTGTTGAATCAATGTGGCGATTTTTTTCTGGCACTTGTTGAATCAATGTGGCGATTTTTTCTGACACTTGTTGAATCAATGTGGCGATTTTTTCTGACACTTGTTGAATCAATGTGGCAATTTTTTTCTGGCACTTGTTGAATCAATGTGGCGTTTTTTTTCTGGCACTTGTTGAATCAATGTGGCGACTTTTTCTGGCACTTGTTGAATCAATGTGGCGTTTTTTTTCTGGCACTTGTTGAATCAATGTGGCGATTTTTTTCTGGCACTTGTTGAATCAATGTGGCGACTTTTTCTGGCACTTGTTGAATCAATGTGGCGATTTTTTTTCTGGCACTTGTTGAATCAATGTGGCGTTTTTTTTCTGGCACTTGTTGAATCAATGTGGCGATTTTTTTTTTCTGGCACTTGTTGAATCAATGTGGCGTTTTTTTTTCTGGCACTTGTTGAATCAATGTGGCGATTTCGTCTATTTGGTGATCTTCAATATGTGGGGTTTTGTAATTTTTTGTATATTCTATCATTTGTGATAGGAGGTTGGTTGTTTTTACTGTTTATGGAGAAATATCCCTTTAATTAAATTTTACGGTGAAAATGTCCGAAGCCGTCACACAAATCGAGTTCGAATTTCTGGACGGGCAAAATGAAAGTCCTATGAACAGAATTATTTTTTCACCTTCAGATATATTGTAGCTGGATATGCTCACAAAGTTTGTTTGTAGAGCTTCATAGGTGTTAGCTTTGTTTATATTGATAGCGATGTCAAAGCATTTTGTTGGTCCGGATAGATTTCTGTATATTGTTAAGATGTTGCAAGAATTGGTCATTTTTAATTAAATTATTTAATGTGTTCTTCTTGCGCGTTAGACATTTATCAAGATGTTTATTGTAAATGATATTTAGGGCATGAAAAACCTCGTTGAGTGGTTGATAGTGACTGAGTTGTGCCGAATAGAGTTTGTATTGTTGCATAATTAGGAAAGCGTGTATTGTTTAAAATAGGCAGCCTTAAGAGCAAAGTTCCGTAGGTAGAGTTTCATACAGATAGAGTCGTAGATTTGCCGCACATTGGTTCTATGGAATGTGTTTATGGACTATTGACAATTGTTCCTTGATTTAAGTCCTTTCGGGATAATACCCAATTTTTTGTAAGGGCTTAGGAAGAGAATTTCTGATCTTGTTTGTATTTGCTTCTTCAAGTTAGTTAAGTGTTGTATTCTTGTGTGGCGTTGAGTTTTGTCAAGTTGGGATCCAAAATACATAATTGTAAAGGAACGTTGTCCACGTGTGCTTCTTATAATATTTAGATATTTAATATTTATAATATTTAGATATTTAATATTTATAATATTTAGATATTTAATATTTATAATATTTAGATATTTAATATTTATAATATTTAGATATTTATAATATTTAGATATTTAATATTTATAATATTTAGATATTTAATATTTATAATATTTAGATATTTAATATTTATAATATTTAGATATTTATAATATTTAGATATTTAATATTTATAATATTTAGATATTTAATATTTATAATATTTAGATATTTAATATTTATAATATTTAGATATTTATAATATTTAGATATTTAATATTTATAATATTTAGATATTTAATATTTATAATATTTAGATATTTAATATTTATAATATTTAGATATTTAATATTTATAATATTTAGATATTTATAATATTTAGATATTTAATATTTAGATATTTAATATTTATAATATTTAGATATTTAATATTTATAATATTTAGATATTTAACAGGCCGATGAAAGAATTTTGTGAGAGAAAAAACAACAAAAATAATAATATTGATAATAAAACTAATAATATTTATTGTATATAAGTAGATCTTTTGACTAAATACAAGCATAATAAGAAAGATATTAAAAATAGTGCCTTTCACAAAGACAAATAAAAAATGAAGTGGGAGGCGGTGGAATCTTTTTTTCATATTTTATATAACTGATAATAGCAGTTATTGGGCTAGTTGTTCGCAACTATTATGATTGTAGAGGGTTTGTAGAAGGCTTTTTGTGGAAATATTGTGGGTATATAGTGGGTATATACAGGGTGAAATAGATAAATTGTCGTCTAAATTACGTAAGAAATGAAAATAACACTGACATCTCATTTTAACAGATATATTTACCAAAATTACACAAAAATAGCTTGAAATACTAAAGAGTAAATTTATTCAACAAAATCGCAATTGGCTTCAACCACGGCCACCAGACGTCTTCAGAATCTCCTGCAACTCTTCTGGACGGCCTTCTTGTTTAAGTTGGTGAATGCTGCTATAATCCTTGCCTTCAGTTCATCTTCAGTGTTACAAGGAATTTTGTTGGTCTCTTGCTTAACTGCACCTCACAGAAAATTATCAAGGTAGTTGCAGAATGGGGAGTTAGGTGGCCTAATGTAAGGGTTGATGTGTTCGCAGAAATTGTCTGACAACCATGACTGGGTTCTCCCGCATCTGGTGCAGAGTCTTGTTGCCATATATAGGTTCTTCCAGCTCAGTGTTGAGTCTGAGGCCCCGTGGGAAGATGAATGTAGACATAACGTCGCCATCACTAACGATCACTCCAAACACCTCGTAATCACCATTAGACACATCCAACTCTTTCTTAATCCTATGCACTGACACCCAAACATTCTCCAATGTTCATATTGTAGCTTCCATCGTGAATGCCAAGCAGTACAGCATGTCATTTTCAAATTTCTGGCGGAGTGATTTGCGACATGGTGCTCTTTTTCTGACAGACGGTTCCCAACTGACCCTACTATACTGTGCCGTCGACAAAAAAAAAACAAAAAAAAACGCGCATGCGCGAAATTAAAAATATAAAATGGTTAGAATTTACCTATCTCACCCTGTATATATTAGTGATAATTTTATGTAGCCCGCATTATTAAAAAAAAATCTTCTGTCTCCTTAATTCCTGATTTTTTATTGTCTTCTCTTCATAATAACGTATTTTTCTCAGATTCATTTACACTCAATAAAACATTGCGTGTTAGTGGCCTTATCGCCTTGTTTGGAGTGAAATGATTAAAAAAAATCTCTATTAATAGATTTTGGTATTTTTTGTTTCATGTTGCACAATATAGTCATCGACTTAAAATAGGGTCATATCGGTTCACCTATGTACGATCATCGAAGTTAAGCAACGGCGGTCCTGGTCTGTACCTAGGTGGGTGACCGCTTGAGAATACCAGGTGCTGTAAACTTGGATGTTTAGGTGGTGTAATAGATAGCGGCTCGGAATTGGAAAGTTCCAATTCCAGTCGGGTTCGTTATATTCACTTATGCGTAAATAATTTTGAGAAAGGCATGAATGCACCTCTTCTTCCTTGAGGATTTCTATCTGTAAATTATTATTATCTCCAAAAAATTCTTACAATGTAAAAATATTTTCTGACTTTAAATAACTTGCAGTGGGTTGATAAGCCGTGAAGAACAAACCAATCAATTAACAGATTCAAAACATGAATAAAGAAAACAAAGTTGCAAACCATCATTATTTAATGGCGAACCCCATTTTTTGGGAAATTCGGTTCCGGCAAAATCAACTTTTCGCGTTATGTACCACTGCTAGGTACCTTGGATCGCTACGTCAGACACTTTGTTGATGTTACTACTCAATCATAGGCGTAGTGTAAACTGAGATCTAGGTGCCTGTCTGTACATAGGATGACATTGCTATAATCGTTTCACAAGATTTATCGAGAATTTTTTTATTGAAAAAACATTTTTCATAGAGGCAAATGTATTAACTATGAAACTAATTTTTTCATATATTTGTGCAACCTGTTCACAAAATAGGTCAAATAAACAAATAAATCTGCAAATAAAATGCACATGTAGGAATGTTATTTATATTGTTGCTGTAAAACTCGAGTTGCTATTGTGATACGACCTACTTTGCACACGGTCGACAATAATTCGACTGTTCAGGAAAGTGTTCGCTCAACCCTGTTTGGGCCTAGGAAATCACTTGATCTCTCAAGATCTACACTCAATGTCGAAAGAAGAAATACTACCCTAACGTTCAACTCCAATAGCGTTGCTTCGATCAGAGAAAAGTCAGTTTTGAGTTGTACAAATGTCTCACCAAATTTAGCATTCCATAACTCTCCTGGCTCAAAACAGGATCAAAGGACTTCACTCGAGAGCCAACGTTGGCTTCGCAGCAAAGAAAGTTCAAATAATCGGTAAATGATCGGGGAAGGCATATATAATTGTTAAGCAGATTTCTGCTCTACCTTTGGGGAACAACCACATTCAAATTTTAGTATTAAAACGCTTTAAAAAGTGCGCATTATACAGAAATAATGACGGCACATTGAAACCTTCTTTCAGGGTTGTTTAGTATTATAAAGTCTACTGTTTGTATTTTAAAAAATCTTTCTCTCCTATTTTCTTCATTACCAAAACCTAGAGAGTAATTAAAAAAAACTCAAGCAGCTTGAGAAATACCATTCCTTTTACGACACTCAGTTGCAGTAAACCGGCGGTCTTTTTGCGACTTGTGTCATCTTTTCCCATATTCAAACTTCCTTTCTTATGGCTACAATCTCTGTGTGGGACCAGCTTATTCACATCCTTTCTAAGTTATAATTTGGCTTTGAAACTCTACTCCGAGTTTTATGTAGATTACGTCTACTCTTCAGGAGATCCAATAGTAAAATTTTATAATCAAGTCTTTTGAAAAGTCTATGTAATCTCCAATTTCTGAGAAACTCAGAACAGAGACAAGATAAATTAATATATAAATTTAATTATTTACACGCGGAATAATATCCTTGTAGTTTTTCTATAAATATAGTAGCTTCTCCTTTTTTTATAAATATTTTAATTGTAATTGTTCTGATGAGATTTTGTCATTGGTAAATAGATTTTATGAATTTAAGTGTACTACTAGATTGGCGGCAATTTCTCATCATTTTACAGTTGAAATTGCTAGATGTAACCGTAACTCATATTCTAGCAGTTTCTTCTCTCCCCACTTCTCGCTTGTGGAACTCTCTTCCGGCCTCTTGTTTCCTACCCAACATTGTGAGAAGATAAAGAGATTTAAACGGTTGTCAGGAACACGGTTAGGCTTATCCACGATCTTTGTTAACTAACAATCGGCGAAGAAGTTATGACAGTATTTCCCTTTTTCATCGGTTACGTTTGAGTGGACTCATGGTGGCGAATATTGAAACCGCCACAAATATGAATGGTAGCTGTGGGATGATCTGAGCGGATACCATCAATATTCTCAGATATTTTGTCAACCAATGCAATACCATAATCCTGAAGGCAATAGACGGTGAAGATGAAGTACATGATACGAATGTGGGCCACTCGAAAGTATGTAAATAGGAAGCCAATGTCTTAGATTTCGGCGACTCTGCCACACAGGAACCCACCCTTGATATTGACCCAAGATTTATGACTATATTGATTTAAAGTAAGGACGAGTTCTAACAGAGGATGAAAAATGAGACACTAATATCCGAAGGGTCATTTGGATAACTAAAGATGCCTTCCAAAAACTAAACAAAGTATAAAGAAAAAGAAAAAAATCGTTGTAAACATAGAAATGGGAAGTGAACGGTTATGTAATATTGGTACCTCCATATGGCATTGAATGCTAGACAATCTCCTCACAGATGAAGAAGAAACTTGAAGCAAGAGTGTTGTGGTAGGATCCACCTAATTTGCATAGGTGAGTACCGACGATATAAATATGGTTGGTACCGGAAGACATGGAGGCTAATCACGAGATCCAACTAGAGACTCTGCCCGACTGCGACTTAGTCAACACATTCTCCAGGAACGGTCTTCCCAGAAATATACAGAAATACTAGATGTAAATATTGTGTACACTTTCTTGTTATAATACATTCTTGTTCTAAGTACATTTTGTGTTGCATTATTATTCCATGCATTAGTCGAGATTCAACAATGAGTCAAGACTCAACAAAGAGAAACAAAGAAAAGAATACTGAACTGTTACGTAATATCAGTCCTCCAATATGGCAGTGAATGCTGGACAATTTCCTCACAAATGAAGAAGAGACTTGAAGCAACAGAAACAAAGAAAAGAGTACTGAACTGTTACGTAATATCAGTCCTCCAATATGGCAGTGAATGCTGGACAATCTCCTCACAGATGAAGAAGAAACTTGAAGCAACAGAAATGTGGCTCTGTAGAAGTATACTGAGAATACAATGGACAGAACACATGAACAACGACAAACTTTTAGAGAAAATTTAAACAAAAAGGACACTTATACGTAGCATCAGAACGAAATTTCTTGGTCACATAATGAGTAAAGAGGGCTTGGAAAATTTGACACTCACAGGACATACTGAAGACAAAAGGGACAAAAGGGAAGCAGAGCATAAACCCTGCTTGTCTAAATATTTAAATAGACAAAATTTACTAAGGGCTACAAAGGATAGGAAGTTGTGGGAGCAGCACCCACCCACGCCCTGAAAGGACACGACATACAGAAGTAAAAGAAGCCCAGAATTGTGAATTATTGAACTGGAAGAGAATGGTAGAGTCCAGTTTCAGATATGAAAATGAAGTCGGTCTTAACCTCTTGAAAATCTTGTTCAAACTCTTAATAGTTGGAATGTAGACCCATTGTGTTAGTGTAGGATATGGATAACGCATAATACCGACAAGTTAGATTTTTATCTTTATTTTTTATTAATGAGATTTTTCAGCTGGTCGTAAGTCCGAGGTCGTTAAACAGGTAAGTCATTAAATGAGGTATGGCTGTATTACTTCTTTATATGCCGTCTCCCAACAGAACGTAGGAGATGATGGTTCTCCACATTTTCCTATCCCTTGCAGCTCTAAATAAATTCTGTCTTTTCTTTATTTCTAAACTCCGTCCTGACATCAATTCACACAAATTTGTCAAGTATGTTATGCGTTGTTTTCCTCAGTCCCTGTTGCCCTCAATCTGTTCTTTGAGTAACAGATTTTAAAAGCCTCCTTCCTCATTATGTGCCATAGAAATTTCAACTGTATCTTTCTGATGCTAAATATGTTTTCATTTTCTTTAAAACCTCGTCTTTGCTCATATGTTTAGTCCATGGTATCCTCAGCATCTTTCTGTAGAACTACATTTCTGTTGCTTCCATACACTAGGACATATATCATAGGAAAGGTTGATTTTTTTCACTTAGAAAATCAAAATTGCACTCGGTGTGAACACTGGAGTTTGATGTAATAAGTACTGACACCAAAAATTGTATTCATAACTTTCACCAATTTTTGAGTATTTAGTTTTAAATATAATCTGAAAAATGTACAGAAATACTTCATTTCCACAGGTTTTAGCTTAAAAACTAACTTCAAATTTTACTATTTCAAGAATAAACCCAAATATAGTTAATATCTTTTGTATTTGTTTCATTGGATGGAAAAAATATTATAACCAGAATTCTGATTAGGAATCATTACAAGCAAAATATGTAATTTTTTTTACTGTATTCAATAAGTAAAAACTGTAAAAAATTGTAAACGATTCAAAAAAGGCTACTCAATAAGATTTGTTAAATCATAATGAATAAAATCCAAAATTGAATTAAAACAACCTATTACAGACGCCCACTCAACTCACCCGTGGTTTATACTGCAACTAGGCTGGGCAGTCTTTAGTTACAGTTTCTGGAGGAGAGCGCATAATTTAGTGTTTTTTTAAGCTTTTCACCCCAGGCAAGGCTGGAAGCCACTAGCACGCAAGGGGTTACAGAGGATTTGGAGCGAGTGCAAATAGGAGTGTTAGGGGAAAGGATGTGGAGAAGAATAGAGGATAGATCAAGGCAACTGGAGATGTCGATTGACGTTACACTTGAATATTTGGAGATCATAGTCATCAGATTTGAATAACACCAGTACGCCCAAGTCCTCGGTCACAATGACTTGTGACTTCATGCTAACACAGCCATTGACAGCTTCCAAATTTAACTCAAAAGGATTGGGTTAATTCGTGGTTGGGTTTTCAATCACTTTCCAAAGGTGCTGCACACTGGTATCATCTCCCCCAGGATGATATAATCAAGAAGTCACCTCCCTGATAGATCAGCCATGATGAGATTTCAACCTGGGTCTCATGGCTAGAAAGTGAATATTATCTGAGCTGCTCATGGCAAAGAGACATGAATTAGTAGTTTGTGGGGGAATCTGACATCTGCAATGAGAGGGCAGTTTGAGTTTTCTCTTTTTTATAAAATCAACATGGCACTCAGTGTGAAAGCTGGGGTTTTATGTGATGAGTACTGACACTGAAAATTAGATTCATAGCTTTTACCAATTTTTGAGCATTTAGTTTTAAAAATTGTCAGAAAAATGGACAGAAATACCGCAGGTTTTTGATTATAAACTGATTTTAAAAATCTAACTATTTCAAGAATAAATTCAAAGTCTACAAATATCTTTTGTATTAGATTCATTGGACGGAAAATATATTATAACCAGAATTCTGACGAGTAATCATTACAAGCAAAATATATTATTTTTTTTACTGTATTCGATAAGTAAAAACTGTGTAAAAAATTGTAAACGATTCCAAAAAGGCTACTCAATAAGATTTGTTAAATAATAAAAATCAAAAGTGAATAAAAGTGTATATAACACCATGATATTGCTGGGCATAAATTATAAGACAAAATGTTTTAAATTTGCATTGTTTATTGAAAATCACACTAAAGCTATGGCACTGTATAACATACAAGAGCTAAACTGTTCAGTATAATTTCCCTTTGAAATACATATGAAATATAATGAAGATCTTATTTGATGGCACAACGATTTAGCAATAATTTGTTCTGCCATGCATGTTGTCGATATAAAAATTGTTTAGTAAATTATACATTTTATAAGGCTGTATGAGAAGGCTTTCACTGGTTACCAGAATGAAATTCTAATGCTACGATTTTGAACATAAACGTAATCTTTTATTCCCTTTTGATTTTTATTAATTATGATTTAACAAATCTTATTGAGTAGCCTTTTTACCAAAAAATCGGTAACGATTTGGAAAAAATAAATTTTGTGTCATTATTTGTCACGTGAAACCCCAACTTTCAAATTGAGTGCAATACTACGGTTGCAAAATCGACCTGCAATAATTTAAAAGTTCAATACTCTTTTCTTTGTTTCTTGTGAAGTTTTTCTGTCTCTTAATAATTAGCTACAGCTACCTAAAAAGCCGTCCGAATCGGATCATCATCCTCACCCATCTCTAAGTCCGCCAATGGAACAAGAGCTGCACATTATAAAGTACCTGAGTAATTTCCTTAGTTCAATAGCCCTTTACCTTGAGTTTTTCTTGATACTTATATTGAGTGAAAACTAGTATTAAAAATTCACTATATATATTCACTGCGCTTGTCTTTGAAGGTCCACTTTACTATCTAGCAACTTTTGTCCGATAGCCGATTGTTTTGTCTTGATACGCTTCGTGTAGATTTCTTTTCTTAGTTAAGAAAAACACGTAGAAAATGATAGGCTTTATTTGTTACTCGATATACCATATGTTTCAGCAAATTTACCAGGTGTCACTCTATATGGTTCGTATTCACCAAATGCTTCTGTTTTTCATCCACTATTCATCAATCTTTAAAAACATGTTTGTTAATGTAACTTTATTGAAACCCAAGTTAACTCACGCGACAAATATAACTCAGTTTACATTAAAATTATCCAATTATGCATACCCCATAGCGTTGTAAACTTGTCGTCAAAACATAGACTCTATATAGGGTGTGTCAGTATAAAACAACTCAAACTTTATAAGTTGAAAACAAAAAAAACAACGATATTTAGAGAACTTAAAAAGATTACTTGGTTACTTATTTTAGTGCATCATTTTACTTATAATTATTAACAAGTGACACGAACAATAGTCACTGCATTATTTAAACAAATTAACTGTATACAATGAATAGCGCCTTTTTATAGACATCTGTCACTTATTGTCAAGACTGTTCTTACTTAAGTCGATAAGTAATCATTCTAAGTAACAATATAAGTATCAAGAAAAACTCAAGGTAAAGGGCTATTGAACTAAGGAAATTACTCAGGTACTTTATAATGTGTAGCTCTTGCCCCATTGGCGGACTTAGAGATGGGTGAGGATGATGATCCGATTCGGACGGCTTTTTAGGTAGCTGTAGCTAATTATTAAGAGACAGAAAAACTTCACAAGAAACAAAGAAAAGAGTATTGAACTTTTAAATTATTGCAGGTCGATTTTGCAACCGTAGTATTGCACTCAATTTGAAAGTTGGGGTTTCACGTGATAAATAATGACACAAATTTATTTTTTCCAAATCGTTACCGATTTTTTGGTAAAAAGGCTACTCAATAAGATTTTTTAAATCATAATTAATAAAAATCAAAAGTGAATAAAAGATTACGTTTATGTTCAAAATCGTAGCGTTAGAATTTCATTCTGGTAACCAGTGAAAGCCTTATAGCACAGCCTTATAAAATGTATAATTTACTAAACAATTTTTATATCGACAACATGCATGGCAGAACAAATTATTGCTAAATCGTTGTGCTATCAAATAAGATCTTCATTATATTTCATATGTATTTCAAAGGGAAATTATACTGAACAGTTTAGCTCTTGTATGTTATACAGTGCCATAGCTTTAGTGTGATTTTCAATAAACAATGCAAATTTAAAACATTTTGTCTTATAATTTATGCCCAGCAATATCATGGTGTTATATATACTTTTATTCACTTTTGATTTTTATTAATTATGATTTAACAAATCTTATTGAGTAGCCATTTTGGAATCGAAATAAATACTGCGTTATTTGCTGCGAAAAACTAAAGCCAAAACTATGTATAAAGTGCTGGATGTTTTCTGTTACTTCATCTCAAAATATTATGCTTACTAAAATTCACACCAGATTCTCCCGGAGCGAGACACTTCCATTGCACTCCGGTTGGGTTGACCTTTGCGATCGCCCCAAATGTGGACGACACGGGTGCACTATTTCGAAGTGTGGGGCCTATGTTAGCGCTCACTCCGATAAACAACCCCAAAACAGATTTTTTCTTTTTTTCAAATTGAATAAAATTCCTTGTAAGTACCTGAAATATCATCCGCACTTATGAAATGTGAATGACCCCCCCGAGTTTTGGTAATTTGTCATTCTGAGGGTTGGGTTTGTTGCGAGGTAAGCTAATCAAATTTTGATTAAAAAATTTACAATTTTAAAAGAGTGCCAAAATATTTATTAAAAAACAAACAAATTTTGATTCAAAATTTATAATTTCTTGGGGTGAATTAACATTTAGGATAAGTAACTTTATATTATTTGGAGTGAATTAATAGAAAAGATCAAAGTGTTTTACTTCTTTGTTTTTTTTTAATGGTAGCTATTCTCGATTCTGGATAGCGGCTCGGATTGAGGAATCGGAGAGCCGAGTTCGAATTCCTGTCGAATTCGTTACATTCACTTACGTGCTAATACCCTTGGGAAAGGTATGAATTCTCTTCTTTTCCCCCCAGCTATGGGTAAATAGCAGGACAAACCGGGTTCTATAGCCTTGGATGTCTACCTACTGCGGGAAAAAATCTGCCTCGTCATTCATGTATCGAAATATACATGATCGCCTAAGCGTGTATCACGTATGGCACATGACTGATTCTCGATACACAGTTGCAGCCTATATTTTAGATTTTTTACTACCTATCGAGTCATTTCCAGCGGTATTTCTGTGACTGGTTAACGTATAGCAACCTTCATCTGGCCACTTTTTGTTGGTCGAGGTTTTTAAACCTTAGCTTTTGGGTATCGACATTGGGAGAGATCAGGCAGGGTAGCGTGTCATCGGCTCATCCAATGTCACCGCGTAAGGAAATCATGTGTCCTGGAAACAGTTCTTTCCCTTGATCTTCTCTCTGTGTGCATGGTGGTTCCATCGTGTTGGAACCAGACACCTGAATTACCAACGTTTGTAAGTTTTGTTTCAAGAAAATTTCGTAACATCTCCCCATACCAATCGGAACTTTTCTGAGACCACTTGACTTGTTTGTCGTCCAGTAGCGAAATTTCTACCGGAAAGATATTCTGAAAGATTTGTTATTTGTAATAGAGAACAGCATTTTCCGGAACTTTCTGAAGGGTATAGCAACACCAGGGATACTAAAAAGATGGAGAAACATTAGCTACATAAAGCAATCATTAACATCACAGTAATAGTTGTAAAACTTCGGAGGTTTTATTGCTCGCCCCTGTATGTTTTAGTATTATCCATCGTTTCAGACATTTACTAATAATCTTAGGACTTGTTCCCTACGAATAAACGAAGACTACTCTACCTCTGTAATAATCATTTTTTAAAAATCATTTCACTCCAAGCAAGGTGGGAATGCCACTAGTACACAGGGGTTACAGGGAGTGAAAGTGAAAGTGAAAGAAAAGACTGTGTATACGGAGGATTGAAGAAAGGATAAAAGATGAACGGGTTTCAAGAAGACAGGAGATGGCGATTGACATTGCATTTAAATTTTTGAAGATTATAGTTATCAGGGAAGCAATTAAACGGAAGTGATTTCCACAGGAGGGAAGTACAAGAAAATAAACTGTTGGGGTAGACGTGGCGGTTGTATTTAGCTATTTCATCAGTAAACTGATGGGACCCAGATGTCAATCTAGTGGCATGCTTAAATTCACGGAATCAGGACACCAAGGAAAGAAATCTCATCAGACCAGTTACCATGAAAATATTTGTAGAAAAGACAGAGGGGAGCCATGTAACGTCGGTGAGAAAGTCATTGAATTCACGAAGATTCTTCTTTGGAAAATTTGGTTGTATTTTTTTCTTGCAAAACATTACTGGATGTCAAGTCAGGTCTCCTTCGCTTCGCGGTTCCAAAATTTATAAACCGAGTGCAAAGTATAATTTTAATTGAAATAGTTGTGCGTTCAAGTCCGCCTGGTTCAAGATCAACCTGCACAGGCTGAAGTAACAAACTAAGGGAAGTTCACCCCACCGTTAAAAACAGAAAACAAAAATGTGGAAACGCTGACGGATCAGTTTAATGACATAATGATTGAGGCAGCAAAATACATCCTCGGAAAGGCACGTAGAATTATCCAGTAGAGCAATCCGACTTTGGAACCATCGTGATGCACTCAATTTGAAAGTTGGGGTTAGGATAAATGATCAGACAAAATATTTTTTCCATATCGTTACCGGTTTTTGAGGAAACCCGTTTAAAGAATAAGTTTATGTTCATATAGGGAGCGTCTGGATTTCATTCCGGTGATCAATGAAAGCTTTATAGTACAACTTTATAAAATTTATAATTTAAATATATGCAGTTAGCCGGTTTGAAATTAAAAGGTGTAATAAATTCCATAACCAAAACCAAAATCTTTTACACGATCCAGAGAATAAAGCAACAGTCGACCAAAATATAGAATTTCGCCTTAAAATGTTTACAACACGATTCTATCGCCTTGCTTCCGGGAAATATTTTCTCATTGTTGAAGTCAGACGAATTAGTAGTGAAGGGAGAGGTATAAATGAATTTTCCCGTTAGATAAGTAAACATTTATTCATATTTAATTAGTCATGTCAATTTACAAGACTAATTTAAAAATTTCATTCAAATTAGACCACAAAAATATAACCAAATATGGGTAAATTTCCATTAAAAATATTTTTTTGTTTCAAAACTATTTAGCCAACGAAGACATTAAAGCAAAATACATTCATCAACTCCTGAAGTGACAAAATGATCATTTTTAAGTGATACACTTTTTTGATTTTATTAATTGTGATCTAAGAAATGATTTAAAAATCTTACTCATTGATTAGCCTTTTCTGTAATATTTTACAATTTTTATACCTTTTTTCACTTATCGAATAAAAAATTGTATATATTGCTAGACTCATAATTAGAATCCTGTTCTGAATATATTTTCTATTCAAAGTATCTAATACAAAAACTTATCAGCTTTATTTGGATTTATTCTTGTAAAATTTTGAATTTTGTAAGTAAATGCTTGGTATTGCTAGGTATTGCTACACATTTGTTTTCAGACGATATTTAAACCTAAATGCTCAAAAAGTAGTGAAAGCTATAAATCTACTTTTTGGAGTTAGTACTTATCATATCGAAGCCTAGCTTGTGCATTGAGTGCAATATTGATTTTCCAAATGAAAAATCAACCCTGCCATAATACTCAGGCATGGATAACAAGTGAAATTCTTTAGATGTGCGAGATGAGAGGACATTTGAAGGAGAAGAAATATACAACTGTAGGATCTGCATCATGCAAGGAAATCAGCCAAAAACAATCAGGAGGCATTCGGACTGATAGACTAGATTCACAGGATGAGGGGAAAGCAAGAGAGAAGAGAATAAAGGGGTGGGGACGAAGAAAGAAGAATATACAGATTTTCGAATATAAAATTCCTTTTAAAACATAAAATAGAGAGAGAGAAAGAGGGAGTGAGAGAGGGGGGTGATGAGAAAGAATGAAGAAAGGGAAAAGGAAGAAGTAAGAAATAAATGAGGGGATAGTAAAAATAGAATGACCTGACCAAATTTTTTTTCCCCAAAGGGTTGACCAAATTTGTACATCGGGTGATGTGGTGAGTGATCAGACTTGAAAATGTTACAGCAAATTGTCCGATACAGCCTTGTTATTTTAGGCAGCAATAAACGCCATAAATTAGAAATCAGTTAGTTATGTGCCATGCTCGATACACGCTTAGGCAATCATGTATCTTTCGATACATGACTGACGAGGCAGATTTTTCCCGCAGTATGCTGCCATTTCTTTCTGCGGTAGACCAGTTGCCATCCAAGCTATAGAACCCCGGTCTGTCCTGCTATTTAGCTGGTAGGAGAAGAAGAAGACTCATACCTTTCCCACGTAAGTGAATGTAATGGATTCGACTGGAATTCGAACTCTGCTCTCCGATTCCTCAATTCGAACAGCTAACCATTACTCCTCCAATTCAAATTAATTAGTCTAATAAAGATAACACAAATAATAATGACGACGACGATGATAATAATAATAATAATAATAATAATAATAATATCCAACATAAATTAATTAAAATAAAATGAAGTAAAATAAAAAGATTTTTTAATAAAAATAATCGATAAAAGATAAATAGTATTAATATATATATATATATATATATATATATGTATATATTATGTCATTCGTAGACAGTACTGTTTCGCTGTATCACAGCTCCTCAGTGTGACTAGACATCAGAATGTCTCAAGCTAGGATCAAAATCCAATCAATTTGGTGTCAGTCAGAGCTTTTACCACTGAGCTATCTTCACACAGCTAAATCTAGCGTATTGTTTTTACGAATGTAAACAAATGCCAATCAGTCAAAGTGCTCCATTCATTTTACTGAACAGCTTTGCATTAGCGCAGGTGACTGCTTATAGAATTAGCTTATCACTCAACAGTGCTCAATTGAAATATATTTGCAAGAGCTAAATTATGTCATCAGCAGACAGTACTGTTTCGCTGTATCACAGCTCTTCAGTGCGACTAGACATCCGAATGCCTCAAGCTAGGATATATATATATATATATATATATATATATATATATATATATATATATATATATATAAATTAAGAAATAACATAATATCTTACATTAATTGCACAACTCCGAGTTTCATGCCGAAGCAATTTCAAAATTCACAGAAAGGAAGCTTGGACCATATTGTCTTTATTTTTCTGTTTGTGGTTCTATTAGTTTTATTAAAAGGTCAAAGAAGACTGGATTGAGTAATAATATTCAGTGACAGAGGAAAATAAATGTTCGAAAGTTCATATACCGCTCATAGTTGCTGGTTAGTAAGACTGTAAGAAAAACACTGGAACAAGAGCTTGAGTTAAAAAGAGTTTAGTCACACGAGAACATGGATTGAGAATATATTATTTCATTGTGGCAAGGATACGTCTGCAAAGCGCTACGACTTTGCGACCAACATTTTGCCTCTGTTCCATGAGCAGACGTTCTACTCGTAGCAGGTAGACGAGTTCATGTTTTAATAATAAGTGTAGAGAAGGTTAGACCGACTTTCTATACAACAATAAACAGGAATGGAAAAAAGTAAAAAAACGTTCTTGATTGTGAGAGATCTAACTAAATCAAAGCAACCGCGTACCATCACCCATGACAAAGTTTAAAAAAAAGTTTCTCACAAAAGAAGATGGCACATATAATTATATATGGCACTATAACTATATAACTCCAAAAACAGATGATCTAAGTGTGACAAAATCCCAATATTAAGAGAAGTCGAAGAAATTAAAATATCGAAAATGGCAAAGCGGATGTAATCGAAAACTTTCCTGTAGAAGTTCAAGAACGGCATAGATTCAGTGATCTATATTCTTACAACCATCTGCAATAAGATCTGGCAAAGCGTTGAACAGCCAGCACCGTGGACACAATCCCTCATCATCACTCACTCCAAGAAAGGCAGGACGGAACAACATGCAGACATAGGGTGGAAATCGGCGCCGAGAAAACAAAATTGATGAGAAATAGAGAGGAACTAATTAGGACACACCAGTTACAGACAATGGTCAGTAATTGGAAACAGGGAAACGATTCAAATAGCTTGGTGCAATGATGGATCCAAGACAGAAGCCAATGAGAGAACTGCATTGACAATATCTGAAACCGATCTGGAAGTCATCCTCAAAAATTAGATTGTTTCGTGTCCTCGTCTTGTCATTTCCCCTGTATGCTTGCGGGTCTTGGACTCTAAGAGATAGAACTCCTCCATAGAGGATGCAGGCTGCAGAAATAAGATACTTCAGATATGTGCAAGGTATTTCCTACACTGATCGCTTCATGAATGAAACGGTGCGTAGGAGAGTTCCAGTGTTTTTCTTACAGTCTTACTAACCAGCGTTATATGAACTTTCGAACATTTATTTTCCTCTATCACTGAGCATTATTACTCAATCCAATCTACTTTGATTATTGAATAAAACCAATAGAACCATAAACAAAAAAATAAAGACAATATTGTCCAAGCTTCCTTTCTATAAATATTAATATTGCTTAATACGATTTACTTATTTTTTATCGATTATTTTTTATTAAAAATCTTTTTATTTTACTTTATTGTATTTTAATTAATTATGTTTGATATTATTATTATCATTATTATTATTATTATTATCATCATTATTATTAGAGCTATCTTTATTAGACTAACTAATTTGAATTGGGAGTCACAGTGGAGTAATGGATAGCGGCTCGGACTGCGGAATTGGAGAGCCGAGTTCGATATTCCAGTTCGAATCCATTACATGCAATGTCAATCGCCATCTTCTGTCTTCTTGAAACCCGTTCATCTTCAATCCTCCGTATCCTCAGTCTTTTCTTTCACTCCCTGTAACACCTGTGTACTAGTGGCATTCCCACATTGATTGGAGTGGAATGATTTTTAAGAAATGATTATTACAGAGGTAGAGTAGTCTTCTTTTATTCGTAGGGAACAAGTCCTAAGATTATTAGTAAATGTCTGAAATGGTGGATAATACTAAAACATACAGGGGCGAGCAATAAAACCTTTTAGAATATCTTACGAGGACATTTGGTAAAGGTATGAATCCTCTTCTTCTCTCGCCAGCTATGAGTAAATAGCGGGACAAACCGGGTCCTGGCAACTGGTCTACTGCATCAAATGAATAGTTCTAAAGACGTGATGACCACACTAAAGAAGAAGCTAAAGTGATATGACCACGCAAGCAAATCGCGTGGCTTCACCAAGACCATGAACGGTACAAGGAGAAAGGACGAGACAACGCGAAAGTTTTTGCTTAAATCCAGTAAGGCTTCATGTTGAGTAAACCCCCATGCAGCACCCCTACGAACTTCTTCTTGCCAAACCCCGCTATTCAAACATTTCTCCTTTTTTTTATCCGTTTTCATTTTCTCATATCATTTAGACTAGCAACGTGATCCTTGATTTGCCTGGCACAGTTTGTGCAAGAGAGAAAGAGAAAGAGAGGAGAAAGAGAGTGATAGAACCCTAGAACGAAAGAGAAAGAGAGGAAGATAGAAGGCATGCCAGAGAAAATGAAAGAGCCCGAGTGTGACAAACAGATAGCGTGGCAAAGTAAAAAGGAAGAAAGAGAAAGAGAGAGAGAAGAGAAGAGATCGAGAGAGAGAGGAGAGAGAGAAAAAGAGAGAAAGAGAGAGAGAGAGAGAGAGCGTGCCAGAGATAAAAGAAAGAGAAAAGGAAGAGAAATAGAGAAAGTTAGACGGAGTTCTAGCGTGACCGAGAGAAAATACCATATATTTTTGCTTGTGATCATATATATATATATATATATATATATATATATATATATATATATATATATATATATATATATATATATATATACTTAGCATCGCTTGAAAATGGAACTGAGCTTCGAATTTTAAGTTTAATTTTTAAGTTAAATTTTAAGATTTAAGTTTCGGTTATGTGACAGGAAGGGAAGTTGCGAGTATCTACTCCGAAATTCAAGGGTTGAAAAAAATAAGTAATGCCTACGTTGCACTATTTAAGTAAACTGGTCCACTGGTAAAAAAAATACGGTAACATATTTTTGAGTGAGGAAATAATTTTTGTAGATAAGCATTCATTAGGTCTCCCTTAAGCCGAGACATTTTTCAGAGTGAAAAATATTAATTTCTTAGAGGGAAGCAGGTTCCTCTTCTTAAAATTTATGTCTATGTCGGCACCCTCTGGCATCCAATCATCGGGATCGTCATCCTCTCTTTCTTTCTCTCTCTTCCACCCCTGGTGGCCGTGGCAGAGGTGACAGTGAATCAAAGAGAGTTTGACGAGACCATTCGCGTGAATTTGATTTTGGTGGACAACATGGAACTTACAAAACTGTAAATTGATGGAACCTTGTTGCCAATCTAGTACAGTGCTTAAATTCATAAAGTCTAGATACTCGAGCGGTGTATTCCCGGAATATATTTCTCTATTTATTTTTACGAATGATCCAGTCTAATGAAGTAGTTTCGACTACGGCTAATCATTTTTTAAGCAGACCCCTTGAACATGTACACATACAGCGATCTCATCCTGAATACTGTACTTTTTTAATTTTTTTTTTAAGCTTATCACTCCAAGCAAGGCTGGAGGCCACTATCACGCATGGGGTTATAGAAGGGTTGGAGGAAGAGCAGATAGGAGTGGTAAAGGAGAGGATGTGGAGAAAGAGAAAGTGGGTCGATCAAAGCAAGGGGGTTACAGAAGATTTGGAGCGAGAGCAGATAGGAATGAAAGATGAAAGGATGTGGAGAAGGGAAGTGGATAGATCAAGGCAACTGGAGATGTCGATTGACGCTACACTTAAACCGTTGGAGATTGTATTTGTCAGGGAAACAGTAATAGGGAATGGAGTTCCATAGGCGAGATGTGCGAGACATGAAGCTATTGGAGTAAAAGAGACGTATACATCTAACAGTTTCCACGGTGAAGGGGTGGGAATGGGATGCCAGCCTCGTAGGACGTTTAAATTCACGAGGCCTAGGGACAAGCGAAAGCAGCTCCTCGGAGCAATTACCGTGAAAGTACTTGTAAAAAAGGCAGAGCGAGGCAACATCGCGTCTGTGAGAGAGCGACTGCAGACGAGATGACAGATCAGGGCCAGTCACATTGCATATCCGTCTCTGGATCTTATCAAGAACCCTGAAGCAAACAGCAGGGGCCCCAGACCATATATGGCAGCAATACTCCATGCAAGGGCGAATGGTCGATTTATAGACTTGGAGGATCGATTCCGGGGAGAAAAATTTCCTGGCTCGGCACAGGGAACCAACTTTTCTTGCGGTGGATGGTGCAACTGACTCGATGTATTTGTTCCATCTCAGATCAGCGGACAGCGTGAGACCGAGCAGCCGCAGAGAGGAGCTCTCGAGAAGTTGGTCTTCAGACATTCTAATGGGATGCAGGGATGGATCCTTGTAGTGGTTAATAGAGAGCAGTTTTGTTTTAAAGGCGTTAAAGTTAACCATCCATTTCTCGCCCCAGTTCACAACCGATTGGAGGTCCTTTTCAATTTGAGCTGTCAGGTTAACTTTGTCAGCATCACTAGATTTGTGTTTGAGGCAGGAGTAAATTGTGGTGTCGTCAGCGTAGATGCCGACTTGGGAGTCTATGGCGCCAGGAAGGTCGTTTATAAATATGAGGAACAGAGTAGGGCCTAGGATGGAGCCTTGGGGAACACCTGCGTTAGTGGGATAGGACCTGGACATGAATCTACTGAGAACGACCTTCAATTCCCGGTTTGACAGGAATGATTGTATCAGATCAAACAATCGACCTGTGATACCATAACCCTGGAGCTTGCGAAGAAGGCCGGCATGCCAAACTCTATCAAATGCTTTGGAGATGTCAAGGGCCACGGCACGAGCTTCACCGTTATTATGGATAGCTTGGTAGACAAATTCAGTGATGGCTGTGAACACATCGGCAGTAGATCGGGCAAAGCGGAAACCATACTGCTTGTCTGAGAGCAGATCATGGGATATCAGATGATTAATCACTTCGGTGTTGATAATGGCCTCGAAGACTTTGCCGAAGAGGAGTAGGAGACTGATAGGACGGTAATTGGAAGGGTCGGAGGGGTCACCAGAGTTCTTAAAGACAGGAACAATGGTTGAGGACTTCCAGCAGTCAGGAAAACAGGACTCCTTGAGGCAGCGGTTGTATAATTTAGAGAGGGCAGGCGCCAGTTCTGGAGCGCATTTTTTCAGGACAATGGCTGGTATCCCGTCACCACCAGTAGCCTTGTGGTGATCTAAGTTAGAAATAATGCCCAATACCGACGACGGGGTTATGTGCAATCCGTCCAAGAGGGCCTCAGCTTTTCAAGTTCTTGGAACTCTTGTAAGAAATTCCAAGCTTAGATGTTATTGCAAGAATCGTCCGAGCTATTTCGACTTGAAGACACACTTCCGCATCGCTGCGCGTTTCTAAGTGTGTCCGTATTCTTAGGCCCATTTGTGTTTCTTCAACACGCGCTGAGCTCAGCTGTGGTATAATACTGCAATTATGCTGAGCGAACCTTACAGTGCGCCACCAAGGCCACTTACGGTTTTGAATTCAAAGTTGTATTTTACTTATGCTGGTTGCCAAACACAACTATTTAACCAATATCTGCGGGCGAAGATACGGTCTCATGCCTTTTTCAGTGGTGTAGAAGTGATTGTTGAGCAGAAGTGCATCCAACGATCTCGACCAAAATTCTAACTCATTTCTCGTTCTTAGTTTCTGACCTACTTATTAACTCTATTGACACAGCTCCATACTGTGATTACATTGGCATTTATTAATGTGAATATTTGCAGCACGCTTTCCTTCCAAAAACAGAAATTCTACGACAGTATTTTGTTAATTTACATTATGTACACGCGAACTATTTCCCCATCTTTGTTGTTATTTTTGCTTTCTGTGGGTGTCGAGGGGAAATTATGGATAGGAAAAGAGGAGATATGTTTGCTGATCTTCTAGATATGTTATGGTATATATCTTATTGCTGTTATAAAAGCAATTTTAATACTTTTTAAATTAAAATAGAACAGACATTAATTTTTGACTAACCTTGTTAGTTGGTAAATGTTCAGTTGGTAGAATGTCAGATTGAATGGCAGACACGCCCACAGATACAGTAATTTAACAGAACCTGTCAAAAGAATGCCAAAACTACGTGGTTGTCACTGATATCTTGTTTTAGCCAAGTAAATATCTTCCTCTTGCCGTATACTGCACATGTATAAGCTATGCGTTTCGGTGCAATGTGACATTTTGGGCGCGTTGAATTTCAAAACTGTTTGAAAGGAAGAATATAACTTGGGGTAACAGTTTCAGGTAATGTTACATGTCATGACTGTAGTCAGAAATCATATTTAGTCAAGACGGTAAAAAAACTTTTCATCAAGCGGATCTCCCTCTCTCTCCACCCCTCTTTCTTTCTCTCTTTCTCTCTGGTTTTGGTATGTAGCACAAATGGATGATAATAGACAATCAAAGAAAATCTTCAATGGAGAGCTAGTCTCTGGCAAGCGTCCATCTAAGGTCTTTGATAGGGAAACGTCAAATCACTCTACAAATCCTGCGTACCGTATGGTCGAATCATCGGCGACTAAACCGGTCCCAATTATGTCTTGTAATAAGTATTCCTGAGTATGACGATAAACTTTATCCAGCAGCAAGGCCTCTATTCGAGAGATTGGAGATTTTGAAGACCTTGGAACCGCCTCTTAATTGGTGTTGTTCAGAGGTCCACACTGACCCGAGGTGGTAGCACCTGTTAGAGTCCCAACTATGAGCAAATAGTGAACCCGCAAACAAAAAATACATTTTTATAGCAATAATATCAGCAATAAATTTTAATATAAAAAAAATTACCAACAATACCTATTCATAATAAAATTACTTGCAATATATTTTTAAAGGCCAGCAATACAATTTATAGTAGAATTATCAACAATACATTTTATAGTAGAATTATCAACAATACATTTTATAGTAGAATTATCAACAATACATTTTATAATAGAATGATCGACAATACATTTTATAGCAAAATGGCCAACAGTACATTTTATCTGTCACTGAAGGCATACAGTTTCGTTCAAAATATATTTAGTTGAAGCCATAAAATTGTTCAAAATATTTATATTTCGGAATTAAATAACCCATAGAGGTGTTGATATGCCGCTAAACAAAAATAACTAAGGAATTATATATATTTTTATAGCAAAATTACCAACAATATATTTTTATAGTAAAATGACCAAGAGTACTTATTTATAGCATAATGACCAACAATACATTTTATCAGTAGTTGAAAGCATACAATTTTGTTAAAAGAATAAGTCACAAAAAAGCCATAAAATTGTGTTCAAAATATTTAAATTTCGATATTTAAATGTTGATATGCCGTTAAACAAAACCAACCGAAAAAGTGATATAAAGACTGTACACAACATAGCATTTTGTTATTAGAACTAAATTCTAAATTATTTACTTTCAAGAAAACCAGAGTGATGCTGCCTTGTTCCCAAGGGAAGTGAATGTTTTCAAGACTCTTGGCCGAGGTACCAAAAGGAACGCCAGAAAAATGAAGAACATTTCTGTGACAGGATCTATTTCAAGAAACATTTGCCCAGTGGGTAAACAAAAAGCTCATTTATATTTTACATCAGGAAAAGACACTTGAAATTTCTATAGCACATTATGATGAAAGAGAGCTTGGAAAATTTGATACTCACAGGTCAGACTGAAGGCATGATGTACAGATGAAACAGTGATGGTGGAACAAGGTTTAGGAGAGATAACAAAAAAGACTAAAAGTTTATTAAGTACTAAAAAGGAAAGGAATTTCTGGAGAATCATGATTGATAACGTTTTGAAGGGTCGTAGCACATAGAAGAATAAGTCGAGTTCTCTCCAGAGCAGGTCTTGTTAAACATATGAGGTGCTGTAGCAATAATGGGCAAGTGAGATTGCCTGAAATTAACAGAAGCTGAAACTAACAATGCTCTGTATGTGCATTAATGCCAAATCATATTCTGACCTGAAAAGTCATCTTTGATCCCAAGGCGGGGATATTCACTCAGTGGAACATTGTTGCCAAAAACAAATGCAGGCCCATGAAGGCATTTGAGAGCTCATGAAAGAACCAAGTAACGATTAATTTAAGCTCAAAATTAATTAGACAGCCATCACACACACAGACACACAGACACACAGATGTGTGTGGTGGAGGGATTAAAAATTGTCGCTCTAACTTCTCAAATTAATTATTGAAATACTCATTATGAGTGTAATTAGGATCATGAACTTTTTGTAACCCCATGTTCCTTTGTCATACATTGATGATATTTTTTAATGAAAAATGTATTAATTTGTTAATTTTTGCTGTTATCATTGCTCATATTGCAATTTTCGTTGTTATGATTGCTTTTCTCTGGCACTCCTTATTACTGGTTCCCATATTGTATTTATTTCTATGCTTGGTCGGCTCAGGAGATTTTTGTGGCTTAGCATATGTGCTGATTCCTTAAGTTTACGAATTTTCCAATGTTCTTTGTCTATAATTTCAACCTGATCCTACATTTGGCGGTGATTTCCCTTTTTTAACCATATGTAGTCAGCCACGCCTGATTTTTCCACTTCCCCTCGTGTTACAGTTTTTGGTGTTCTTGAAGCCTTACCTTAAGGGGGTGGCCTTTCTTCCCTTTATATTTCTTGAAAAAATTTATCCCAAACCGAAAATTCAATTTTACTATATACGTATAAGGGTAAAAAATCGGAATATTTTAGAAGCATAATTTTTCAATTTTCTAATGATGTAGTTGGATAGTACTTGTGTATTAGACAGCCATCACACACACACACACACACACACACACACACACACACACACACACACACACACACACACACAGGTGTATATGTGTGTGGTGGAGGGATTAAAAATTGTCGCTCTAACTTCTCAAATTAATCATTGAAATACTCGTTATAGGAGTAATTAGGATCATGAACTTTTTGTAATCATATGTTGCAAGACATTCGTAAATCTGCACATATGCTAGGCCACAAAAATCTCCTGAGCCGACCAAGCACAGAAATAAATACAATATGGCAACCAGTAATAAAGAGTGCCAGAGAAAAGCAAAAATAACAACGAAAATTGCAATATGAGCTATGGTAAAAAACATGCAATAATAGCAGCAAAAATTAACAAATTAATACATTTTTCATTACTTTTGAAAAAAATGTCATCAATTTATGACACAGGAACATGGGGTTACAAAAAGTCCATGATCCTAATTACACTCATAATGAGTATTTCAATGCTTATGGATATAGTGTAATATACAACCTTACAAATATACAAAAATTGCAAACTTGCAGGACATTATTTCTCAATTTTCTAATGATGTGATTGGATAACACTTATTTATTTTTAACGCATTTAACAGTTTATGGCTATAGTGTAATATACAAACTTACAAATATATAAAAATTGCAAACTTGAATATACAATTAGAAACTTACATCTACAAGCAAGAATAGCTATATAAAGAAAAATTATCTGAAATATTTAGCATAATTATAGCACAATATACAATCATTGTATTTTGTTAGACAAAATAAATGTATGATGACATTTCTCCTTCTTTTTACAAACGTCATAAAGATCTTGAATGCATTTGATTGCCCGTTCTGCACACTGGTTTGTTCTGGGAAGTTCCATTTTTGATTCCAAAACATTTCCACAGAGTTTAATGCTTTCTTGTGAGCTTGCAAGCTGCTACATAGCTTCTGATAATCATCTGCATTGTAGATTTATCAATAAACCAATGGTCCAGCCATCTATAATTGATGAATCTACAGATTTCGAGTAGCGAAACTCTTTTCCCTGGTAGATAAATAAATACCAAAATCCCTTGTATTGTCCTAGAAGTCCATCTTGCATTTTAGATATTTTAGATGTCTCACTTCAGGAAATCTTCCACTTTCTTTGAAAAAACGGAAAACTCGTGTTAAATGAAATAGAATTTTCATATCATCACGCCATTCTGCTTCTTTTAGTAATCTCTTCTTTACCATTCTTAAAATTCTTCTTGAGCTGTTCGTAGTTATTTACAAGTTCAAAGGATATTCAATATTGGGTGAAGTATTGTTTCCTCCAAATTCGTCACCTATTACTAAGCGAACATTCGGTCAAGAACATAATATTGACAGCCAATAAATTGTAGTTCTTCCAGTTTCTTTTGAGCAAATAGTCTTTGTAATTGGGTGGCAATCCCATTCCTGCTTTCAGTGTTGTATATCCAACATATCCTTTGCTTTCGATTTGAAGATGATATAATCACCTGTCCACAATACACAGTCATTCAACATTTTCTTTTGTGATGTCAAAAGTATCATTCAGTGAATCCTACGTGGTAAATTTAATTTCTTTGGCCATGAACTTGTTACTTCTTTAACGATTTTCCTTATACGTTCTTTCCTTTCTTTGATGGATACTCCAAGGAACAGATATTAACCAGCAATTTAGATTTTGAGTGATATCCTGCTTTTGTTTTCCTGTGATTGTTCTTCCAGTGAAACAGTTCTTCTTTTCTTATGAGATTCTTGAAATTTTATGAGATTCTTCGTAAAGTTCTTCTTGTTTCTTTCAGTAGTAGAAACCCTTTTTATGAGACATTATGGTTAAAAATGAATACTTGAAGATCTTTCAGCAAATCGATCAGCGTTACTCAATCAGGAAGCTTATAGACCAGTGGTTTTCAACCTTTTTGCTGGAGAGGAACCACAAGGAAACATTCCAGTGGCTCGAGGAACCCCTGCAATAAATTAATTGTCTTATGCAAAAAAGCTTTCAATTATTAAAATAAAATAAAAATACTCACCTTCAGATTTATTTACAAAACAATTCAAAGACAAACTGTAAAAATATTGTATACGTCCATATGCAATATTAATCTGGCTTCTACGGTTATTACACATGTATTAAAAAACTTCAGTTTAAATGGACCTTTTTTTATTCATACTATGCTGTTTTGTTATTGATTTAGTGGAGGTACCTAAACACACATATCTGCACAGGAAAATTAAAAATTACTGTCAATCATAGTACTTGTGTAACTTCTTGCGGAACCCCTGTGCTTTACTGGCGAAACACTAGGGTTCCGCAGAACCCTGGTTGAAAACCACTGTTATAGACTATGAAACAAAGCAAAACATTTGATTACAAGCACAATACACTTTTCCTATTCACCTTACCTATTATTGTAAAATACAATAATTGCGGCACAAGGCCAAAAAGGGAGAAGTGGGCCGGCTGGTCGACATTAACTATCTTATACCTAGCTAATTAGATTCACGACCTATCCATTCATTACAATTAGCTCGTTCACCAAAATAAATCATCCTTCACCATTCACTACTACATATACCACAACATCACATATTCAAGGGAACCTACTAAAACACCCCATGTCATAAAAATGTCTTTATGTACAAATGTCTTTATACAAATATATATATATATATATATATATATATATATATATATATATATATATATATATATATATATATATATATATATATAATGATGGTATGAAATGAGGGGGGGAGGATGAACCGTCAAAACAAACTAAAATATAACAAAACATTCAAACTAAAAATAATTAATGTTAGTAGGACCCGTCCATCCCACAAAAAATAAGAGTAGCCGCTGTCTTCAGACAGAATCAAGCAGATCACTCATTAACGGAGAGGGAAGGGTAAAATAGATATCGGTGTGTGAAAATGAAAGACCGCCCCAGTCGAGATGTAAAAGGAGGCCAAAAACAACCTGAGGCGGTTGTGAATCTCGACTTGGGTCATAACAATAAAGAAAAAATCGAGAACAGTCCAGGAACGACATTTACTCGCATTAACTAGGTAATCAAAGGGAGTGTACCTTAACCATGGAAGCGTTCAACAGGAAACCGACCCACTGTGACCAAAGAGACTTAAAAAAGAAAATCAAAGTTTGCTCCGTTTGCACAAACTAAGCTCTCTACTTTCGTTGAAATCTGTCGCTATCAACCGCTTTCTATCAGTTCTGATCTTCACCTAATGCCGAAAGAATCCGACCAGAACATGATGAGAATAGCGTTCGTATCGCAAGATTAACTTCCATTCGCTTTGCCCAAATCACCATTCTTGCCACAGCTAGAAGAGTTAGAAACACAATCCATTTTCACCCCAGAATACGGTGGCGGTGCATTATGGACACGCGATGTTTGGGATCAATACGAACCGTCAACTTGCCGACGTAGTCCCAGAACGGGCGCACCTGAGTACAATGGTAGAAGGCGTACGAAGCCGTTTCCTCTAGACCAATGTCACACCGATGACAGTTGGGCTAATCCGCTCAGTCCCCTCTACGTCATTGAGATATAGCACGTTCCGAATCAATCGCCAGGTAAGCGAAAACTCAATATTGCTGAGGTAATTCGCCGCTGGCGCACAAAAACAAAAAGAGCGCACTCGGCCGCCGACAAGCCGAGCCGCCCACAGAGTGGATCCTTCGCCAGCCCCTCCACTAATTCCCGATACAAGACTCATCTGGCCCGTAAGAGGTCACTGGACCTAGGAATGACCCTCAAGGAAACTCGACATTCTCTGAAGAAACTGATTCCGAGCCTTACAATGACGCTCAGCCCTAGAAACGGGAGGAATGATGGTAAGGTTAAGGAAGGCGTCCATAATACTCTCCTCCAGGATCAAGACCTCTGTCAACGCGCCACATCGAGGCGTGTCGATGACTCACCGAGTATGGCATTCTCAGCCCCCCATGACACGGACGCTGGGCACTGACGTCCCTGTCGACCTTATGCTTGAGACCACCCTACAAGAAGGAGGAGAACAAGCGCTCGATCGTCTTTTTACGGTCTTTGCAGAGAGAAAGTACAGACAAAGTAAAGTACAGTATGAGAAGATAGTCACTCGTGGCGCACGCCTCAGCTCTACCCTTCACGGACAGCCGCCAACGGAGCCAAGTCTGAACCGCCTCCGAGACCTTTGCCTGTACCTCGAACAATTCTTCTCCAGCTGGGGCCCGGGCCTGAACCACACTCCAAGAATGCAGACAGGTCCGTCAGTCCAACAAAATGGCTCCGGAAGTGCGACCCCTTCCAGGCACCTAAACCGCAAGCCGGGAGACTTGTTGCGGTTAATCTTGGTCCCCGTGAGCTTTTCGTACCGTTCAAGCACCTTCCGTACTACCTCAATGTCGCTGCGGCACGACACATAAATGGATACATCATCGCCGTACGCGGAAACCTTGGCTCGGGTTTCACTAGGGACAGCTAATCTGATTCGCGACCCATCCATTCATTACAATTAGCTCATTCACCAAAAGAAGTCATTCTTCACTAGGGGACAGCGATTCCACGTAGAGCCGGACTGTACGACCTCGGCCTTTGTTCAGTGGAAAGGTCCCTCTCTAGGGCCTGCCTGTCCCCATGACAGACTTTTTCCTCTCTGGTGTAATATTTTTCTTTCTCTACTGGGAGAGATTAGGACGGGGAGAAGACTGAGCCCTAGAAAGGGAAGAAGAGAGTCTTACCTTAACTAGAAAGTTCCATTTGTGCTGATGCAGCAGCGATACATTGGGACTTGGCCTTATACATGGCCTTCTCCGCCTTACTTTGGCGTTTTTTAAATTTTTTAATTTCCCTTCTTTTTATTCATCTCCTTCCTCCTTTCTGCTTTTTAAAGAGGAGGACCAAAGTGGGGGCATCTCCTCCATCTCTCGTTCCTGACTATGTTGCTCCTGCTGTTGGAGCTCCATCTGCTGTTTTTGTTGGTGTTCTTCTTGTTGCTTTTGTTGGCACCCCTGCTACTGCTATAGTTGGAGATCTTGCTGCTGATTTTGTTGGAGCTCCTGCTGCTTCTTTTATTAATACTCTTGCTCCAATTGGAGCTGTTGCTGCTGTTGATTGCGTTCCGACTTACCTTGCTCTGGCGTCTCCTACTTATGTGGAACATCCTGCTGGCGGAGCGGGGTCCATTCACCGAAGCCTTTGGGGTCTTTTGCGATTGTCTCTGATTCTGTTGTTTCTTTGCTTGTAAATGGTTGAAATTGTGGTGCCGGCGTCTTCCCAGGGCAAGGTTTTGAAAGGTGTCCTGCGGAGAGGTCGGTGGCTTTCAGCAACAACATAGATCGGTCGACCGCCACAGGTCAGTACATTAGAGATGTCCATGAAATTCTTTCTGACCAATGTGACCATTACCTCGAAGTATCCGCTGGCAATGCCCGCCTAGCTTTTGACAGACGACACATCCACAACTTCTCCAAACTTGACAAAGAAAAACACCAAGTGGTCCTCCGTGATATACAAGGGCACTCCATGTAAAGTAACCTTTGTCAGTCTAGTGGCCATGTACGGAAACTCATTGTGAGGATGTTCCCGGCCAGAGATTTTGCTGTGTCTTCAGTTGCCAGCAGGATGTCCCACATGGCGTTACTTCTTCGGGCCAATGCTTTGGCCTCAATATTGAGACATTTTAGTGCCTCCTCCATTGTCTTCCTGTTGACGCCAATCAATTTCCGATTTTATGGCCGTGGTCAACAGAGAGATGAACCTTGTATTAATTGCCTCAAAAATCGAGGTTATTAGTAAAAGTTCATTGTCAGAAATAAATTTCTCATATTGTCTTTCCTCAAAGTAGGCTAGCCCATTCTTTTGGGGACTATTCGCTGCCCACGGCGATGTGCATACTGCTGTGGGAGTCGGGTTTGTTGTTGTTAGGATTCCACCATAATGGTGGCCTTCCCACCTCACCGCGAACAATAAAAGCAATACACGTGGCGAAGACAAAATACTGACAAACACAACAATGATGAGCATAAAAAAAATGTGATTTTTACTTTTGAACAATATCTATTAGACGAAACTTGAAATAAACTTGAAATAAACTGACGAGACACCGTTCTTCCATTCAGTTTATCTGAATAACAATCCAAACTGTCCTCTCGCTTACATAATCCACAAAATGCACATAAGAAATTTCCAGAAAAATCTAGAAGGTTACAGAAAGATCTAGCAGGTTCCATAAAGTTCTAGAATGCTCCAGAAAGTCATAGTACTACTATAATAATATACGTGTTTTAGAAATTTAGTGTTGTCGGTGATATTTAAAAAAAAGAATTAAACACTTCATTATTTTTAATAAAAGAAGTTCATCCAATTATGAAACAAGAAATCAAATATTTTATAAAAAGTCACAACCGTACTATATATATATATATATATATATATATATATATATATATATATAAAAGCCCAAAGCAGATAACATTAGAAATATTTTTGAGTTCCATAAAAATAAGTGGATACGACGTTTACATACGCTGTTTCCAGCCGGGCTAAACCATAAATTTAACAATATAGATAGTAGTAACACATAACCCTACAAATCAAAACCTACCCACATTTCACACCCATACAAAACAGACATGCTTACGGAGGTGTTGAGGCCTCACACTTATACACACACCCACACGAATATACACATTTACACACAACATACTCACTCACTTTCCTAATGAGCCAAATGATAACACACACCCATAGCAATATACAATCTAACACATATCATACTCACTCCCTAAAAACTAAATAACACACACACACACACACACACACACACACACACACACACACACACACACACACACACACACACACTTAGCAGAGACTAAATAACTAAATAATACACACACTAAACTAAATAACATACACACACACTTACCATCCTCTCTCCAGGCACCAATAAAACTGCTGAACTGACCGAGGAAAAGGGAAACTAGCATGAATCCATCCAGATCTTATCTCAACTGACAACTTAAAAGAGACTGTTTGACCAACACAAGGAATGTTAATAAACTCATGTTAAAAAGATTAAAAAAATAAATAAAAAAACAAATGAAAACTACAGACAAAAGTTCATTTTCTCCATCAAGACATTCATTTCTGTAGTTTACTGCTACAGCAAGCAGAAACATTTTTTCTCCTGATGATGGCCCTGTTGGCCGAAACTAGTCGAGGAATCTAAATGAAATAATAATAATAAAAGCATAAGAATATTAATCTACAACCCAGTATGTCTGAAGATTTTAATTAATTTTTTTAATAATTTTTATCGTTCAAAAAAAAAAAAAAAAAAAATATATATATATATATATATATATTGCAGTAAATCACTACATCATCCATAACTTTTGTATTATCCTCTCAAATTACTCCAAAATCTCAGACAATAACAAATAATATCGTATTTATTGTCTGTGAAAATTATAGAATATCAAACAATTTTGATAAAAAATTATACCTACTTTTCTGACAAAAACAATGCCGTTCTGAACATTTTGGCCGCAACTGTATGTATATATATATATATATATATATATATATATATATATATATATATTTGAACAAAACATTTCGCCAGTTATGATTAATTTTTGTTTGTTTTTCTCAACGAAGGTTCTTTCTGATGTGTTGAACGAAAAATATTTCTTTTAAAGAAAAATAATGCGCATCGTCATTTTTAAAACAACATATATATATATATATATATATATATATATATATATATATATATATATATATACCTACATTCGAAGTGCAACTTAAAGTTTCGTGGTTCTAACAACTCATCACTATTTGGTCTATATCAACATTTTATTTTGGCTCCTGAAAAAATTAATTTCGGTTGAGCACTTTGGTTTGAGGTGTGAGTTTGTAAACAGTTACTATTTAAGTAATATAGCATGACTCTTCGGCAGAATTGAGTCACTGTCAGTCACTGTGTGTTTATCTAAATCTAAAAATAAACACGCTAAAATTCACCTTCATCCCTGCCGTGAGTCGACGGCTTAGTGGTGGAAGTTCCAACTGACGCCAGTTCAGTCGGGTTTCGATTCTAACTATAGGCAACCGGACGTCTAGCCACACTGATGAGCTGCGAAACAGTCTGTCTGTGGATGACAAATATATATATATATATATATATATACATATATATAGTTTACGAAAAACGAGGTAATCCGTAGGGGTAGACCCAAGGGGTATAAAATCCAGAGAACTCAGTGTAAATCAGAGCTAATAATTTAAATAAAAACAGACCACTTTAAGGTTCGATGTAATAAATTATTTCACCACAGCCCTTTTAAAGGACCGCGGATCATCAGACTTTACATCCGCGGTCCTTTAAAAGGGCTGTGGTGAAATAATTTATTACATGGAACCTTAAAGTGGTCTGTTTATATATATATATATATATATATATATATATATATATATATATATATATATATATATATATATATATATATATGATAATAATAATAAACAAACAATTTATACAAAAAATTAAATAGACCGCTACACTATCTATAAATATGGAGGAACTAAAACAGCCAGTTTTTAATTTTTTGCGTGACGATTGTTAAGAATTAAAAGTTAAGAAACAACTCTAATCAATAGCTATAAAATAGCAAGCATTCTGAGCCATGATTGTTCCTACTCAGTAGTCTTTAGAATAATAATTTAAAATATCACCGTCCCCGCCTATCCAATAACCATTAGATAACAGAATAAACCAGAAAAACCTGATTTTATATATATATATATATATATATATGTGTGTGTGTGTGTGTATGTGTGTGTGTGTGTTTGTATATATATATATATATATATATTATAAGAAAAATGACTTAACATTTAAATATCAATTTTATCCCGACATCGAAGTTTCTTGGTAAAATGTTCAGTTTTCATGCATTGTGGATTTAAACGATATATATATATATATATATATATATATATATATATATATATATATATATATATATATATATGGAGAAAACAACTGAAAAGTTGCAAATTAAAAGAAAAAAAATTGAATGTTTTTTTTTGTGAAAGTATTTATTTATATATTTTTATATATATATCTTTCAGATCGCCCCGATCTTTTGTCAGAAATTAATTAAATAACTGTATTCAGAAGTTTGTTTTCAAGTAGCGTCCGTCGTGAGACGCGGACGTCACGTGATGTGGAATGCAACTGTGTTTGAATATTTCTAACGTAAATCTAACGATAATATTTTAGATGTTGTTTAAAAAGTTTTTTTTAAAACTATATCTAAAGAAATTTTTGAACTATTGAAATATTTATACAGATTTAAAAATCCCAAGTCTTTGTTTAACCCTAGTTTATATGTGTCTAATTTTAAAAGCCAGTATTTATCTATCAATAAACATTTACAGTTGTCTAATGAGTGTCTTGATTGATTAAAGTGTTCACCTATGGGGGAATAAGGATTGTTTTGACGTATGGATTGTTTATGATTGTTGAAACGAAATCTAAAATTAATTCCAGATTCGCCATTATATCCACTATTGGGACATATTGTGCAGAATAGATAGTAGATTATGTTATGGCTATCACAGGTGAGGCGAGGTGGATGTATTTTGATATTGATGTTAGGTACAGAAAATATACTATCGGTTATTAAGTGTTTGCAAACTAGACAACGAGTTTTATTACATTTGTAATTTCCTGATTGGTTTGTATTATTTAGATATTTGGTAGAGGTGAGGATAGCTGATAGGTTAGGTGTTTGTTTCTTTGCATTAATGGGTGGTTTAGCGAAAATGTCTTTGATCTTTTTGTTTAACTGGAGGTTCTTGTAATCATTTTTTAAATTGTGAATAAGTGTGTGGGAATATTGATTGTGGTTAAAGACCATGGGAATCCGATTGTTGTTTTTACTTTTCTTGTATGTGAGAAGTGTGTTATATATATATAACCTGTTGAAATCGCTACACATAATCTTTCATGTTTTAATACTTTGATTGTACGTCTTCAGGCGGTGGTAAGTAACTGGTGATTAAATAAAAAAAACAAAAAACAAAGTGTTACCTCTTTCCGAATGTTATATATATATATATATATATGTCATTCAATATATCAAGTTTTCAAATACAAAATACTATTCTTTCGCACTGTCAGCATTTTCGCCAGTGATGAACAAGAACCGATATGCTACATGCTGCGCTAGGAATGCGTTATCTAACACCTGAATGCGCTCATAGCCTCTGTTTGGTCGCTATAAAGGTTCATTTAACGTTGAAGAATGTCAATAGATTCAATTATTTTTGCATGCAACAATCCAATAAAAAAAACTCCGATTCGTACGGATTTTCATGTCTGACATTCTACCAAATTGCCGCTCAGCTGCTATCTGTAATTACGCAAAAACAAACAGAAACAGTTATGGTGTATTGCCTAGTAAGTTAAACCAATATCATAAAATACCAAGCATTGCGACTGTCGTAAGCAAAAACAAACAAACAAAAGAAAAATAAACATAAGACTCAACACTTAACAGTAACACATAAGTTTATTTACTTTAGTGAATAGTAAACCTATTAAGTTTTCCTAAATCTAAGACAAGACCCCCAAGTTCAAACTTCTTATGGCATTCGCTATTCTTAAGAGGTATCTAGTCGAAATTCTATTTTGAGAGTCACAATGCAATAGGTATGATAATTCTTTTGTTTGTTATTTTTTTTTTTTAATAATAAAAAAAAATATATTATGAGAAAAATACATAGTTAATCACCCAGTGTCCGGGAAGTCTACTTTCCATAGTTCTTAGCGGTCCATGAAAACAGACTTTTCAAACGCAGCCGAGCCTGACATCACGTGACATTCTTTGAATTTTCTCGACCAATCGAAATGCGCTTGGTTTTGCGCAAGCCGACTGCTCGCTAGACAAGTATTATAACAAACAAGCGACACACCCAGAACAGAAGCTAGCAATAAACGAAACGGTATATATATATATATATATATATATATATATATATATGTGTGTGTGTGTGTGTGTGTGTGTGTGTGTGTGTGTGTGTGTGTGTGTGTGTGTGTGTGTGTGTGTGTATATATATATATATATATATATATATATATATGCAGGTACATATGTGTATATATTATGCACGCGACACAGGTGTATGCGTTTGTGCTGTTAAGCAGTATCAAAAAACTATTGTTCAGTGGACGATCATCGATTAACACGCGTTTGGGCGATTCTGGATTTATTGTTATCTTTCTTTTTTTACTTATTCCGACATTTTTTAAAGTTTATAAATTTTTTTTTTCCTTTGTCCCAAATTTTTGTATAGAGTTTCAGGAAGATTAATCACTTTGCTACTTTTCTTAGTTTTTTTGGTTTTTGTTATTTTTTGTTTGTTTTTCTTTCTTTGTCTTTCTTTCTTTCGCTTTTATTTTATTATTTGTCTCTATTCTTTCTTTCTTCTATATTTTGCTTTGTTTATTTTCGCTTCTTTCTTTCTTTCTTTCTTTCATTCTTCTATGTTTTCCTTTTTTCTTCTTGCTCCTTACTTTCTTCTCTGTTTTGCTTTGTTTATTTTCGCTTCTTTCTTCCTTCTGTTTTCCTTTTTTCTTCTCCCTTCTTTGTTTGTTTGATTGTTTGTTTCTTTCTTTCTTACTTTCTTTCTTCTGTTTTGCATTTATTCTTCTCGTTTCTTTCTTTCTTTTCCCCACCGCAGAAGATTTTTTACATTCTTTGGTATTTTTTATTTTCTTTAACTGTGCTTGATCCCAACACAATTAATTTAATGTCGTATTTTCTCCTTCAATTGTTACACTAATTCTTCTTCTTCTTCTTCTTCTTCTTCTTCTTCTTCTTCTTCTTCTTCTTCTTCTTCTTCTTCTTCTTCTTCTTCTTCTTCGTATTCTCTTTTTATACACTTCTTTCTATTAGAGAGAGACAGAGAGCAGATTGCAACATAGATATATAGATAGATAGATATTTAGAAATAATCACTAAATTAAAGCTAAAAATATATAACTGAGTCATATCCAAAGAATTTTGGCAGCCGTTTGAAATTCTTAGATTGAGGAAAAATTATCTTTATTCTTACAGATATTTTTATTTTTTCAAAACAGTGCTCAATTTAAATTTACAGAGCATAAATATTATAAATTAACTGATTTAAAGATTCCAAAATTCGCTTGAAAATGAAACAGAACTAGTGCTGTTAATTTAATTATATAAATGACTTTGAAGTTGTTAGTTTCTGCTTTTGAAACATGCTAATTCCTGTGTAGCGATGGAACCATATTTTTAAATCAGTTAATTTATAATATATATATATATATATATATTTGTGTGAGTGACATATATATATATATATATATATGTGTGTGTGTGTGTGTGTGTGTGTGTGTGTGTGTGTGTGTGTGTGTGCAGGTATGAAGAAAAATAGCAAAGAACACGTTAGGTAAATAATCCGGAGTCCCTTAGTATTTTTGCTTTTATTTTTAAAAAGACAGTGCTCCATACAGAAGTAGAGCTTATAATATTTTAAAAAAAAAATATGATTCCTTCGCTACATAAGAGTTCTTATGTTTCAAAAGCGAGAGCCGAGACCCCGAATATAATTTTTTAAATTTCAAAAATTATATTAGGGGCCTCGGCTCTCGCTTTTGAAACATGAGAACTCTTATGTAGAGAAGGAATCATATTTAAAAAAAATATTATCATATATTATATATATATATATATATATATATATATATATATATATATAGAGAGAGAGAGAGAGAGAGAGAGAGAGAGTGTGTGTGTGATATATATATATAGCGTGATATATATATATAGTGTGATATATATATATATATATATATATATATATATATATAGTGTGATATTTATATATATATATATATATATATATATATATATATATATATATATATATATATATATGTATATATAAATAAAAAGGAAAGAACAGTAAGATATAAAATCCGGTGTTCTTATAGATATTTTTATTTTTACACAATAGTGCTCTATGTAAATTTAAATTTACGGAGCATTAATATTATAAATTAATAGATTTAAAATATGGTTTTACCGCTACACAGTGATAACCATGTTTCAGAAATGGAAGCTAAAGCCCCTGAATTTAATTTTGTTATTAAACCAAAGACATTAAAATTCGCTTGATGAGGAAATGGAACTAATGTCTTTGGTTTAATAACAAAATTAAATTCAGGGGCTTTAGCTTCCATTTCTGAAACATGGTTATCACTGTGTAGCGGTAAAACCATATTTTAAATCTATTAATTTATAATATATATATATATATATATATTATAAATTAACACGCAGATTAACCCTACACCTTTCTGACAATAGCTCAATTAGATCTCATTTAAATATTCATGGAGACCTACCGGACACTATTCGGAATATACTTGTCGACAACACTAATATAATAGCATCATCCACTTGCAAAAAACCGCTAAAAATAATGGAAGCCTTACTTATAAAATTAAACAAACCAACCCTTAATAATATTAACTTTGAACATGGACATAATATCTTGACCGTGTTTTGAAACAAAAAAAATGAATCACTTTATAAAACACACACAAACTATTTCTAATTCTAACAGTTGAAATACAATCCTTGATAATAGCTAAAAGTATAGCCGAAAGCGCTCGGAAAAGAACATTCGGACAATTTTTATATAATTTATCCTCTGAAAAGAAAAACTTTATTAGATCGCACGAGAAATTATATAAAAAACTAAATAAAAGCACCTTGTCAGTCGTTTTTAATGAAATGTGCTTGAAAGAAGGATTGCTGCCTAAATACACAAATATATATATATATATATATATATATATATATATATATATATATATATATATATATATATATATATTGTTTCTGCTCTTTTATCTCTTCAGAACTGTCATGCGACGCTTTCGTAATATTCAGTTCGGCAAAGGAACCATTCACTTAAAGGATGTGTTGTGTAGAAAGCAGAAACAATTATATTATTATTTATATTTTAGGTATTGTATTTTACATTTTACATTGGATACTATTTAACATACACACTATTGGTTATTTCGTTTGTCTAATGTCGTATCAACCTCTTATAGGTTATTTAATGCCGAAATTGAATTTTCTTGGGAGCATTGATAATTTTTTTTTTTACAAAAGTATTAACGGAATGTTCTTTTTACTATTAAAATATATTGCTGGTATTTTTACTATAAAAATACATATTTTTAAATTTTCATAATGTTTTGATCCCAGTTTGGGGTTTTTATATTTGCCCATAGCTGTCAATTCTGTCTGGGTAGACCTCGGAACAACATCAAGAAGTTGGTTCTACACTCCTTAAAAACTACCGATCAGAGGTCTTACTGCCGGATATAATTTATTAACATACCCAGGCGAACTGTTGTAGAAATATTAAATTCTCACACAGTCACATAAGCAATGTATCGTGTGATATTCACCCTATAATATCAATAAATATAAAAAGTAATTGACATAATAAAAGACCGGCAAAATAAAATTTGTATATGACTCAAAATGAGCGGTTTACGTCATTTTAATTACAGTGTATGTTAAAACCAAACCATTTATGACCGGAAATCTTTTAAGAGTAGATGAACACAAATAGATGAACACATGACTGAGTTTAAAACTTAAACATTTCATCATTCTAAAAGAGAACTTTTGACCATCACAATGAAATCATACTTTAATTATTCAGTTTTCAGGGTGCGGGCAATTAATCCTCTAAAAATAGGTATCATAAACCTAAATATAACCATCATATATATATATATATATATATATATATATATATATATATGTCGCGTATATTTGGGCAGCATGTTTTCATTAAGACATGTCTCTTTGAATAATTTAGACAAGTTTTGTCTATTTATTTTCAATAGGATCCTCTCATATTCACCGACAACCTTTTTTGTATCCTTATTAAAGAAAGAGAGAAAATTACCATGTTGATACATATTCATTTATTCCAAGTACTTTCGACAACGGCACAATGTTATCATCAAGGTGTTGATTTATTTTTTTTTAGAATGTTAAATTAAAAAAAAAACATATGGACATTTCAAACTTAGTTAACTCCACTGACGTTTATAAAGTGAAATTTATAACTTCACTGTTAAAAATATTATATATATATATACATACACACACACATATATATATATATATATGTATATATAGATATATATATATATGTATGTATCATTGAATAAAATAGATATATTATGTCTATCTATTTTTATAATGATCCTTTCCAGTTCTTTAATCAGTTTCTTGATGTGAAGATGAAATTCATCAAGGAACGCGCTGTAGTTTTTCCTACACAAGTATTTTTTATCCGCTCCGGGATCATTGCCGGGGTGGGGTGAATTACAAAGGCAAACTTATTGTAACTGTGATCGTTGTGAAGGAAATTTTTCCAAAAACACGCGTGTACGCGTTCTGTTATAATCATTTTAAAAATTTAATTTATCCGTTGTATGGAATATTCTGAAAAGCAAGCATTCCAATATAAGTTAGCTAACCAGAAGTTAAAAGAAATGCAACAACAGATAAATTTAAAATTTCAAAATAATTATAACAGAGCCCGTTGTATCCGAAACAAAAGTGAAGATAATTAGACAAAATGGAAAATTTATTAACGACGCGTTTCACCGACAGTGTCGGCTTTCGTTCTAACCTGAAGAAGTCAAAGAGAGCAGACGCTCTCTGCGAAACGCGTTGTAAGTAAATTTTCCTCTTTGTTTCATGATCTTCACATGCATACATGGTGCACTCTCCTATCGTGAACAATAAATGAGGGTCAGTATTTGATGGTGCCTTTTGTTTTACACTTATGCATGCTAGCAAGGGCTATTGTGGAGAAAATCAGGTAAAGGAAAGACATATTTCATTTGTGCTTTCTTAAGTGCGATACTACCCTAGCCTTGCTGCGGGCGACACAGTCACACTGACAGATGAAATTTGTTAAAGCAGGATTTTGATGGCGTCTCTGCTTCAGAGCTTGACGATTCTGATCACGGTGCTTCAGTCTACTCTCTTCAAAAGCCTTTAACTTATTCAAAGATGTCTTACACCACTCCTTTTGGTTTGATTCTTGGGGTTTCAGATCAAATTTGAGATGTTTCAAGTTGTTTTTCAAAATGTCTTTGTAGCGTAAGAAATGAACGCTTGGAGTTTGGTAGTTGTCCATACAGCACCTTCTTTGGAAGCCTATGTTCATCCATTATCACATGCATGCATATATACATACATATATGTAGATATTATATAGAGAAATTAAGCAACATAAAACAAACATTTTTCAACAATATTATGTTGTTGAAGAAATAAGTCTGGTTTTAAAGAATTAAAAAAGAATACAACATAAGCAATCATTTTGCTATAAACAAAAATAAAGACGCCATTAAATTATTTTATTGTAACCAGATGCATCCTGATTATAATCAAAATGAAGTGCCTAGTAAAAATATGATTCGCTGTTATATAACAGTTAACGATCCTAACAAATACGTTAGGTTTATCATTTATTTAAGAAACGTCTAATCTAATTCTTAGCAATAATTCAGCATGTGAAACCCCCTCCCTCGGTTAAAAAAAATAATGTTGTTTATGAATCTCCATTGGGAGATTGTTTCTTCAATATTAATCCACAATAAAAATGAATATTGGACTGTTTAACATTTTTAATCCTGATGTAAAACACACCAGTTGGAAAAAAACTATATAAAAGTTAAATGGACACACATTGCTGGTGTTATTTAATAACAACTGTTTGGATATATGTATGTATGTATGTATTTATGTGTATGTATGTATTATGTATGTATGTATTTAATAACAACTGTTTGGATATATGTATGTATGTATGTATTTATGTGTATGTATGTATTATGTATGTATGTATTTAATAACAACTGTTTGGATATATGTATGTATGTATGTATTTATGTGTATGTATGTATTATGTATGTATGTATTTAATAACAACTGTTTGGATATATGTATGTATGTATTTATGTGTATGTATGTATTATGTATGTATGTATTTAATAACAACTGTTTGGATATATGTATGTATGTATTTATGTGTATGTATGTATTATGTATGTATGTATTTAATAACAACTGTTTGGATATATGTATGTATGTATGTATTTATGTGTATGTATGTATTATGTATGTATGTATTTAATAACAACTGTTTGGATATATGTATGTATGTATGTATTTATGTGTATGTATGTATTATGTATGTATGTATTTAATAACAACTGTTTGGATATATGTATGTATGTATGTATTTATGTGTATGTATGTATTATGTATGTATGTATTTAATAACAACTGTTTGGATATATGTATGTATGTATGTATTTATGTGTATGTATGTATTATGTATGTATGTATTTAATAACAACTGTTTGGATATATGTATGTATGTATGTATTTATGTGTATGTATGTATTATGTATGTATGTATTTAATAACAACTGTTTGGATATATGTATGTATGTATGTATTTATGTGTATGTATGTATTATGTATGTATGTATTTAATAACAACTGTTTGGATATATGTATGTATGTATGTATTTATGTGTATGTATGTATTATGTATGTATGTATTTAATAACAACTGTTTGGATATATGTATGTATGTATGTATTTATGTGTATGTATGTATTATGTATGTATGTATTTAATAACAACTGTTTGGATATATGTATGTATGTATGTATTTATGTGTATGTATGTATTATGTATGTATGTATTTAATAACAACTGTTTGGATATATGTATGTATGTATGTATTTATGTGTATGTATGTATTATGTATGTATGTATTTAATAACAACTGTTTGGATATATGTATGTATGTATGTATTTATGTGTATGTATGTATTATGTATGTATGTATTTAATAACAACTGTTTGGATATATGTATGTATGTATGTATTTATGTGTATGTATGTATTATGTATGTATGTATTTAATAACAACTGTTTGGATATATGTATGTATGTATGTATTTATGTGTATGTATGTATTATGTATGTATGTATTTAATAACAACTGTTTGGATATATGTATGTATGTATTTATGTGTATGTATGTATTATGTATGTATGTATTTAATAACAACTGTTTGGATATATGTATGTATGTATGTATTTATGTGTATGTATGTATTATGTATGTATGTATTTAATAACAACTGTTTGGATATATGTATGTATGTATGTATTTATGTGTATGTATGTATTATGTATGTATGTATTTAATAACAACTGTTTGGATATATGTATGTATGTATGTATTTATGTGTATGTATGTATTATGTATGTATGTATTTAATAACAACTGTTTGGATATATGTATGTATGTATGTATTTATGTGTATGTATGTATTATGTATGTATGTATTTAATAACAACTGTTTGGATATATGTATGTATGTATTTATGTGTATGTATGTATTATGTATGTATGTATTTAATAACAACTGTTTGGATATATGTATGTATGTATGTATTTATGTGTATGTATGTATTATGTATGTATGTATTTAATAACAACTGTTTGGATATATGTATGTATTATGTATTATGTATGTATATATTTATGTGTATGTATGTATTATGCATTTATATGTATGTATGTATGTATTATGTATGTATGTATTTATGTGTATGTATGTATGTATGTATGTAATATTGAAGTAGATATAATAATGTGGATGTTTTTTTTTTCGTGTGTCGCGTTTCCTCCTTTACGACTTCATCGGTTTAAAGTTATGTTTACGTTTAGGGGACGCTGATCATTTTTTTTAAATTTAAAAAATGTATACAGTGTAACCCGGATATAAGAGAGTTCTCAGGACAGGAGAAGAAGTCTCTTATATATGCGGGTTTGGTCTATTACAGTGTAACCCGGATATAAGAGAAACCCGGGTATAAGAGAGATTTTCTCTGGTCCCAAATTAGAGCCTGTGTTAATGTGTATATAATAGACCAAACCCGGATATAAGAGACTTATTCTCCGGTCCCGACAACTCTCTTATATCCGGGTTACACTGTATATATACATTAACACTAATTTGGGACCAGAGAAAATCTATCTTATATCCGGGTATCTCTTATATCCGGGTTTCTTATATCCGGTTTACACTGTATTCCATTTTGTCATATATTTTCATAACATTTTTCCTATATATAAACATTTATATATGGTTTTCCCATATAATAATAACGGTCACCATGGACACCGAGTTTCGGTAATTTTATCAAATCACTCACTGCGACTTTCTATGAGAATCTTTTTCTTGTTTAAAGCCACGGGGTGTTAATTGCGGAAATTACGAAATTCGGAGTCGACATCGATAAGTTTTGAACGTTATTAAATCTAATTCAATAATTATTATTCTGGTCAAATACTGAGCACTTTATTTGCTTGTTTGTTTGATTGTTTAACGGTATATCAACTCCTTATAGATCAGTTAATTCCAAAATTTTATTTTCTAGGGAACATTAGTCATATCTTTTTCAAAATATTTTCTTTTACCTTACAAACATATAATGCTGGTAATATTTTTTATATTTACCTTACAAAATTCTATTGCTGGTAATATTTTTTACATTTACCGTACAAAATTCTATTGCTGGTAACATTTTTACATTTACCTGACAAAATTCTATTGCTGGTAATTTTCTTTACATTTACCTTACAAAATTCTATTCCTGGTAATATTTTTTACATTTACCTTACAAAATTCTCTTTCTGGTAATATATTTTACATTTACCTTACAAAATTCTATTGCTGGTAATATATTTTACATTTACCTTACAAAATTATATTGCTGGTAATGTTTTTTACATTTACCTTACAAAATTATATTTCTGGTAATATTTTTGACATTTACAAAATTCTATTGCTGGTAATGTTTTTTACATTTACCGTACAAAATTCTATTGCTGGTAATATTTTTACATTTACCTGACAAAATTCTATTGCTGGTAATTTTCCTTACATTTACCTTACTAAATTCTATTCCTAGTAATATATTTTACATTTACCTTACAAAATTCTATTGCTGGTAATATATTTTACATTTACCTTACACAATTCTATTGCTTGTAATGTTTTTTACATTTACCTTACAAAATTCTATTGCTGGTAAAAATTTTTACATTTACCTTACAAAATTGTATTGCTGGTAATATTTTTTTACATTTACCTTACAAAATTCTATTGCTGGTAATATTTTTTTACAGTTACCTTACACAATTCTATTGCTGGTAATATTTTTTTCATTTACCTTACAAAATTCTATAGCTGGTAATATTTTTTACATTTACCTTACAAAATTCTATTGCTGGTGATATTTGTTACATTTACAAAATTCTATTGCTGGTAATGTTTTTTACATTTACCGTACAAAATTCTATTGCTGGTAATGTTTTTTACATTTACCTTACAAAATTCTATTGCTGGTAATATTTTTACATTTACCTGACAAAATTCTATTGCTGGTAATTTTCTTTACATTTACATTACTAAATTCTATTCCTAGTAATATATTTTACATTTACCTTACAACATTCTATTGCTGGTAATATATTTTACATTTACCTTACACAATTCTATTGCTGGTAATGTTTTTTACATTTACCTTACAAAATTCTATTGCTGGTAATATTTTTTAGATTTACAAAATTCTATTGCTGTTAATGTTTTTTACATTTACCTTACAAAATTCTATTGCTGGTTATATTTTTTTTACATTTACTTTACAAAATTCTATTGCTGGTACTATTTTTTTCATTTACCTTACAAAATTCTATAGCTGGGAATATTTTCTACATTTACCTTACAAAATTCTATTGCTGGTAATATTTTTACATTTACCTTACAAAATTCTATGGCTGGTAATATTTTTTACATTTACCTTACAAAATTCCATTGCTGGTAATATGTTTTACATTTACCTTACAAAATTCTATTGCTGGTAATATTTTTTACATTTACCTTACAAAATTCTATGGCTGGTAATATTTTTTACATTTACAAAATTGTATTGCTGGTAATGTTTTTTACATTTACCTTACAAAATTCTATTGCTGGTAATATTTTTTTACATTTACCTTACAAAAATCTGTTGCTGGTAATATTTAAATTTAAATTTATTTTTTAAATGTATTGCTGGCACCTTCATTATAAAAATGTATTTCTACACTTTCATAGTGTTTTGACCCCAGTTTGTGGGCGTACTATTTGAGCATAACTTTGACTCTAACAGGTGCTACTATCCGGGGTCAGTGTGGAGAACAGCAATTAATAGGTGGTTCCACACTCATCAAAACCTCCCGATCAGAGGCCTTACTGCAGGTTGAAATTTATCGTCATACCCAGGACGAACTTTATTAGCAGAAATTTTACGTATATTAATTGTTAGCATTAATAGTTAGCATAATAATTATGATACGTGTGTGTGTGTGTGTGTGTGTGTGTGTGTGTGTGTGTGTGTGTGTGTGTGTGTGTGTGTGTGTGTGCGTGTGTGTGTGTGTGTGTGCGTACAAAGAGAGAGGAAGGGGTAGAAGGATTTCTATTTTTCACGCTGTTGGCTTTTTAGATCATTAGTGGTTATTTCTTCAAGCTCCACCCACCATTTCCTCTCCGCCTTAACCATTCGATTCGATGGCCGCACTCACGGCCAACGAACTAAATTATTTCATTGCAACATCCGCTTCAATCGTGTTAAATTGTGTGAATGTAACGACTTTCGCGCCAGAAGATGTCGCATTCTTATCGGACAACACAAACGGTTTAGTCATCGCCGTTT
>OZ038517.1:29843289-29915789 GCA_964036315.1 Acanthosepion esculentum | reverse complement strand
ACTTTGTAATCACAGATACAACTATAGTAATGCCTTTGAACAATACTGTTGTCAGATGCCTTCGAATAACACTCGCACTAATAGTACTTGCTCGATAATACTCGCTCGAAAAGTAACCACCGAATAGTGATCCGTATAGAGAAATAGTATAGTGAATAGTTTAGATAATAGCGATCCGTATAGTAACAGAGGATAGTGTAGAAATAGTGATCCGTTTATTAATAGAGGATAGAATAGAAACGGTGATCGTTTAGGCGTCACGCTACTTTCTATTTATTCGTTTCCTTTATGGTCACGTGATCTACTTACACTTAATTCTATACTGGGATCGCCTGTGTTTGCTCTCTGGTGATCTATGTTCAAACTACAGTGTCGGCAGAGACACTTTATTCATATATAACACTATCTATCTATCTATCTATCTATCTATCTATCTATCTATCTCAATTAAAAGCCTTTGGATCATATTTATTCTTCACTTCACGTCCGTACGTGAATTAAAGAGAAAATCTATTCGGAATTTTTAATTATCCGAACATATTATATGTTATTAATTAAGTATTGTATTAGCTTAACTGTTTCGCGTTAACTCTGACCCTAACCCTAACCCTAAACCTAACATTAACCCTAACCCTAACTCTAACCCTAACCCTAACCCCAACTCTGACCCTAACCCTAACCCTAACCCTAACTCTAACCCTAACCCTAACCCTAACTCTGACCCTAACCCTAACCCTAACCCTAACTCTGACCCTAACCCTAACTCTAACCCTAACTCTAACCCATGGGAAACCACTCTATTATCTTATCTATATAATTCATTTGGGGGATATATATATATATATAAATTCAGGAAAATAGCAAAAAAAAAATATCCAAATACATAAAAGACAGGACATTTCCTTAAAATTCTTGATCGATTGTTTTCTTAAAATTCCTGATCGATTATTTGTTTCTACTATGGTAGAAGGCAACCATCAACAAACTCCTCGACTATAAAAGAAATTGTCTAACCTCACTTATTGACAGGAGTTAAAGTGCATTGAATAAAGCTTTACGACAAGCACAAACGTTCGTCTGTTTTACTTTCCACTGAAGTTTTAAAAAATTCATTTTAGTGTTATTTATTATTAGATTTTGGTCGGAACGGGCAAGGGGGCTTTTTTGCAATGCTCTTCATTTGGGATCCCACTGGATAGGGCCTTAAAATCTTTACGAACTGTTATTTACCGACTGCAATTCCTAATCGTTATCTACACCTATTAACGGCTAAAATATCACAATGAAGAAAAAGAAAGAGAAATAGAAAATATTTTATTGCTTAATTTATTCATTTTTCGAGAGGATCAGATGCAAAAAGAACGAATCGGGAATCTCTGAAAGCTTAACATGAAAGGAGTGTCGTTAGCCCAAATTCTTTTATGTCATATCAGAAGGGAGATGGAGTGTGTGTGGGGGGATGCTTCATCAAAATCATTCTTGTCTCGTTTGGATATTTGGCACTAGCCTCTTTAACTTCAAAAACATGCTTCATGTGTTCCGACTTTAACATTGTCGCTGCTCGAGTTCGTACGAAGAGCAATGTATCGGTTGGCGCCCGTTTATTAGTAGGGGTGCTACTAAATAACTTTAAATATGGGAAGAGTATACAAATAAGAAGTTCACAGAAAAAAACGAACAGAAATAGATTGTTGGAGTTTATTGACTCCCGGATACGGTGCTCGTCGTCGATGTTCCAACACGAGGTACAAATGCAGGATTTCAATGCTGATTCTGAAAGTGGAAAAACGTTTATGAAAAATATCAGTTAGTCCGGCCTCCTATAATCCGATAAAAATCTGATCAACGTGGAAGATGCTGTGAAGATTTAATCAAATGTGTCATTACCATTTACTATTTGTTGGTGTCTCTACCAATCCATGGTAGATGTATAATATGTGGGTCAAAAGTATGTTGTTGATTTTCTTTACTGTGTCCTCTATTCAATGATACAGTGTAACCCGGATATAAGAGAAACCCGGATATAAGAGAGATTTTATCTGGTCCCAAATTAGAGCATGTGTTAATGTATATATAATAGACCAAACCCGGATATAAGAGAAAACCGGATATAACAGACTTCTTCTCCGGTCCCGACAACTCTCTTATATCCGGGTTACACTGCATTTAATATAGCACAAAGTCAAGTGTAAGAAAATGGAAGCGTTTTGCCAGCCTTGAAAATCAACATTTCAAATCATGTATTTTTACCTGGAGCTCTAACAGCGATCATTAGCGTTAGTAAGAAAGACACAGTTACCTGAGCGACTTAATAAGTAAATAAGCACTAGACCAAACGCAGGTCAAATAAATTTGACAATTCTGCAGCCTTGAAAATCAGCATTTAAAATCCTGCCTTTTTACTTCGTGTTCGAACATTGGCGACAGGCACTAAAGAAGTGACCGTTCAATTTTTGTTTTAAATCAATTAGTTCGACCTCCTTTAATCCGGTAAAAAATTTATCAAAGCGGAAGATGCCGCGAAGATTTAATCAACTATGTTCTTACCACTTACAATTTGTTGGTGTCTTTTCCAATCCATGGTAGATGTATAATATGTGGGCCAGAAAGTGTTGTTTTTTTTTTAATGTGTCATCTATTTTTGTTACCCATGATATTCGATGATATTTAATGTGGCTTATGTGTGAGTCAGAAAATGGGAGCGTTTTGCCAGCCTTGAAAATCAGCATTTCAAATCTGACCTTTTTACCTCGGGTTCGAACAGCGATCATTAGCGCCAGTAAGAAAGACACAATTATCTGAGCGACTTAATAAGTAAATGTCTATAGAAAAATGTCCTGTAGTCCTCACCTACCTTTAATTTGATCAAAGTTTTTACTTCCATTTATTATTTACTTACGTTTCTATCAATTCACGGGGCTTTAAAATACATCGTAGGTGTATAATATGTGGGTCAGAAACGACTTCTTACGCCGTAATCTAAATACCTGGCTCCGGAATCCATGATATTCAGCCAAGAGGCTAATCCACCTTCATCTTGAAAACATGAAGCTTGGACGATAGGACTTGATCCTGTCGTAACGAACAACAGAAAACCCGAGGTTATCGCTATAGAGATGTGCAGTAATGTCTTCTTCCTTTCTTCACCTTTCGATTCATATAAATGTCTGTTGATTTTTATGGTTTGCAGGAATGAACAGCACCAGCCACTTGTTAAACAATCGTTTGATGCTTTAAATAGAAAGCCAAAAAAACAGATTTCACCGTTTTGTGACTAGGACAACGTTATTCGTCCTGCCAAGTGTCTGAACACACGACCTTTATAATTCTTTGTGCCAAAACAGAAATTCTTCTTTGAAATACATTTTAGATATATTCTAAAATCTAGATTTTTTAATCCTTTCACCCCATTCAAGGCAGTAAAGCCACTAAGAAACTAAATGTCTGAAAGAATGAACAAAAACCGAAACAGATTGATTTTTTTATGATTTGCAGGAATGAGCAGTTAATGCTTTCGATAGAGGGCCAAAAAACAGTTTTCACCGTTTTTAGCTCGGACACCATTACTCATCCTTCTAACAGACATTAGTTCTACTAGACATTTTCTGCGGTTATCTGCTATAATTGAGGAATAGGTAGACTGTTCGGTGCAAATATGAATTTTGACCCCCAAAATAAAATGACATTTAATTACCCAAGTCATTTTTCATGAAGCCTTTGATGCCCGAAATAAAAATCGAGGGAAGAATTGATTGTGATTTCTTTTCTTTTTTTTTATTTGGAAAAGGTGATAAGTGATTTTTTTTTCGAGTGCACCTATTCACCTGTCTTTTATCTACTTGGATAAAAACTTCAGATGAAAAGAAAAAAAAAATTCTCCAATTTATTTTGCCCATAAATACAATTCAAAAATTCGTATTCTTCTCCAAGTCCTGCAGTCAAACCTTCTTTTTAGACCTGTCATAGTTTGATCAAAACGTTTTCAATACATTTGTTATTTGTTTATGAGCTTATCAACCGTTTACCGACACAAGTCCTGTAATCCGACCTTCTTTTAATCCGGTCAAAGTTTGGACAAAAGATTCATATTTTTTAATCCAAAGCATTTAAAAGATATATAGGTAAGTAAAAAAAGTGAATCATAAGGTTTTTTGTATCTGAGTTGTTACCGAGAAATCTAACGCTGTAACTTTACGACATCCGACAATCAGAACGAGTAGTTAATCCGACTAATCTCTGGTAGACCAAGGATGTGGTTTACATGTGAATCTGCAAATTTTTATTAACAAAATTATTGATGTATTGGGTTTTTCCGTAATATTCCGTTGTTTATTTCAACCATCATCAGAGTAAAAATGATAGTAACGTGTATGTTGTTTTGTGATTCTTTTTCAGAGAATTATTGTTGAAGTAAAACGAGGGGAATATGGTAAAAATGGTAAAAATTTGGCGTTTGTATTTGTTGTGGTGGGATCCACCTAATCTGCATAGGTGACTATCAACTATATAAATAATGGTTGGTACCGGAAGACGAGGGGGAAGAGGAATCACGAGATCCAACTAGAGACTCTGATCGACTGCGACTAGTCAACACATTCTCCAGGAACGTCTTCCCAGAAATATACAGAAATACTATATGTACTTATTGTGTACACTTTCTTGTTATAATACATTCTTGTTCTAAGTACATTTTGTGTTGCATTATTATCCCATGCAATAGGCGAGATTCAACATTGAGTCAAGACTCAACAATGGCGACGAAGTAGAACGAACCATACGCCAAGTTTCAACAATGGCCACAAAGTAGAACGAACCATACGCCAAGTTTCAACAAAGGCAAAGAAGTAGAACGAACCATAAGGAAAGAAGAAAGAATTAATAGTGAGAGTTTTCAACAATTGGGACAAGTCATTGAAGAACCCAGGCTGAAAAAAAAACTATTAATTAAAAGTCCAACGTTAACGTAACGACGAAGGATTCTAAACTTCTGGATATGTAGAACTCGTTAAAAGACGACTAAGCATAAAGGAACGTTCACTCAGAAAAATTGAAAGGTGTCGTAATCGAATAACGCTAATTTTTAATTAAAAAATTATCTACAACGAGACACCCGCTAAAAAGAAAAATTGGCTGACTACAAACACATGCATGGATTAAAAGGAGCACAAATACACCGTGTCGACTTTGAAAGGTAACAAACTTTAAAAAATTATTTTTTTAAATTATTTGTTCAACAATATAGTGACGAATAAGAAAATCAGACGTTGTCATTGAAATACGCGAACAGAAGTCGAAAAAAAAAGTCCGAGGCTCGCTGTTCACGAAAAAAAAAAAAAAAAAAAAAAATACCAAAGTTGATTAGCACGGGCGTGAATGTAAAAGCAAGTCATAAAATTAAAAAGTCGTACGTTTGTTTCGATTTTTTGGTCAGCTTATATGATATTCGGGGATACACAAATTAAAAGTATATTCCTTGTTGCATGAACACTATCAGCTAAAAATGGAGGAACTATCCAAAGTCATATCTGAATTATTAAAATCCCAGCAGTTGAGTCAACAACGTCAGCAAGAACAACAGATAGCACAGCAAGAACAACTGATAGCGATGCAAAAATATCAAGTTAAACAAGATGAAAGATAACAAAAATATCAAGAGAAACAAGATGAAAGACAACAAAAACAACAAATAGCGCTGCAAAAATATCAGGAAAAACAAGATGAAAGACTTTTGGAAATTCAAAAGTTAACACTGGAGAAATTAAACAACTTTCAGGCAAATGAGGGAAATTCTTCATATTCTAATAACACCATATTTAATTCGCTGGAAACTTTCAACTATGTGCCAGACGAAGAAAAAACGTTTGAAGCGTACTTTAAACGATATGAAGATATTTTCTACACAGACTGTGAAAACTGGTCGAATTCAAGAAAAGTCAGTCTATTACTAAGAAAGCTAGGTACAGCAGAACATAGCAAATTTGTAGATTTTATTCTACCGAGAAAAACAACTGAATTGGAATTCTCGGAAACAGTGAAATTGCTAAAAGAGCTGTTTGGAGCAAATATGTCGCTTTGGCATAAGCGATGGTTATGCATGAATGTTTCTAAATCCGACGATCAGGATTACTTAACATATGCATCTATAGTGAATAGACATTGTGACAATTTCAGATTGGCAGAGATTACGGTTGAAGAATTCAAGTGTTTAATTTTTGCTCAAGGACTGGTATCCAGTAAGAGTGCCGAAATAAGACGTAGAGTTTTGTCTAAACTCGAATCTGAACAAGGCCTTACCCTGCAAAAGTTAGCAGAGGAGTGTCAACGGGCCGTAAAGTTAAAGAAAGAGTCGCAAAAAATCGAAAAAGCTGGTATTGCTTATATTAAAAAAATAAAAAAGCAGTCAAAGTACCCAGTACAGAAAAATTGGAGAAAAAATTCAGCGTACTTTAATAATAGACAAGAAAATAAAAAGAACGAAAATAAAAAAGTCCCACCATATAATTGCAGACGTTGTAACGAAAGACATTGGGAGGTAAATTGCCCATATAGAAATAAGAAATGTTTCGTGTGCCAAAAGAATGGTCACAAAGGATCTTGTTGTAAAACGAAAAAATGCAAGAACCGAATTAGACAAACAAATTCGAATATCAAATCAGATAGAGATTTGAGGAAATATGTGACGACTGAAATATTCAAAAAGAATATCAAATTTCAACTCGATTCAGGGTCAGATTTAACAATAATGAACGATAAAACATGGAAAATGTTAAAAAGGCCTACAATAATGAAGTCAACGAAACTCGCTCGAACGGTAACTGGAAAGCAAATTAACTTCGAAGGCGAGGTTGTACTTCCAATGAAAGTGAATGGGATCGTTAAAAAAATGAAAGTTTTCATTCTGAGAAATGGAGAAAACTTGTTGGGTACAGATTTTATTGAAACATTCGAATTGTGGGATAAACCGTTAAACTCATTCTGCAGAAAAGTAGAAAGTAATACGCAATCAAGACAGGACATTAAAGATGAATTAAAGAAAAAGTTTCCGGAAACCTTTACACCTGGTCTTGGAAGATGTAACAAATTTGAAGCTAAATTTGAATTAAAAGAAAATACTATGCCTATATTTAAAAAGAAACGTAACGTGCCTTTCGCAAGTGTAGAGAAAGTTAACGAAGAACTTGATAGGTTGGAAAAAATGGGAATTATTTCAAAAGTAGAATCTAATTCATGGGCTGCGCCGATTGTGTGCATAAAAAAGAAATCAAACCAAATCAGAGTCTGCGTTGATTTTTCGACAGGGTTGAACTCTGTAATTAAGGACTACCATTACCCGTTACCGAGTCCTGAGGAGATTTTTAACAAGCTAAATGGCGGAGTGATTTTTTCAAAAATCGACTTATCAGATGCCTATCTCCAAATTCCCGTCGAAGAAGAATGTTCGAAGTTACTAGGGATAAACACGCATAGGGGTTTATTCAAGTACAACAGGCTTCCTTTTGGTATTAAAGTGGCACCAGCCATTTTTCAACAAGCCATGGACGTCATGTTGAATGACTTAGACTTTGCGTGTGCCTACTTAGATGATATTATAGTAAGGAGTGCAAACGTCGACGAACATCGAGAGCACCTCAATCAAGTATTTAAAAAGATTCAGGATTTTGGATTTAAAGTCAAAGAATCAAAGTGTGAATTTGGTTTGGAGGAAATTAAATATTTAGGTCACATAATCAACAAAAATGGCAGATTTCCAGACCCGGAAAGGTCCATTGCGATTAGAAACATGCCGACGCCCACTAACGTGGCGACACTACAGAGTTTTCTGGGGCTCGCGAACTATTATCAAGCATTCATTAAAGGAATGTACAATCTAAGAGGTCCGTTGAATGAACTACTGAAAAAAGACAAGGCATGGGAATGGACGGTAGAATGTCAAAAAGCCTTTGATGAAATTAAGAAAATGCTTACGTCCGACCTCTTTTTAACCCATTACAATCCTAAACTGGATATTGTAGTGGCAAGTGATGCTAGTTCATACGGGATAGGAGCATGTATTCAACATATAATGCCAGATGGTTCTAGAAAACCGATTGCGCATGCTTCGAGGGCATTACTCCCAGGAGAGCGAAGTTATTCACAGATAGAAAAGGAGGCGCTGAGTATCATTTTTGCCATAACAAAATTTCATAGGTACATCTACGGCAGACATTTCAGGTTATAAACGGACCATAAACCTCTGATCACTATTTTTGGGTCAAAGAAAGGGTTACCCGTTTACACGGCAAATCGACTGTTAAGATGAGGAACCATTCTTCTCAATTATGATTTCCACATAAAACACCTATCATCCAAAAATATAATTCATGCGGATACCTTATCAAGAATCGTACCGAATAAAGATGAAGGATTCGAAGAAACAATCATTGCAAATATCAGAGCAGATTATGAGGCCAAAAGCATGGTAAACAACATTGTAAGAGAGCTACCGGTTACATCAAAAGAAATAAAAAAAGAATCTGAAAGCGATGATTTCATTTTAGGAATAAAAAGTAAAATGGTAGCAAATGACCAAAAAGTTCAGGAGATCTATTCAATTTGTGACGGAATTTTACTATATGGTGAGAGAGTAGTAGTACCAAAAAAGTTGCAGAAAAGAATCCTACGGGACTTTCATATGGGTCACCCGGGGATTAATAGAACAAAAAGCTTAATGCGAAGTTTTGTATATTGGAAAGGAATGGATGTGGATATCGAAAACATGGTTCATCGATGTAAAGGGTGTGCGTTAGCAGCTAAGGCACCACCTATAGTACACAAACCATGGCCAAAGACGGATCATCCGTGGGAAAGATTACACATTGATTTCGCTGGTCCAGTAGAAGATTATTACTACTTAATAGTGGTAGATAGCTTTACAAAATGGCCGGAAGTACTACGCTGCAAAAAGCCTACGTCCAATACCACAACAACTTTTTTGCATGAACTATTTGCACGGTTCGGTGTGCCAGAGTGTATTGTGAGTGACAATGGTACACAATTCACTTCTGACGAATTTAAGGAATTTTGTGAGTTATATCAAATTAACCACATAACGACGCCGCCGTATCATCCGAGATCCAATGGACTCGCAGAAAGATTTGTAGATACGTTAAAGCGCGCTCTGAAGAAAGCCTCAGGAGTTCCAACGGAAAAGGCGCTTCAGCAATTCCTACAAGTATACAGAATCACGCCTAACCAGAGAACACCATCAAACATGGCACCAGCTGAACTAATGTTCGCTAGGAAAGTTAAGTCAGTGTTTGACAAGCTTTTGCCAGGAAGAAATAGAATAAAGAACACTATGTATACAGCTAGAAAAAGATACACCCCCGGAGAGAAGGTCTTTTTCAAGTGCTATAGAAACAACATTGAGTTCTGGGAGCGAGGCATAGTGGATAAGAGAATCGGTGACCTGATTTACATAATAAAAGAGCCGAAGAATACTCATAAGAGGCACCAGAACCAACTCAAAAAATGCTACGTGCTAGAGCATGAAGAGAGTATACCGGATGAGGAGGAAGATCCCATTGATGTAATGTATGATACTTTTCAAGTAGAACCTCCGCAGAGTGCTCCTGAACCGAGAAGATCCGGTAGGAAACGAAAGTTCACGGACCTATTGGACGTAAATCCAAAACGAAAAAGATATTGAAAAAAAAAAACAGATATATATATGAACTATGCAAAGGGGATCTACAAAGGAATAACCATAATCATCATCCCATATAGAAGCCAGTTTGAAATCCAAAAGGATTCCAAGGCTTGGGAGGGGAGTGTTGTGGTGGGATCCACCTAATCTGCATAGGTGACTATCAACTATATAAATAATGGTTGGTACCGGAAGACGAGGGGGAAGAGGAATCACGAGATCCAACTAGAGACTCTGATCGACTGCGACTAGTCAACACATTCTCCAGGAACGTCTTCCCAGAAATATACAGAAATACTATATGTACTTATTGTGTACACTTTCTTGTTATAATACATTCTTGTTCTAAGTACATTTTGTGTTGCATTATTATTCCATGCAATAGGCGAGATTCAACATTGAGTCAAGACTCAACAGTATTCTTTTTTATTGACTACCACCTTAAACTTCCCATCTACTTTGATATTCACCACTAAGAAATAACTGACGAGATATATCCTCAAAATGTATTCTTTCTCTGTGCACAGAGCAAAGATCCAAGAAAATTCATAACATTAACAGAAAAATGCTTAGCTCAATTTGAAAGTGTGTTACTTAAAGAGTATAAAATTTCTAATAACTTAGAAAACGCTACATGCTTAAAAGCTGAATAATTTAATTTGAATTATGTTTTAAGTGCTGTGTGTTTTTCTTATCTTTCTGCATAAATTATAATTTTATTAAAGTTTATTTTAATTTGAAATCTATTCAAAATTGATATTATATCCTATCAATATTTTTCTTTAAAAAGACTTAATAAAAGGCGTACGGATATTTAACAATTATAATTAATTATTTGTTACTTAAAAAGTATATAATTTCTCATAACTATACAGGGTTAAAAGCTGAAACTTTGAAAATTTCTTAATGACTTCAGCTTGGACATTTACATCTGGCTATTACTCGTATTATCATATCCGTCTGACTACTTTATACAGTGTTCTTTTATTTATACAACATGCGCGTGCGTAATAGTAGACACGAAAGACGCACGAATATTTAACAATTCTAATTATTGACTTGTTACTTGAAGAATATATAATTTCTAATAGCTTAATAATAATACAGATCTAAAGACAGGAAATTTGAAGACTTCTTATTGACTTCAGCTTGGACTGTTACTCGTGCAATCATGCGTACTATTTAGACTGTGACTGTCTACTTGATAGGTTGTCCTTTTATTTATACCTCATGTGCGGACGTCATAGTAGATTTTAACAATACGCGTAAATATTTAACAGAATATGCTCAGATCAATTCTAAATTGTGTTACTTGAAGAGTGTGTATATGTTTTATCTTCTTCTATAAATGACAAAGTTAATTAAGTTTTATTTTAAATTAGTATCTACTCAGCAGGTACAAAACTTTAAATAAGCGTTTTAATAGAGGACAGAAAACACGACACCGAAGTCTGGAGAGCATTAGGATAGCGAGAGTTGCCTTCCAAAAGCTAAGCAAAGTATTAAGAAACAAGAAAATTTCATTAGAAACAATTTAAAACAATGAAATGTTGCATAATATCAGTTCTCGTAAATGGTAGTTAAAGCTGGACAGATGAAGAATAAACTTGAGGCAACAGAAATGTATGTTCTACAGGAGGATGCTGAGGATAACATTAACTGAACATTGACTGAACGGAGCTTTCGACAAAATGGAAACAAAAAGGAGAGTTATATCCAAAATAGTTGAATTTTCTAGGGAACATAACGAGGAAAGAGAGCTTGGAAAATTTAACACAGACAAGACATTTTGCAAAAAAAAGGGGCAAAGGAAAACAGAGACTAACGTATCTAACGAGCTTGTGTTGGAAGAACAAGGTTTAGAAAATATAGCAAAAAGACAGACTTCATTAAGAGCTAGAAAGGACAGAAAATTGTGGAGAGCTATGATCGCCTAAGTCCTAGACAGACACGGCACATGGAAGAGAAATCCACTCATTGTATCTTATAAATAATTTTCTTTACAAAGACGATTTTTTTAATGCTTTTATCGAAACTGATTAATAAAATATATTCTAATAAAGTGCTCGCTATAATTTGTACCTAGTTCATTAGTTACTTTCATGAAATCTTACTTTCATTCCATCATTGATCATAGCCTGGCTCTCCCTAGTGGCACATAAGGCTAAAATATGACATTTTAACAATAGTCAATATAAAGCCTTTATTTTCCCATAGATCCTCTACAGTAATGAAACATAGCTTGATTGCAATTCCTTTAATATTGCTATTTTCTGTTAACCCTTTCATTCCATCATTGATCATAGCCTGGCTCTTCCTAGTGGCTAATAAGGCTAAAATATGACATTTTAACAATAGTCAATATAAAGCCTTTATTTTCCCTTGGATCCTCTATAGTAATGCATCATAGCTTGATGGCAATTCCTTTAATATTGCTACTTTCTGTTAACCCTTTCATTCCATCATTGATCATAGCCTGGCTCTTCCTAGTGGCTCATAAGGCTAAAATATGACATTTTAACAATAGCCAATATAAAGCCTTTATTTTCCCTTAGATCCTCTATAGTAATGCTCAATAGCTTGATTGCAATTCCTTTAATATTGATACTTTCTTTTAACCCTTTCATTCCATCATTCATCATAACCTGGCTCTCCCTAGTGGTGCATAAGGCTAAAATATGATATTTTAACAATAGTCAATAGAAAGCCTTTATTTTCCCTTAGATCCTCTATAGTAATGCATCATAGCTTGATTGCAATTCCTTTAATATTGCTACTTTCTGTTAACCCTTTCATTCCATCATTGATCATAGCCTGGCTCTTCCTAGTGGCTCATAAGGCTAAAATATGACATTTTAACAATAGCCAATATAAAGCCTTTATTTTCCCTTAGATCCTCTATAGTAATGCTCAATAGCTTGATTGCAATTCCTTTAATATTGATACTTTCTTTTAACCCTTTCATTCCATCATTCATCATAACCTGGCTCTCCCTAGTGGTGCATAAGGCTAAAATATGATATTTTAACAATAGTCAATAGAAAGCCTTTATTTTCCCTTAGATCCTCTATAGTAATGCATCATAGCTTGATTGCAATTCCTTTAATATTGCTACTTTCTGTTAACCCTTTCATTCCATCATTGATCATAGCCTGGCTCTCCCTAGTGGCACATAAGGCTAAAATATGACATTTTAACAATAGTCAATAGAAAGCCTTTATTTTCCCTTAGATCCTCTATAGTAATGCTCAATAGCTTGATTGCAATTCCTTTAATATTGATACTTTCTTTTAACCCTTTCATTCCATCATTCATCATAACCTGCGTCTCCCTAGTGGCACATAAGGCTAAAATATGACATTTTAACAATAGTCAATATAAAGCCTTTATTTTCCCTTAGATCCTCTATAGTAATGCATCATAGCTTGATTGCAATTCCTTTAATATTGCTACTTTCTTTTAACCCTTTAATTCCATCATTGATCATAGCCTGCCTCTCCCTAGTGGCACATAAGGCTAAAATATGACATTTTAACAATAGTCAATATAAAGCCTTTATTTTCCCTGAGATCCTCTATAGTAATGCATCATAGCTTGATTGCAATTCCTTTAATATTGCTACTTTCTTTTAACCGTTTCATTCCATCATTCATCATAGCCTGGCTCTCCCTAGTGGCACATAAGGCTAAAATATGACATTTTAACAATAGTCAATATAATGCCTTTATTTTCCCTTAGATCCTCTATAGTAATGCATCATAGCTTGATAGCAATTCCTTTAATATTGCTACTTTCTTTTAACTCTTTCATTCCATCATTCATCATAGCCTGGCCCTCCCTAGTGGCACATAAGGCTAAAATATGACATTTTAACAATAGTCAATATAAAGCCTTTATTTTCCCTTAGATCCTCTATAGTAATGCATCATAGCTTGATTGCAATTCGTTTAATATTGCTACTTTCTTTTAACCCTTTCATTCCATCATTCATCATAGCCTGGCTCTCCCTAGTGGCACATAAGGCTAAAATATGACATTTTAACAATAGTCAATATAAAGCCTTTATTTTCTCTTTGATCCTCTATAGTAATGCATCATAGCTTGATTGCAATTCCTTTAATATTTCTACTTTCTTTTAACCCTTTAATTCCATCATTGATCCTAGCCTGCCTCTCCCTAGTGGCACATAAGGCTAAAATATGACATTTTAACAATAGTCAACATAAAGCCTTTATTTTCCCGTAGATCCTCTATAGTAATGCATCATAGTTTGATTGCAATTCCTTTAATATTGCTACTTTCTTTTAACCCTTTAATTCCATCATTGATCCTAGCCTGCCTCTCCCTAGTGGCACATAAGGCTAAAATATGACATTTTAACAATAGTCAATATAAAGCCTTTATTTTCCTTTGATCCTCTATAGTAATGCATCATAGCTTGATAGCAATTCCTTTAATATTGCTACTTTCTTTTAACTCTTTCATTCCATCATTCATCATAGCCTGGCCCTCCCTAGTGGCACATAAGGCTAAAATATGACATTTTAACAATAGTCAATATAAAGCCTTTATTTTCCCTTAGATCCTCTATAGTAATGCATCATAGCTTGATTGCAATTCCTTTAATATTGCTACTTTCTTTTAACCCTTTCATTCCATCATTCATCATAGCCGGGCTCTCCCTAGTGGCACATAAGGCTAAAATATGACATTTTAACAATTGTCAATATAAAGCCTTTATTTTCTCTTTGATCCTCTATAGTAATGCATCATAGCTTGATTGCAATTCTTTTAATATTGCTACTTTCTTTTAACCCTTTCATTCCATCATTCATCATAGCCTGACTCTCCCTAGTGGCACATAAGGCTAAAATATGACATTTTAACAATAGTCAATATAAAGCCTTTATTTTCCCTTAGATCCTCTATAGTAATGCATCATAGCTTGATTGCAATTCCTTTAATATTGCTACTTTCTTTTAACCCTTTCATTCCATCATTCATCATAGCCTGGCTCTCCCTAGTGGCACATAAGGCTAAAATATGACATTTTAACAATAGTCAATATAAAGCCTTTATTTTCCCTGAGATCCTCTATAGTAATGCATCATAGCTTGATTGCAATTCCTTTAATATTGCTACTTTCTTTTAACCGTTTCATTCCATCATTCATCATAGCCTGGCTCTCCCTAGTGCCACATAAGGCTAAAATATGACATTTTAACAATAGTCAATATAATGCCTTTATTTTCCCTTAGATCCTCTACAGTAATGCATCATAGCTTGATAGCAATTCCTTTAATATTGCTACTTTCTTTTAACTCTTTCATTCCATCATTCATCATAGCCTGGCCCTCCCTAGTGGCACATAAGGCTAAAATATGACATTTTAACAATAGTCAATATAAAGCCTTTATTTTCCCTTAGATCCTCTATAGTAATGCATCATAGCTTGATTGCAATTCCTTTAATATTGCTACTTTCTTTTAACCGTTTCATTCCATCATTCATCATAGCCTGGCTCTCCCTAGTGGCACATAAGGCTAAAATATGACATTTTAACAATAGTCAATATAAAGCCTTTATTTTCCCTGAGATCCTCTATAGTAATGCACCATAGCTTGATTGCAATTCCTTTAATATTGCTACTTTCTTTTAACCGTTTCATTCCATCATTCATCATAGCCTGGCTCTCCCTAGTGGCACATAAGGCTAAAATATGACATTTTAACAATAGTCAATAGAAAGCCTTTATTTTCCCTTAGATCCTCTATAGTAATGCATCATAGCTTGATTGCAATTCCTTTAATATTGCTACTTTCTTTTAACCGTTTCATTCCATCATTCATCATAGCCTGCCTCTCCATAGTGGCACATAAGGCTAAAATATGACATTTTAACAATAGTCAATATAAAGCCTTTATTTTCCCTTAGGTCCTCTATAGTAATGCATCATAGCTTGATTGCAATTCCTTTAATATTGATACTTTCTTTTAACCCTTTCATTCCATCATTCATCATAGCCTGGCTCGCCCTCGTGGCACATAAGGCTAAAATATGACATTTTAAAATAGTAAATAGAAAGCCTTTATTTTCCCTTAGATCATCTATAGTAATGCATCATAGCTTGATTGCAATTCCTTTAATATTGCGACTTTCTTTTAACCCTTTCATTCCACATTCATCATAGCCTGGCCCTCCCTAGTGGCACATAAGGCTAAAATATGACATTTTAACAATAGTCAATATAAAGCCTTTATTTTCCTTTGATCCTCTATAGTAATGCATCATAGCTTGATTGCAATTCCTTTAATATTGCGACTTTCTTTTAACCCTTTCATTCCACATTCATCATAGCCTGGCTCTCCCTAGTGGCACATACGGCTAAAATATGACATTTTAACAATAGTCAATATAATGCCTTTATTTTCCCTTAGATCCTCTATAGTAATGCATCATAGCTTGATTGCAATTCCTTTAATATTGCAACTTTCTTTTAACCCTTTCATTCTATCATTCATCATAGCCTGGCTCTCCATAGTGGCACATAAGGCTAAAATATGACATTTTAACAATAGTCAATATAAAGCCTTTATTTTCCCTTAGATCCTCTATAGTAATGCATCATAGCTTGATTGCAATTCCTTTAATATTGCAACTTTCTTTTAACCCTTTCATTCCATCATTCATCATAGCCTGGCCCTCCCTAGTGGCACATAAGGCTAAAATATGACATTTTAACAATAGTCAACATAAAGCGTTGATTTTCCCTTAGATCCTCTATAGTAATGCATCATAGCTTGATTGCAATTCCTTTAATATTGCAACTTTCTTTTAACCCTTTCATTCTATCATTCATCATAGCCAGGCTCTCCCTAGTGGCACATGAGGCTATAATATGACATTTTAACAATAGTCAATATAAAGCCTTTATTTTCCCTTAGATCCTCTATAGTAATGCATCATAGCTTGATTGCAATTCCTTTAATATTGCTACTTTCTTTTAACCCTTTCATTCCATCATTCATCATAACCTGGCTCTCCCTAGTGGCACATAAGGAGAGAATATGACATTTTAACAATAGTCAATATAAAGCCTTTATTTTCCTTTGATCCTCTATAGTAATGCATCATATCTTGATTGCAATTCCTTTAATATTTCTACTTTCCTTTAACCCTTTCATTCTATCATTCATCATAGCCTGGCTCTCCCTAGTGGCACATAAAACTAAAATATGACATTTTAACAATAGCCAATATAAAGCCTTTATTTTCCCTTAGATCCTCTATAGTAATGCATCATAGCTTGATTGTAATTCCTTTAATATTGCTACTTTCTTTTAACCCTTTCATTCCATCATTCATCATAGCCTGGCTCTCCCTAGTGGCACATAAGGCTAAAATATGACATTTTAACAATAGTCAATATAAAGCCTTTATTTTCCCTTAGATCCTCTATAGTAATGCATCATAGCTTGATTGCAATTCCTTTAATATTGATACTTTCTTTTAACCCTTTCCTTCCATCATTGATCATAGCCTGGCTCTCCCTAGTGGCACATAAGGCTAAAATATGACATTTTAACAATAGTCAATATAAAGCCTTTATTTTCCCTGAGATCCTCTATAGTAATGCATCATAGCTTGATTGCAATTCCTTTAATATTGCTACTTTCTTTTAACCCTTTCATTCCATCATTCATCATAGCCTGCCTCTCCCTAGTGGCACATAAGGCTAAAATATGATATTTTAACAACAGTCAATATAAAGCCTTTGTTTTCCCTTAGGTCCTCTATAGTAATGCATCATAGCTTGATTGCCATTCCTTTAATATTGCTACTTCCTTTTAACCCTTTCATTCCATCATTCATCATAGCCTGCCTCTCCCTAGTGGCACATAAGGCTAAAATATGACATTTTAACAATAGTCAATATAAAGACTTTATTTTCCCTTAGATCCTCTATGGTAATGCATCATAGCTTGATTGCAATTCCTTTAATATTGCAACTTTCTTTTAACCCTTTCATTCCATCATTCATCATAGCCTGGCTCTCCCTAGTGGCACATAAGGCTAAAATATGACATTTTAACAATAGTCAATATAAAGCCTTTATTTTCCCTTAGATCCTCTATAGTAATGCTCAATAGCTTGATTGCAATTCCTTTAATATTGATACTTTCTTTTAACCCTTTCATTCCATCATTCATCATAGCCTGGCTCTCCCTAGTGGTACATAAGGCTAAAATATGACATTTTAACAATAGTCAATATAAAGCCTTTATTTTCCCTTAGATCCTCTATAGTAATGCATCATAGCTTGATTGCAATTCCTTTATTATTGCTACTTTCTTTTAACCCTTTCATTCCATCATTCATCATAGCCTGGCTCTCCCTAGTGGCACATAAGGCTAAAATATGACATTTTAACAATAGTCAATATAAAGCCTTTATTTTCCCTTAGATCCTCTATAGTAATGCATCATAACTTGATTGCAATTCCTTTAATATTGCTACTTTCTTTTAAACCTTTCATTCCATCATTCATCATAGCCTGGCTCTCCCTAGTGGCACATAAGGCTAAAATATGACATTTTAACAATAGTCAATATAAAGCCTTTATTTTCCCTGAGATCCTCTATAGTAATGCATCATAGCTTGATTGCAATTCCTTTAATATTGCTACTTTCTTTTAACCGTTTCATTCCATCATTCATCATAGCCTGGCTCTCCCTAGTGCCACATAAGGCTAAAATATGACATTTTAACAATAGTCAATATAATGCCTTTATTTTCCCTTAGATCCTCTACAGTAATGCATCATAGCTTGATAGCAATTCCTTTAATATTGCTACTTTCTTTTAACTCTTTCATTCCATCATTCATCATAGCCTGGCCCTCCCTAGTGGCACATAAGGCTAAAATATGACATTTTAACAATAGTCAATATAAAGCCTTTATTTTCCCTTAGATCCTCTATAGTAATGCATCATAGCTTGATTGCAATTCCTTTAATATTGCTACTTTCTTTTAACCGTTTCATTCCATCATTCATCATAGCCTGGCTCTCCCTAGTGGCACATAAGGCTAAAATATGACATTTTAACAATAGTCAATATAAAGCCTTTATTTTCCCTGAGATCCTCTATAGTAATGCACCATAGCTTGATTGCAATTCCTTTAATATTGCTACTTTCTTTTAACCGTTTCATTCCATCATTCATCATAGCCTGGCTCTCCCTAGTGGCACATAAGGCTAAAATATGACATTTTAACAATAGTCAATAGAAAGCCTTTATTTTCCCTTAGATCCTCTATAGTAATGCATCATAGCTTGATTGCAATTCCTTTAATATTGCTACTTTCTTTTAACCGTTTCATTCCATCATTCATCATAGCCTGCCTCTCCATAGTGGCACATAAGGCTAAAATATGACATTTTAACAATAGTCAATATAAAGCCTTTATTTTCCCTTAGGTCCTCTATAGTAATGCATCATAGCTTGATTGCAATTCCTTTAATATTGATACTTTCTTTTAACCCTTTCATTCCATCATTCATCATAGCCTGGCTCGCCCTCGTGGCACATAAGGCTAAAATATGACATTTTAAAATAGTAAATAGAAAGCCTTTATTTTCCCTTAGATCATCTATAGTAATGCATCATAGCTTGATTGCAATTCCTTTAATATTGCGACTTTCTTTTAACCCTTTCATTCCACATTCATCATAGCCTGGCCCTCCCTAGTGGCACATAAGGCTAAAATATGACATTTTAACAATAGTCAATATAAAGCCTTTATTTTCCTTTGATCCTCTATAGTAATGCATCATAGCTTGATTGCAATTCCTTTAATATTGCGACTTTCTTTTAACCCTTTCATTCCACATTCATCATAGCCTGGCTCTCCCTAGTGGCACATACGGCTAAAATATGACATTTTAACAATAGTCAATATAATGCCTTTATTTTCCCTTAGATCCTCTATAGTAATGCATCATAGCTTGATTGCAATTCCTTTAATATTGCAACTTTCTTTTAACCCTTTCATTCTATCATTCATCATAGCCTGGCTCTCCATAGTGGCACATAAGGCTAAAATATGACATTTTAACAATAGTCAATATAAAGCCTTTATTTTCCCTTAGATCCTCTATAGTAATGCATCATAGCTTGATTGCAATTCCTTTAATATTGCAACTTTCTTTTAACCCTTTCATTCCATCATTCATCATAGCCTGGCCCTCCCTAGTGGCACATAAGGCTAAAATATGACATTTTAACAATAGTCAACATAAAGCGTTGATTTTCCCTTAGATCCTCTATAGTAATGCATCATAGCTTGATTGCAATTCCTTTAATATTGCAACTTTCTTTTAACCCTTTCATTCTATCATTCATCATAGCCAGGCTCTCCCTAGTGGCACATGAGGCTATAATATGACATTTTAACAATAGTCAATATAAAGCCTTTATTTTCCCTTAGATCCTCTATAGTAATGCATCATAGCTTGATTGCAATTCCTTTAATATTGCTACTTTCTTTTAACCCTTTCATTCCATCATTCATCATAACCTGGCTCTCCCTAGTGGCACATAAGGAGAGAATATGACATTTTAACAATAGTCAATATAAAGCCTTTATTTTCCTTTGATCCTCTATAGTAATGCATCATATCTTGATTGCAATTCCTTTAATATTTCTACTTTCCTTTAACCCTTTCATTCTATCATTCATCATAGCCTGGCTCTCCCTAGTGGCACATAAAACTAAAATATGACATTTTAACAATAGCCAATATAAAGCCTTTATTTTCCCTTAGATCCTCTATAGTAATGCATCATAGCTTGATTGTAATTCCTTTAATATTGCTACTTTCTTTTAACCCTTTCATTCCATCATTCATCATAGCCTGGCTCTCCCTAGTGGCACATAAGGCTAAAATATGACATTTTAACAATAGTCAATATAAAGCCTTTATTTTCCCTTAGATCCTCTATAGTAATGCATCATAGCTTGATTGCAATTCCTTTAATATTGATACTTTCTTTTAACCCTTTCCTTCCATCATTGATCATAGCCTGGCTCTCCCTAGTGGCACATAAGGCTAAAATATGACATTTTAACAATAGTCAATATAAAGCCTTTATTTTCCCTGAGATCCTCTATAGTAATGCATCATAGCTTGATTGCAATTCCTTTAATATTGCTACTTTCTTTTAACCCTTTCATTCCATCATTCATCATAGCCTGCCTCTCCCTAGTGGCACATAAGGCTAAAATATGATATTTTAACAACAGTCAATATAAAGCCTTTGTTTTCCCTTAGGTCCTCTATAGTAATGCATCATAGCTTGATTGCCATTCCTTTAATATTGCTACTTCCTTTTAACCCTTTCATTCCATCATTCATCATAGCCTGCCTCTCCCTAGTGGCACATAAGGCTAAAATATGACATTTTAACAATAGTCAATATAAAGACTTTATTTTCCCTTAGATCCTCTATGGTAATGCATCATAGCTTGATTGCAATTCCTTTAATATTGCAACTTTCTTTTAACCCTTTCATTCCATCATTCATCATAGCCTGGCTCTCCCTAGTGGCACATAAGGCTAAAATATGACATTTTAACAATAGTCAATATAAAGCCTTTATTTTCCCTTAGATCCTCTATAGTAATGCTCAATAGCTTGATTGCAATTCCTTTAATATTGATACTTTCTTTTAACCCTTTCATTCCATCATTCATCATAGCCTGGCTCTCCCTAGTGGTACATAAGGCTAAAATATGACATTTTAACAATAGTCAATATAAAGCCTTTATTTTCCCTTAGATCCTCTATAGTAATGCATCATAGCTTGATTGCAATTCCTTTATTATTGCTACTTTCTTTTAACCCTTTCATTCCATCATTCATCATAGCCTGGCTCTCCCTAGTGGCACATAAGGCTAAAATATGACATTTTAACAATAGTCAATATAAAGCCTTTATTTTCCCTTAGATCCTCTATAGTAATGCATCATAACTTGATTGCAATTCCTTTAATATTGCTACTTTCTTTTAAACCTTTCATTCCATCATTCATCATAGCCTGGCTCTCCCTAGTGGCACATAAGGCTAAAATATGACATTTTAACAATAGTAAATAGAAAGCCTTTATTTTCCCTTAGGTCCTCTATAGTAATGCATCATAGCTTGATTGCAATTCCTTTAATATTGCTACTTTCTTTTAACCCTTTAATTCCATCATTGATCCTAGCCTGCCTCTCCCTAGTGGCACATAAGGCTAAAATATGACATTTTAACAATAGTCAATATAAAGCCTTTATTTTCCCTTAGATCCTCTATAGTAATGCATCATAGCTTGATTGCAATTCCTTTAATATTGCTACTTTCTTTTAACCCTTTAATTCCATCATTCATCATAGCCTGCCTCTCCCTAGTCGCACATAAGGCTAAAATATGACATTTTAACAATAGTCAATATAAAGCCTTTATTTTCCCTTAGATCCTCTATAGTAATGCATCATAGCTTGATTGCAATTCCTTTAATATTGCTACTTTCTTTTAACCCTTTCATTCCATCATTCATCATAGCCTGGCTCTCCCTAGTGGCACATAAGGCTAAAATATGACATTTTAACAATAGTCAATATAAAGCCTTTATTTTCCCTTAGATCCTCTATAGTAATGCATCATAGCTTGATTGCAATTCCTTTAATATTGCTACTTTCTTTTAACCCTTTCATTCCATCATTCATCATAGCCTGGCTCTCCCTAGTGGCACATAAGGCTAAAATATGACATTTTAACAATAGTCAATATAAAGCCTTTATTTTCCCTTAGATCCTCTATAGTAATGCATCATAACTTGATTGCAATTCCTTTAATATTGCTACTTTCTTTTAACCCTTTCATTCCATCATTCATCATAGCCTGGCTCTCCCTAGTGGCACATAAGGCTAAAATATGACATTTTAACAATAGTAAATAGAAAGCCTTTATTTTCCCTTAGGTCCTCTATAGTAATGCATCATAGCTTGATTGCAATTCCTTTAATATTGCTACTTTCTTTTAACCCTTTAATTCCATCATTGATCCTAGCCTGCCTCTCCCTAGTGGCACATAAGGCTAAAATATGACATTTTAACAATAGTCAATATAAAGCCTTTATTTTCCCTTAGATCCTCTATAGTAATGCATCATAGCTTGATTGCAATTCCTTTAATATTGCTACTTTCTTTTAACCCTTTAATTCCATCATTCATCATAGCCTGCCTCTCCCTAGTCGCACATAAGGCTAAAATATGACATTTTAACAAGAGTCAATATAAAGCCTTTATTTTCCCTTAGATCCTCTATAGTAATGCATCATAGCTTGATTGCAATTCCTTTAATATTGCTACTTTCTTTTAACCCTTTAATTCCATCATTGATCATAGCCTGCCTCTCCCTAGTGGCACATAAGGCTAAAATATGACATTTTAACAATAGTCAATATAAAGCCTTTATTTTCCCTGAGATCCTCTATAGTAATGCATCATAGCTTGATTGCAATTCCTTTAATATTGCTACTTTCTTTTAACCGTTTCATTCCATCATTCATCATAGCCTGGCTCTCCCTAGTGGCACATAAGGCTAAAATATGACATTTTAACAATAGTCAATATAATGCCTTTATTTTCCCTTAGATCCTCTATAGTAATGCATCATAGCTTGATAGCAATTCCTTTAATATTGCTACTTTCTTTTAACTCTTTCATTCCATCATTCATCATAGCCTGGCCCTCCCTAGTGGCACATAAGGCTAAAATATGACATTTTAACAATAGTCAATATAAAGCCTTTATTTTCCCTTAGATCCTCTATAGTAATGCATCATAGCTTGATTGCAATTCCTTTAATATTGCTACTTTCTTTTAACCCTTTCATTCCATCATTCATCATAGCCTGGCTCTCCCTAGTGGCACATAAGGCTAAAATATGACATTTTAACAATAGTCAATATAAAGCCTTTATTTTCTCTTTGATCCTCTATAGTAATGCATCATAGCTTGATTGCAATTCCTTTAATATTTCTACTTTCTTTTAACCCTTTAATTCCATCATTGATCCTAGCCTGCCTCTCCCTAGTGGCACATAAGGCTAAAATATGACATTTTAACAATAGTCAACATAAAGCCTTTATTTTCCCGTAGATCCTCTATAGTAATGCATCATAGTTTGATTGCAATTCCTTTAATATTGCTACTTTCTTTTAACCCTTTAATTCCATCATTGATCCTAGCCTGCCTCTCCCTAGTGGCACATAAGGCTAAAATATGACATTTTAACAATAGTCAATATAAAGCCTTTATTTTCCTTTGATCCTCTATAGTAATGCATCATAGCTTGATAGCAATTCCTTTAATATTGCTACTTTCTTTTAACTCTTTCATTCCATCATTCATCATAGCCTGGCCCTCCCTAGTGGCACATAAGGCTAAAATATGACATTTTAACAATAGTCAATATAAAGCCTTTATTTTCCCTTAGATCCTCTATAGTAATGCATCATAGCTTGATTGCAATTCCTTTAATATTGCTACTTTCTTTTAACCCTTTCATTCCATCATTCATCATAGCCGGGCTCTCCCTAGTGGCACATAAGGCTAAAATATGACATTTTAACAATTGTCAATATAAAGCCTTTATTTTCTCTTTGATCCTCTATAGTAATGCATCATAGCTTGATTGCAATTCCTTTAGTATTGCTACTTTCTTTTAACCCTTTCATTCCATCATTCATCATAGCCTGACTCTCCCTAGTGGCACATAAGGCTAAAATATGACATTTTAACAATAGTCAATATAAAGCCTTTATTTTCCCTTAGATCCTCTACAGTAATGCATCATAGCTTGATAGCAATTCCTTTAATATTGCTACTTTCTTTTAACTCTTTCATTCCATCATTCATCATAGCCTGGCCCTCCCTAGTGGCCCATAAGGCTAAAATATGACATTTTAACAATAGTCAATATAAAGCCTTTATTTTCCTTTGATCCTCTATAGTAATGCATCATAGCTTGATTGCAATTCCTTTAATATTGCGACTTTCTTTTAACCCTTTCATTCCACATTCATCATAGCCTGGCTCTCCCTAGTGGCACATACGGCTAAAATATGACATTTTAACAATAGTCAATATAATGCCTTTATTTTCCCTTAGATCCTCTATAGTAATGCATCATAGCTTGATTGCAATTCCTTTAATATTGCAACTTTCTTTTAACCCTTTCATTCTATCATTCATCATAGCCTGGCTCTCCATAGTGGCACATAAGGCTAAAATATGACATTTTAACAATAGTCAATATAAAGCCTTTATTTTCCCTTAGATCCTCTATAGTAATGCATCATAGCTTGATTGCAATTCCTTTAATATTGCAACTTTCTTTTAACCCTTTCATTCCATCATTCATCATAGCCTGGCCCTCCCTAGTGGCACATAAGGCTAAAATATGACATTTTAACAATAGTCAACATAAAGCGTTTATTTTCCCTTAGATCCTCTATAGTAATGCATCATAGCTTGATTGCAATTCCTTTAATATTGCAACTTTCTTTTAACCCTTTCATTCTATCATTCATCATAGCCAGGCTCTCCCTAGTGGCACATGAGGCTATAATATGACATTTTAACAATAGTCAATATAAAGCCTTTATTTTCCCTTAGATCATCTATAGTAATGCATCATAGCTTGATTGCAATTCCTTTAATATTGCAACTTTCTTTTAACCCTTTCATTCCATCATTCATCATAGCCTGGCTCTCCATAGTGGCACATAAGGCTAAAATATGACATTTTAACAATAGTCAATATAAAGCCTTTATTTTCCCTTAGATCCTCTATAGTAATGCATCATAGCTTGATTGCAATTCCTTTAATATTGCTACTTTCTTTTAACCCTTTCATTCCATCATTCATCATAACCTGGCTCTCCCTAGTGGCACATAAGGAGAGAATATGACATTTTAACAATAGTCAATATAAAGCCTTTATTTTCCCTTAGATCCTCTATAGTAATGCATCATAACTTGATTGTAATTCCTTTAATATTGCTACTTTCTTTTAACCCTTTCATTCCATCATTCATCATAGCCTGGCTCTCCCTAGTGGCACATAAGGCTAAAATATGACTTTTTAACAATAGTCAATATAAAGCCTTTATTTTCCCTTAGATCCTCTATAGTAATGCATCATAGCTTGATTGCAATTCCTTTAATATTGCTACTTTCTTTTAACCCTTTCCTTCCATCATTCATCATAGCCTGGCTCTCCCTAGTGGCACATAAGGCTAAAATATGACATTTTAACAATAGTCAATAGAAAGCCTTTATTTTCCCTTAGATCCTCTATAGTAATGCATCATAGCTTGATTGTAATTCCTTTAATATTGCTACTTTCTTTTAACCCTTTCATTCCATCATTCATCATAGCCTGGCTCTCCCTAGTGGCACATAAGGCTAAAATATGACATTTTAACAATAGTCAATATAAAGCCTTTATTTTCCCTTAGATCCTCTATAGTAATGCATCATAGCTTGATTGCAATTCCTTTAATATTGATACTTTCTTTTAACCCTTTCATTCCATCATTCATCATAGCCTGGCTCTCCCTAGTGGCACATAAGGCTAAAATTTGACATTTTAACAATAGTCAATATAAAGCCTTTATTTTCCCTTAGATCCTCTATAGTAATGCATCATAACTTGATTGCAATTCCTTTAATATTGCTACTTTCTTTTAACCCTTTCATTCCATCATTCATCATAGCCTGGCTCTCCCTAGTGGCACATAAGGCTAAAATATGACATTTTAACAATAGTAAATAGAAAGCCTTTATTTTCCCTTAGGTCCTCTATAGTAATGCATCATAGCTTGATTGCAATTCCTTTAATATTGCTACTTTCTGTTAACCCTTTCATTCCATCATTGATCATAGCCTGGTTCTTCCTAGTGGCTCATAAGGCTAAAATATGACATTTTAACAATAGCCAATATAAAGCCTTTATTTTCCCTTAGATCCTCTATAGTAATGCTCAATAGCTTGATTGCAATTCCTTTAATATTGCTACTTTCTTTTAACCCTTTCATTCCATCATTCATCATAGCCTGGCTCTCCCTAGTGGCACATAAGGCTAAAATATGACATTTTAACAATAGTCAATATAAGCCTTTATTTTCCCTTAGATCCTCTATAGTAATGCATCATACCTTGATTACAAGATATTTTACTAGCATGTTGTCACAAAAATATCCTGCCAGTTTTAGTGATGAAGAAATAAAACTCATTTGGTCGAAAATTTTCCACTGATATGAAGTTGAATGATTATATTAAATCTACTGTCAAGTCTGCTGCCAGGAAAATCTTTTTACTGTATCGTACTAGACAATTCTTCTCATTAGATTCTGTCTTCAGTATCTGTCTATATATCTCATATGAGGTATGATGTACACTATTTACATTATTCGTACTATTGTCCTCATCTTTGTCGCCATATTTATCACAACGTTTCGGCCGTTGTACGCTCCGGCCTTCTTCAGGTGGTTGGAATGTCGAACTGGACCCTTTATTTAGCTCGCTGGACACATGGCACAGTGGATAAAGGCGTTGGTTAGATCTAGTGACAGGACTAAAAGAGTGTGAGTTCAATACCTGGTTAAGGCGGTGAAGAACTTGGAGAGAGGAATTAACAGAGGATAGCTGATAACTGACATCCATTAGACATGGTACGTGGAACTAGAACAGTCTACCCCAGTGAGCGAAATAAAGGGTTCAGTTCGACATTCCAACCACCTGAAGAAGGCCGGAGTGTACAACGGCCGAAACGTTGTGATAAATATGGCGACAAAGACGAGGACTATAGTCCAAATAATGCAAATAGAATCTGTCTTGTACATTTATATGTCTAGCATTCATCCCTGGATCAAATATGGCTGCCGCATCTGGTTGGGTGGTTCTGTATGTATTTAGAGATCCTTGATAAAATCCATTGAAGAATCTTCAATGTTATGGGTTCTGACTTGGCATCTTGACATCGGGGACTTTCCACCACCATATTGTAACTTCCCTTTGTCTTTTCTTATCAGTGTTTTCACTGCAATTATTCTGATGAGCGTTTTCTTTGTTGGTACCCCGACTTTAAGAATTTAAGCCCAGTACTAGATTGACAGATAGGTCTTATAATTTCACTGTTGAAATTGCTGTTTATAAACCATAAGTTTTATGTTAATAGTTTCTTCTCTTGGATTTCTTGCTTATGGACCTCCTGTCTGGCTTCCCATTTTCTTGCCAAATACGATCTTCAAAAATTTAAATCCAATGTTGTCATTTGTCTAGAGATTCTTGACAAAAGATAAGGGAGAACCAGCAACGTTATCGGTCCTGAACTGCCTCTCGGATTCAGTCACTTTCTCACTGCCGTAACGTAGCTTCCCTGTGCCTCTTCTATAAAAAGTTTTACGGTAGATGTTCTGATGAGCTTTCCTCTATGTAACCTCGACTTCACGAATTTAATCGCAATACTAGAATGGCAGCTAATTGAAATTGCTCGTTGTAACCGTTAGTTATATGCTAATTGTTTTTTTCTGTCGCACTTCTCGCCTGTGAAACTCTCTTCCTGCTTTGCTGTCTACTATTATTTTGAAAAATTGAAATGTCATGATAATCGTTATCTTCTGTCTCTTGAAATCATGTTCATTTTCTTTTCTTTGTGTCTTTCACTCTCTGTAACGCCTTGTATGCTAGTCGTTTTGTTTTTTGCTTGGTGTGAAATGTTTAAAAAAATAAAATAATGAGAATTGAATGTTGACATATTTGCTTACGAGAAAAGATTTCATCTTCTTGAGACTGCCTGTCAAAATCACTACGAAGTCACTATTTATTGTGAAAAGTGTTACCAATTGTAATGGGGGGAAGGTTACCGTTTGTAACATGATGTAAGGAGGAATGTTACCAATTGTAACAGAGGGGCGAGAAAAAGGTTAACATTTGTAAAAGAGGGATAGGGTGAAAAGTTACCATTTGTAACAGGGGTGGGTGGGAAGGAAGGTTACCATTTGTAACAAAAGGATGGGAAGGAAAGTTACCAATTCTAACAGGGGTGAGAAGGAAGGTTATCATTTGTAACAAGGAGTGGGGAGGAAGGTTATCATTTGTAACAAGGTTTGGGGAGGAAAGTTACCATTTGTAACAGGGGTGGGTGGGAAGGAAGGTAACTATTTGTAACAGAGGGTAAGGAAGAAAGTTACCATTTGTAAGAGGGGTGGGGAGGAAGGTTACTATTTGTAGCAGGGGTGGTGAGGAAGGTGATCATTTCTAACAGGGGGATGGGGAAGAAAGTTACCATTTGTAACAAGGGGTGGGGAGGAAGGTCACCATTTGTAACAAGGGGTGGGGAGAAAAGTTTCCAATTGTAACAGGGTTGAGAAGGAAGGTTACCATTTGGAATAGCGGGCGGGGAGAAAGGTTATCATTTGTAACACCATGAGTTGGGAGAGAGGTTACCAATTGTAATGGGAGGAGGTTACCATTTGTAAGAGCATGCAGATGGATCTTTCGACATCTTCAGAATAAGTAAATTCAGCACATACGGGTTTTTTACATTTTTTCATACATAACGAAGCTCAGACAAGGAAATAAAAACATCTGTTTATTTGTATGTGTGTGCGCGTGCGTGTGTGCGTGCGTGTGTGCGTGCGCGTGCGTGTGTGTGCGCGTGTGTTTGTCTCTGTCTGTGTGCGCGTACCTATCTGTATATGTGTGTGTGTGTTTCTGTGTATGTGTGTGTACACCACATGGTTCATTTGACGCGCAATAAGGTTAGATAACCGCGTCAATCTCAAGAGTTTCTCTGATTTATCATCGGTCCCCAGATGTGGTCGTAGGGTCACTGCTCAGCTTAGCACTCGACCAGTTATCGTCAAATATCTAGGTTGAAAGCCAGATAAGTATTCATTCATAAGTAGAGGTGTCTTGGGCAAGTCAACCTGATGGAGAACATCCCTCTCCAGGTCAAACCACAGTTTGACTTCCTCTAATTTCAAGGCTCGCCTTGGTTACTGGCACGTGGACTTTGAGTCAATCGGCGTAACACTCCACCCTGACCATTGACTTTAATCTAGGAAGCAATGGCGTGTCATCAACGCTCTGGCTATATCCATAGCTATGGAATCCAGTCTACCGAATTGTGCTAGATGGCCGTTGACCCCTACAAAAAGATTCATCCACCCTTTGACAGGTCTGGTTTTAATCCTGTGTTTAGCCACCTTTCTCACCAGGCTTTTCTGTTTAGTCGCTGATGAACCGACCATACGACAAGTAGTATTAGGTTAGATGGTATCAGTAGAGTGACCTGACATAGAGCAAATGATTAAAGTGTATTTACTGTCCGATAAAGGCACATGTTGACTGCATTTAAGAAAAGAGAAACTAATAATTTGTTCTTTGGTGACTTAGTTTTTTTTTACTGATGTTTCGATATCTATTTACATGTTATTAGGAGAGAAATGTCAAAGTTCAGTTTGATGACGTCTTTTTTTTCACCACCTGCCAACTTGTAATGTTCATAACTTTTATGATTATTATGATTATTATTTTTATGATAATTATTATGATTACTATTTTTATGATAATTATTATGATTATTACGATTATTATTTTTACGATTATTACGATTTTATGATTATTATAATTGTTATGATTTTTACGATTATTATGATTATTTTTATGATTATTATTATGATTATTACTATTATGATCATTATTATGATTATTACGATTATTATTTCTATGATTATTATTATTATTATTATTATTATTATTATTATTATTATTATTATTATTATTACGATTATTATTTTTACGGTTATTATGATTTTATGATTATTATGGATTTTTACTGATGTTTCGATATCTTTTTACATGTTATTAGGAGAGAAATGTCAAAGTTCATTTTGATGACGTCTTTTTTAACCACCTGCCACCTTATTATAATTATTGATTGACTGATTTATCTGTTTAACGGCACATCAAATCCTCATGGGTCATTTAATGCCGAAAATTAATTTTCTTGGGAGCAATAAAAATGCGATATACGTTATTATCTTGTCACAATTGAGTACATGGTAGGTGATACTCAGATTTTTGGTTATACATGTTTGTATTCACATAATTACTAGAGGTGGAGATATGTGTGTTTTGTTTTTTGTTGAAGTTATGTTTTGGGATAAATTTTGTAAAGGAAATTGTAAGATATATGGATTAATGTCATAAAAGAGTTCTTTCATGTTGTTTGGTTGGTTGGCTGGTTTTGCTTAGCGGCATATCAACAACTCTATAGGTTATTTAATGTCGAAATCTAAATATTTTGAACACAAGTCTACTAAATTTATTTTGAACGAAATTGTACACCTTCAATTACAGATAACATGTATTGTTGGTCATTTTACTGTAAAATGTATTATTGGTAATTCTATAAAATGTATTGCTAATCATTTTGCATTAAAAATGTATTGTTGGTCATTTTTTCTATAATAAGGTATTGTTGGTAATTTTACTATATAAAAATGAATTGTTGGTATTTTTACTATAAAAAAAGTTTTTATACTTTCATAGTGTTCGTTTTTTTTGTTTTGGGGTTCACTATTAGTCCAAAGCTGAGACCCTTACAGGTGCTTCCACCCCGGGTCTGGGTGAACTTCAGAACAACAGCAATTAATTGTTGGTTCCACACTCCTCCAAACCTCCAATTTCCCGACATTGGTCTTGCTACCGGATGTATTTTATCGTCATACCCAGAAATAGTTATTACTTTGCATCATTGGGAATTGGTTTCGTCACCGATAACACGACCATACGGCAGGTAGGACATGTAGAGGGATTTTATATCTCCCGACCAGAGACCTTGCTGCCGGATGTAGTTTATCGTCCTACCCAGGTATACTTATTACAATGCATCATTTGGAACCGATTTTGTCGACGATAACCCGATCGTACGGCAAGTAGGACTTGTAGAGGGATTTTATATCTCCCGACCAGAGACCTTGCTGCCGGATGTAGTTTATCGTCCTACCCAGGTATACTTATTACAATGCATCATTTGGAACCGATTTTGTCGACGATAACCCGATCGTACGGCAAGTAGGACTTGTAGAGGGATTTGACATCACGTCTCTGATTAGGATTTTAACATTTTTTTAAATAACTGAGATTAAAATTGAAAATCATGCTAGAAAGTAAAATAAATAGTTCACTTTGTTATTATTCAATGATGCAAAATGCGAATAAAATTACATACAATCAATGAAAATAAAAGAAAGGTAGTTTTTGAAGTGTACCAAGGCACATCAATGTCTGTCAGACCGAATCATTATTCTGTCTACTGCTAATTAAACTCTAAACATGTCTGTCTACATTTCTTTTGACAAAGTATATACTTTATGAATATAGGTGATATAAACAAATATGTTTGGTGTGTATTGGCGGAACACTCCACTCCGGCTATTGTCTTCAATCTAGTGGCAGGCGCTGATTATTTACTTTACGTAGTTTCCACAATAGGTGGTATTCATCGATTTTTCTTTTAACTTCGGTAGGATTTTTAAAAATCAAAATTATAGCCTGTTTTATTTCTACTTGATACTAGAGAATTTCATTGGTTACCCCATCGCTTCTATGTTCATAAATGCTGGCATTTAGTTTTTCTCCAATATATTTCTTATGGTATTGCAGAGAGTCTGTTTATATTCATAAATGCAGGTTTTCGCATTACTATATTTCAATATATTTCTTATAGCGTTCCAGTCAGTCTCTCTGTATTCATAAAATCGGGTCTTTAGATTTCTAGATGTCTCGCCAATATATTTCTTATGGCATTATAGACTGTTTCTCTATATTCATAAATGCAGGTCTTTACATTTCTAGATGTTTCACTAATATATTTTTATGGCATTGCAGGTAATCTCTCTATATTCATAAATGCAGATCTTTAGATTTCTAGATGTCTCAATAATATATTTCTTATGGCATTGGAAGCAGCCGCTATATATTCATAAATGTGATTCTTTAGATTTCTAGATGTCGCGCCAGTATATTTCTGATAGCATTGTAGACTGCCTCTCTATATTTATAAATGCAGGTCTTTAAATTTCTAGATGTCTCAACAATATATTTCTTATTGCATTGCGGACAATCTCTCTATATTCATAAATGCAGATCTTTCTAGGTGTCTCACTAATTTATTTCTTATGGCATTGGAGGCAGTCTCTATATATTCATAAATGTAAATCTTTAGATTTCTAGATGTCTCACTAATATTTTTCTTATGGCATTGTAGGCAGTCTCTCTATATTCATAAAAGCAGGTCTTTAGATTTCTAGATGTCTAACCAGTATATCTTTTACAGCATTGCAGTCAGTCTATCTTATATATCCCAGCACCTGATGCATTTATATTTTATATTTTTACTGACCAAATGTTTGTGTTGCGGTTAAAATATAATGATCGAGACTGTCATATTTTTACAATTTCTGTAGACGAATGATTTGTTGATAGAATTATAAACTTATTACTTTGTCGCTTCTTGCATTTACTTTTTTAGTTTTATGGATTGTTTATACTCTTCTTCCGTGGAGAAGAAAATGAAAGGAGTTTGAAGTGTTGTTTTTCCAATATAATTTTCTTCTTCATTCGTTTTCTATGTGATGCGTCCCTCCAGGACGTTGGCGAACACGGCGCTCCACAATTTCCTGTCTTCTGTAACTCTTAGTAAAGTTCATCTTTTTGTTATCTCTCTTAATCCATGTTCTGCCAACTATTTACACAAGCCCATTACGTAGGTTATGCTGTTTTCCACTTCACTTCAGGCTTACGGCAACATCACGTTGAAACACTGTTTCCTTTACGATCACAGCAACGTCGAGCTTGGTCAGTACTTAGATAGGTGACCGCTTCGGAGTAGCAGATGTTGAAAGCTTAAATGTGTGGTTGGTGCAATGGATAATAGCTCGAATTGTTAATCGGAGAGCCGAGTTCCAATTCCAGTTGGGTTCGTTATATTCATTTACGCGCCAATAAACTTGGGAAATCTATGAATCTACATCATCTCTCCCAAGCTATGGGTTAAATACTAATCACTAAACAATTATTATATCTTCACAGAAAATTCTTACAATCTAAAACTATTTGTAAATCTATCTCGTTTTATTAGCCTGAAAAATACATTAAATTCTTGTAATTTTGACATTTTCTTTTTAGCTGCATTATTATTATTATTTACATGTATGCATATATTTCTTTTACACAATACAAGGCTCGAGTGTCACTCAATACAAGGTTCAAGTGTCACTCAAGATAAAGTGTTACTGTGCGGTTTTGTATGGGCATAAGAAAGAGCAAGTACTGAAGTTCTTGGAGGCTATGCAGAAAAGATAGCAACTAATTCCAGAAAAGGTCAAAATTTAATTAGTGAATAACATTTCATAGTTCATTCGAGGACGGTAGAAGCATGATGTGGATGTAGACTTTAGAAGGAACCGGGAACCCAATCCTAAACTGGAAACAAAAGATAAAACTCTACTCCTCTATTCACCCAAGCAAGGTGATAATGTCACTAAGATGCAAGGGACTACTGGGAGTGAAAGAGAATGAGAAGACTTCAGAAGGAACAAGAAACCCAATCCTAAACAGGAAACAATGGATAAACCTCTACTTGTCTATTCTCCCCATGCAAGATGATAATGCCACTAAGATGCAAGGGGCTACTGGGAGTGAAAGAGAATGAGAAGACTTTAGAAGGAACCAGAAACCCAATCCTAAACAGGAAACAAGGGATAAACCTTTATTTGTCTATTCACCCCAAGCAAGATGATAATGCCACTAAGATGCAAGGGACTACTGGGAGTGAAAGAGAATGAGAAGACCTAAGAAGGAACCAGAAACCAAATCCTAAACAGGAAACAATGGATAAACCTCTACTCGTCTATTCACCCACCCCAAGCAAGGTGATAATGCCACTAAGGTGCAAGTGACTACTGGGAATGAAACAGAATGTGAAGAATTAAGAAGGAACCGGGCACACTAACTTAAATAGGAAACAAGAGATAAACCTCTACTCTAAAAATGTTATTTACTAAAGGAGTGTGAACCGGGCGATAAGCGAACCTATCTGTTCCTACTGGAGGAGGAGGAGGAGGAGGAGGAGGAGGAGAAGAAGGAGGAGAAGAAGAAGAAGAAGAAGAAGAAGAAGAAGAAGAAGAAGAAGAAGAAGAAGAAGAAGAAGAAGAAGAAGAAGAAAAAGAAGAAAGGAATAGATAAATATCAGCGAATAAAATTTCAGAGCTCAATCGGAGACGTTAGAGGTATAGTGTGGAAGTAGACTTTAGAAAGAACCGGAAACTCAATCATAGACAAGAATCAATGGATAAACCACAACTCCTGTTCAAAAGACCGGGGAGAAGTATGAACCGGTCTGTAGGCGAACCTATCTACTCCTATTGGGAGAAAATAAAAATAAAATAAAAATAAATAACTAGCGAATAAAATTTTAGAGCTCAGTCGGAGACGTTAGAAGCATAGTGCGGAAAGAGATTTTAGAAAGAACCTTAAACCTAATCCTAGACAGGAAACAAGGGATAAACTTCTACTCCTGTTCTAAAGACCTGGGAGGAATGTGGACCGATCGATAGAAGAACCTATCTACTCCTATCAGGAGAGAAGAAAAAAATAAAATAAATAAGTAATAAGTGAATAAAATTCCAGAGCTCAGTCGGAGACGCTAGAAGAATAGTGTGGTAGTAGATTTTAGAAAGAAACGGAAACCTAATTCTAGACAGGAAACAAGGGATAAACCTCTACTCCTGTTCAAAAGATCAGGGAGGAGTGTGAACCGGTCGATAGGCGAACCTATCTACTCTTATCAGGAGAGAAGAAAAAATAAAATAAATAAATAATGAGGGAATAAAATTTCAGAGTTCAGGCGGAGACGTTAGAAGTATATAGTTGAAGGAGATATATATATAGTCATTAAAAGAAACATAATTCCACTTCGTAATCTTAATATGTTAAACTTAAAAGTAACACAGTGACAGGTAATTCATTAGAAACTGACTCATTTTTAATCATAAATTTGTACATGATAGCGTCCTCTATTCCTTTCAAGCAAAACAGCCCAGAGGTCAGTTTTTGTATGACCTCTTTTGCTTTTGATTACTGCTTGGATATGGCGGTGTATGCTGAGAATCAAGTTGTTACCGTAGTCAATGGAGACTTCTTTTGTCCAGTTTTCTTAAATAACCTCTTAGTGCTTCAGTACTATTTTATTTTTCTAAAAGTCTGTTTTTGACAATTTCCCATAAATTTTCAATTGGATTCAGTTACCTTCCTTTCTATCATGAATGGACTTATCCATTCATAATAAGTAGTCCTAGATAATTGTCAAAAGAGGAAGATGGTATTAATGTAGTGTCTTGCCTAGCTGTATATTGAACACTGCTGTAACGAATGACTCTGTCGAGTTAAGTGTTGGGTATTGCCAGACCCCACATCACAACAGATTCAGATATGGGCTGTTCCCCGGCAGCCGAGTGTTGTCATGTTTAGTCCTTTTCAAAAAATTATGAATGACCTGTGACTGGTAGCATGGGATACCGTCATGCCTACTGTGCACTGTTTAATGTGCATATGCAGTTCCAGCTTTTCCTGCATTAGTTTCGCATACCTTACAACATTCATCGTTGTTATTGGAGGCAAGAAGTAGTGTACTGCTGTTCCAGATTTAGAGATGGCGACCTAAATCATTGGGTTTGTGGGCGAGGGCTTCATACACTGAATTATATACTTTTCATCAAATCTCTAAGGGATCTTCTGTTTCTTTGTCATTTTACATCTGAAAACATTGCTTTGTTTGTTTAGCGGCATATCAATTCCTTATGGATCATTTAATGCCGAAATTTAATTTTCTTAAATAACCTGCGTTGTTTTCCTTTGTCCATCTCGCCTACAGTCTATCCCGTGAGTATCAGATTTTCCAAGCACTCTTTCCTTATTATGTGTCCTATATATTTCAACTGTCTCTTCCCGATTTCAAGTATAAATTTCCTCTTTGTGTTCATTTTCTCTAAAACCTTGTGATTGCTAACATGTTCGGTCTATGGTATTTTCAACATCCTTCTATAGAATCACATTTCTGTTGCTTCGAGTTATTCCTTCATCTGTGCGGAGATTGTCCAGCATTCATTGCCTTATGGGAGAACTGATATCGCATATTAAGATTAAATTCATAAAGTTTAGGTACTAAAAGAGGTAAGCTCATCAGAGCAATTACCATAAAAATATTTATAGAAAAGGCAAAGAGAAGATACATTACGGCGCTGGGAAAGTGATCAAAACCGAGATGCCAGGTCCTAATTGATAATATTGCAAATTCTTTACTGGATCTTGTCCAGGATATCAAGATACACAGCGCTGATATGTTATACAAACTTACTTTTCCATTAATCGTTGTGATAAGCATTGAAAGCCAATTAAATAATTTTCTCTGTGTTTTAGGATGCATAAATTTAACTAGTGTGCTATTTTTAAATCGAAACGTATAAAATGATTAAAAAATAGCAACATTATTATCTAAATTACTTATATAAGTAGATCATTCACCAGATATAGTGTCTTTTGAGGGTTCCCAAAATAACTTTAAAATATCTCTTAATTTTATATTAATTTACTCATAAGAACGTTATAATGAGCTAAAATTATTTTTAAAGAGTTTCTTAAGAACTGTTATTGTTTTAACCTCTAGTAAGTTTTGTTACTTCCTAGTAATCTGGAACCCCTGCACAAGGTAATAAAGGTAGTTCGAAGAGCAATGGATTGGAGTCAATATCAATGAAGTACAGAAGTAGGAGGAGGCACAGTAGAGTAAGAAATAGCGGCTCGGATTGAAGAATCGGAGGGCCGTGTTCGAATTCCAGTCAAATCCATTACATTCACTTCATGATTTTTTTCTTCTTCGCCTCCCAGCTATGGGTAAATAGCAGGACAGGCCAGGTTCTATAGCCTTGGATGGCAACGGGTCTGCCGCAGAAAGAAATGGCAACCTGTTGCGGGATAAAATCTGCCTTGTCAGTCATGTATCGAAAGATACATGATCGCCTAAGCGTGTATCACGCATGGCACATAACTGAACTGACAGAAGTTTAACTTTCTGGAAAATTTTTCTTTAACAGACAACGGAAGGCAATTGGAAGAGCGGAAAATACCTTCCAAAAACTAAACAATGTATTAAGAAACAAGAAAATTTCGTAAGAAACAAAGAAAAGAAAGCTGAACTGTTATATAATACATAGTCCTTCAATATGGCAATGACTGTCGGACAATTTCCTCACAGATGAAGAGGAGACTTTGGAACACATGCAGTTCCACAGAAAGATGCTGAGATACCATGAACGGAACATGTGATCAAAAGAAAAATCGGAACAAGAAGGACAGAATAAAAAAGAGCTAGTTGACATTTCTGGAACACATAATGAAGAAAGAGGGCTTGGAGAATTTAACACTAACAGGTCATACTGAAGGAAAGATGGATAGAGGGAAACAAACTAAAGTACCAAACGGACTTTTGTAAATGGATAGCAGAATAAGAAGTGAAAGAGATCGTAAAAAGACAAACAATTCTAAGAGCTATAAAGGGTAAGTTGTGGGGAGACATTATTGCCATGTCCTGAAGCGACACGGCGCAAAAAAAGAAGTGATCCATTTAATTAACATACGATTTCGAAATGTTGTTTTGCTTCCTAAAATATACTCAAGCGCTGACTGCGGGGGCAATCACCTCCTATTCATATGAAAACTAAAGGTAAAAACTACAAAAATGAAAAAAAGAGCCTAAAACAAAGGTTAAACTGAAATGCGGCAAACTCTACAGGGATCCAATCTAATAAATATCCCATAAATACTCCTTTCTCTTCAAAACAATATCTCCACTATTGTCTATCACATAAATGCCTCTCTACAACACACGTAAATATCCGTGTTTAACAAATGAGACAATCGCGCTTCAAGCTGATACCGCCTGTAACAAACTGCTGTTAGTTTCTCAATGTAATATATTTTCCTTCACTTTCTCATTCATCGTCTAAGGTTTTATTCATCGGGTTTTGTTGAATGGATATTTTTCTTCTTTTCTGAGCCATGTTGTCCCTAGTTCTGTATATAAATAGATTCATATATGTATTGTGTTCTTGTCTTTTGAGATTGTTAAAAAAAATTTCAGACGAATCTGTTAACAATTGGTAACCGCTCGTCTTTACAAATTAAGGTTATATTATAAAACATTAGAGGAGGTTAAGAACTCAGAGTGGAACATCTTAAGAGAAGTGCTAGTAACAATAGCAAAAATAGTCATACCAAAGTAAGACAACTCGAAAATGAAAGAAACACCAGATAGCGCCCAAAGTAGAAAAGCCGCAGAATATCCGATATGAAATTAAAAAAAAAACATCAGAAACAAATCAGAAATAATTTAAAGCTACTACAAGATAAATAGCTCAACGAAAAATGTGTAGCAATCGAAAAACTGCAGAACGCAGACACGCATGAGAATATAACCGAAATAAGTGACTATATATATATATATATGAGTGTGTCTATACATATTATCTATCACTGATTTTGAGCACTTTAACTCATAAATATAGTATACTTTAAATCTATATTTCTATCATATATATATATATATATATATATATATATATATATATATATATATATATATATATATATATATATATATACGTACTGTCATTCACAGACATACTGTTTCGCTGTATCAGATGTCATCAGCATGGCTAGACGTCCGGTTGCCTCTAGCTAGGATCGAAACCCGGCTGAATTGGCGTCAGTCGGAGATTTTACCCCAAAAGCGTTGGCGCACGGCAGGGAAGAAGGTAAATTTAAGCGTATTTATTTTTAGATAAACACAGTGACTGAGAGAACTCGATTCGATTTACCGAAGAGTCAGGTATTATTAGCCGTAATAGTCACCGTTTACAAACCCACACTTCCTCCCCAGAGAGCTCAACCGAAATAATTTTTTTCAGGAGCATATATATATATATATATATATATATTTGAATTGGACAATTTATTTAAAGACATTTATGATATGTTTAAGGTTCTTTTTATAGATACAAGTATTTAAGCAAATGCTCTGTTTTATAATAAACAGTATTAAATAACATTTACCGGCCTGAATGTCCGAGAAATTTTCATAGAAAATTTTCGTTCTCCGACAGTTCCGTATAGGATACAGGTTCGATTCCTGTCGGAGAACGAAAATTTCTCGGACATTCAGGCCGGTAAATGTTATTTAATACTGTTTATTATAAAACAGAGCATTTGCTTAAATACTTGTATCTATAAAAAGAATGTTAAACATATCATAAATGTCTATATATATATATATATATATATATATATATATATATATATATATATATTTTCAACTCTCCTCGTCGTATTCGTCGTATGAGCAGCTCAGTTCCTAGAAACCGACAGCCAGACACCAGCACATATGATTTGATTATAGTGCTGAAGGCTTTGTGCAGAACCATCCACACTTTTTGAATGGCCGAATACAGAGACCTGGTGCACTACGTGCCACAAGGTCCCCAAACGACCCTCCATAGGTTTTGAATTCATCCTTCTCCTAGACCAATTGCCATTCAAGGCTATAGAACCCAGTCCGTCTAGATATTTACCCATAGCTGGAGGGAGAAGAAGAGGATTCATACCTTTCCCAAGAATTCGAACTCGGCGCTTCGATCCCTCAATCCGAGCCGCTAACTCCACCGTGCCTATATATACATGTGAGAATTCCAACAGAAAATGTTTTTATCAGTAATAATTACAGTCATTTGGCGTGAGATTTATTATACAAGTCGTGGTTTTTTAATCATATTCTAAATAAATGTAAATAATAGTAGATTACGTTATTTACTTATTTTCATATATATAAAGAATGTCATGATCCATAAAAATGTTTGTTTAGCGATATGTTAACTACTTTGAAATTTAATTTTCTTAGTTGCATTAGAAATTTCTGTTAATATAATATATTGCTAGTAATATTTATTTATTAATTTATTTTTTTTCAAAAATGTATTTCTGGTAATATTTTTTTACAGAAATGTGTTGCTGGTAATATTTTTTTTTTCAAAAATATATTTCTGGTAATTTTTTTTTAAGCAAAAATGTATTGCTGGTATTTTTACTATATAAAGATATTTTAATGCATTCATAGTGTCTTGATCCCAGTTTGGGGGTTAATTATTTGCCCATATCTAGGAACCTAACAGGTGCTACCACCCCGGGTCAGGGTGGACCTGGGAACAACAGCAACTAAGAAGTTTTTCCAGGCTCCCCCACCACCACCATCAGAGATCTTGCTGCCGGATGTAGTTTATCGTCGTATCCATAAGATCTAAGGTCAAAAGAGAAACAAGAGATTGTAACGTTATCGAATGATGGGATCAGAATAATGGGAATTTTTTTTTTAAGCTTATCACCCCAAGCAAGGCTGGAAGCCACTAGCACGCAAGGGGTTACAGAAGGTTTGGAGGAAGAGCAGATAGGAGTGGTAAAGGAGAGGATGTGGAGAAAGATAGTGGGTCGATCAAGGCAAGGGGGTTACAGAAGATTTGGAGCGAGAGCAGATAGGAATGAAAGGTGAAATGATGTGGAGAAGGGAAGTGGATAGATCAAGGCAACTGGAGATGTCGATTGACGTTACACTTAAATAGTTGGAGATTGTATTTGTCAGGGAAACAGGAATACGGAAGGGAGTTCCACAGGCGAGATGTGCGAGACATGAAGTTATTGGAGTAGAAGAGACGTCTACATCTAACAGTTTCAACGGTGAAGGGGTGGGAACAGGATGCCAGCCTCGTAGGACGTTTAAATTCATGAGGCCAAGGAACCAGCGAAAGCAGCTCCTCGGAGCAATTACCGTGAAAGTATTTATAAAAAAGACAGAGCGAGGCAACGTTGCGTCTGTGAGAGAGCGACTGCAGACGAGATGACAGATCAGGGCCAATTACATTGCATATCCATCTCTGGATCTTATCAAGAACCCTGAGGCAAACAGCAGTGCGGAAAAATAGTTGCCAGGATTCAAGATTAATGTCGAAACAATTAAAAGGTTTAACAGAAGCAATGGTTTAAAGACTGATGAAGTTTTATAAAACGTCAAGAACCTATATCAACATATAAAATATTTTTTTCAGCTATATCGGTTACTGTGTCATAGAAATACGCTTCATTGGCCTATATCATTTAGATTCATTTATAAACAAATATCTCTGTTACATTGAGGTTTTTGGCGTAAAAAAAACCTGACATATCCCAAACAAGTCAGTAACAATATTTTTTTAATGAATATGGATACTCTGGTACTCACACAATATATTTCTTAAGTCGATTGTAAAAATTTTACCAACTTCGATTGGCATTGTGAGAACTCTTACTTGCATTATGCTGGGTGTTCCTAAAACCACCGAGATATTTTTCATACATTTATTTCTTATTTTTCAGAACTTAGATTAAATGTTAACAACATAAGTAGATGGGCAATTTCACTATATTAATCTAAGTTCTGAATAAAAAGAAGATATAAATATTGGGTGTCACAGCAAAATTGTCCAAATCGTGCAAAAGCAAAATTGTCCAATTGTTAGATTAACTTTGAACCGCTGTATCTTAAAAAATGATTAAAAATATCTTACTGGAATTCTCCGAGGTTTTTATAAAACTGTTGGACTCTACTATGGCATATATATATATATATATGATAGAAATTGTTTGGAGGATTTGATAATTATAATTAAGTAATTCTTTGAGTCTGAAAGAAACCTATATTTGGGACTCATCAGCAGTGCGCACCCACTACCGAGAATTGAAACCCTGACAGTTGAGTCATCAAGCAAACGTCATACCAACTGTTCCAACGGGCCTCTGTGACGAAGAGGTAGCAAATCAGATTCAATGTAGCGCCGCTCGCTCACATATTCCGTGGTGGAACTCAACTGAAATTCTCTGTAACCATAGGATTGTGCCCCCTGGAGCCACGACTACTATCACCAAGCCGCTCAAACTGAAGCATTAGAAGCCGGATCAAGCAATGATATACATATGATAGAAATTGTTAAGAGGATTTGATAATTATAATTAAGTAATTCATTGAGTCTGAAAGAAACCTGAACAGAATGCAGAAAGCACTGGACAACCGTTTCGTCCTATATTTGGGACTCATCAGCAGTGTGCATCCAGTACTATATATATATATATATATATATATATATATATCCCCACATCGTATTCAGACCTACTTCCCCACCCCTAAACACACCCATATAATTTCCTTCTGTCTTCTTTTTTTAATATAAAAATCATGCTTAAGTGTAAGTGGGTGCACCTTTATTTCGACACGATTAAGGTAAATAAAAGTTTAATATCGGAAGACGCCAAGATACGAGAGATAAGTAATGATTGTATTTTGTCGGGTCAACAGGTGCATACGGACGCGCAAGCGAGCGCACGCACGCACGCACACACACACACATACACACATACACACACACATGAATAAAAAAAAAAGTGATCGGTCGTTCCGGGTAGATGTTTAAGGGACTGACTGAAATACTACATAAATAAATAAATAAGTAAATAGGCGACGATGTCAAGACCAAATGCTATAGTCGCGGTCTTAATAGGCGAATCTTAGGTTGCTTACTGTCAAATCCGGGAGAGATATGGCAACAGAATTGTCCTCTAGGTCAACAAAGGTTGTCAATTGAGGGCCGTAAACGTAACTTAATGTCGCGAGTTTTATATCCCAGTCGAAAAGAGTCATTTTCAAAATAATTATACCGATTAGGGGCTCACCCTATAAACGATATAGAGGTTATGTTGAACCAAAGTAACAAAGAAAAATTTTGAGTGCTGATTTTCAAGGCAAGTTGGACTCAGTACTTTAAGTTTGGGACAGCAGCCTATATAAGGATACGTTGAACATTTAATTTTATTTGCTGATATATATATATATATATATTTATATATATATATATATATATATATATATATATATATATATATATATATATATACACACAAGTTTAGGATTGGTGTATACGGAATAAATTCCAGTAACCAACAATTACTATTCTTAAAAGAGTGCTCAATACACAGTAGAGCAAATATAATTATTTATTTGAAAATTATAACATAAATATGTTATGAAATCACTACAAAAATAGCCATTTTGTTTCAACACCTCTGGTGTCTTATTAAGTGATGATGTTGAATCTTAAATTGTATAAAAGAAATAATCCAACCAAGTCAGAAGCTTCTGCAGAATCCAAAGAACCCATTGAAATGTCAAAATTATTGCTGCAAGACTTTTTGGTCCACTGTTATTCATTGTAGACCAGAACAGAATTTCGGCATTTCATGACTATATCCACTTCACTCTCAGAAATATTGGAGTATTCCCGAGCGAATTCTAATGCCAAAAACACTTGATAAGACCCCAGAGGTGTTGAAACAAAATGGCTATTTTTGTAGTGATTTTATAACATATTTATGTTATAATTTTTATATATATATATATATATATATATGTGTGTGTGTGTGTGTGTGTGTGTGTGTGTGTATTTCGACAGGAATCACTTTTTTATACAAGTTTTATAAGGCGACTGTCAAGGCACTGCGATTATGCTTATTATTTAATTTTTCTTGCGTGCGTACAAGTGATTTCTTTTCTGGACACAAAGTGTAACTGTTTTTGGAAAATAAAACATTCCTATAACCTCAGATACATACAAAGAAAAAAAAGAAAAAAAACACACATTCAGTAAAAAATAAAAATCGTCCTTGATAATTGCTCATAGTAAAAATCAGTTGCAATACATTTTTATAGTAAAATTCACTTCAAATACATTTTCATAGTTAAAATCATTTGCAATGCATTTTCATAGTTAAAATCATTTCCAATGCATTTTCATAGTAAAAATCATATGTAATGCATTTTCATAGTGAAATTACAAGGTATTTTCATAATAAAAATCACTTGTAATGCATTTTCATAGTAAAAATCATTTGCAATGCATTTTCAGAGTAAAAATCATTTCCAATGCATTTTCATAGTTAAAATCATTTCTAATGCATTTTCATAGTAAAATTACAAATTATTTTCATAATAAAAATCACTTGCAATGCATTTTCATAGTAAAAATCATTTGCAATGCATTTTCATAGTAAAAATTACATCAAATGCATTTTCATAGTTAAAATCATTTCCAATGCATTTTCATAGTAAAATTACAAAGTATTTTCATAAAAAAAACCACTCTGCATTTTCATAGTAGTTTCTTTGCAACGCACTTTTATAGTAAAATCACTTGCAATGTATAATTTGTCAATCTATGGGCTTTGCTTCAGTTTGTGTCTTGTGAAAGATTTTGCACCGAAATTAATATTTTTATTACATTTGTAAAAAAATGTTTGAATATAAATTGTGTAATCAGTTATAATTTAACGTTGTTTCCACCTAATTTTAATTTAAAAAAAAGTAAAATTTTAATTTTTTACAGTATTGAGTTACAATACTGTACATGAGGAAGTTTTTCATGTCTGTAAATTTTGCTCGTTTTTCGCTTGAATCCCCATACAACTCTGGTTTGGTTTGGTCTGTTGTTTTGTTTTACGGCATATCAACCTCAATGGGTTATTTAATGCTGACAAAATTTTTATTGTTGGTAATATTTATTTCTTCAAAAATCTATTTCTGGTAATATTTTTCCTTCAAAAATCTATTTCTGGTAATATTTTTCCTTCAAAAATCTATTTCTGGTAATATTTTTCCTTCAAAAATCTATTTCTGGTAATATTTTTCCTTCAAAAATCTATTTCTGGTAATATTTTTCTTTCAAAAATCTATTTCTGGTAATATTTTTCCTTCAAAAATCTATTTCTGGTAATATTTTTCCTTCAAAAATCTATTTCTGGTAATATTTATCCTTCAAAAATCTATTTCTGGTAATATTTATCCTTCAAAAATCTATTTCTGGTAATATTTTTCCTTCAAATATGTATCGCTGGTAATGTTTTTTTTTTCAAAAATGTATTGATGGCAATATTTTTTTTCAAAAATATATTACTTGTAATAATTTTTTTACAATGTATTTCTGGCATTAAAACCCATTTTTACACTTTCATAGTGTTTTGACCCCAATTTAGGGGTTAACTATTTGCCCATAGCTGGAACACTAACAGGTGCTACCACCTCGGGTCAGGGTGAACCTGGGAACACCAGCAATTAAGATGTGGTTCCACGCACCTCAAAACTTTCTGATCAGAGGCCTTGCTGTTGGACGCAGTTTATCGTCTTACCCAGGAATCAGATGTAGTTTATTGTAATACCCAGGACGAGTAAGTTTATCGTTTTATCAAGGACGCGGATATAGTTTATCGTCTTACACAGGACGCATCGGGTATTAAAACCTATCTTTATTCTTTCATTGTGCTTTGTTTTTCAAAAATGGTTTGGTCTGGTTTATTTTTTTTTTACGGCATATCAACCTCAGTGGGTTATTTAATGTCGACAAGATTTTTATTACTGCTAATATATTTTTTCAAAAATGTATTGCAGGTAATAATATGTTGCCGGTAATAATTTTATTATCAAAAATTCATTACTGTAATAACATTTTGCAAAAATGTATTGCTGGTATTATAACCTATTTTTACACATTCATGGTGTTTTGATCCCAGTTTTGTCGGGGGGGGGGGCAATTATTTTCCCATAGCTGGGACCCTGGGAGTATTAGCAATTAAGACGTGGTTCTACGCTCCTCAAAACCTCCTGATCAGAGGCCTTGCTGTCGGGCGTAGTTTATCGTCTTACCCAGGACGCCCAGACTTCTGCAGATCTTAAAATGGGATTGTTAAATTTTCGCCTTAATTGAAAAATGCCAAAATTTTAAATTTTTTTTATTGTGTTACATTAATGGCCCATGTTTAAAAATAAAAGGTGGGAAATCTAAGTGATAACTCGATGTTCCTGTGTCATAAATCGATTAAATTTTGTTCAAAAGTAATGAAAAGGGATTAATTTGTTTTAGTTCTCAAAAAAGGTCACCCACAAACCAAAAATTCGATTTTACCAACAAGGGTAAAAAAAATCAAAATATTTCAAAATCAACTGAATTAAACCCTTCTTCATTATTTTTGAACAAAAGTTAATCATTTATTTTACAAAACGTCAAAAAGTAATACTCCTAATAGATAGATAGATAGATAGATAGATAGATAGATAGATAGATAGATAGATAGATAGATAGATATGAACAGACTACAATAGATAGATAGATATGAACAGACTGCAAAAGATAGATAGATAGATAGATAGATAGAAACAGACTATAATAGATAGATAGATAGATAGATAGATAGATAGAAAGAAAGAAAGAAAGAAAGAAAGAAAGATGAAAAAGAACGAAATGTGTGAGTGAGAAATACGTTGATGGTGTAGGAGAGATATCTATTTCACTGTCAGGCAAGCGTTAATGGCTGTTTTCAGATACCCTTTTTTTAGTCACTTCTTCAACTTTTCATATACAATTATTTTTTAGTCACTACTTAAATAGACGGGCTCACTCGTAAAAAATAGATAATTGGCGGAGGGTGTTTTCAGAGAAGAATAATTTTTGTAAATCAGCGTTCATTAGACCTTCCTCCGGCCTTCTTCAGGTGGTTGGAATGTCGAACTGAACCCTTTATTTCGCTAACTGGGGTAGACTGTTCTAGTTCCACGTTCCATGTCTAATGTATGTCAGTTATCATTTATCTCCTGTTAATTCCCCTCTCCACCGCCTTAACCAGCTATTAAACTAACACTCTTTGGGTCCTGTCACTAGATCTAACTAACACCTTTATCCACTGTGCCATGTGTCCTTGAGTTCCTGGTTAAGGCGGTGGAGAACTTGGAGAGGGGAATTAAGCAGGGGATAACTGATAACTGACATCCATTAGACATGGCACATGGAACTTGAACAGTCTACCCCAGTGAGCGAAATAAAGGGTTCAGTTCGACATTCCAATCACCTGAAGAAAGCCGGAGCGTACAACGGCCGAAACGTAATAAATATGGCAACAAAGATGAGGGCAATAGTCTGAATAATGTAAATAGTGTGCATAATACCTCATCTCATAAATATAGACAGATACACAATATATATATATATATATATATATATATATATATATATATATATATATATATATATATATATATATATATATATATATATATATAAAACAATTTTAACCTGGATACCTATAACAAAAGAAGTAAAAAAAATCGGTAAAATTCGATTTGCTTCATAAAATAGCGAAAGAAATGTCAAGGTGAGGCTATATTAAAAAAGAAAGAAAAGAAAAAAAAATGTTTTTTTTTTAATTAATGTGGAAATGTCGTTCGTACGCATTGCCACAGCTCACAACACAAAAAGTGACTTTAAAATTTAGTGAATCTGCTGTTATTACAATAATCATTTAGTGACAACTTTTTTACGTTCCAAGTAAATATTTTACGAAAACTCAGGTTCGTCGCTGAAAATACACTTATTTTCATTTTGGAAACAAAGGACAGAAAGATTTCAGATAGCGAGAGCTTTTGAGCAAACTTCCAAATTGAAGAGATGTATGGGCGGCATAAGGAAGTGGTTTAACAGTTTTTGGTAATTTGTTTTGAAGAACATTATCAACTTAATGGAAAGGTCATAATTGGAGATGGATAAAAAATCGAATGGTGAGTGAGCAGACGTCAAAGGGAATAACAAAAATTAAGGTCATAAGGTCGATCGCAGTCGAGATTATAGTGCCATTGAGAATTATACGAGCCATTTGTTCGCTGCATAAATTATGCAGTGCCAGGGCTACATGCAGTTGTTTATTTGTCCTTCTCTTAGACTGATTGCCAACCAATTATGAAGAGCCAAGTCTGCTGTTTAACCCATAGGGTCGGGGGGAGATTCAAGATATCGATTCATACATTTTCCAACGGCATTTGCGCGTAAACGAATGTAATTATTGAAATCAACTTAGAACTAGAACTCGAATCTCCGATTTCCCCTTCCGAGTCGCTAACCATCGCACCAGGCACACCTTCAATGATAAAACTTACGGAAGAGTAAAACAAATATATTATTTTAATAAATTGTTTCAAAAATAATTTTAGTTAACTTAAATATTCTATAAGATCGTCTTGGTGTTCTGGAAACGGTCTAGATGTGGCTATTCGAGATAATAATAATAATAATAATAATAATAATAATAATAATGATGATGATGATGATGATGATGATGATGATGATGATAATAATAATAATAATAATAAGAAGAAGAAGAAGAAGAAGAAGAAGAAGAAGAAGAAGAAGAAGATAGGACCTGTTACACTTCTATGGGACTACACAATACACACTGACAGAACAATCAAAGCCAACCGCCCAGACATTGTTATTAAAGACCACAAACAAAATAAGTGCCTCCTTATTGATATGGCAGTCCCTGCAGACTGCAATGTGTCTTTGAAGATATTCGAAAAACTGTCAAAATACAAGGACCTTGAAATAGAAATCTCAAAAATGTGGCACATGGGAACATCAACAATTCATGTTGTAGTTGGAGCCCTTGGACTGGTTGGAAAAGATTCCAGTAGGCTGATTGAAGGGATCCCTGGAAGTCCATGCCTCAAAGAGATACAAAAAATTGTTCTGACAAGTACAGCCCACACTTTACGAAGGGGTTTATCTATGTAATTATTTTTTTTATTTTTATTTTTTTGCAGTGGAAAGTGTCATGATGCCATTTCTAACCTTAGGTCCCTGGGCGGGACCCGGAAAGCAATGTGTAAACGCCAGATATCAAAGGAAATAAAAATAATAATAATAATAATAATAATAAGTAACCCTGTTGTAGTTGGAAAAACATTCCAGTAGTCTAATTGAAGTGATCCCTGAAAGCCCATGCCTCAAAGAAATACAAAAAATTGTTCTCACAAATACAGCCCACACTTAACGAAGGGCTTTATCTATGTAAAATATGTGTGTTTTTTGTGTTGTTTATTTTGTTTTTTTGTCAGTGGAAAGTGTCATGATGCCATTTCTAACCTTAGGTCTCTGGGCGGGACCCGAAAAGAAATGTGTACACGCCAGAAATCAAAAGAAATAATAATAATAATAATAATAATAATAATAATAATAATAATAATAATAATAATAATGATGATGATGATGATGATGATGATGATGATGATGATGATGATAATAATAATAATAATAATAATAATAATAATAATAATAATAATTGCGAAATGCAGATTCTGTGATAAATATCCAGAAACAATTGACCATCTTGCTTCATGTTGCACAGAATTAACACCCATTGAATATAAACCTCGGTATGAGAGAGTGAGCTAATATCTGCACTGGAAAATATGCAACTTTTACAGGAAGTTAACGGCAATAAACTGATATGAACATCATCCAGACCCGCTTACAAAGAAGATAGGACCTGTAACAATTTTATGGGACTTTACAATACACATAGACAGAACAATTAAATGTAATCAAAGACCACAAAACCTAAATGTGTTTTCTTATTAACATGGCAGTCCCTGTAGATTGTAATGTATCTGAAGATCTTAAAAAAAACTATCAAAATACAATTTGAAGTGACAATCTAAAAAATGTGGCACACGAAGACATCAGTAATTCCAGTTGTAGTTGGAGCCCTTGGATTAAATGGAAAAGGTTCCGATAGACTCAATGCAGGGATTCCTGGTAAACCCTGACTTAAAGAAATACAAAAAAGTGTACTCACAAGTGCAGCTAGCATGCATTACGAAGAGATGTATCTGTGTAAAATGTGTGTACTTTCTTTTTTTTTGTTTTTTTTTGTTTTACAAAATATGATGAATGGAAAATGTTACGAAGCCATTTCTGAACTTAGATCTCTGGTTGGAACCCGGAAGGAAATGAGTATACACCAGAAATCAGGGAAATAATAATAATAATAATAATAACAATAATAATAATAATTTTTTACATTCTTTTGTATCTAATAAAACATTATTTTATTTTATCTAAATTACCTGTTCGCTTATTCACGAGTGTAGATTTGACGAAGAGTCGAGTTTAATGTGGACTAGAATTATAGTGCACTTATGATCGAACCTGCTAACCAGGTGATTTACCGTTATTGATTACTGTTTAACATTTTCTATGGTTTATTGTTAATAAATGTTAAAAAATATTCGCAACAGGAGTAAATAGGTTCGCCTATCGTCCGGTCTTTTGAATAACTTTAGCAGTTGTTATGGTGAAACACACCTAGTCTTTAAATAATAGACTCTCCCATCTAATATAAGTAGGAGTCAGTGGGAGTCGAATACAGAAAAGTAGTCAGCTACCACAACTAGATTACTCTGCGTAATACTTATTATAACAAGTTCCTAACGTTTTTGTACGTTGAACCTATTTAGGACCGAATTTAGTCCAAATACAGTTTCCACTGAGGAAATAACTCTACAACAGTAGTTTATCTCTTTTTTCCTGTTTAGGACTGGGTTTATGATTCCTTCTAAAGTCTTTTCATTCTATTTCACTCCCAGTAGCCCCCCTTGCGTCTTAGTGACATTATCGCCTTGCTTGGAGTGAACTGATTAAAAAAAAATACTTTTGTGTTTTTTAGTGAATTAATTTTTGTTTTGGAAGAACTTGCTTTGAAATGAATCCCTCTATATTAACCATCAGTTTTTAAAGGTGTTTTATGTCTTTTTGCCATTAGAAATCTGAATATTGAGGCAAAATATCTGTAAATTCAAAAAAATGACATTTTTTTTCCAAATACAAGACAGGATATTATTGCATAGTTTTTGATATTTTAATTTTGTTAACAAAAGTTTCGCCGATTGTTTTCTGACTTTGGCGGAAGGCAGCCATAGTTGTCTCCCCTCGAACTACTCGACTATAAAAGAAATTGTTTAATTTCATTTATGGGCAGGCTTTAAACTGCATTGAATAAATCTTTACGACAAGCTTAAGCGTTCGTATGTTTTATTTTCCATTGACGTTTTCGAAGGTTCATTGTAGTTTAATTAATTCTTAGATTTTGGTCAAAACAGGGAAGGGGGCGATTTTGAATGCTCTTCATCTGGGACCCCACTGGATAGGGACTTAAAACCTTTAAGAACTGTTATTTCCCAATCGTTACCCCACCCTCTATTTCTTTCTTAACGGATAAAATATCACAATGAAGAAAAACAAAAAACAAACAAAGAGAAATAGAAAACATTTTATTGGTTAATTTGTTCATTTTTCGAGAGGATCAGATGGAAAAAAGAATCGAGAATCTTTGAAAGCTTAATATGAAAGGAGTGCCGTTAGCCCAAATTCTTTTATGTCATATCAGAAGGGAGAGGTGGGGGGCGATGCTTCATCAAAATCATTCTTGTCTCGTTTGGATATTTGGCACTAACCTCTTTAACTTCAAAAACATGCTTCATGTGTTCCGACTTTAACATTGTCGCTGCTCGAGTTCGTACAAAGAGAAATATTTTGGGTGGAGCCCGGAGCCCGGAGCCCGGAGCCCGGAGCCCGTCAGGTGTTACTAAGTACCGTTGGGATAAACGTAAACAGCTTATAATTTTTTTAAAAATAAGCAAAATAAAAAAAAGTGTGACTTGCCTGGGTTTGCAGTTTCCCGGACCACAGTAACAGCTGATGTAACCAGCGCCACCAGTGGTCAGAAAAAATTGAAAGTATACCCGAATTACCAAAGAAATATTTCTTTGGTAATTTTATAAGAATTATAATTTATTATAATTATAATTTATATCATAGCAATATAAGAAATATTTCTTATATTGCTTATACCTCATAGCACAAAATTATAGATCCTTAAAAGTGAAAAAAAAATGTCATCCAAAAAAGAGGCCAAACGGGAAATTTCCAACTATCCTGTTGGTTCAGTCAGCCACTTTAGGGCACATAAAACCTATGTACCTCCAAGGATTCGCTAAAAAATGAGCATACATGATGAGAGAATGCCCCAAACTTAATAAACACAAAGTTTTATCGTCAAAATCTTTATGTTATTATTCAGTGGAAACGCCAAAAGATTTTTTGATTATTAAATCATATTTTTAATCTATTTTAGAACCTTCAAAATTCTCGTTAAAAATTTTGTTTTTCTTGCTACAATTGGTGGCCATAAATTAATATTGGAAATTTTAGCGTCTTTTTGCAGTGAAAAACACGCTGATTTGGAGATTCTTGTAAAAATCAGATAATAGTCGGATTTTAAATGAAACTTTCAGAAGTTATTCGCAAATGAATTTAATTATTTTAGAAATTTTTCTTTTTTAGAAAAGTTTGGTAAAAATATTTTACATCTGTTACCCATACTTATTTATGAAATTTCGAGAAGTTCATTTTGTAGTAATATTTATATTAGTTATAAGCACAAATCCTTGGAGAATTTAAAGCATCATAATTTATTTTTGTCAAACAGTATCCTCAGTTATAGAAAATCTGCTTTGAATTATAGAATAAAAATGCAATAGACTAAAACATTATTTAATTAAAAAAAGCTTTTAATTTCTTTTATGAATTAAATATATTATGGACATAATTGTTTTCGGTGTATAATGAATTTTTACAAATATTTAAAAAAATTTTTTTTAATTATAATAACTTTTAAATAATAACAAATAATAATAAATCTTTTAAAATTCTGTATTAATTAGTTGCGGTTAGGTGATATTGTTATTAAGTACAAACCATATTTACTAATCATAAATAGAAAAGCTTACTAGAATTCAGCGACTCCCAGTATTTTAAAAAGAATTTTGAATTTTTTTTTGTCTGTGTACTAACAGGCTGATTTTTGCAAATACGAGCATCCATACAAGACTTTATCATAAAATAAGAACAATAACTATAGCGAATTTAAAATGTATTGGTAATTTTCTAATATTTCCACAACAATCGCCTTCGTAAGTGATGCGGAATAGTTAAAATTCAATAATTGCTTAGAGTATTTTTCTAAATTTTTAAGATAATTGGTAGTTAAAAATTATATAAAAAGGTGTTCACGTTGTATTTGACAAGTACCCTTTACTTAAAAATACCAAACATTAAGCTATCGATAAATTTGTCAACACCTCATAAAAACATCCACCCCATGTTAGAATAATGCTTTTCTGCGATATTTTAAACTAAACGTAATATTTGTTTAACTTTAGATTAATTAAACTTTAAATCGATTTATCTTCCTCAAATAAAGCTACAGAAAAGTATATTTTATCTTTGAAAGTTCTTTAAATAAAGTATGTTGTATTGACAGATTTGTCAATATGGCCGATTTTAGAGATGTAAAATAAATATTCCAATCAATTTAAATTCGGTTTGGAATGCAGCAAAATAATTTAGCATGTTGGAAATATTCAAATTAATCTATTAAACTGGAATTAAAACTAAAATAAGCTTCCAGAAAGATTTTTCATTTTAAAAATCCATTTTAACCTTAGATATCGTTTCTTTTTGGAGGTGCCGACATAAACCTCATTGTGTTAAACACAAAAGAAACATTAATTGGGCAATTTTAGGCTCGCCTATCTCCCAGTTCACAATCCTTCTCTTTCTGATGAACAGGAGTAGAGGGTTATCCCTTGTTTCTTGTTTAGGATTGGGTGTCCGGTTGCTTCTAAAGTCTTCTCGTTCTCTTTCATTCCCAGTAATCCATTGCGTCTAGTTTAAGTACGGCACAAAGACCTATTCTAGCTGCTAGGAAATCTTGATTTATATAGGAAATATATTAAAATAACCCGTAACCTCAAATACAATAGTTAATCAATTCATTATTTCTGTAAAATACCTTAGAAATCAGTTTAATAGCAAAGAAAATGCAATACAAATGCAGAAATACCGCTACCTCCGTTTTATAGATTACACAGAAACGTTTGCTAGAGCATGACGTGAAGAACTACTTGAGATACTAGCAAAGCTTGACTTATAGAAAAAGGGATGAGCCAGAGCATAAATACAGAACGTAAAGTAAAACAAGAGTGTATTTACTTGTTAACCTATACAGCGAGGCAATACTAAGGGAACAAGAAATGCTAATAGGATTTATTATTGGCGACCATAATCTTAAGTGGGAGATTACGCTTTTGATGTCAGGAAAACTTCAGAACCTCCTAGACAAAGAGAATGCAAAAAGAAAAGGCAAACGGTCGACAAGAGACAGCCAAACTTGTGAGCTACGAATTGAAAATTTCAGAACCAAAGAGGTACTTAAATCTAACACTCTGGTAGTGTTGTAGTATTTCGATAGAAAGAGCTCTTAGACAAGGTAGTCAAGGAAAGCAAGTAGAATGAACTAACTTTTTGTAATGGAATGTCCCGCACTCCCTATCGCCTATGTGGACTGACTATATCAGTAGCTATATATAGTGAGCACAGTATATACCTGGGGTCTCACTTCGGCAATTAGTTGGAGATTCGTCTCCAGCTCTGCTGGTCGAACTCTCTACCTTCGGGCAGAGTGGAACCCAGACGAGGCTATGCCGAAGGGCAGAGTCTCGCCTGGGGTGGTAGACAGCTACCCGACACCGTGTATACGGGGTCTACGGAGAATTATTACCCGAGCATACGGCTCGGTTTCGCCCCGCATTATAAAACGGCCTTGTGCCACATCTTGCCTCGCGGGGAGGTAAGATAAATAACCTTGCTTCGGGAATTACTAGCCTGCCACCCGATTCCCCGTCTTTCAATTGTGTATTCTCTTTTACAATAAACCTTTCATCTACGCGCGCGTTGTTGTTCCTTTCCTTGAGTACCACCTTTGTCTGTTTATAACCTCTTTAAAGATATAACATAATTGTTAAATGTAAGAAGACAGAATGTATGGTCATCAGCACAAGAGGCAACCAAAAGGGTGTGAGCTGCATACTGGAGACGTCAAAATCAAACAGGTACAGAAATTTAAGTATCTGGGTAGTTTAGTAACAGACGACGGAAGATATGACACAGAAATCTAAAGGTGAATTAGAATAGCGAAAGATTCCTTCCAAAACCAAAACTTGATAAAATACAAAGAAGAATCTGCAATGTTATTGGTTCTGACCTGGCATCTCGGTTTCTGCCACTTTCTCACCGACGTAAACATGCTTCCCTGTTCCTTTTCTATAAATATTTTCATGGTAATTGTCCTGGTGAACTTTCCTCTTCGATACCTAAATTTTACGAAATTTAGCACAATACCAAAGTTGAAATAGAAAGATGTAACCGTAAGTTCTATGCTAACAATTTCTTCTTTTGCACCGTAACTGCCTTTCGTCTTAGACTTGGTATAAATGAATTATGTAGTATGATAATACGTATGCACAAGTTTAGCATGTAATGAAATAAATATGGCCCCGAAATTCATTAAACTCACTGTGTCTGTTTTAAAATGCGCTAGTTCCCATTTGGCATAATCGTAGGAAGACAACCGAGATAGAGAACTGACACATGGCATGCCTAAAATTGCTTGTAAAATACGAAAGAAGCTAAGAAACCATTGAGCACGTGGCATTGATATCGCCAGTAAAGGTGAAATATTCAATAAAAGTGAGCAAAATTCTAGGTTTCGGCGAGTTACGAACTCGCGAACTTCTGCATGTAAAGCAGACATGATGCCCACTACACTACGAAACCGTTAGTCGCATAGAGGACTAGCCATATCGGATTGATGAATAAAGAAAGCTCATCAGCAGAAGATCTTTGAAATTGAAGTAGAGTAATAATTGATTCCTTTCCCATCGATATCAAACAAGGACATATCAGTGTTATATATATATATATATATATATATATATATATATATATATATATATATATATATATATATATATATATATATATATATATATATATGCGCGCACATTCAAAATAGACGAACGTAACAACGATAGACTTTTCTTAGTTGTAGTGAGCAAGAATATTGTCAATGAGACAGACGTCAGGATGATTCCACGATAAAGTCTTACTATAAAAGAAATCTGTTTACAGGTTTCGGCGAGTTTTGAACTCGCGACTTTCTACGTGTGAAGCAAAAGTGAAAACCACTACAACACGAAACCTAACTCAACTATTTTCTCCGAATTAATTCAGATGAAGTATATAGGAAACTGTTACTTAGAACAGCGTTTCATGTGGGCTAGCATGAAAGTGGCCCCTTTTTCCTCAATAAAAATAAAATAATAGTGATATTTTTATGATTTATGACGTGACAGAGACAAGCATAGTTAAGCAACGCGAATTGACATGAAGCGAAGTGCAACACGGTAATGTGTGAGACGAATTTAGATTATTCCCCGTTGTTTGGAGTTAAAGCAAAAAATGGTTTGATTGCTATGAAACGAAAGAAGTTTTTAAGGTTTCGGACTCGCGACCATCTGCGTGTGAAGCAGATGTGATAGCCACTACACCAAGAAAGTACAATCGTCCGTTGTTTTTGATATGATAATAGGTACGCGTTCTTTTAATATGTCATGAAATAAATTTGGAGCCATGATTAATTAATATCACTGTGGCTGTTTTAAAACGTGCGAGATCGTTTGTCATAATCGTACGAAGACAAGCGAGTTATACATTTGACACTTGACATTCCAAAATCCGTACTAAATACGAAAAAATACTAAGTATCATCGATTTTGCCAGCAAAGGTGGAATTTTCTATAAAAGAGAGCGTTATTCTAGGTTTTGGCGAGTTTCGAACTCGCGACTTTCTGCGTGTTAAGCAGATGTGATAACCACTACACTACGAAACCGCTAGCGGCATAGAGCGCTCGCCATATGATTGATGATTAAAGAAACATCATAAGCAGAGCAGCCTTGAAATTGAGGTAGATTAAAAACTGATTCAAAATCTAAAATGCTCATATGACTGTTATTTTTATATGCAGTTTCGGAAACGTTAGTGATTTGCTAATTTCAGTGAGCGAAAATCAGTATGAAAGAGACTGGTTGTATACTATTCCCATGATAATCTCTTACCATAAAATTGCAACGAAACCAGGTTTCGGCGAGATTTCGAACTTGCGACCTTCTGCGTATCAAACATACGTGATAACCACTACACCACGAAACAAGACTTGCTGCGGCTGTTCGAATTAATACAGATGAAGCATATAGGAAACTGACACGCAATAACGCGTTTCACGAGGACTACCGTGAAAATAGCCACTGTTTCCTTCGTAAAAGACAAATGACAGTGATATATAAATTATTTAGACGTGACAGTGACAAGTAAACGAGAGCAACGCGAATTAACATGTATCGAAGTGCAACACGGTAATCATATGTGAGACGAATTTAGAATATTCGCCGTTGTTTGGAGTTAAAGCAAAAATGACTTGATTGCTATGAGACGAAAGAAGTTTTAAGGCTCGAACTCTCGCGTGAAGCAGACGTAATAGCCACTACACCATGAAATCGCAACTGACTATCGTTTTAAGCTAGTCATAGATGAATTATGTCTAGTATGATAATACATATGCCCTCTTTTAGAATGTCATGAAATAAATATGAACCCATAAATCATTAATATCAAACTTGTTGAACTTTCTTCCAACCTCTTGCTTTCCAATCAAATTTGACCTTCAAAAATGTAAATGCAATGTCAATCGTTATCTTCTGTTTTTGATTGTTGTTCTTTTATTTTTCTCACCATTTTATAATGTTTTGTTGTTAGTGACCCATTAGTGGCTTTATTGCCTTGCTTAGAGTGAAAAGATTAAAAAATAAATAAACAAAGTATTACAATTAGAACTGAAAGTAAAACGTTAAAAATATCTATGTTAATTACTGCAATATTTTTATAAAAATCTTTTATTAAAAATCTGCGATCATTGTTACAATTTTTAAGGTTTTTGTTTTTTGTATCTAATCTCAGAACTGTAGCAATCATAACACTACTTAATTTTTGAAAAAGAAACCTATCTATTTAATCCAGTCCACTCCCAGCACATTTTTTTCGTTGAAATGTTCCCGAAAAAATTAAATGCTCAGAAAATGTTCATTTAACAAAATTGATTTGATACAGCTTCTAAAATTTAAATCAAATTTTAATGGAAACAATTTTAAAAATATATTCGAATTATGACAGATTTAATCGTGACAGGCTCCGTCTTTCCTCATTACGTTGAAATTTTTAACATAAGGAGGTGACACGATTAAAAATATATCTTAAAAATAAATAAATATACTGCTTAATAAATAAAAGGAACGACTACTCAAATATCAGTAGCCACAAAAGTAGCGTTTAAGTAATATATATAATGGCGTCCCTCGGTTGGGAATGAAAAAAAATACAGGATAAGGATTAAGCTTAAATTATATATATATATCTATATATATATATATATATATATATATATATATATATATATACATATACATATATATATATATATATATATATTATATCATATGTTTTGAACAATAAAAAATATTATTATATGTTTTGAACAATAAAAAATATTGAGAAATTAAAATACTAAAATTTTCAGAAAAACTGGGTTGTATATTAATATTGTTTTTGTTTTATTATTTCAATTAGATTCCTCGATTGGTTCCGGCCACCATGGCCATCATCAGGAGAAAAAAAATTCTGCTTGTTAGTAGCAGTGAACTACCGGAATGAATGACTTTCTGAAGGAAAACTGCCTGTATGGAGGGGTGAATTAACATATTCACTGTAAAGCCTTTATTTTCCCTTAGATCCTCTATAGTAATGAATCATAGATAGCTTGCAATTCCTTTAATATTGCTACTTTCTTTTAACCCTTTCATTCCATCATTCATCATAGCCTGGCTCTCCCTAGTGGCACATAAGGCAAAAATATGACATTTTAACAATAGTCAATATAAAGCTTTTATTTTCCCTTAGATCCTCTATAGTAATGCATCATAGCTTGATTGCAATTCCTTTAATATTGCTACTTTCTTTTAAGCCTTTCATTCCATCATTGATCACAGCCTGGCTCTCCCTATTGGCACATAAGGCTAAAATATGACATTTTAACAATAGTCAATATAAAGCCTTTATTTTCCCTTAGATCCTCTATAGTAATGCATCATAGCTTGATTGCAATTCCTTTAATATTGCTACTTTCTTTTAAACCTTTCATTCCATCATTCATCATAGCCTGGCTCTCCCTATTGGCACATAAGGCTAAAATATGACATTTTAACAATAGTCAATATAAAGCCTTTATTTTCCCTTAGATCCTCTATAGTAATGCATCATAGCTTGATTGCAATTCCTTTAATATTGCTACTTTCTTTTAACCCTTTCATTCCATCATTGATCACAGCCTGGCTCTCACTAGTGGCACATAAGGCTAAAATATGACATTTTAACAATAGTTAATATAAAGCCTTTATTTCCCATAGATCCTCTATAGTAATGCATCATAGCTTGATTGCAATTCCTTTAATATTGCTACTTTCTTTTAACCCTTTCATTCCATCATTGATCACAGCCTGGCTCTCACTAGTGGCACATAAGGCTAAAATATGACATTTTAACAAAAGTCAATATAAAGCCTTTATTTTCCCTTCTATCCTCTATAGTAATGCATCATAGCTTGATTGCAATTCCTTTAATATTGCTACTTTCTTTTAACCCTTTCATTCAATCATTCATCATAGCCTGGCTCTCCCTAGTGGCACATAAGGCTAAAATATGACATTTTAACAATAGTCAATATAAAGCCTTTATTTTCCCATAGATCCTCTATAGTAATGCATCATAGCTTGATTGCAATTCCTTTAATATTGCTACTTTCTTTTAACACTTTCATTCCATCATTGATCATAGCCTGGCTCTCCCTAGTGACACATAAGGCTAAAATATGACATTTTAACATTAGTCAATATAAAGCCTTTATTTTCCCTTAAATCCTCTATAGTAAGGCATCATAGCTTGATTGCAATTCCTTTAATATTGCTACTTTCTTTTAACCCTTTCATTCCATCATTGATCACAGCCTGGCTCTCCCTATTGGCATATAAGGCTAAAATATGACATTTTAACAATAGTCAATATAAAGCCTTTATTTTCCCTTAGATCCTCTATAGTAATGCATCATAGCTTGAGTGCAATTCCTTTAATATTGCTACTTTCTTTTAACCCTTTCATTCCATCATTGATCACAGCCTGGCTCTCACTAGTGGCACATAAGGCTAAAATATGACATTTTAACAATAGTCAATATAAAGCCTTTATTTTCCACTAGATCCTCTATAGTAATGCATCATAGCTTGATTGCAATTCCTTTAATATTGCTACTTTCTTTTAACCCTTTCATTCCATCATTCATCATAGCCTGGCTCTCCCTAGTGGCACATAAGGCTAAAATATGACATTTTAACAATAGTCAATATAATGCCTTTATTTTCCCTTCTATCCTCTATAGTAATGCAGCATAGCTTGATTGCAATTCCTTTAATATTGCTACTTTCTTTTAACCCTTTCATTCCATCATTCATCATAGCCTGGCTCTCCCTAGTGGCACATAAGGATAAAATATGACATTTTAACAATAGTCAATAGAAAGCCTTTATTTTCCATTAGATCCTCTATAGTAATGCATCATAGCTTGATTGCAATTCCTTTAATATTGCTACTTTCTTTTAACCCTTTCATTCCACCATTCATCATAGCCTGACTCTCCCTAGTGGCACATAAGGCTAAAATATGACATTTTAACAATAGTCAATATAAAGCCTTTATTTTCCACTAGATCCTCTATAGTAATGCATCATAGCTTGATTGCAATTCCTTTAATATTGCTACTTTCTTTTAACCCTTTCATTCCATCATTCATCATTGCCTGGCTGTCCGTAGTGGCACATAAGGCTAAAATATGACATTTTAACAATAGTCAATATAAAGCCTTTATTTTCCCTTCTATCCTCTATAGTAATGCAGCATAGCTTGATTGCAATTCCTTTAATATTGCTACTTTCTTTTAACCCTTTCATTCCATCATTCATCATAGCCTGGCTCTCCCTAGTGGCACATAAGGCTAAAATATGACATTTTAACAATAGTCAATATAAAGCCTTTATTTTCCCTTCTATCCTCTATAGTAATGCAGCATAGCTTGATTGCAGTTCCTTTAATATTGCTACTTTCTTTTAACCCTTTCATTCCATCATTCATCATAGCCTGGCTCTCCCTAGTGGCACATAAGGCTAAAATATGACATTTTAACAATAGTCAATATAAAGCCTTTATTTTCCCTTCTATCCTCTATAGTAATGCAGCATAGCTTGATTGCAATTCCTTTAATATTGCTACTTTCTTTTAACCCTTTCATTCCATCATTCATCATAGCCTGGCTCTCCCTAGTGGCACATAAGGCTAAAATATGACATTTTAACAATAGTCAATATAAAGCCTTTATTTTCCCTTCTATCTTCTATAGTAATTCAGCATAGCTTGATTGCAGTTCCTTTAATATTGCTACTTTCTTTTAACCCTTTCATTCCATCATTGATCACAGCCTGGCTCTCACTAGTGGCACTTAAGGCTAAAATATGACATTTTAACAATAGTCAATATAAAGCCTTTATTTTCCACTAGATCCTCTATAGTAATGCATCATAGCTTGATTGCAATTCCTTTAATCTTGCTACTTTCTTTTAACCCTTTCATTCCATCATTCATCATAGCCTGGCTCTCCCTAGTGGCACATAAGGCTAAAATATGACATTTTAACAATAGTCAATATAGAGCCTTTATTTTCCCTTAGATCCTCTATAGTAATGCATCATAGTTTGATTGCAATTCCTTTAATCTTGCTACTTTCTTTTAACCCTTTCATTCCATCATTCATCATAGCCTGGCTCTCCCTAGTGGCACATAAGTCTAAAATATGACATTTTAACAATAGTCAATATAAAGCCTTTATTTTCCCTTAGATCCTCTATAGTAATGCATCATAGCTTGATTGCAATTCCTTTAATATTGCTACTTTCTTTTAACCCTTTCATTCCATCATTCATCATAGCCTGGCTCTCCCTAGTGGCACATAAGGATAAAATATGACATTTTAACAATAGTCAATAGAAAGCCTTTATTTTCCCTTAGATCCTCTATAGTAATGCATCATAGTTTGATTGCAATTCCTTTAATCTTGCTACTTTCTTTTAACCCTTTCATTCCATCATTCATCATAGCCTGGCTCTCCCTAGTGGCACATAAGGCTAAAATATGACATTTTAACAATAGTCAATAGAAAGCCTTTATTTTCCCTTAGATCCTCTATAGTAATGCATCATAGTTTGATTGCAATTCCTTTAATCTTGCTACTTTCTTTTAACCCTTTCATTCCATCATTCATCATAGCCTGACTCTCCCTAGTGTCACATAAGGCTAAAATATGACATTTTAACAATAGTCAATAAAAAGCCTTTATTTTCCCTTAGATCCTCTATAGTAATGCATCATAGTTTGATTGCAATTCCTTTAATCTTGCTACTTTCTTTTAACCCTTTCATTCCATCATTCATCATAGCCTGGCTCTCCCTAGTGGCACATAAGGCTAAAATATGACATTTTAACAATAGTCAATAGAAAGCCTTTATTTTCCCTTAGATCCTCTATAGTAATGCATCATAGTTTGATTGCAATTCCTTTAATCTTGCTACTTTCTTTTAACCCTTTCATTCCATCATTCATCATAGCCTGGCTCTCCCTAGTGGCACATAAGGCTAAAATATGACATTTTAACAATAGTCAATAGAAAGCCTTTATTTTCCCTTAGATCCTCTATAGTAATGCATCATAGTTTGATTGCAATTCCTTTAATCTTGCTACTTTCTTTTAACCCTTTCATTCCATCATTCATCATAGCCTGGCTCTCCCTAGTGGCACATAAGGCTAAAATATGACATTTTACCAATAGTCAATATAAAGCCTTTATTTTCCCTTAGATCCTCTATAGTAATGCATCATAGTTTGATTGCAATTCCTTTAATCTTGCTACTTTCTTTTAACCCTTTCATTCCATCATTCATCATAGCCTGGCTCTCCCTAGTGGCACATAAGGCTAAAATATGACATTTTAACAATAGTCAATATACAGCCTTTATTTTCCACTAGATCCTCTATAGTAATGCATCATAGTTTGATTGCAATTCCTTTAATCTTGCTACTTTCTTTTAACCCTTTCATTCCATCATTCATCATAGCCTGGCTCTCCCTAGTGGCACATAAGGCTAAAATATGACATTTTAACAATAGTCAATAGAAAGCCTTTATTTTCCCTTAGATCCTCTATAGTAATGCATCATAGTTTGATTGCAATTCCTTTAATCTTGCTACTTTCTTTTAACCCTTTCATTCCATCATTCATCATAGCCTGGCTCTCCCTAGTGGCACATAATGCTAAAATATGACATTTTAACAATAGTCAATAGAAAGCCTTTATTTTCCCTTAGATCCTCTATAGTAATGCATCATAGTTTGATTGCAATTCCTTTAATCTTGCTACTTTCTTTTAACCCTTTCATTCCATCATTCATCATAGCCTGGCTCTCCCTAGTGGCACATAAGGCTAAAATATGACATTTTAACAATAGTCAATAGAAAGCCTTTATTTTCCCTTAGATCCTCTATAGTAATGCATCATAGTTTGATTGCAATTCCTTTAATCTTGCTACTTTCTTTTAACCCTTTCATTCCATCATTCATCATAGCCTGGCTCTCCCTAGTGGCACATAAGGCTAAAATATGACATTTTAACAATAGTCAATAGAAAGCCTTTATTTTCCCTTAGATCCTCTATAGTAATGTATCATAGTTTGATTGCAATTCCTTTAATCTTGCTACTTTCTTTTAACCCTTTCATTCCATCATTCATCATAGCCTGACTCTCCCTAGTGGCACATAAGGCTAAAATATGACATTTTAACAATAGTCAATATAAAGCCTTTATTTTCCACTAGATCCTCTATAGTAATGCATCATAGCTTGATTGCAATTCCTTTAATATTGCTACTTTCTTTTAACCCTTTCATTCCATCATTGATCACAGCCTGGCTCTCACTAGTGGCACATAAGGCTAAAATATGACATTTTAACAATAGTCAATATAAAGCCTTTATTTTCCCTGAGATCCTCTATAGTAATGCATCATACCTTGATTGCAATTCCTTTAATATTGCTACTTTCTTTTAACCCTTTCATTCCATCATTCATCATAGCCTGGCTCTCCCTAGTGACACATAAGGCTAAAATATGACATTTTAACAATAGTCAATATAAAGCCTTTATTTTCCCTTAGATCCTCTATAGTAATGCATCATAGCTTGATTGCAATTCCTTTAATATTGCTACTTTCTGTTAACCCTTTCATTCCATCATTCATCATAGCCTGACTCTCCCTAGTGGCACATAAGGCTAAAATATGACATTTTAACAATAGTCAATATAAAGCCTTTATTTTCCCTTCTTTACTCTATAGTAATGCAGCATAGCTTGATTGCAATTCCTTTAATATTGCTACTTTCTTTTAACCCTTTCATTCCATCATTCATCATAGCCTGACTCTCCCTAGTGGCACATAAGTCTAAAATATGACATTTTAACAATAGTCAATATAAAGCCTTTATTTTCCCTTCTATCCTCTATAGTAATTCAGCATAGCTTGATTGCAATTCCTTTAATATTGCTACTTTCTTTTAACCCTTTCATTCCATCATTCATCATAGCCTGGCTCTCCCTAGTGGCACATAAGGCTAAAATATGACATTTTAACAATAGCCAATATAAAGCCTTTATTTTCCCTTAGATCCTCTATAGTAATGCATCATAGCTTGATTGCAGTTCCTTTAATATTGCTACTTTCTTTTAAACCTTTCATTCCATCATTGATCATAGCCTGGCTCTCCCTAGTGGCACATAAGGCTAAAATATGACATTTTAACAAGAGTCAATATAAAGCCTTTATTTTCCCTTAGATCCTCTATAGTAATGCATCATAGCTTGATTGCAATTCCTTTAATATTGCTACTTTCTTTTAACCCTTTCATTCCATCATTGATCATAGCCTGGCTCTCCCTAGTGGCACATAAGGCTAAAATATGACATTTTATCAATAGTCAATATAAAGCCTTTATTTTCCCTTCTATCCTCTATAGTAATGCAGCATAGCTTGATTGCAATTCCTTTAATATTGCTACTTTCTTTTAACCCTTTCATTCCATCATTCATCATAGCCTGGCTTTCCCTAGTGGCACATAAGGCTAAAATATGACATTTTAACAATAGTCAATATAAAGCCTTTATTTTCCCTTCTATCCTCTATAGTAATGCAGCATAGCTTGATTGCAGTTCCTTTAATATTGCTACTTTCTTTTAACCCTTTCATTCCATCATTCATCATAGCCTGGCTCTCCCTAGTGGCACATAAGGCTAAAATATGACATTTTAACAATAGTCAATATAAAGCCTTTATTTTCCCTTCTATCCTCTATAGTAATGCAGCATAGCTTGATTGCAATTCCTTTAATATTGCTACTTTCTTTTAACCCTTTCATTCCATCATTCATCATAGCCTGGCTCTCCCTAGTGGCACATAAGGCTAAAATATGACATTTTAACAATAGTCAATATAAAGCCTTTATTTTCCCTTCTATCCTCTATAGTAATGCAGCATAGCTTGATTGCAATTCCTTTAATATTGCTACTTTCTTTTAACCCTTTCATTCCATCATTCATCATAGCCTGGCTCTCCCTAGTGGCACATAAGGGTAAAATATGACATTTTAACAATAGTCAATATAAAGCCTTTATTTTCCCTTCTATCCTCTATAGTAATGCAGCATAGCTTGATTGCAATTCCTTTAATATTGCTACTTTCTTTTAACCCTTTCATTCCATCATTCATCATAGCCTGGCTCTCCCTAGTGGCACATAAGGCTAAAATATGACATTTTAACAATAGTCAATATAAAGCCTTTATTTTCCCTTCTATCCTCTATAGTAATTCAGCATAGCTTGATTGCAGTTCCTTTAATATTGCTACTTTCTTTTAACCCTTTCATTCCATCATTCATCATAGCCTGGCTCTCCCTAGTGGCACATAAGGCTAAAATATGACATTTTAACAATAGTCAATATAAAGCCTTTATTTTCCCTTCTATCCTCTATAGTAATGCAGCATAGCTTGATTGCAATTCCTTTAATATTGCTACTTTCTTTTAACCCTTTCATTCCATCATTCATCATAGCCTGGCTCTCCCTAGTGGCACATAAGGCTAAAATATGACATTTTAACAATAGTCAATATAAAGCCTTTATTTTCCCTTCTATCCTCTATAGTAATGCAGCATAGCTTGATTGCAATTCCTTTAATATTGCTACTTTCTTTTAACCCTTTCATTCCATCATTCATCATAGCCTGGCTCTCCCTAGTGGCACATAAGGCTAAAATATGACATTTTAACAATAGTCAATATAAAGCCTTTATTTTCCCTTCTATCCTCTATAGTAATTCAGCATAGCTTGATTGCAGTTCCTTTAATATTGCTACTTTCTTTTAACCCTTTCATTCCATCATTCATCATAGCCTGGCTCTCCCTAGTGGCACATAAGGCTAAAATATGACATTTTAACAATAGTCAATATAAAGCCTTTATTTTCCCTTCTATCCTCTATAGTAATTCAGCATAGCTTGATTGCAGTTCCTTTAATATTGCTACTTTCTTTTAACCCTTTCATTCCATCATTCATCATAGCCTGGCTCTCCCTAGTGGCACATAAGGCTAAAATATGACATTTTAACAATAGTCAATATAAAGCCTTTATTTTCCCTTCTATCCTCTATAGTAATGCAGCATAGCTTGATTGCAGTTCCTTTAATATTGCTACTTTCTTTTAACCCTTTCATTCCATCATTCATCACAGCCTGGCTCTCCCTAGTGGCACATAAGGCTAAAATATGACATTTTAACAATAGTCAATATAAAGCCTTTATTTTCCCTTAGATCCTCTATAGTAATGCATCATAGCTTGATTGCAATTCCTTTAATATTGCTACTTTCTTTTAACCCTTTCATTCCATCATTCATCATAGCCTGGCTCTCCCTAGTGGCACATAAGGCTAAAATATGACATTTTAACAATAGTCAATATAAAGCCTTTATTTTCCCTTCTATCCTCTATAGTAATGCAGCATAGCTTGATTGCAATTCCTTTAATATTGCTACTTTCTTTTAACCCTTTCATTCCATCATTCATCATAGCCTGCCTCTCCCTAGTGGCACTTAAGGCTAAAATATGACATTTTAACAATAGTCAATATAAAGCCTTTATTTTCCCTTAGATCCTCTATAGTAATGCATCATAGCTTGATTGCAATTCCTTTAATATTGCTACTTTCTTTTAACCCTTTCATTCCATCATTCATCATAGCCTGGCTCTCCCTAGTGGCACATAAGGCTAAAATATGACATTTTAACAATAGTCAATATACAGCCTTTATTTTCCACTAGATCCTCTATAGTAATGCATCATAGCTTGATTGCAATTCCTTTAATATTCCTACTTTCTTTTAACCCTTTCATTCCATCATTCATCATAGCCTGGCTCTCCCTAGTGGCACATAAGGCTAAAATATGACATTTTAACAATAGTCAATATAAAGCCTTTATTTTCCACTAGATCCTCTATAGTAATGCATCATAGCTTGATTGCAATTCCTTTAATATTGCTACTTTCTTTTAACCCTTTTATTCCATCATTCATCATAGCCTGGCTCTCCCTAGTGGCACATAAGGCTAAAATATGACATTTTAACAATAGTCAATATAAAGCCATTATTTATTTTATTCCCAAATATTTATTCTTAATTTTATTAATTGTTAAATTTAAAAACAAATTCAAACTAACCTCAACATTTACAAGTAGCAAGGTTGCCTTGGTAACGATTTTTTTCTTTAATTTTTTAAAATTGTTCTGATGGTTTTAATGAAAAAAATGATCACAGCCAGCTTAAATAGTGACTGACTCTACTGGCTTAGGCATATGTTATTTTTTTCTTGACATTTCTGCAAATAGTGTTTAAGTCACTTCTGTTATTTTCATTTTATCATTATTCTGATTAAACTGCTACGTTTTTACTCGGCGTCTGGAGATGTACCGTAAAAGGAGGTGTGGGCAGGTCTCGAGTTTACCTGACGGGTGGTAACTAACAACTGTTCAGGTAACAATTATAAAGAGAAGCACCTCAGAATCACAGGTGGATATGACTGGGGGTAGGATATCGGGTACACTCGCCACAGTTATACACCTCTCGGGTATCTATTTCACTTGGCCCGACTATCTTAAAGAACCGAACGTACGTCCTCCGCCTCCAGCAGTGGGTCTGCTGAAAAGTTCTCGGCTCTAAAAGGAAACTTTTTAACAAAAAAAGAGTCATATATATTTATGGTGGGTAGATGTGATAGCCACACACAAACACACATACACACACACGCGCGCGCATATACACACACAGCTTACGGCCATATCACGTTAAAAAAACAGTTCTCGTACTTGACTTACGATCACCGAAGTTAAGCAACGTCGAGCCTGGTCAATACCTGGATGGGTGACCGCTTGGGAATACCAAGTGCTGTAAACTTGGATGTATGGGTGGCGTAATACATAACAGCCTGGAACTGGAAATCAGAGAACCAAATTCCAATTCCAGTCGAGTTCGTTATATTTACATTCGCGAAAATATTCTTGGGAAAGATATGAATGCTGTTCTTCTGCTTCCACCTACCCAGATATGGGCTAATTAGTAGAACTTGCATCTGTAAAAATCAGTGCATACACACACACTCACACTCACAGACACATACATACACAGTCAATTCGATTAATACTAAATTAGGTTTTTATCACCTTTTCCGGTTAAGAAAATAATATTAAAATAATAATCATCTGTTTATAACTAAAGGTAGCGCCCTGTTTGGTCAAAATCCAGTCTATTGGTGGTGAGATCGGGGGTGACCTGTCTAGGGCGCTGGCCTGGTTGATGGTATTTGAAGGCCGCGCGCTGCCCAGACTATCCCCCACCACCATCCGCTCGGCCTACCCTCAAGATATAAAGGAATACAGGACATTGGGAACGGCCTGGTTGCAGGAGTTGCCGGAAAATTGTCAGTGCTAACAGCCAAGAGCTTTCGGGGCTCTACTCCAGTTTTTTTCTTCCATGGATTTACTTCCATAGCCTTTTCTGTTGTTGGATATGACCGCAAGAAAGCGGAGGGTTAAAATCAGGGTTTTCTTTCCCCTAGATCAGGCATGGACAACCTTTTTCGAACAGTGGGTTCTATGGCTCATCACAAGGCGGGCCGGACTACTAACATAATTCAAGGCAATTTTTCGTAGGAGGCACCTCAGCTATTTTCACTAAAGAAGATCATATGCGCAAGCATATACCTTAGAAATGTCATGGAAGTTTTATTTTTCTGAAAAGATTTTTTATAAGTAAAAAATTGAAGTTTTGGTATAATATTATTACCAATGATAGTGTGATTATCACATGTTGCTGCGTGGGATTTATTTCTAATTAATTCATTTGATAATCAAATTTTTTTTCTTTAGACAAAAAAAATTCTTATCAACGTTTCCTGTTTCAGAAGCAAAAGATGTTTACACATGATTTTCCTCAGTAAAACTAGCTTTTAAAACGCTGACAACGTTGCTTTTCCCGTAAGTTTACAAAATTCAAGAAACATTGTACTTAATTATTGATTATGCATGTGGTTATGTATGAGAGAATGTGTGAGTGAACAAGTGAGAACGAAACAAAAAATTTTAATAAACGTTATTTTCCTTATGAAATGTGTGAGTGAACAAGTGAGAACGAAACAAAAAATTTTAATAAACGTTATTTTCCTTATGAAATGTGTGAGTGAACAAGTGAGAACGAAACAAAAAAAATTAATAAACGTTATTTTCCTTATGGAATTAAGTGTGCCATTCAGATAGACCAAATGGGCCGCAGTTTGCCCATGAATGCCCTAGATGAACTGGCTTCCTGGGCTATAAAATAAATACTAGTTAAACATCATAACAGAAATGTTATTATAATTTTTATCTTAATTTATTTGAATATTTTCCTTAACATTTAAATAATTTTATCATAAATGTAACTATTTAATATAGTCACTATTGTTTTTTTTAGATATACGCTGTTTATTCTCATAGCATAATTATTTTTATTTTTTCGACATATATTTTTTCAATTTATTTTAACACCTTTCTCTGTGATGAGATAAAGAACAAATAGGAACTGTTTATCAATCTAGCATGTTTCGCCTTTTTTAAAAAAAAGCTTCAACAGAAAAAGAAATATGAAGAAAAAGATGAAAGAATTTCTTGTATTGTTAATTTTTTGTTATTTGATTTTCATTGGTCAGTCTCCTTTCACGTACATTAGATTCTTTAAACCAACGTTAATGTAATTCGTAGATGCCTTTCGAAGTTCCAAGAAATTAACAGATTTCAAAACTAACTAAAAAAAAAACGTGAATATTGCTTTATGTATGCAAGTGAATAATAATTCTAGTTTAACTTTATGGGATTTCATATGACAATGTATATTCATAAGTGTGTGTGTGTGTGTGTGTGTGTGTGTGTGTGTGTGTGTGTGTGTGTGGTAAACTTTTTGGTGATTTTTGCATGTTGATTTTGGGCCGTTTTTACGTACGTAAAGGAAAAATCTAAAACCCGTATTTACGAACATAAAAGAGATTTACGTTTAGACAACTATTCAAACACGCTCGTAATAAATAGGAACAAAACTGACTATAACTTTGATTTTATAAATGCCATTCTAATTAAAAAAAAAAAAGTACGTACCGTACGGTAAACATAAGCTAGATTCTTTAAGAATGGATTCAATAAAGGTTGGTGATGTAATAAAATGTTTTTGGCGTGTGTTTATTGTCGGTAATATTGTTAAGTACTTTTGACGTCAAGAATTATGTTCTTTTTTTTAATTAGGATGGCATTTGTAAAATCAAAGTTATAGTCAGTTTTGTTCCTATTTATTACGAGCGTGTTTGAATAGTTGTCTAAACGTAAATCTCTTTTATGTTCGTAAATACGGGTTTTAGATTTTCCTATGTACAAATCTCGTTGATAGTTCAGATATTTATTTTATACTTGAATATTTGTTTTTATTTTATTACCTGTTAAATTTAAAATTAACCTCACCGCTTCAAATTAGCAATTTTGCCATGGTAACAATTTTCTCTTAATTTTTCAATTGTTCTGATGATATACGAAAAGAAACGTTGGCAACAGAATAATATATATATATATATATATATATATATATATATATATATATATATATATATATATATATGTGTGTGTGTGGGTGGGTGTGGGTGTGTGTCTCTGTGTGTGTGTGTAATTTGGCAGCAATTTTTCTTTTAAACATGTAGTATTGAATGTTAATGACAACATAGTCTTGCATATTTTCTTTTGAATTTTCTCTTATTCTCTAATGAGACTTTTTATTTGAAAATGATTTCGAAAATAGTATTGTCCGTACGATGACCTAGCGCTTTCGAACATCATTGTTCATCTTCAG
>OZ038517.1:29823289-29838289 GCA_964036315.1 Acanthosepion esculentum | reverse complement strand
AGCTCCAACACATTTTAGTGACAAAAAGGTTTTTACACACTTTGTGTCCAGAAAAGAAAAACATTTGTAATTTGTATGAACACAAGAAAAATTGAATTGTCAGTCGTCTTTAACGAAACATGTATAAAAGTGGGATTGCTACCTAAATACACAATATATATATATATATACATATATATATATATATATATATATATATATATATATATATATATGTATGTATGTATGTATGTATAGTGGACATTGAAGTTTGAAGTTACCCAGTGGCGACAGTCCATTTCATGCTTAAACGCAATCGTCAGGCTATGTGCTTTGTTTTTTTGCTCAAGTAGTTATATATATATATATATATATATATATATATATATATATATATATAAATCAGTGTTGCATTATGAGTAGGCCTATTGTATTATTTTAACGCTGATTTGGGTGGGCAGTAACGGTTATATTTCGAATTATTCTAGTGGAAATAATTTTAGATCCGGATGCAGTTTTCGGTCTATCTTATTTGTTAACTTTTACTTTTTCTTTTCCATCCCGGTTGAAGGTTTCACACACACACACACACACACACACACACACACACACACACACACACACACACACACACGCATGCACACACAGGGTGTGTGTATGTGTGTGTGTGTGTGAGAGAGAGAGAGAGAGAGAGAGAGAGAGAGAGAGAAAGAAAGAAAGAGTGTGTTAGGGAAGGAGGTTGGCCCGATAATTTTCTGCACTTTACCACGTACTTTTTTAATGTAAGACGTAAGCGATCATGCCAAGCACACTCATTCCTCATTCCCTTCATATTTCATTTGTAAGGAGGATGTTCTACTCGAACAGCTTCTTCTCATGAACCGCTACTTTGTGGAATAGACTCCCGAGAGGATGCTTTCCCGATCACTACAATCTTAAACTTTAACCTCATAAAATGAACTTCTGCCTATTATGCTCATACAACTTGCTTCAGTAACCCTTGACCTTTAGTGGCTTGTATTGGATGAATTTTAGTATATGAATAAAATCTTTGTTAAAAGACAGCTGAAATTCCTTGAACACATAATGAGGAAGGACAAGCAACTTGACGTGGTGTAATAGTTAGCAAGCTTGTCCTGCTAGAACAATTACTACTGAGTAGTGAGTTCGATCCTCACTAGGCGCTCCCCAACTTTCGGCCTTGTGCCATATCTAAGCTACGCTTGGAAAATCACCATGAGGAAGGACGTCTTGGAGAACTTGACACTCACAGGGCATATCGCAAGAGAAATAGGGGAAGGCAGCGAGCCATTTACCTGAGGATCTTCTGTGAATGGATAGCGGGACAGGGGCTTCAACAAAGGGAGAAAAACTGCTAAGGGCCACAGGAGATAGGAATCTTTGGAGATTCATGATCGATCATGTCCCGAAGGGACGGGGAACATAGAAAAAGAAGCGCTCATGATTCTCCAAAGATTCTTTTTCTTTATTATCTGGGAATTGCCATAACTTTGCCGTAAAGATATTGAAGTAGTTTGCTGTTGTCTTCTCCACAGTTTTGAATTTTTAATTTCTCTTCTCTTAGAATGGTTCCCATCCAAGGTTAGAGAACTCAGTCTACCCTGCTATTTAACTTATAGACGGAAAGTGAACGTGATTGACTAACCCGAAAACTGAACTCAGCTCGCCGGTTCTACATTCCACCCCGATACCCGTTACACTATCAGCACACCGGCAAATCACAAGTCATCGTGAACCGGGAGTTTGGGTGTACTGGCCTTGTTTAGACTATTAGACACGCCAGATTATCTACCCTTTCCCAGAAACTGTAATTGAAGTTCCACCCAGCAGCGTGGCAGTATAAACCACAGGTGACCTCTGTGGGTGTTGAATAAGCACAAATCTGCCTGAGCAAGCATCTGCAACAGGGATTGGCTAAGTACATGGGAAAAAAGATAGGTACATGGATTTACCTGGTGGCTGAGATAGTTGCATATTCCCCACCGGTACCCGTGCCTGGCGCCCGTCCAAATCCTGGTAAAATCCAGTATGTTAAATGCTAACTCTCCACACTTATAACACTGGCGCAACACAATCTACCTACTTCTCTTTTTATCACATTTGACTTGATGCCTATCATGCTAACCCGAACAAATAAATACCACCCACCCAGAATTATAATATTTTCGAACTACTCGATAACTGTGGTAATTTTTCCCGTTGGTACCAAAATGATTGGCGCAACACATTCTTCATATCTGCCAGATAACACAGAGCTTGACTATGATATGCTTAGATCATAAAATACAAGAAAATCTTTAAGTGTAAGTCTTGGTGGGGAAAAAAGACATAAAACGATGTGTGAGTGTTTAAAATTTCTTTCTTTTTGGGGGGCAGTGGGGTGCTTCTGGGGTGAATTCCATCATTGGAAATAAAATACCCATATGCACGCAAATATACCCTTGCTCTCTCTGACACCTTCGAAAAGGGCGGTGGTACCTGACTTCTCTTTCTTTCACTCACACAGGGACGACCCCCACTCCTCCTCCTCCTCCTCCTCTCTCTCTCACATACACACGCACATACACACGCACTCACACTGCTCATTTTCACCTTACCCAGACCCCTAAGGACAAAAAGTAACAAATAAAAGAAAGAAAGAATAACACCGGTAAACACGCAGATGCATTCGGCTTTTTACTACGACTAGCACTAGATCAACATGTTATTATGACGATAGCTACGTTGTCGTGTGTGTAAAATAGCTTCGTCGACTCCCCCACATTTAAGACCACTCCTACAAATTCTTCTGTCCAACCTGTTCATTTAAAAATAACAACACAAACACGGATGGTTTACAATCATTAGTACCCTTCAGGTAACGCTCTTGCATCAAACAATAACACACCTTTAAATTCGTACGGAAAAGTATTAGTTTAGTTAGTAACTTTAAATGCTGTTAGACGACAAAAGAGAGATGTAAACAATGTTGTCGATAACTTTCCATTGGACTTCTGATTGGTGAAATCATTTTGGAGAAGGCGTGGAAAGGAAGCTTAAAAAACAAAATCAAAATAAGATTAAAAAAAAAAGAAGGTTTTAAAAATAAACGGTAAGAGTTTTATTCGCGTTTACACTGTAAGTCAGCAAAACGTTTAACGGGAAAAAAAAAACATTATTTTTTTTTTTCTAGAAAAAAATGAAAAACGACAATAACAACAACAACAACGTGCAAGTGATTTCGATTTTTCATATTTTTCATTGATGGTGTTTCGTTTTTTTTAAATTCTGAGAAGGATTTTCTGTGTCAATTTTTTGTCTGACTGATATCGAACGGAACTTTAAATACAAATGCGGAGAAGTAGACAGTCGCTAACAATCAGTAAGAAATTTAAAAAAGATTTGATTCGAAGTTGGACTGTTCCTTTTAATAAGAAGCAGCATTTCCTGTAATGGTAAGTATTTTTTCTTTTAAATTATTTGTTTGATGGAATAATAATAATAATAATAATAATAATAATAATAATAATAATAATACAAATGGAGGATATCAATAATTCCAATTGTAGTTGGAGCCTTAGATTTTGTTTGGAAAAAATTCCGATAGACTCATTGAAGGGATTCCTGGTAGACCAAGCCTTAAAGAAATGCAAAAAAAAAAAAAAGTTTTACTCACAAATACAGCTCACACATAACGAACAACTTTATCTATGTAAAATTTTGTGGGATCTTTGTTTTTTCTGTTTTTTTCTACAAAAAATTCTCAATGGAAAATGTCCTGATGCCATTTCTGACCTCAGGTCTTTGGTTGGGACCCGGAAAGAAATGAGTAAAAACACCAAAAACCAAAGGAAATAATAATAATAATAATAATAATAATAATAATAATAATAATAATAATAATAATAATAATAGTACAACTGGAGGACATCAATAATTCCAATTGTAGTTGGAGCCTTCGATTTTGTTTGGAAAAGGTTCCGATAGGCTCATTGAAGGGATTCCTGGTAGCTCGAGCCTTAAAGAAATACAAAAAATTGTACTCACATGTACAGATCACACATTACGAAGGGCTTTAGTTATATAGAATGCATGTGATCTTAGTTTTTTTTTTTTTTTTTTAAATGCTCAGTGGAAAATGTTATGATGCCATTTCTCACCTTAGATCTCTGGTTGGGACCCGGAAGGAAATGAATATACAACAGAAATCAAAGGAATAATAATAATAATAATAATAATAATAATAATAATAATAATAATAATAATAATTGATCAAATATTATCATGAAAGGCTTAATAAATTATAAATAATATCTTATCACCGCCATAAACTCATTTCAAGAAAAGTATTTGATAAATTCTTCAAATATAAAGATCCAAAAACAGAAACAGTAACAATGTGGCTTATAAACACAACCATAATTCCCGTAGTTATAGCTCCTATAACTACTGGAGTAACAGTCATGCTCGGAAGAAGTAAGAAGAATATTGATCTTCACGTTAAGAAAATTCCAGGAAATCCATTTTTATGCGAAATACAAAAGATTGTGTGAATGAGTTGAGTACTGCTCTCATATTTTCTTTTAAAAAACCTCTTTCAATAACTTCCTAAGGGAAAGCAAAGACTTGATTCACTTACCTTAGAATTCAGATATATCACTTGGTAAAGGAGTATATGAAAAGGCAAATGAAAATGAACAAATAAATTACCGTGTGAAGTCAAAAGAAAAAAAAAGGAAACATTTCGCACATTAACTTTACTAAATAAAAGCAGCACGGATATTGAGATTAGTAGAGGACTTGCTGTCACTTGGCCTTCGGGGAAAGCCACTGGTGGAAACATTCATTGAGTGAATAATAATAATAATAATAATAATAATAATAATAATAGTAATAATAATAGTAATAATAATAATAATAATAATAGTAATAATATAAACGCCAGATATCAAAGGAAATCAAAGGAAATAAAAGTAATAATAATAATAATAATAATAATAATAATAATAATAATAATAATAATAATAATAAACCAGAAAAACAGAATGTGCTTTCTTATTGACATGGCAGTTACATGTAACATTGAAGTTCTTCAAGAACTATCAAAATACAAGGATCTTGAAGTGGAAATCTCAAAAATGTGGCACACGAAGACATCAATAACTCAAGTTGTAGTTGAAGCCCTCGTATTGACCTTAGGTCTCTGGTTGGGACCCGGAAAGAAATGAGTATATAACAGCAAACAAAGGAAATAAAATAATAATAATAATAATAATAATAATAATAATAATAATAATAATAATAATAATAATACAACTGGAGGATATCAATAATTCCAGTTGTAGTTGAGCCCTCGATTTGACTGAAAAAGATTCCGATAGATACATTGAAGGGATTCCAGATAGCCCAAACCTTAAAGAAATACACAAAAATATACTCACAAGTACAGCTCACACCTTACAAAGGGTTTTATCTATGTAAAATGTGTGCAATCTTAGGTTGTCTTTCTTTTTACAAAAATATCATGATGCCATTTCAGACTTTAGATCTCTGGTTGGGACCCGGAAGGAAATGAGTATACAACAAAAATTAAAAAAAACAACAATAATAATAATAATAATCTATTCATTGCTGTCACATCTGGTCTGGTGCTTCTGTTCTGTATTTAGAGATTCTTGATAAAATACAAAGACGAGTCTGTAATGTTATCGGTCCTGACCTGGTATCTCGTCTTCAGTCACTTTCCAATAGCCGTAACGTAACTTCTCTGTGCCCTTTCTATAAATATTTTCACGATAATTATTGTGATTAACCTACCTCTATGGTAGCTAGACTTTACGAATTTAAGTGCAGTACTAGATTGGCGGCAAGGTTTCATCATTTTACAGTTGTAAAGGCTACATGTAAGCGTATGTTCTATGCTGACAGGTTATTCAATCGCATTACTCGCTTGTGGAGCACTTTTCCGGCGCCTTGCTTTCCAGTCAAGTTTGATCTTCAAAAATTGAATTGCAATACCAATCATTACATTCTCTCTTTTTAATGTCTGTTCTTTTATTGTTCTCCCTACTTAATAATGTTTTTTTCTTTAAATATTGTGTCATACTCAGTAATTCCCTGCGTCTTAGTGACTTTATTGTCTTGATTGAGGTGAAATGATTTAAAACGATAATAATATTGACAAGGAAAAAGAAAAACAAGAAAATTATGACAGTTTAATCTTTTAGTGCCCATTATTTCATGGAGTGTATAATAATAATAATAATAATAATAATAATAATAATAATAATAATAATAATAATAATATACCTATAACAGGGCACAACAAATCAGACAAATTGGTGGACATATTGGAGGTCCTTGAGTTGTAAGGACTTTTGTTGACACCATTCCTCAAAAACAGAATTTCCATTGATTATGTCAATATGCGACATCCACATAATAATAATAATAATAATAATAATAATAATAATAATAATAATAATAAATATATTATATATTATTTAAAAAAGGTAAAAAATAAATAATAATAATAATAATAATAATAATAATAAATATATTATATATTATTTAAAAAAGGTAAAAAATAAATAATGATAATAATAATAATAATAATAATAAATATATTATATATTATTTAAAAAAGGTAAAAAATAAATAATAATAATAATAATAATAATAATAATAATAATAATAATAAATATATTATATAATATTTAAAAAAAGGTAAAATAATAATAATAATAATAATAATAATAATAATAATAATACAGTGATAGGACAACAAACGAAAATTAAATAGTAAAAAATAAAAACTACAAACAAAAAAATCAGATAAAATATATCTGTTAAAGAATATGACAAAATATATAAATGAGTCTATGAATGTGTCACCAAAAATATGACTGTTATACCAATAATAATTGGAGCACTGTGTACTATCAATAAACGTACGTACAAGAACATTACCAAAATCCCTGGTAGCCCAATCTTACAATTGCTTAAAAAATGCATTAATGTAAAGAAAATATAAACACTGTACATTTTAAGTATCAGTTAACAACAGAATTGGTCAAACAGAATGTTATTATTATTAGTATTAAATAATAATAATAATAATAATAATAATAATAATAATAATAAATTTGCCTCCTTATTGGCATGACAGTCCCTGCAAACTGCAATGTATCTTTGAAGATCTTCAAAAAACTATCAAAATACAGGAACCTTGAAATGTGACGCATGAGGACATTAACAATTCCAGTTGTAGTTGGAGCCCTCGGATTTATTGGAAAAGATTCCAATAGACTCATTGAAGGAATCCCTGGTAGCCCATTCATTAAAGAAATACCAAAAATTGTACTCACAAGTACAGCCAACACCTTATATATCCGTTTTTTTTTTTCAAAATTGCCATTTCTAACCTTAGGTCTCTGGTCGGGACCCGGAAAGAAATGATTATACACTAGAAACCAAGGATATAAAACAACGACAATAATAATAATAATAATACTAATAATAATAATAATAATAACAACAACAACAACACGGGGACATGCCAATTGAAACAGACAGGGAAATAAAACCAACAGACCTGATATTATCATAAAAGACAAGAAATTCAGAAAGTGCATGATTATTGACACAGGTGTACCATCTGAGAGAAACACCTCCATGAAAATTATCGAGAAATTTCCAAGTACAAGGACCTGGGGATCGAGATTAACAGGATGTGAGGAATAAAGACAGAGACTGTACCAATAGTAATCGGAGTACTGGACCTCGTGAGAAAATGAATGTACAATTTTAATAACAGTGTCCCAGGTAACATCAACATACAAGTTGCCCAGAAGATCGCCCTACTAGGAACATCCGATATAATAAGAAAAGTGCCATCAATTAAATGACAATTCTCCTATAGGGCCTAAGGACCATAGTTTGAACCCGTCTCTACAGAATACAAATCAGGAAACATAAAATACACAAATAATGATGATGATAATAATAATAATAATAATAATAATAATAATAATAATAATAATAATAATAATAATAACGATGATGATGGCGCCATTGAAACACAAAGACCTGACCTTATTGTTAGAGATAAGGAGAATAGCAAATGACAAATTATTGACTTTATTGTTCCAAACGATATAAAAGTGTACGCAAAAGAAATTGAAAAGATAGAAAAATACCAGGATCTGTCTCGGGAGCAGCAGAGGCTATGAAGCATAAATGTCAAAGTAGTTCCTGTAGTAATCACTGCTCTTGTCATATTATAAAGACTTACAAATCAAAGTAACAGAAATGTGGAAACTTAAAACTACAATTATCCCTGTTGTGATAGGAGCATTGGATATGATAAAAGAAAGGGTACCGAAAATCACGTGAGTACAATTCCTGGAAACATCAGCACCTCAGCGCTACAAAAGATTACTTTGGGCTGAACTGCACGTATCACCCGCAAAAGACTCTCCATCTAAACAAAACGTCCCAAGATTACTCTCCTACGGTTCACATTTTACTCATAGACCCCGGAGGGGACTTGGTAATTAAGCGCTTAAAATTACTCTCTAGCAAGATGATACCACGCATAATAATAATAATAATAATAATAATAATAATAATAATAATAATAATAATAATCAAAGCCAACCGCCCAGACATTGTTATTAAAGACCACAAACAAAATAAGTGCCTCCTTATTGATATGGCAGTCCCTGCAGACTGCAATGTATCTTTGAAGATATTCGAAAAACTGTCAAAATACAAGGACCTTGAAATAGAAATCTAAAAAATGTGGCACATGGGAACATCAACAATTCCTGTTGTAGTTGGAGCCCTTGGACTGGATGGAAAAGATTCCAGTAGGCTGATTGAAGGGATCCCTGGAAGTCCATGCCTCAAAGAGATACAAAAAACTATTCTGACAAGTACAGCCCACACTTTACGAAGGGCATTATCTATGTAATTATTTTATTTATTTATTTTTTTTTTGCAGTGGAAAGTGTCATGATGTCATTTCTAACCTTAGGTCCCTGGGCGGGACCCGGAAAGAAATGTGTAAACGCCAGATATCAAAGGAAATAAAAATAATAATAATAACGTCTTGATAAGTACAGTCCACACACTAAGAAAAATTTTGTCCATGTAATGTTAGTGATGTTATGGGAGTTAAAAAGAAAATCATGGAATGTAGACATAACAACACATCACTACCTGCCTTAGGTCTTTCCGCAGACTTGGTAGGTAGTGTGACCATAGCAGAAATCGAAATATAATAATAATAATAATAATAATAATAATAATAATAATAATATCAAAATACAAGGATCTTGAAGTGGAAATCTCACAAATGTGAACACATGAGGACATCAATAATTCCAATTGTTATTGCAGCTTTCGAATTGATTGGAAAAAGTTCCGATAGGCTCATTGAAGGGATTCCAGGTAGACGATGGCTTTTAAAGAAATAGAAAAAAATTGTACACACAAATACCGCACACACATTACGAAGAGATTTATCTATGTAGAATATGTGTGAACAATGATCAGTGGAAAATGTCATGAAGCCATTTCTAACCTTAGGTTTAATAATAATAATAATAATAATAATAATAATAATAATAATAATAATTATAATAATAATAATAATAATAATAATAATAATAATAACAACAACAACATACAAATTATATATGAATAACCATCACTATATTAACCTCCTCCCTGGTCTATATAGTTATCTATTTTCTTATTGCCTGAGTCTTTGAAATAAATTTTATGATGAGTTACAAAGTTTATTTTGGGTCCTCTTACTCTCCTCGTGTTATAATTTACTAGAGTTTTGTGTTATGAGCACGTCAATGCTAGTCGTCAGTATATGAAAACACTTTACGGAATACCAGAAAAATGCTGGCATCCCACATTGTACCCGCCTGACGTCCGGGTGCAATATAACCTCTGCACTCTCAGAAGCCAGTGTTTTAGTAAGAGCTGAAATTTCGAATGTAGATTGCATTTGTAAAGCAAAATCAGACCTCTCCACTTATTGGCGCTAGACAATCTCCCTAACCTCTACTTCCATTTTCTCTCCTACATGAGTAAATAATGTAATATTATGTGTTAGAAAATACAGCTGTTTGTTTTGGTTTTGTTTACATTTTTTTTATAGAAATGCCATGCCCCTTTAAGCACTTAAAAGATCATGGCTCTCCACAGATTCCAATTCTTTATTATCTGTGAATTGCCATATATTCTTGGGAAAGATAGCGAAGAGATTTCCCGTTGCCTTCTCCAAGGTCTTGAATTCAGAGCTGTCCTTTCCTTAGACTAGCTACCAGTCAAAGCTAGAGAGCCCAGTCTACTCTTTTATTTCACTCATAGCTGGGACGAGAAGAAATGGATCATAATTTTACCAAGGGGAATAGCACAAAAGTGAACGTAACTACTAGGTCATAATTTGAACTCGGATCGCCGATTCCACTTTCAACGCCAATAACCGTTACATTACACTTTTATATATATATATATATATATATATATATATATATATATATATATATATATATATATATATATATATATATATATATATATATATATATATATATATATATATATATATCAATTGCATACAATATAAACACATCGTACATAAATACGCACACATACATGCACTCATAAGAGGGCGTCTGCTTAGGTTGGGGGCAAACAGGTCATATGAAGTCTTCCCCCGCCACACACACACACACACACACACACACACACACAGGGCTGGATCAGCAGGCCATTATAAGTAAAAATGAGTGGAAGGAAGGTCATTTTACCTATTCTCTTTCATGTTTATACTCAATAAAGAATAATGGTGCGGTAGGATTGTTTTTTATGTAACCCCAATTTTATGTTCCCATATAAAAGAAAAAACTATCGTCATTAGCTGATGCTTGTGTAACAGGTTTACCATTAAGATCGCTTCCCTTTTGCTTCCTCCCAAACCCCCGGGAAAAGTGGCTGCGAAATCTAGTACACACACACACACACACACACACACACACACACACACACACACACAAACACACACACACACACACTCACACATAAACACACATACACATGTGCATAATTCCTGTCCGCATGGAAAATATCAATGTTACTGTTCAAATATGCGTAGAAATTTATATACATTACACGCAATGTTGGATTTTGGTGTACGCTAAATTGTCCCAATCCGCAGGAGCATAAAAAAGGGATTTAGAATTTTTGGAGGGACTTTTAAAGGTATTGAAGACTTTTTTTTAAAGTTTAGTTCCATTTGTATAATTTTCTTTTCTTTTCTCATCAAAAATAGAGTTGCCAGATAAGGAGCTACCGTAAATGATGTTAATAATAATAATAATAATAATAATAATAGTAATAAATATATATATATATATATATATATATATATATATATATATATATATATATATATATATATATGTTGGAAATTACTTTTATTCTAGAAATGCATTGGGAACGATTTTACTATAGGAATGCATTGTAAATGATTTTTACTATAGGAATGCATTGGAAAATCATTTTTGCTATAGACATGCATTGGAAAATATTTTTTACGATAGCAATGCACTGGAAAATAATTTTTACTATAGGAATGCATTAGAAAATGGCTTTTAATATAGGAATGCATTGGAAAATAATTTTTAATATACGAATGCATTGGAAAATGATTTTTACTATAGGAATACACTGGAAAATAATTTTTACTACAGGCATGCATTAGAAAATGGCTTTTAATATAGGAATGCATTGGAAAATGATTTTTACTATCAGAATGCAATGGAAAATATTTTTTACTATAGGAATACATTTGGAAATGCTTTTATTATAGGAATGTATTGTAATTAATATTGAGGAAGGAATGCATTGAAATTGGAAGAGTTTTTTTTTACTATTGGAATGCATTGGAATTGAATTTACTATAAGTATTGATTGCAAATGCTGTCCGATTATAAATATATATTGTTTTTTTTCCCTAGGACTGCACTGAATATGATTTCGCTATAAGAATACATTACAAATGATTTTACGATAGGAATGAATTGGAAATTATTTTTATTACAGGAATGCATTGGAAATTATTTTACTGTGGTAGGGTTGCCAAATTTAGCTACTTCTTTGGAACACTAATAAATATACAATTTCACTACTTGTTACTTTGGTGGTAACCTTTAAAATAAACTGGAAGAAATTTGAGAAAAATAATCAATTAAAACTGAGTAGCTCGCTTGACATTAAAGTGTCGTCAAATTCGCTACTCGGAACACAATTTGGCCACAACACCTTCAACCGAACCATTCTGTTGCTTTGAAAATAAACTCTATCGAATGTGAATAACAAAGCCGTCCCTGGTAAGATTCGGACTTGGTTTCCTGACTTTGACTGTTATAGTATCTCATCGTGTGCCATGTTTTCTTTTTCAGGGTGTGACTGATCATGGTTGTCCACAGCTTCTTATCGTTTGTTGCTTTCAACAATGCTCTTTTACGATTCGTTTTGGTTTTGAGCTTCTTCTGTCACCATCCTTTTACTCAGAATTACCAAAAATATTGCTCGATGCTTCGCTCCGTTTCTCTTGCTCTTGTATCGTGTTAAATTATCCAAATCTTCTTTCGTCATATCCCTTCCGGACAAAGGTGATCATGACTCTCCACTATTTCCTTTTCTTTGTTATATGTGAATTGCTATGACTTCTTGGGAATTATAGTGGATTGATTTCCCATTATCTCATCTACCGGTTTGAATCCAGAGTTGTCATTTTCCTAGACTGGCTACAACCCAAGGTTAAAAACCTAATTTACCCTGCTGTTTAACGTATACGGTATACTTCTCCGTATAAGACGGCTCATACATCTTAAAAATTACCCCTAATTTTCGTCCAATACAACAGTTAGAAAAAGCTAACCTTAAATCATGTGGCGTATCGGCACTAGTAAGTAGGTTAGTATGTTTCCGCCATGGTTCACGGTAGGCTACCAACTGCCTCGGTATGGTAACTGCCGATGTAGATAATTCTAGTTGAAATAATTCATATTATAAGGCTGTACTTAAGTTATAAATGTAATAAAACTACTTTTACTTCTTGATTTCACATTGAAATGCAATATTCAAGAGATGATTACACAACATTTTGCAACAGTTCCACTAAGTGGCACCCACAAATAACAAGTAACGTAAACAAATCTTTCATTCTTGATTCGCAGAGTTATGCCTGCGTTCGCATCAATTATTATTTCTCACAGTAGTGGTAAATAAAACCATTTAAGATAACATGCAATCTATAGTTCTTATTAAAATTCATTATCCTTGTGGTGTTAAATAACAACAACATTTAGTATAATATGCAAAGTTTATAATATGCAAATAACATACGTTATACGGTATATTTTTTGAGATGTTAAGCAACAAGACATTAAAGATGTCATGAAATCTTTATTTCTCATTACAGAATAAAAAAAAGACACCAACATATATAGTTAAACTCTTCAAAATTATTATGATCATCACTATCTAATGCAACGAGCTCATCATAAACATCGTCATTTACAGTTTCGTCGTATGGGTGCCAGTCATAGTTTGGCGAATCAGCCTCGGTTTCATTGTCAGTCATACAGCATATCATCTTCTACTGCAATGAAGATACCGCCATTTTTTAAATGATTTGACAACGCATTCTACTTTTACGTTTCCCCAAGCCTTTATTATTATTCACACAAAATATCTAGTGGTGCAGCACGCATTGCTCCACCGTTTGTATAAGATTTTCCCCCATCCATCATCCAACTGTTCCACTCTTCTCTCAATTTATCTTCAAATGGTTTGTTTATAGCGATGTCTAACGATTGCAGTATAGAGGTGAAACCGCCTGGTATAACAACAATATCAGTATTAGTTCGTGGTAAGCTGGTTTTAGCTTTGTCTGTTACGTGCCCACGACCAATACACAATACGTTCCTTTCATATTCTACCTGACCGTCTATTCCAAATATTATCAATCCATAATTTTACACCTTCCTCATCCATTTATCCTTTTTCGTGGAAATGGACGAATAAGACTGAAGAGAAATTAATTTTAGGTTTGAAAATCAACATTGCTCTCATATTCGTACCATCAGCTATGCACCACCGTAAACCTCGTCATTTCATGATCTGTACCTTTAAACAACACCGATTTTAACTCGTTGACAGCTACTATTTTGTTAGCCAAATTTTAATGGGGTTTCATCTATATTTCCAATACATGATAATGGAAACTAATGCCTTTGTCTCAGCCGAATAATAAACTGGTGAAAACCTGTAAATTGATATTTAAGGTCACTTGGGAGTTTTTGAGCGATTTTCGTCTTTTGTCGTATGACAAGATTTCGTCTATTCATAAAGCAATTACACCGGCCTAGTGTTGCTTTAACATTTTTACTTTATTCTTGGTTTTCGCTTACCCCATTTTAGTGCATATGCTTTGATTTTATTTCTTGTCACCATATAGCCATCATGTCTTTGTTCCAGTACCCATTTTGCAACATGAGTTTCTGAATACAAGACAAGAAGTTTCTTTTCTCATTGTGCATTTCTGCTTTGGCATCTCTCTTAAAATATTTTCATTCTTTCACCGGTGTCTTACCATCACCAGCGTTACATCGAATAATCTAGCAGCAGCGCAATTGTTCGATTCTTTCAATAACTTTCAATTTGAAATTTGCTACACACTTTCCTCGTTTCAAAGATAAAAAAAACAATTACTATAATATATTATGTAAACGATCGTATTGTCATAAGCGGTACTTTGTTGATGGAATTTAAGAGACGTTCAAAGGCTATTAGCGTTTCAGGCATATGAACGCACCTTTTTGTTTTCGCGCGTCTGAACGCCACTTTTTGTTTAAATTCGTACGAGTCGTAAGAATGAACTCGTTATTGTTATTTTTATAAAGATTCATGTTAATACTTTATATTAGTTTA
>OZ038517.1:29790789-29818289 GCA_964036315.1 Acanthosepion esculentum | reverse complement strand
AAATAACACCCGCTTTATTTTATATTCGTAAGAACCATTAAGTGTCCTCTTTAATCAAATATGTATAACAGAAGGATTGCTGCCCAAATACAGAATATATATATATATATATATATATATATATATATATATATATATATATATATATATATATATATATTCTGTATTTGGGCAGCAACAGAAGGATATATATACAGAATATATATATATATATATATATATATATATATATATATATATATATATATATATATATATATTCTGTATTTGGGCAGCAACAGAAGGATTGCTGCCCAAATACAGAATATATATATATATATATATATATATATATATATATATATATATATTCTGTATTTGGGCAGCAAATACAGAATATATATATATATATATATATATATATATATATATATATATATATATATATATATATTCTGTATTTGGGCAGCAACAGAAGGATATATATACAGAATATATATATATATATATATATATATATATATATATATATATATATATATATATATTCTGTATTTGGGCAGCAACAGAAGGATTGCTGCCCAAATACAGAATATATATATATATATATATATATATATATATATATATTCTGTATTTGGGCAGCAATCCTTCTGTTATATATATATATATATATATATATATATATATATATATATATATATATATATATATATGAATGAATAATGTGAGTAAAAGTTTGTCACTTAGTCGATTGATTTTACCTTCAGCATCCCGACTCCAGAGTTTGAACCTCTTCGTCCACTCTTCAGGGGTATCAGCAATTTACGGCTGATATTTTTCCGATTTTTTCCTTTTATGCATATTTAGCATCGGTGTAAATCTCCTCTGTATTCCCTGTGTTCATGTATGCACTTTTGGGCTCGCAAGCGCTCGTCTGCTCCGGTTTGCATACGTGTAGAGAGTCGTGATCATTTTTCCCTTTCCTTCGTTTTTTTTTTTTTCACTTTATAGTCGTTCATTTACCCTTCTTTCTTTTTTTATCTCCTTTTTGTTTTCTGACTGTTGCTGATTTTGTCTGGTTTGTTCCGACTGTAGATATGTGACCAATTTTTATTTTTATTTATGAGCTTCTTTTCATTTTTTTTTTTTTTGATAGGGAAGTGGTATTCCATTTTTTCGTCCTCCAGGACTTCATCGGACTAAATTTGTTATGTTCATAATATAATACCTTTTAATTAGATACCGATAAACCTAAGCAAAATAACATTTTTAATAACATCAGCTTTATTTTATACTTGTAGAAATCATTATCATAGGCCTACCTACTTCGTTTCAGGTCGTCTTATATTAAGGATTTCAGATATAATTACAAAAATTTGCGTAGATTTTAGGTCTCTTCTTCTCGTCGCCTTATATGTGGAAATATGCGATGCATGCAGTGAAACCTTGGTTCACAAATTTAATTCGTTCCTGAAGGCCGTTCGTAACCCGAAATGTTCGTAAAACGAAACTATTTTTCCAATTGGAATCAATGAAGAAAAAAATTCACATTGCAATAAAATTGGAAAAGAAAAGCGGCACAACACACGAATGTATACAACACGGCGGTCGACTCAGAAATTATTCCGTTTGTGTTAACTCGGTTCGGCTATGTCGTTCGAGAACTGAAAATTTGTCCGATAACTGAGGTATTTACATCGCTAATTTTCTGTTCGAAAACCGATTTGTTCGACATGTGAGACGTTCAACAACTGAGGTTCCTCTGTATATAGAAAAAATCCCACTTATTTTTTTTTTATTTCTCGTCTCATCCTGAAAAGACACAGGCGTGCCCGAAAATTCCCATTTTTAGCGTCTTTCTCATCATTTGGTTAAAATACCTCCCAATATGGAATAATTATCATCAGTCTTATTATCAGTATAATTATTATTGTTGTTTTTACTCTCTTGAATTTCTTTTATCAGCCTCTATATATATATATATATATATATATATATATATATATATATATATATATATATATATATATATATATGTATATATATGTATATATATGAGCTAAAAGCCTTTCAGCTTCCCTTCAAATATATATATATACATATATATACATATATATATATATGTATATATATATATATATATATATATATATATACATACATATATATATATATACATATATATATTACTCTTCAAGTAAATTATATATAAATATATATATATTATATATCAAGTATATATATATATATATATATATATATATATATATATTTCACTCTTCAAGTAAATTGAATTGAATTGAGCATTATTCTTCAAGTAAATTGAATTGAGTTCCCCGAGCCACTGGCGTATTTCGTATAGTGAAATACGTTAAAGTTCCTTTCCTTTCTGAAACGATGTGGGACGATGGCCTAGTGGTAAGATATCTGACTGCCAAATCAGTCGGGTTTCGATCCCGGCTTGAAGCAATCGGATGTCTAGCTACACTGTGATACAGTGCAATATATTGCAATATATATGCAATCGATGACTATATATATATATATATATATATATATAGATAGATAGATAGATAGATAGATAGATAGATAGATAGACAGATAGATAGATATTCTCTCGAAAATTTAGCTCTAGAGGTAAGATATCTGACTGATGTCACTGAAGCAATCGGCCGTCAATGTGGATGACTATATATATAATCATTTCATCCCAAGCAAGGCGGGAATCCAAATTGTACACAGGGAGTTACAGTGAGTGTAGCAAGGAGAAAAGACAGGATATAGAGGAAAGAATAAAAGCTGAACGGGGTTCAAGGATATAGAAGATAGTGATTGACGTTGCATTTAAATTTTTGAAAGTTGTAGTTATCAGGGAGTTCCAAGCCGGGAGAAAGAAACTGTTATTGTAGAAGTGGTGGTTACATTTACCTAATTCAACACCAAAAGTGTGGGACCTAGATGCCAGTCTAGTTGCACGCTTAAACGGACCTAGTACGGTCACCAGGGAAAAAAGCTCGTCAAAGCAGTATCCATTAAAATATTTGTAGAAAAGACAGAGGGAAGCCATGTCACGTCGGTAGGAAAGTGACTAAAGTCAAGATGCCAAGTCAGGATTGATTACATTGCAGATCCTTCTTTGGATTTTGTCAAGAACCTCAAGATGAATAGCAGAAATACCAGGCCAGATATGGCAAAAGTATACAATGCGCGGACGAATGGTAGATTTGTAAATGTGAAAGATTGACTCTGACGAGAAAAACTTTCTGGTACGACAGAGTGACCCAACTTACCTTGCAGTAGATGCAGCTATTGATTCGATGTAAGCGTTTCGCTTCAAGTCAGTTGAGAACATGAGGCCAGGAAGGCGCAGTGTGTTGCTCTCCAGGAGTCTAGTATCAACCATGCTGATGGCGAACCACAAATTTAGGAGTCATTTCCTGCCCCAGTTAACCACTGACTGGAGGTCCTTTTCAAGAGCAGCGGCCAGGTTGACTTTGTCAACTCTGAGAGATTTTCTATTGAGACAGGAGTAAATGGTAGTGTCATCTGCATAAATGCCTACTTGGGAACTGATGACATCAGGAAGATCATTGATGGAGATCAGAAACAGCGTAGGGTCCAGGACAGAGCCTTGGGCAACACCCGCGTTCGTGTGAAAGGATTTGGAAGCGGACCCGTTTAAAACGATCTTCATTTGACGATTTGATGAGAATTATTGTATTAAATTAAACACACGTTAGGTAATACTGTAGGTAATTGCGTAGAAGACCGGCGTGCCAAACCCTATCAAACGCCTTAGAGCTAATCTAGAGCCTTCGCCGTTATTATCAAGAGTTTGATATACATATTCAGTGATGGCCATTAGCACATTAGATCTGGCAAATATATTGTTTGTCAGAGATTATGTCGTGAAAGGTATGATGCTTAACCATGTAAGCATTGATTAAAGCCTCGGATAATTTGCTGAAAAGTGAGCGATAGTTAGAGGAGTCAGGAGGTTCTTCAGAGTTCTTAAATACACGAACTACAGAGGAGGACTTCCAACAAGCTGAAAAGCAGGAAGCAGTGAGGCAATACTTGTAGAATTTGGAGAGAACTGGAGCCAGCTTTGGGAGCATATTTCTTTAGGATGGCGGATGGGATCCAGTCACTTCTGCTTGCTTTATGGGAGTTCCAATAAGCAGGAAAGCCGGAAGCTGCGTGGCAATAGTTGGAGAGTTTAGAGAGAACTGGAGTCAGCTCGGGGGCACATTTACTTAGGACGACGGCTGAGATCCCGTAACCTCCACTTGTCTTATGGGAGTTTAATTTAGAAATAATATTGGAGACCTGTGATGGGGTAATGCACATATCACTCAGTAGAGCCTCTGTTCTAGGAGGGAAATCAGGTGTAGGTACTCCAATTGAGTCAAGTGTTGAGTCAGAGAAGAATTTCCGAGAAAAGCATTCAGCCTTATCTGCTGTAGACGTCGGGAATTCGAGGAGGGATGGAGGATTTGCTGTTCTTCAGCAAACTCTTGCAGAGCCGCCAACAATCTCTAGAACTTAACATGCGTGATGCGTGATGCTATACGTTGTTTCATTTTATCAGCAGACAGTAATTTCGCTTCTTTGAGGACACGCTTGCACTCGCTACGAGCAGAAACAAAAAGACGTTTTCTGCAATCAGACATGCCGCTCTGGTACAGCCGGAAAAAATGATTCCTGTGGGCTATAGCGTCTACGTATGCAGGTAAGAACCAAGGAGAGGAATGCGATTTAACTTGTTATTCCTTACTGGGAAGAGGATCCCAAACTGGAATTTATGAATTGGATTATTAAAAACTGCACTCCAGGATTGGTGGGGGGGTTGTTCAAGAAGGAAGTCAAGGAAAGATTTCCAATCCGCACGTTGATAAAAGAAAGATATTCTGTTGGTAGGAGGTTCTTGGTTGGTAGAGGAAAGGAAAAAAATGTTTACAGACACTTTCGCATGATCAGAGTTGCCAAGAGGGTAGGGCTGCAAAGTACGACATGAGTCCGGAATAGAGGTAAAACAGAGACCTAAAAGAGTAAAATGAGAAAAAACTTATTAAACAAAGCGCGTCCATCGGCAAGATACGAGTCCTCCTCCGCCTTTTCTGATCCGTGTTTTTTTTAAAGTTCGACTACAAAGTGCTTCACTATCAAGCAAAGTTCTGTTTGTATTTAAAGTCCAATCACTTGTTCATCGGGCACATTTTCATTAATAGGTTTTCTCGGCCGGTATATATATATATATATATATATATATATATATATATATATATATATATATATATATATATGTGGTGCAGTTCAATTTATATTACAATGAATGGTTCATTGTAATATATATATATATATATATATATATATATATATATATATATATGTTTATCTGTGTGTGTGTGTGTGTGTGTGTGTGAAATAAAAAGAAAGAACAGTAAGATATATAATCCTGTGTTCTTATAGATATTTTTATTTTTACAAAATAGTGCTCAATGTAAATTTACAAAGCATTAATATTATAAATTAACTGATTTAAAATGTTTTTTCGTTACACAGTAATAACAATGTTTCAAAAATGTAAGCTAAAAGCTTCGAATTTAATTTTGTAATTAAATTAAAAACATTAGTTCCATTTCATCCTCAAGCGAATTTTGGAATAACTTATTTTTAAATTTACTGAGTTTTAAATGCACGGCAAAAATTCATAATTCACTGTTTCCAAGGATATAGAGAAATCCACTCATCCAGACAAGGGGTGGTGGCGTGTTCATTTTAATTAACTTTTGTTGTATCAGTTATTAGTTACGTTCGAAAAAGGGGTTATGTTTAGGGATGGGTAGGGATGTATTTTTCAACAAATTCTGATATCCGTTAAATACATGTCGTCTGGGTTTTTTAAAATTTTATTATTAACGGCAAAAAATTCTTACGGCATTTTTTCTATTTGTATGCTTAAAGATTTTTTGGGGATGTTTAGGTTAGAATACGTTTTATTTAACTACAATTTTAAAATATTTTCACTTTTAATTTTTAATAGACTATATTTCTTTTTAAAACAAGTAAGTGTATTAGAATTACTTACAGTATGTAAAATTATTTTTTCATATCAAGTATAAGTATATATATTACCAGGTCACATTTTTAAAAATTTTATATTTAAATATTATTTAATTAAAATTTATGACAATGATGGCAAAAAATAGCTAATTTATTTCTCTGATTCAGTAAAATTTTATTTTTTATAAACTTAGTAATGTATAGTTTCTCATGTATGTACAAAGGACATGGGTCATTTAATGGCCTACATATTCTAGCTTTTCATATTGATTTCATTTTATTGTAGGTGTTTTATTGAATTCTTTTAAGTGCTTGAAGTACTTTGAGGGAGGTGTTAAGGTTAGAATACGTTTTATTTAACTACAATTTAAAAAGATGTTTAGGTTAGATTTCGTTTTATTTAACTACATTTTTAAAAAACAATTTAAAATATTTTCACTGTTAATTCTAATAGACTATATTCTTTTTAAAAAAACAATTTAAAATGTAAATGGAATTACTTACAGTATATAAAATTATTTTTTCACATCAAATATAAGTATGTATATTACCAGGTCGCACTTTTTAATTTTATTTTTAAATATTATATAAGGAAAATTTTTGACAATGACGGCACAAAATAGCTATTTCATTTCTTTGATTCAGTAAATTTTAATTTTTTATAAACTTAATAATATATAGTTTCTCATGCATACACAAAGGACATGGGTCATTTAATGACCTACATATTCTAGCTTTTCTTATTAACTTCCATTTTACTGTAGGTGTTTTATTGGATTCTTTTAGGTGCAAGAAGTACTTTGAGAGAGATGTTTGATTTTTATATTTATTTATCCTAAATGAACTTTGATATTGGTTGAACCTTTTTTTGAACTCATGGCTTGTGCAACCTATATATATATTTATGTTTTCAGGATTTTCAATAGAAGATATATTGCATTGGTATGCTAATGATTCCTTGCGACATTTATTTTGTAGAGGACAGTTATGAGGGTTTCTACAGTTACATAATTTTTGTTTATCCTCATCAGTTTTTATTTTTATTTTTCCATTGTCTAAAATTTTTTGGTTCTGGTATAAGTGTTTATTTAAGATATTAGCATTATGTTTCTTAATCATTTTTTTCTAAATTTTCAGTGCAGCTGTAACTTAATTTTAGTGTATTTTTATTGAAAATAGTACTTAGTTTACTTTCACTGGGAAAATGCTTGACTATTAAAGCGAGGAATTTTTGTCCTAATTTGTACTTTACCATTTGGTTGTATGGGGGCGTATACCAAATTATTTTTCTACTTCTATTTTTTCTATGCTTTCCATTTTCATTTTTAATATAAGTTAGTTTTGGGGTTTTGTAGCCACTATCTTTTAGAGCTTTATTATAGAAATTAATATGTTCATCGAAAATCTTGTCATTTGCTGAATTTGTACTTATTCTTTTTCGGATAGATAAAGGTATATGCTTAATTATAGATGGGGGTGATTTGATTTAGGGTGTATATATAAAGGATTAGTATTGGGTTTTTTATAAGGTGTGTATGTTTTTTTCTTTAAATCTAATGTTATATCAAGGAAGTTAACTTTTTAATTTAGTGGTAACCGTAATTTTTAAGCTCATGCTTTTAAATTCTTTATATAATACCTTTCTAATTTTATCTATTTTGAAGTTAGTAGAGTTTCTAATAACCATAAGACCATCGTCTCTGTATAAACCAATGTCAGTTATATTAATATCACGGCGCGCTGTAAGGTTGTATAATATAAAAAGACCTATGAGATCAGAAGACTCAGCTGAGTCTAGTGATCTCATTGTGATGTCAAAGTGGTCATATGAATTCTTTATCCATTGCTCACCTTTATGTATCAGTACCGATTTTTTTCACATTTACAATAATGTTCTCTTCTTCTTATGTATATCCGTGTACTGGGTGGCAAAGTCCAATGCATTCATGAACAGTTCTTTAGATATTGATTGGCAATAATTTTCAATATCAAACTGCATTAGTGTACAGTTGTTTTTTTCCTTTATACAAGTAAACCAGTTTATATATATATATATATATATATATATATATATATATATATATATATATATATATATATTACGAATTATATTTCTGGTAAACAGTGACCGAGCACAACCATCAGTTCCATGATTTCGCGCAATCGACTGGCGGTCGGCAGTTGTAATGCGAAAATGGAACTTTTATTCCACACGGCAAAACTCACCTGGAGGTCGGGAACACCCATCCGGACAAAATCAAATAAAACCGTAAACACAAAATTGTGTCCCCCATTCCCCACCAAACAGAAATTGTTTGCCGGTGTCGCAAAATGTGCTCTATGCCACACGGAACAATGAAAGCACGATCACGAACCCATTTTTGTAAATGTTCAGTTCACTTGTGGGGCAAGACTTTCTGGCCAACCTAATATATATATATATATATATATATATATATATATATATATATATATATATATATATATATATATATATATATATAGCATACATTGAAACTATATTTCTATCATATATATAATAAACAATTATAAAATGACATAAACCAATATGCAGCCAACAAGGATAATAACACTCGAACATTCAGAAAATAAAATCTTGTTTTACGACAATAACAAACCGCTGTAGCTTTTCAGTCATCTTTAACGAAATATGTATAAAAGAGGGGTTGCTGCCCAAATATACAATTACATATGTATATTTAACGTGTACATGTTTTTTGGGGGGTGGGGGGTAAATGTAGTCTTTTTTATTTACTGTTTTTGTTTTCCTCCGTTGTCTGTCACATCCTGTGTGGTGTATTGTGTTTATGTGTTTGTGTGTATCTCTGTGTACGTGTAATTTGAATAAATTTTAATGTCAAATTGTCAGAGAGACATCTTACTTGTTAATTAATTTAATTAATCCTTAATAGTCAATGTCAATGCCACGAAATAATCATTTGTTATCTATTGTCAGAAACACGGAATCTTGGCATTGTCAAACTGATGTCACAAAGTTTTAAAGGGGGAAATAAAAGGTAATTGCAAAAACCAACACATCAATGATAACATAAATCTTTATTATTAACGTTAATGTCGATGTGTTTCATCTTTGTCTGTCTGTTTGTCTGTCTGACAGTCTATCTATATATCTAACTCAGTCCGTTCATTATCTATCTATCTATCTATCTATCTATCTATCTATCTATCTATCTATCTATCTATCACAGTCTGTGCTCATCTATCTATCTATCTATCTATCTATCTATCTATCTATCTATTTCAGTATATTCATATCTATCTATCTATCTATCTATCTATCTATCTATCTATCTATCTCTTTTCAGATCTATCTATCAAACTTTTCATATCTATCTATCTATCTATCTATCTAATCTATGTAGCGTTTAATATATGTCATTTAGTTAGGATGTAAAAGTGTGGATCTTTTACAGGAATGTGTCAGTGGATATATTTTGATTATACACTTACATACGCGTATCTTTGGTCAAACTGCTATCTCGTCGGATTTAAGAGAAAAAGCCTAAACCGGACAAGTGATCCGTGACGGCTTTCCTACTAAAATGCGGTCGCACCAAGCTAATGAACAAACGTTTCAAATGTAGCTTGTAACTCACCGGATGGCACCTGGCGCAGTCACCGGGGTGTGTCGTCTCGCAGACGCCATTTGTGGTCAGTTGACGGGCATTAATCAAAATGGCTACCCCACCACCACCTTTTTTTTCTTTATCTTTTCTCCCATTTTTTTTTAATGTTTTCTTTTCTCGTCGGTTTTCTTCCTCTATCAACATTCATCTATTTCAATGAAAACTTTTCTCCATCAATCGCTTATGTAATAAATTTTTAACAACCCCCGAACCCCGATCAGAGCTTAGCCGTATGTACACTCAAAGAGACAAAAAAAGCAGGAACAATCATTTCAGTTTTCCTTAAGTTTTACTTGAAAGCTTATTGGGGCATTTTATTTTCTTTATATAGTCTATTTTCTTATTTTACTATTTATATAGTCTATTTTCATATATAAGAATACAGATGAATTTGGCTAGATTGAAAAAAAATTCTTTCAGAAAGTTTTGAAACTTCCTGCGTTTCTCGATTCGTGCGCATGTGTAAACATGGCAACGTCAACAAAGCCCAATCCGATAAAATCTTAAAGGATGAAACGCGTCACAAATAAACTTTTCCAGTTTGTCATATTTTTCTAAATAGTCTATTTTCTTTCTTTCTTGTTTTTATCTTTTGTTCTCATGTGGATTTTTTTTCTGTTCAGCCTTTTTTTGGTGGCTAAAGGTGGGGCCGGTAAAACTATGTTGTTTGATTTACACTATTTACATTGTTTGGACCGTTGTCCCCATCTTTATTGCAATATTTACGACGTTTTGGCCGCTGTGCCCTCCGGTTTTACCGAACCCTTTATTTATTCCATGGGGATAGATTGTTCTATTGTTCTAATTCCACGTGCCATGTCATTTTTGGATATCCCAGTTTCAGTTAATAGCTCTTGATAGCTCATCTCTCCATGTTATTTCCCCTCTGATGTGGCTCGATATTGAACTCATAATTTTTTGGGTCAAGTCACTTTTATATCTTTCAGCCAATACTTGAATAACAAAAGATATTTGTCGAAAAGAATTGCAATCTTGCCTTATTTACGAATCCCGAATTCTCATTTTAAAATAGATCAAAAGTTTTCTGTCTTTTTGTTTTGAAAAAAAAAACAAATCTGAGTACGTACTTAAAAAGAAAACAAACATGTGGCAAAGTCTAACATTCGTACTCATAAAAAGTACACTTTGTCAAAGAACAGTTTTTTTCTTGGCGGTTTTTCTCTTAAATCATTTTTATTGATTTAAAAAGTTATTTTTACAATTTCAGTAAAGCCTAAACTGGATTTAAGCATTCTTTTTATTTTCTCAAGAATTGACAAAATTGATTTACTATATTTACAAATCAAAATTTATTTATATATATTTAACACGCAATATTGATTTACTATATTTACAACGCAATATTTATTTACTAGATCTACAAAGCAATATTGATTTACTATAAAGTTAGAACTATGAAAGTGTGTGGGTGGTATGGTGCTTTCTGAGCGCAAGTGCTTGTAGTCTCTAGTATTGCAGCATAGTGTAGTGGTGTCATTCTCACTTCCAGATATAGACACCATCTTCGGAGAGAAAAGCGAGACAGAGTGCGTAGGTGCTATACCGTGGAAACTGGGTACAAGCCAGACTGTAAGGGATCTCGGAGTAGATTGGAATCCCAGAGATACAGTATGCCAGAAACAGCGGTATATGGAGACGCTCTGACACTTACCAATCCAACCACCTGCTACCTTGTCGGTCCTAACTCTTTAGTCAAAAAGACTACAAGAAGGTAACTTCAAAAACAAATCCACCTCACATGTCGTCTCGAAGAAAGGAACTGGCCCGTCCCCCTCTTTCGAGCCACAACAGGAAATAATGGCCACCTTGGGCTCAGTACAATGGTTTGAATAAACACACTGGGACACAGTACGGCGCCGTGGACCGCTATGATTTCGGACCATACCCCTCATGACTGTATCACCCACGGCACTTCAGACAACGAACTATGAAAACGATTATTTTATTCACAAAATTATTACCATGACAAGAAAATTTAACAGTATTTACATTAGTCGGACTATTGTCCTCATCTTTGTCGCCATATTTGTCACAATGTTTCGGCCGTTGTACGCTCCGGCCTTCTTCAGGTCGTTGGAATTTCGAACTGAACCCTTTATTTCGATCACTGGGGTAGACTGTTCTAGTTCTAGACAGACTCTGAAGAAAATTTAAATAAACACATAACGACGAGTAACTGTAATTATACATTTTGAAAAAAAAATTTTTTTTTTCTGGGCATTTCTTTTGTTTGCTCTCGCCATATAAATTCAATAGGACAATTTGATAGCATCTGGATTTATGTCTCTTTTTCTGGTGAATTGACAACGAAATGTTAAAGACTGTCTATAAGATTGTTTATTTAGAAAAATAGTGTTTAGCATGTTTGTTGTTCGTTCTTGAAAAGGAATGTATAAATCTAGTTTCATATGTTTGGGCTTCGTTAAAATTCTAAAATAGCTTTTAAAAACAATTACAATTGCCGAGTGTTGATTGTTTCGGCCAATAATATAAAATAATATATCTAATCTAATATAATAATATAATATCTAATCTAATAATCTAATCTAATATCTGATCTAATATCTAATGTAATAGTATAATATATCTAATATAATATAATAATATAATATAATATCTAATATAATAATATAACATTTAATAATAGAATATAATAGAATTTTTAATCTAATTTTTTGATCTAATAATATAATATAATATCTAATCTAATGTAATATAGTATAATATCTAATCTAATCAAATATAATATAATATTTGTAATGTTATCAATCCCGAGTTGGCATTCACACTGCCGTAAGGTAACTTCCTTCTCTCTTTTCTATAAATATTTTCATAGCAATGGTTCGAATGTGTTTGCCTCAATGGTACCTCGTCTGCATTTATTTAAGCGTACTACTAAAATGACAATTAGGACTTATTGTTTTCGGGTGAACTCTCAAGATGTAACCGTGAGTTCTATTTTAGTTGCTCCTTTTCTTGCACTTCTCGTTTGTAGAAGTCTCTTCCGGTTTCTTGCATCCCTGCCAACTACGACCTTCAAAAATTTAAAAGCAACCTTAACCGTCATCTTCTGTCTTCACGAATATTGTTCTTCTATTGTCCTTTCTCCTCACTAAAGTCTTCTCATTCTGTTTAACATTCATTAACCCTACGAGTCTTAGTGGCATTCTCGCCTTGCTTGGGGCAAAATGATTAAGAAAAAAAAAACACAAATTCTTTAACTTATCCCTCCCACCTATTTGACAGTTGCCGTAGCTATCTCTACCAGTTTTAATCCTGTAGAGCCGGCTCCAAACTATGGTCCTTAGGCCCTATAGGAGAATTGTTATTTAATTGATAGCACTTTTCTTATATATAGGTTGTTCCTATTAGGGCGATCTTCTGGACAACTTGTATGTTGATGTTACCTGGGACACTGTTAGTAAAATTTTCCATTCCTTTTCTCACGAGGCCCAGAGCTACGATTACTATTTACACAGTCTCGGCCTTCATTCCCCACATCCTGTTAATCTCGATCTTCAGGTCCTTGTATTTGGACAATTTCTCGATAATTTTCATGGAGGTGTTTCTCTCAGATGTTACCGCTTTGTCAATAAGTATACACTTCCTGAATTTCTTGTCTTTTATGATAATATCAGGTTTGTTGACTGTTATTTCACTGTCAGTTTGAATTGGCATGTCCCAGTTGGATAGTTACATTGTTATTTTGGGTAACTGTGTCTGGTTGGTGCTCATACCATCTCTCAGTGGTTTCGATTTTGTGCTTCTTGCATATCTTTCTGTGCACATATGTCGCTACCTTGTTATGTCTGTGGGTATATACATTGTTTGCTAGTTCCGGACATCCTGAGATAATATGCTCACCAGTTTCATCATAGTTTTCGCAGATCCTGCATTTCGGGTTAGATTGTTATTATTGTTTTTGCTATTATTATTATTATTATTATTATTATTATTATTATTATTATTATTAATGCTAGATACCACAAACGTTACGTTCCATCAATACCTCATAAATAATGAACTATTCCGGGCAGATCGCGTGGAAAGAGGGGAAAGGCACAACTTGGTTTCAGTGAGAAAATGAAAGAAAGAAAAAAGGGAAAATAAAAGGGGGAGTGAGAATCTGATTAAGCTGATAAGAACAGATACTACATTTTGATCTTCGTCAAAAGCCGAGGAGCGATTGTATTTTCTTGTCGGTCCACGGTGGCAGGATGTGGCACAAAGTCAGTTTAATGTGGAAAACCAGAATGCGTACACCCGGGTCAGGTCCCAAAATAGACTAGCCCCCGCAACCGTCAGTTACAATGACACTGGTATTACTATCGACCCCCCTCCACACCTTTAGTGCAAGGAGGTACTTCCGCGAGCAGCTGTTCCCCAGAACCGGGCACCTCTCCAGTGGCTCCCTGTTCGCAGGTAGAAACACGACTGAAAGATGAAATGTAGTTTATCCGCCCGAGTGCAGATACTACAGTTTGATCCCTTCCAAAAGGTCTAGAACCATGGCAACCGCGAAAAAAGCGAGATTTTTCAGACGCACATTATCGAACGACGGAAACCGAGTGAGACAATCGCTAAAAATCCAGTTACGATAAATAAAATAACATAATCTGATGAATTACTTTTAGATTATTATTAAGAGAAATCTTCATAAGACGGGAATTTGGCTTGAAAAAAGAAAGAAAAAAAGAAGTGTTAACGTCTTCTGCCAATACCTCATAAATAATGGACTATTCTGTTTTGGTTGCGTAGAAGAACAAAATACATACACTACTTGGTTTCAGTGAGAAAAAGAAAAAAAGAAGTGTTAACGTCTCCTGCCAATACCTCATAAATAATGGACTATTCTGTTTTGATCGCGTAGAAAAACAAAATACATACACTACTTGGTTTCAGTGAGAAAAAGAAAAACAGAAAGAAAGAAAGAAGTGTTAACGTCTCCTGCCAATACCTCATAAATAATGGACTATTCTGTTTTGGTTGCGTAGAAAAACAAATTACATACACTACTTGGTTTCAGTGAGAAAAAGAAAAAAAGAAAGAAAGAAAGAAGTGTTAACGTCTCCTGCCAATACCTCATAAATAATGGACTATTCTGTTTTGGTTGCGTAGAAAAACAAAATACATATACTACTTGGTTTCATTGAGAAAAAGAAAAAAAGAAAGAAAGAAAGAAGTGTTAACGTCTCCTGCCAATACCTCATAAATAATGGACTATTCTGTTTTGGTTGCGTAGAAGAACAAAATACATACACTACTTGGTTTCAGTGAGAAAAAAATGAAAGAAAGAAAGAAGTGTTAACGTCTCCTGCCAATACCTCATAAATAATGGACTATTCTGTTTTGGTTGCGTAGAAAAACAAAATACATACACTACTTGTTTTCAGTGAGAAATAAAAAGAAAGAAAAAAGTAAGAAAGAATGGAAGACAGAAGTATATAACGGCTGTTTCAGTGAAATGGAAAACGTTTTCAATTTCAAATCTTTTCATTTATACCCAATTTTTAAGATAACGATCAGCATTCATATTTGTGATTGTTATTGCAATATTTTGTTAAAGTTGTTAAGCTCAGATATTTAACGATGTGATAGGGGACTTTCTACGGATATTTTATTGTCATAGAACCCACCATGAACTTATTCAGCCATGAACTGACAATTAATAATCAGCAGAAACTTAAAATAGGAAAACGATGAAATTTTCAAGGGTCTTTCTAGTTATTATTATTGTTATTGTTGTTATTATTATTGTTGTTATTGTTGTTGTTGTTGCACCACTTCCAGAAGAGAGCGATTTTCAGAAAAGAAAAATATAAGAACCAGTTTTAACAAAATGTCGACAGTATTGTTAACTGACGAAATATAGTTAAATATTGTGAAAGATTGGGTTTTATCTATTTTTTCTGGAAATCGCGTTTTTCTGGAAGGGTTGCAAAATATTGGAAGATTTACGTCAATCATTTTGATTATTATTATTATTATTTGTATTTTCAGAAACATTACAAGTGATACGAGTTTCTGGACAAAATTATAACAAGGAAAATTATCAAAATCCTTTTATTCACCGACGAAATATCTTAATTACACAAAAAGCAAAAAATTACAATCCTAAGTTCAGCATTTTAAATCACTTTATTTCCCGAGACGACTCTTGGAGACGGATTTCAAGCTAGGATAATTCGAATCTTTCAATTCCTTTTCTATGCGCGTAAAAGAAAAGAGAACGACATTCTGAAGTCGATCTTCTTAGGACGAAATAATGCCGCGTGCCCTGTTAGTTCGGCGACATAAGCACAAGTCTGTACAGAGGGAATGCCCCAAAGATGAAACAGTGGACGCTTTGTGGACGCCACCAAGTGACTTAACGGAAGAAAGAATCTGTGATTTATCGGAATTATCAACCAAGGAAGCGGAAAAATTTCCCAGTTCGACAGAGACAAGCGGTAAGTCGTATTTATTGGTTTCGTTTTATTCACTTAAAAAATCGTTTGACTCAGATTAGCTGCTTTAGAAAGAGATTACCTTTGACAAGAAATTTATTAAAAATGTGTTTAAAAATTAGGATGTTCGGGGTGTAATATCACTTTATTAGAAAGGATATGAAAACAAATGTAAATTAAATTTATTTAAAACTTAACAAAAATATAATATTAAAGGAAAAAAAGAAAAACACGGTACATCAATATTTTATTAATAAAATAAAATCCCATGCAAATTTACGTCCTTTCTCTATCACACTTTCAAAGTCGGATCGGATTGGATCGGATTAAGCCTTCGGTCGCGTTATTAGTCGCAGAGATTTGAGCGTTAGATTGCGCGGTTACAAATAGGAGCCACTTGATACCTACCTAGTATATCTTTTAAATGCTATGGATTAAAAAATATGAATCTTTTGTCCAAACTTTGACCGGATTAAAAGAAGGTCGGATTACAGGACTTGTGTCGGTAGAAACCGTTGATAAGCGCATAAACAAATAACAAATGTATTGAAAACGTTTTGATCAAATTATGACAGGTCTAAAAAGAAGGTTTGACTGCAGGACGGAGAAGAATACGAATTTTTGAATTGTATTTATGGGCAAAATAAATTGGAGAATTTTTTTTTTCTTTTCATCTTCTGAAGTTTTTTTCCAAGTAGATGAAAGACAGGTGAATCGGTGCACTCGAAAAACAATATCCCGTAACACCTTTTCCAAATAAAAAAAAAAAGAAAAGAAATCACAATCAATTCTTCCCTCGATTTTTATTTCGGGCATCAAAGGCTTCATGAAAAATGACTTGGGTGATTACGGGTCATTTTATTTTGGGGGTCAAAATTCATATTTGCCCCGAACAGTCTACCTATTCCTCAATTATAACATATAACCGCAGAAAATGTCTAGTAGAACTAATGTCTGTTAGAAGGATGAGTAATGGTGTCCGAGCTAAAAACGGTGAAAACTGTTTTTTGGCCCTCTATCGAAAGCATTAACTGCTCATTCCTGCAAATCATAAAAAAATCAATCTGTTTCGGTTTTTGTTCATTCTTTCGGACATTTAGTTTCTTAGTGGCTTTACTGCCTTGAATGGGGTGAAAGGATTAAAAAATCTAGATTTTAGAATATATCTAAAATGTATTTCAAAGAAGAATTTCTGTTTTGGCACAAAGAATTATAAAGGTCGTGTGTTCAGACACTTGGCAGGACGAATAACGTTGTCCTAGTCACAAAACGGTGAAATCTGTTTTTTTGGCTTTCTATTTAAAGCATCAAACGATTGTTTAACAAGTGGCTGGTGCTGTTCATTCCTGCAAACCATGAAAATCAACAGACATTTATATGAATCGAAAGGTGAAGAAAGGAAGAAGACATTACTGCACATCTCTATAGCGATAACCTCAGGTTTTCTGTTGTTCGTTACGACAGGATCAAGTCCTATCGTCCAAGCTTCATGTTTTCAAGATGAAGGTGGATTAGCCTCTTGGCTGAATATCATGGATTCCGGGGCCAGGTATTTAAATTACGGCGTAAGAAGACGTTTCTGACCCACATATTATACACCTACGATGTATTTTAAAGCCCCGTGGATTGATAGAAACGTAAGTAAATAATAAATTGAAGTAAAAGCTTTGATCAAATTAAAGGTAGGTGAGGACTACAGGACATTTTTTCTATAAACATTTACTTATTAAGTCGCTCAGGTAATTGTGTCTTTCTTACTGGCGCTAATGATCGCTGTTCGAACCCGAGGTAAAAAGGCAAGATTTGAAATGCTGATTTTCAAGGCTGGCAAAACGCTCCCATTTTCTTACTCACACATAAGCCACATTAAATATCATCGAATATCATGGATAACAAAAATAGATGACACATTAAAAAAACAACACTTTCTGGCCCACATATTATACATCTACCATTGATTGGTAAAGACACCAACAAATTGTAAGTGGTAAGGACATGGTTGATTAAATCTTCACGGCATCTTCCGCGTTGATAAATTTTTTACCGGATTAAAGGCGGTCGAACTAATTGATTTAAAAAATTGAACAGTCACTGTCGCCAATGTTCGAACACGAAGTAAAAAGGCAGGATTTTAAATGCTGATTTTCAAGGCTACAGAATTGTCCAGTTTATTTGACCTGCGTTTGCTCTTGGGCAATCATCGAATATCATGAATCACGGGGGTCATGGGGCTAGATGATATATTAGAGGCAATCAAGAAAATATTTCTGACCCACAACTGATCATACACCTATGATATTTTTTAAATCTTATGGATTGGTTGACGTAGACAAATGGTATTGGCGCCCTGTCGGCTGAGGCTGTAGAATACTCCGACTGCACCTCTGCAGAGGGGTAAGACCCCTCCCCGCGCAATGGGGTGTCCGGAGTATAACGATAAACTACATCCCGTCCAAGGTAAGACGATAAACTACGTCCAACAGCAAGGCCTCTGATAAGGATATAACCGTAAATTCTATGCTAACAGTTTCTTTTCTCGCACTTTTCGCTTGAGGAACCCCTTCTAGTTCCATGCTTTCCTACCAACTTTAATCTTAAAAAATTAAATACAGTGTCAGTCGTTTATCTACTGTCCTCTTGATTACTCTTCTTTTGTTCTCGCTCCCATGAAATGCTTTTCTTTCTAATTCTTCCACACCCAGTAGCTCGTTGTGTTTAGTGGCTTTACTGCCGTGGTTGAAGTGAACTCAATTCAATTTTTATAAAAATGTATTGTTATTATTATTATTATTATTATTAAAAACATCAGACATTTTATGTAGATTAATTTTAATCATCGATTAAAAAAAATGAATAATCGTTCTCAGACTAGGGGGAAATTGCGTCAAAAATTGTCCGAAGCTGATTTCGGAAGAAAAGTACAAGTAATATGGTCCAAGCTTTCAACATTCCTTTTTACTTCAATATCTGTCTATATTTCTGAGATGGGGTATTATGTACATTATTCGGACTATTATCCTCATCTTTGTCGCCATATTTATTACAACGTTTCGGCCGTTGAACAGTCTACCCCAGTGAGCGAAATAAAGGGTTCAGTTCAACATTCCAACCACCTGAAGAAGGCCGGAACGTATAACGTCTGAAACGTTGTAATAAATATGGCGACAAAGATGAGGACAATAGTCCGAATAATGTAAATAATGTCCTTTTTACTTTTCTTTTCAAGCATTTCACCCTAAACAAGGCTGGAGTGCCACTAGAACGTAAGGGGTTACAGAGAATGGGAGCAAGAATAAAGAGGCGTGATAGAGGAAAGGATCAAGGCATTTGGAGATGTCGATTGATATTGCATTTGAATATTTGGAGATTCTAGCTATCAGGGAAGCAGGTAAGAGGAAGGGAGTTCCACAGTAGAAGAGACGGCTATATTGAACCGTTTCGTCAGTGAAAGTGTGGGATTGAGATGCCAGTCAAGTAGCACGTCTAAATTAATGCAGTTTGGAAACCAGTGAAAGTACCTCGTCGGAGCAGTCACCTTGAAAGTATTTGTAGGAAAGACAGAGGGAAACGACGGCATGTCTGTGAGAAAGTGACGAGATGCCAAATCAGGGTCAGTCACATTGCATATCCGTCTCTGGATTTTGTCGAGGACCTTAAGACGAACAGCAGGGGCTCCAGACCATATCATCAGGGTAGGTAGACACAATTGTTGAATTTCGTAGAGTGTTGTGACGTAGGCAAAGATAGTTGTGACATAAGCGAGGTGTGACGTGTTTTTTATATGTATATATATAGAGAGAGATTTGAGGAAGCGACCTCATAAGTAATAACTGTTTTTATTTATAGATGGTTATTTTTGTCGTATGAGCATTGCTTCAGGGATCATAAGTTTTACTACTTGAGTTTGCTAGTATTTGGGGGTTGTTTGTGAGTAACTAACGCCATTATCATCATTATGCTGCTTATTAATGTCTTGTGACTCATCAGGACATTCAACAAGAATGATTCCTTTTTTTGTCGAGGGTCTCGATGAGTTATTATGACGAATAAAATATATATATATATATATATATATATATATATATATATATATATATATATATATATATATATATATATATATATATATATACCACTTCCATTCAGTTTCTGGGTGTACTGGTACGTCAAAATAATAACCACATCTTCACTCCACTATACACCAAACCAACAGACGGCTACTTCTACCTAAATTTCAATAGCTTCCACCTCATCTAAAAATATCAATAATCTACAACCAATGTTTACGCATAAAATGAATCTGTTCACGAAATGGGGATTACAAAAAACACATAGGCCAACTATTCAGTTACTTTCTCAATGGGAATCAACCACTTTAAACTATCAAAACTTCAATCACTAAGGCTTCCAAAGAAAATAGGAATACTCTTCTAACGTATGAAACAAAAAAAGAACAACTCCAGATTCTAGATTTATATTTTATTTTAATTGCAATATTCACAAGCTTTCACATATCTTAATAAATGTTTTATAGTATTTAAGACTCAACCAAACAGTTAGAAAGATATTCAGCGAGAACCCACTCAACGCTAGGTATCAGCCTCCTAACCTATACACACTCTTAGTATCATCTAGAATACATAATTCACCACCTCACCAAAGAAATATCACCTGCAATAAACCCCGATGCCAAAGCGAATTTTGACGAGGAAATGGAACTAATATATATATATATAAGAATTATATAACTATTAACAGACACACGCACACACACACATATATATATATATATATATATATATATATATATATATATATATATATATATATATATGAAAGGGAACAGGTGTTAGATGCGTAGACTGGTCATATGGAACTGAGACAATGATAGCTTTTTTGTGTGTGACCATTCTCTACATCTTTCTTTAGATTCCCTCTAATGTTCGCTTCCATAGCAAAACTGTACGACTTCTGGCGACGAGGTCTCACCAATTTACAGTTGAACTGGCTAGATGTAACCGTAAGTTCTATGAAAACAGTTTCTTTTCTCGCACTTCTCGCTCGTGGAACTTCCTTCCGGCTCCATGCTTTCTAGCCAAATTTAATCTGCATAAATTTAAATGCAATATCAATCGCTATCTACTGTCTTCCTGAATACTCTTCTATTGCTCTCGCTCCTCAGTTTCTAACTCATTCACACCCAGTAACTCTTTGTGTCTCGATGGATTTACTGTCTTTCTTGGGGTGAACTCGATCTAAAAAAAAAAAAAGGAAAAGTATTTATATCCTCATGATTCAACTTGAATTTCTGCTTGCATCGTTTATGTTCAATGCCATTATCGGATTTCTTGCCACTGAAATGAATGATATTTTTTATTAATAAAGTTTATTTCATTGGCCTGGCTTACATATAAAAGGCAGACATTCTGTTGAAATATTGTTTAACAATATCAGACACTTTGTTTTCTCTTATCATTATCTTTTCTTAAATCGTGTTCTTCTCTTAACTATTATTATTATTTTCTTTGATTTCTGGCGTTTACACATTTCTTTCCGGGTCCCGCCCAGGGACCTAAGGTTAGAAATGGCATCATTACACTTTCCACTGCAAAGAAAGGAAAAAAATAAAAATAATTACATAGATAAGCCATTCGTAAAGTGTACTTGTCAGGACAATTTTTTGTATCTCTTTGAGGCATGGACTTCCAGAGATCCCTTCAATTAGCCTACTGGAATCTTTTCCAACCAGTCCAAGGGCTCCAACTACAACAGGGATTGTTGATATTCCCATGTGCCACATTTTTGAGATTTCTATTTCAAGGTCCTTGTTTCAAGGTCCAGTTTTTCGAATATCTTCAAAGATACATTGCAGTCTGCAGGGACTGCCATATCAATAAGGAGGCACTTATTTTGTTTGTAGCTTTTAATAACAATGTCTGGGCGGTTGGCTTTGATTGTTCTGTCAGTGTGTATTGTGTAGTCCCATAGAATTGTAACAGGTCCTATCTCCGTATTATTATTATTATTATTATTATTATTATTATTATTATTATTATTATTGTGCCTGGACAAGTGAATTAAGCATGTTGCTATGGTAATTATCCTTTCTTAATTTATTTTATTCTTTCTGCATGTCTCTTTCTCTCTCACTTTTCTCTCTCTCTTTCTCTCCCCCCCCCAATTATGGGGAATCACAAGAAAAAAAAACATAGAATGGTCATCCACAAGAAAGTTACCATTGTCTCAGTTCCAGTGTCGAAAGATTTTGTCAAGGGAGGTAAAAGCATTTTCTCAAATTCAGCAGATAGTGGGTTCAATACTTGACAAATACGCAAGAATTTTATTTACTTTTTTTGCAGATTAGTGGGTGGGGATTCTTGTCTAACTGATCTCGACAGAACTTAACAAACAAAAAAAAAATTAATTTAAGATTTCAAATCCGATGATGTCAGATGAGCCAACCATGACCTAAAAAGGCCAGACATCTGGTCAAGCAATCAAGCATAAGATTTTGTGGGTAAAGACGACATTCTAGGTTGGGGCAAGAACTTTTCAGCACCCACTCATTTGTATGTATATAGGAAAACGCACACATGTAGACACAAAATTAACCTATCCCATTTGCCCCCTATCTCTTTCATCCTCCTTTGTTTTTTCTGCCTTCTCATTCACTCCACATACCTGAGTGTCATGCAACCGTGAATAGATGCAATCATTTGGAAACATGTACCTAGACCTATATATCTTACATCTAACCGACGAAAGGAATACATACATACATACATATATATATATATATATATATACATATATATATATATATATATATATATATATATATATATATATATATATATATATATATATATATATATATATATATGTATATATTCCTTGTATGTGTTTGTGAGTGTGAATATATGTATGTATACACATGTTTACATATATAGGTATACATATTCATAAACATGTATATATATATATATATATATATAAACATACACGTATATTTATAGATATGTAAACACAGACACTTGTAGATGCCTATACATATATCCATGAATGCGCACATACATTTACGTGTATATTTTTTTCATATCGTCTATAAATAAGTACACTCCCATAAAATTTTCTTGCTTTATTCTATCTATAATTTAATTTTCTTCAAAACCAAACATGCCCGAATTTTATTATTTCTGGTCGCGCATTATACAATCAAAAACGTGTATTATTCAGAATTATACATTAACAAACTTCACAGCAGGACCGGATCGCGAACAAGGAGATTCTCTTCCGCGCAAAGATGGCGAGCCTAGGAACCATGACTCACCACCGTCTACGATGGTCCGGGCACCTTGCGCGAATGCCATACATCAGTCTACCCAAACAAATCCTCTTCTCGAAGCTCGCATCCGACAAGAGACTGCGTGGAGCCGCACGCCGTCGTTTTAAGGATCATCTGAAAAACACCTTGCTGAGAACAGAAATCGATCCGGTTTGTTGGGAGTGAAAAGTACAGAAAGAACCAATTGGAGAAGAGCTGTCTACGAAAAAAAAACATCCTTCGAAAACACCAGAAGACAAATAGGAGAGAGGAAGAGGGCCCAAAGAAAAGCCAGAGATCTCCATCCCCTAAGCCTTCTATCCTACCACGCGGTGACTGGGACGTCTCTTCAGGCCCAACATAGTGCTCATTTAACACAAAAAGAAATGTCTATGTGCTCCCCAATACTCAGCTACGAGTTCCGTCAACGACGATAACAGCATTGAAATTCTGGTACTATTTAAGTAGACTGGTCCACGCGTATAATATAAGAGAAACAATGCTGTTTTTTGTGGACTAGCAAATCGAATGCATGTTCTTTCAAAACAATCTAATCTAAAATTGCGTAGCTTTTGCTCAAAAGCCGTTATTTCAATTTACGCTTTTTTCTTTTCTTTTCAATTTTCCTTGTTTTGTCGAAATTTGTTTTTTTATTCTTTCAGTTTTTCTGCGGTGAAATTTAGGTTAATACTTATTTCATTTTTTTTTTTTAGAATGGGTTGACCACAAAGATAAACCTATACTTAATCAGAAAATAGATGAATCTTTTACTTTCCGTCCATTTTGAAAAATAAATGGATAATAATTTATCTTAAATTCACACAATTTTATTCTTTCATCCAAAACGATCTAACCAAATTTATCTGTATTCTTTTTCTTTTTCGCGCTATTACATTTTTCCCTGACTATCTCACACTGTGACAATACAAAATTTACAAGAATGGTCATATATTGTAAGAGTCTGAACGCAAATCATTGGATTATATTTAGGAGCACTCGGAATTTACAGCCCTCAATATTTACACGAAGAGGAGAAATATATTGAAAATACTTTCAAGATCCTTCAATACCCTATTTCTTTTTTCAATGCGAAACAAAATACTCATGAAATATTCCAAAATAGAAGAGCTCTCCTTCCTGACAAACCCAACGAATCAAAAAAATATATTATTCTACCCACTAACTCTATCACAACTACAACCGAAAAGAATTTATCTAAACTCAACATAAATTTTGTCACAACTACATCTAAAACAATAAAAGACTTAATCAATAAAAAACAAAACCAACCAAAACTTCAAGGAGGAATTTGATCTGTCAAGTACAGGAATTGCCAAAATGAATACATTGGAAAATTACCAGGATGGATACATTGGGAAAACATCAAGAAAGGTAAACAAAAGACTATATGAACACAAAAGGGACATTTTAAATAACACACAAAACGCATTTGTTGTTCACCGTAACAAAACGGACCACAGTTTTGACAGAGAATGCTACTTTGATTAAAAGAGAAAATAATTCACTGAGACGAAAATGTCTGGAAAGTGCTTTGATCGCTAGCTCAGCCACGATAAATTTGCGTCCAGGCTCTTACAATATATCACCATTCTTGGCAGATTTTGTATTGTTACAGTGTGGGGTAGTCAGGGGAAAAGGTTGTAGAGAGAAAAAGAAAAAGAATACAGATAAATTTAGCTAGATTGAAACAAAAAAATATTCTTTCAAAAAATTTTGAAACTACCTGCGTCTCTCGTTTCGTGCGCATGTGTAGACGTGGCAACATCAACAAAGACCAGTCCGATAAAATCCTAACGGATGAAACGCGCCACAAGAAATTTTCCAGTTTGTCATACTTTTATATATATATATATATATATATATATATATATATATATATATATATATATATATATATATATATATATATATATATATAACATTTTTTATGTTTATACGTTCTTTTTATAGATAAAAATATTTAAGTAAATGCTCTGTTTATAATAAACAGTATTAATGATATTTACCGACCTGAATGTCCGAGAAATTTTCATAAAAATATGCGTCCTCCGACAGTAAAACAGTAAAATCGACCTTGATAACTGAAACGCTCCTCTGTGGCTAAATCGGTAAAACACGTCAGCCTAAATGATGGTTTCTTATAGGATACAGGTTCGATTCCTGTTGGAGGACGCATATTTTCTATGAACATTTCTCGGACATTCAGGCCGGTAAATGTCATTAATACTGTTTATTATAAACAGAGTATTTACTTAAATATTTGTATCTATAAAAAGAACGTATAAGCATAAAAAAATGCCTGAAAATAATTGTCGGACTTTGTCCATTTCATAATGTGTGATATATATATATATATATATATATATATATATATGTGTGTGTGTGTGTGTGTGTGTGTGTGTGTGTGTGTGTGTAAAGGAAGATTTGGAGATCCATGATAAGTCATATCCTAAAGGGACGCGTTGAGTAAAGGATGTAGAATCACCAAATATCTAATAAAATGGTACAAAATGAAGAAATTCTGCTTTGTGTACTTCAAGCAGATTTTTCGACAGCTTTACAGATTCTCTGTATATAATGTGAGAGATGGGGACCTCGACGTGGTGTAATGGTTGGAAAGCTTGCCTAGATGGATCAATTACGACTGAGTAGTGAGTTCAATCCTCACTGGGTGCCCCATACATTCGGCCTTGTGCTACATCTAAGCTACGCTTGGAAAACCATCTTTGGGCACATCGAGGCGGTGTAATGGTTAGCAAGCTTGTCTCGCTAGAACAATTTCGACTGAGAAGTGATTTCGATCCCCAGTTGGTGCTCCATACTTTCAGCCTTGTGCCACATCTAAGCCGGGTTTAGAAAATCGCTATAATGTGAGAAATCCGCTTTGTTTTTCATTATCCTTTATTAAAACTGATCCCAGATATTTTTAATGAAAAAAATTAAATATTTTGCTATAATTTAAACATATTCCATGAAGTATTCATTCTGGTTTTAATTGCAAGAATATAAAGTAGATATTTAAAAAAAAGAAATTCAAAATTACTTCTGTACACTTCATAACACTGCATCGATTTTCAAAACAACATGAAATTTCAATATAAGAATTTTATCATTCAATATATAAATGTTATTTAGTGTAAAGAAAACAATTAGTGTTATTGATAGTCAGAATGTATTATTATCTCAGTCCATAATAGTTTATTATATTTGTATACACATATTTACACTAAATATACCAATTATAGGACATGTGTAATACGTTAACTTACTATGTCCCAGAAAAGTTGTAACATTTGTACACACATTCCATACACTGTATATAACAACTATTATGGGACATATGTAATATGCAATTTTACTACCGTTGTCCCATAATAGTTGTGACATTTTAACACACATTTTATATGCTGAATGTAACAATTATTATGGGACAAAAGTATTCGTTTTTACTACACGTGTCCCATAATAGTTGCGACATTTTAACACACATTTCATACGCTGAATGTAACAATTATTATGGGACAAAAGTATTCGTTTTTACTACACGTGTCCCATAATAGTTGCGACATTTTAACACACATTTCATACGCTGAATGTAACAATTATTATGGGACAATAGTATTCGTTTTTAGCGCACTTGTCCCATAATAGTCGGGAGATTTTAACACACATCATACACTAAATATTACAGCTATTATGGACCACAGGTAGCATTGTAATTAACTGTTAAACAATATTATTGTTCTACTGATAATATATTTACTGCAAATATAAAAATATGAGATTAATTTAATTTGGTTTTGTTTTAATGAGTTGCTATTCCTTTCATTGCTTAAAAAGCGCCACGAATTTTGAAAAGTACAATCACAATGATGTTATTGATGCAATTGTTCACAATGGTAAAAGTATATTTCTTATGTTAAAAAAAGCCTAGTCATATGACGGATGGGCAACACTTTGGCGATCCATAAA
>OZ038517.1:29730789-29780789 GCA_964036315.1 Acanthosepion esculentum | reverse complement strand
CATTATATATTTACCTACGCGAAAATACCGTTGGGAAAGGTGTGTACCACCCCTTCCCCAACCCTGCTGAGGAGAAGAGGCAGATTCGTACGTTTCCCCAGGGGTATTTGCACGTAAGTGAATATACTGAACTTGACTGGAATTTGAAATCGGCTCTCCGATTAACAATTCCTAGCCGTTATTCCATCCCAGCTTACAGCACCTCTGGTATTTCAAGGTACTCTAGGTACTGACCAGATTCGACGTTGCTTAACTTCGGTGATCGTACGTTTGAGTATTATTGTGTTTAGCTAATCGATACTGTAGAAAGTTCGATTTTCGCACTAATAGTCATTCTGGTTTTCACGTGACAGAATAAAGTTAGTAAATATCTACTAAGTGTGTGTAAAGGTTTCCAGCAGTGTCTAGTTTAAAAACAAAAAATGGAAACTTCTGCCTACACCTAAAAAATGATTTCGAAGCTTACTTTTTTCTTTTTTTTTTTACTAATGTTCATCCAATGCAAGGCTAAGAGCCACTTAAGGTAGAGAATTACCGAAAAAAGGTTGTTGTATGAGTGAGAAGAATAAGAAGTGCAGATTATAAATATATGAGAAAAATAACGGTTAACTTTAGAGTTGAAGATGTTTTGTGGTGACCGGGAAAGCATCCACTCGGGAGTCTGTTCCACTAAGTAGCGGTTCTTGGGAAGAAGTTGTCCGGATAGAACTTCCTTCTTATTAGTAGGATACGAAAAGAATGAGGGTGGTTCGCCCCTAGAGTACGGGGCGTGGCGAGTCTTAGCTGGGAGGTTAGAGTCAGTGAAACTAAGGAATGTAGCTCATCAGAACATTTGCCATGATATTTCTGACCCAACGAGAATATCACAGCCAATAGTGCTTTATTTATTTATTCTAACGCAACCAAACGTGAAAAGAAATAAAAAGAAAATTCACCCCACCTTAGAATTAAAAAAAGAAAGAAAGAAAAAGAAAAAATAAAGAAAAAGAAGAGAAGACAAAGAAAGAAAGAAAGAAAGAAAAAGAAAAGAATAAAGAAAAAAGTTGATGCAAAAACAGTAAACATGAACAAAGACAACAAAGAAAGAAAGAAAGAAAGAAAGAAAAGTGTATGCAAATCAGTAAGCAGCAACAAAGACTTTAGCGTAATGTTTACGAACTTAGTCTGGCTTATGACTAGTAGTAATTTTGGTCCTCACTGAGTGCCTTATATTTGTATATAACATACCTTTGAGTTTAAAACCGAGGAACTTCAATGGTTATTTTTGGAGGCAAGTAATCCATCCATGACACCCTTAATCCAATGACACCTTTTATTAAATATTCAGAGAATTATCTCCTATTCCTTAATATAGTGATTTACTAAGCATAGCTTAATTGTGGTACAAGGACGAGATTAAAGAGCACCTAGAGAAGATCGAACTCGCTACCCAGTTTTAATTGCTCTAACGAGACAAGTTTCTTAATCATTACTCCACGTGTCCTTTTGATTTACTAATATTAGTTATGGCACAGGACCGAGATTAAGGAGCACCTACGGAAAATCGAACTCGCTACCCGGTCTTAATTGCTCTAACGAGACAAATTTATTAATCATTACTCCACGTGTCCTTTTGATTTACTAATCTTAGTTATGGCACAGGGCCGAGATTAAGGAGCACCTAGAGAAGATCGAACTCGCTACCAGTAATAACTGATCTTTCAAGACAAGCTTGTTAACCATTAAACCATATCGGGGTGAGCTCCTACTCTAAGGAGCTTTTTAGAACAAAGCTTTTCATTATTGAAAATTATAAAAAATTACTTAAAAGGTTCCAGCCACTTCTTTTATCCAACTAACCGGTTTATTTGAAACTCGAATGTGCACATTGTCAATAACTTTGGTACCTCAGGGTAGGATAATGGTTGGCAAGTTAGTCTAATTGATAATAAGTAAGGAGTTTGTTCTTCATTGGATGACCCATGTTTGTGATCTTGTGCCCAACATAAGCTAAGCTTTGTAAATAAATAAATAAAAAAGAAACTGTTTTTTTGTTTTGTTTTTTCTGAAATCCTGTTTTCTTAAGCCTTTATTTTCTTTCTTTTGTGTGATAAGCAGGGTTTCTTGTGATTCTGTCGGAGTTAGCTCCTCCTCAGTTCTTTAATCCTTCAACAGGTGTCTCTCTCCCCCTGGCTATAAATACTGGCTGACCCTTCTCTCTCGCTCTCTTTCCCGACTCAGGCCTTGGGCCGCCACCTCGCGTGGAGATGAGGTAAAATCTCTCTTTTTCGACTTAGGCCTTGGGCCGCTACTTCGTGCGGAGGCGAGGAAAAATCTCTCTTTTTCCACTTACACCAATATGTGACCTCTCACAGATACGTACGAACACTTACAACACACACACATAATTTCTCCATACAAACACTATGTAACTTTTCATGTCTTTGTGTATTAATATATATTTGTTTACCCATATTTATCGGTCTTGTTTGTTTTCTTTGTCTTCTTGGGACTTAATTAAAGGAAATTTTAACCTTCTGATATCTCTTCATATCTTCACCCGGCACGGTCCGCTACAATTCTTCTTGGCGAAACATTGGACATATAATTTTTAGTATTGAATCAATTGAAATGTTTAAAACTATGCTTTTCATTCTATTTGCTTGATAATTCGCAATCTAGGTAATAAACTTCTTTGTTGTTGTCGTTATTTTAAAAAGTGGTCATTTTAACGCAATATTTAATTGAAAATAAATACATAAAAAAGAAGTAAATGTTTCCATTATGCTGATATTATCGACTAGTTATTCGTTAAGCTTAGCTTAATACGAAAAAAAAAGGCTTGTTAAACTTAGCAATATGAAAAAGTCGCTGACAGGATTCGGCGAATCTAAAGCAGTCACTTCCCCACTTGCAAACACACAGCTGTTTAACTACGACAATCAACTAGGAAATGGTGTTTTCAGTTGAACAAGTCTCACCTTCTTGGCCAAGGTTACTAAGCTGAGCTTACTACAGAGCAAGAGCTGATGAGGACAGGGGCGTTTTTTGAAACGTTTCTTCTAAATGAGAAAATCAAGATTGCGTCTGTCTTTCTGTCTCTGTTTCTTTTTCTCTCTCTTTCTCTCTCTCTTTCTCTCTTTTTCTCTCTATCTCTTTTCTCTCTTTATGACTTTATTACTTTCTTTTTCTCTCTCCCTTTTTCTGACAATCAAAACGGAATAGTAGTGTATTATTTAAATGACATTGGCAGAGCGTAATGTACGGCCGGCTCCTTGTACCACTCCGGAAATTACCTAACACCTTCGGCCATGCTTGTGCATTTACAAGTCAGAGCAGACCTAAAATAAAGTACTGCTGCCATATCTGGGCTGGAGTGCTCAATCATCACAGTACAGCCTTGACAGAGTTTTCCCGGCCTTGTGAGTGATTACTTATTTTTCGCCCTACACACCCTTTCTTACAGACGCAGCGTCTCTATTCTATCGCTTCTTCCGTCGTAAATGTTCAGATAAGTTCCTTTCTGTAGTCTGATCAGCTTAGACTTACCTTCAAAGCCAAGACTCTCCCAGCTACATCTATAGAACTCAATCACCCTTATTCCCTACAACGTCTTTTTCCACTCCAAAATATTATTCCAAAGAACCTCTATTTTGTGGATGCTTCCCGGAATGCTACAATCTTCACCTCTGTGTTTAATCTTTATCTAACCACCATATCCTCGTAAACTTCACTTCCTATTTACATCTCACATACCTCATTCAGTAACGTTTTAATTTGAGTGGCTCTTGAGCCTTGTATTGGGTGGACTATAGAACTATTGCCTTTGCTTTGTGTAGTATGAGTTGCCCCCAAGTATCAACTAGAGACTTCAAGAAACAAAGAGTGAAAAGGATTGTGATAGATAGATAGATAGAGAGATAGAGAGATAGATAGATAGATATGAAAAGGACTGTGATAGATAGATAGATAGATAGATAGATAGATAGATAGATAGATAGATAGATATGAAAAGGACTGTGATAGATAGATAGATAGATAGATAGATAGATAGATAGATAGATAGATAGATAGATAGATAGATATGAAAAGGACTGTGATTGATAGATAGATAGATAGATAGATAGATAGATAGATAGATAGATAGATAGATAGATAGATAGATAGATGTGATTCTCGGTGGGTCCGTCTACAAAACAATAGATAGATAGATAGATATGAATGAACTGTGATAGATACATATATATACACAGATATTGAACAAATATTCGAAGATAGACAGAGAAGATATTGAACAGACATAGATAGATAGATAGATAGATAGATAGATAGATAGATAGATAAAAAAAATAAAAAAAATAAATGTAATTGTGGTCATTGTATGGAGAGAAATAGACGCAAGTGTATGATTTTTTACAATTCATATACCGTATTTGACGGTGTATAAGTCGCACGTGTGTATAAGACGCACCCCAATTTCAGCAGGGGAAATCAAGAAGAAATTAGTAATTAGTAAAATTAGTAGTAAATGGTACAACCTAGGCTATATCTATGAGGTATTATTTTGGTTAAACAAGCCATGATTACAATTAAACGAAAAATAATAGGAAAAAAAGAACATGAGCCTATAAAAACTTTATTATATCCTTTATATGATCTGTACAACCTGCGTCTTGTAAACATCTTATTGGAATAATCAGAATATAAAAATGCAACCGAAAGTTATCGCAAGAAAAATATTAATGAAACAAATATATTTTACAAATATATAATTTAAATTTATTGCATATAATTTTAGTGAAATAAAGTACTACTATTAAACGTGATGAAATTAATATAATGAATATTATCAATGATAACACTTTTAATCTGCATAATAGCCTTTCAAGTAATGACAATAGGTGTATGAAAGTTACTCTAAAGTCTAAGCTAATAGGAGTTGCGAGGTAGCTAATTTCAGCCGACGATCACGAAGTTTAAACCTACATATGGCATATAAGACGCAGGGGAATTTTGAAAGATATTTTTAGTAAAAAAAAGTGCGCCTTATATGCCGTCAAATACGGCATATTAGGACATTCAAAGATGTGTTTTTATCGGATTATTATTATTATTAGTTATACCACGACTCTTTGCAACATTATTGACCCCCGCATTAGTGTCGCGACCATTAGTTTGTTGATTGGTTAATTGATTCGATTTTTACGGCTTATCAACCCTTTGCAGGTTAATTAAAACCAGAACATATTTTTAGATTGTAAGAATTTTTTTTAGATAATAATGGTTTAGCGATACAAGTTTTACTATTTCAAAAGTGGTGGATTCATGCCTTCCTCAAGGCTTTTTGTGCAGAAGTGAATATAACGAACCCAACTCGGTTCCTGATTTTATACAAGACTTCATCACTATTAATCGAATCATCTGAATAATTGATTGATTAATTCGTTTTTACGGCTTATCACCCCTTTGCATGTTATTTAAAGCCAGAAAATATTTATAGATCATGAGTTTTTTTTTTTAGATAATTATGTTTTAGGGATACTAGTCTTACTAATTAACCCATAGCTGGGGAGGAGAGGTGAATTCATACCTTTCCGAGCTGCATTTGCGCTTAAGTAAATATAACGAACCAGCGGCTCTCCTAATTCCAATCCTGAGCCATTATCCATTACACCACCTACACATCAAGGTAAGTAAAAAATTATCTGCTCTTTCGTCATAACATATTTTTAGGTCTGTCACACTGCCTTCTGCTCATGCATGTTTATAGTTGGTACTATTGTGGTCACTTGATCAAAATTTTAGCTTGGTTGCGCCATTTTTTTTTTTTTTTTTTGCTGCTGTTACAGTGTAAACTTGCCGCTACGCTAGCCGTGTGCACCAAGTTGGAATAAAGAGCAGTGGTCTGATTTCTCTGATCGGAATATGTGTCAGGGGCTGAAATTCATCAAAGGCTTTTAACACAATACGGTGACATCGCACTACCGCGTAGAATTGTGTAGAAGTGAAGCTAAAAGATTAAAAATGGCTGGACAAGCGTGACCCACGAAGGAGCAGATTGACCGTTAACATCCACTAGTGACGAGAAGATTCAGCAAGACAAGTGATAGTAATGGCGAACCGGCAAGTTATCACCGATGAGATAGCATATTCTCTGCAGATCTGGATCACTGTCCTATGTGCTTCCTTGGTGCACACTGCTAGTGGGGCGGCCATGTTTACACTGTAACATCAACAAGAAAACTGGCGCGATCAAGCTCAAACTTCGATCACGTGACCAAAATAGTACCGACTATAAGCACGCGTGAACAGAAGGCTGTTTGACAAACCTAAAGATATGTTATGGCGAAAGTCCGGGTAATTTTTGACTTACCTTCGTTGTTTAAATTTCTGAGACACATAATGAGGAAGGAAAGCCTAGAGAACATATCACTGACAAGACAAGGTAAGAGAAGCAAGGGGAAACAGGGAATAATATACTTAATGAATTGGTGTGAATCAATAGCAGAACACGGAAAAAGAGAGATGTAAACAGTGACAAATATTACAGAGAACAGTAAAAGGTAAAAAGAGTCATTATCAGCCCGCGTTCTGAAAGGACTTCGTACATAAAAAGAAGAAAAAAGAACGCCAATTTAAAAAAAAAAGAACGTCAAACTTGTTCATTTCATTCATGAGTTATTTTAATTGCTGTTATTACCAACTTTTTAAAGTATCCATTTATCATTAAAAAGTAATTTAGTTATCGAACCCTCAGCACAGCTATGAGAACAACGACACAGTGAAATATGATCAACTGACCGAAAGATAAGAGAGTATTTACAATCAATAAATTGTTAACTACTTGTATATGGGCCGGTCGCTGCGTGAAGTAAACATCGATAATTGAGTCGGTAAGTATCTTTTTAAAATATAGCTGGCTTTCAAGAGACGATGAGAAGGCAGAATTTCGTGGGAGACATTCAGACGAAAGATGAAAAGCTCCGGATCAAAGTGTCGCCACCTATTGACGATAGATTCAACTAAATAGAGTTATCGGTGGATAATCTGAACCTCAGACTTGTCGCCCATTATTACTGTGTATAACTTCTCGGATGAGTTGATAATGATAAAGAAATAAATTAAAAAGAGAAACACGTCAAAAGAATGACTCGTTACATTTTCCGGCTTTCGCATTGATCTTGGTACACGGAGATAATACAAACATGTCTGGTTTTAGGGCTATTATGCAGCTGGAAATAAAATGTGGCACACGCATACTGGACAATGGATAGAAGTCAAAATAGTCACGTCTTTGATAAATAGATAAATGTTAATACATTGAATACCACCCGGTTTACATTGGCCAGTGGTGTCGGAAACAAATTTGATAAGTTAGAAGAGAGATTGCATAGATAGATACATATGAGAAGGCTGATATATATATATATATATATATATATATATATATATATATATATATATATATATATATTGAACAATAAAAAATATTAAAAAATTAAAATCTTCAGGCACACTGGGTTGTATATTAATATTCTTTTGTTTTTATTATTATTTCAGTTAGATTCCTCATAATAAAAAGGCTTAAACACTAATATTATATTCTTACTCTGTCCTGGACATTGAGTTCTACCTGGATTCTATCCTTTTGGAATTTTTTTAATATATATATGTATGTGTATGTATGTATATGTATATATTTTATATATATATATATATATGTATATATATGTGCGTGTATATTAACCACTAATTATATATATATATATATATATATATATATATATATATATATATATATATATATATATATATATTATTTAATTCTCTCAGATTCACGGATCAACTTCTTAGTGTCGTGCAAAACCTAATTCGTCAACAAAATATTTTCTACACTAAATTAAAAAATTAAACAAACGCTCGTTAATAATGACTTTCCTAATTACATTGTTGATAAGCAGATTAAACAAATTAAACAAATTAGACAAATTTAGCTATTAGAAATATTAAGACGAATCAAAATGAACATGATACATCCTCAAATAACCATAAATATATCAACCTACTCTACTACAATCAAATACACTCTAACTACAAACAAGATGAAAAAATTCTAAAAAATCATAAGTACTAATATATCCCCCACTGATCCCAGTAAAAAAATAAAACTAATTATATATTATACTAAATTTAATACAACCAACTTAATCACCCGCAACTTCTCTGTCAACTAGAGTTTTGGAAAGGACCAACATTCTATATCAGTTTAAATGTCCTTTGGGAGATTGTATCTCTGACAAAAATGAAAATATATATGTTGGTTTTATGACTTGACGACGACTTTGTCAAGGAGACTTACATTTTATATGAATGATTATAATTCAATTTCTCAACATTTAAAGGAACATTCCTGTCCACATTTACGATTTAGCGTAATATTAATGGAGAATGCAACTATACTTCACCACGAAGATAAAAAAACAAAATCTTCAAATTTTGGAAGTCCTTTATATAAAAAATTACGGCCAAAAATAAATAAAATCATTAGTATAGCAACAAAGTTATAAAATGTGTATAACAATAAGGTTTTAAAATATTTAAATTGTAATTGTTAAAACTACAGTTAAAACAACATTTTAAAACACGTAATTACAATTTTAATAAGAATTTACATAAAGTAAGTTACCTCCCTTACAGAGCGGTAAATTTTCCGAATTTTACAGTGTTCATGCTCACACATATTCATAAGTTACATTAATTCTTTGATTTAGCAATTCAGCCCTGAAGATGATCTTGGATGAGATTGAAAGGACTTGAGAAAATAAAATCGATAAAAATAATTACAACGTTTTTCTCAGTCAGTGTTGTATAGAAACTAAGAAATTGATCCGTGAACTCGAGAGGATTAAAATTCAAATAAATAGACAAAATATGTCTCGTTTGCTTGAATGGTGATATGCTGCCTAAATAATAGCTGGCCACTTGTATTCGAGGATATCCGTCTATTAGGACGGCTAGCCAATCCCTATTGCAGACGCTCGCTCAGGCACATTTGTGTTTGCTCAACACCCACAGTGCCCTGTGGTTTATACTGCAACTTTGCTAAGCAGACCTTAGTTAGAGTTTCTGGGAGAGAGCGTATTATCTAGCGTGATCAATAATTTGAACAAGGCCAGCATGCTCAAGCTCTCGGCCACGATGACTTGTGGCTTCGTGCTAGTACACCTATCGACGGCTCAGAAGAGTTCCGTCTACTTAATTTCACTCACAAGGCTTTTATAACGACTACTACTACTTTCGCTATCAATATTGTTGTTATCACTTTATGCCCCTACCGAAAATAACTGCTACTACTCTCTTCACTATAAGTACTGGTATTACCACTTTAGAAACAACTACTTCATAATCTTCTCTAACAGCATTAGTACCGCCTTTTACCATTGTCATTGTTTCTTTTTATTATTATTATTATTATTTTTTTTTTTTTTTTTTTTTTTTTTAGCCATCATTATCATGATTATCATAACTATTTTCATAATTATCATTATCATTTCTTTACCACTACATTTCCATCATCATTAGGGCTAAATTTACCGTTAACACATCATTAACTATAATTAACATTATAATATCAATTATTAACACTATCAACATAGTCACAATCGTCAATAATACACAAGCAGTCGGCGTTGAAAATACAAAACATCATCATCACCATGTCCACAAACAGAACCCACTTAACGAAAATGGTGATGAAATGCCCAGACCAATAGGAGTGTACGTGCACGTCTACATGTGTATATGTGAGTGTGAGGAAGTGCAAGGCGGTATGGCGGCGAAGGCGGTATGGCGGCGAAGGCGGCCGATCTGAAAAGAGTCAAGGACACCCCAACCTGCCCCTTATTGAAAGGATGTCGTTACATACAGTCTCGACACTGAAATAGAATTACAGTTGCGTATAGTATGTATGCTTGAAAGCATGGATGTGTATCTGCGCCTAATCTCAGATTGTTTATATGGGTGTGTTTGCGTGAACTAAAATGCATACACCTGTATGTGTGTACGTCTGTATGTGTGAGAGTGTCCCCCCCCAAACTAGCACAGATAATTCCCCCTCCCACCACCAAACATAATCAAACACAAACAAACATAAATACATAAATATATTTATTTTTAAAAAAATAAACCAGTTTGTCTGATCATCGTAAAAGCGTGAAATCCAGGGTCACAAACTCATATACATACAACTGAATATTTTATATATATATATATATATATATATATATATATATATATATATATATATATATATATATATATATATATATTCCGGGCGTAACAGCAAAATTCTCCAACTCGTGTAACAGCATAATTGCCAATCTCAAAAAATGTTTAATATCTAAAAGACCACTAAATTAATTGAGATTCTTTTTTCCAGGTTTTCGGATAAGACGTTTAGTCATCTTGACATCATTTGTCGTAAGAATCACTGAAAACCCCTTTGAATTATTTAGCTTGAAAAAGATCATGTTAAAATCGATTTGTGTCAGCCCCACTATGTCTTCTCAACTGAGCAATGGTGAGAGGGAAAAGATCATTAAGGTAATCAGTAATGGTACCAATATTCATACTCTGGCTTCCATCTTCAAAGTCCATTCAAGAACCACCAAGAGAACGATAAATAAGTTTTAAAAAGAGGGAAGAGTAGAAAGGAAAACTGGATCAGGAGGTCACAACAGCAAAAGGGATTATCATTTCAACTTAAAGCTAAATACATTCTTATTATTCAAAGTCGAGTTCAATATTTTTATAAAAACATCGGAGAATTCAAGCAAGATATCTTTAATCATTTCTAAGATACAACGGTTCAAAGCTTAATCTAACAATTGAACAATTTTGCTGTTACACTCGGTATATATATATATATATATATACATACATACATATATATATATATATATATATATATATATATATATATATATATATATATATATATATATATATATATATATCGGGTGTAACAGCAAAATTGTTCAAATTTCGTAAATTATATATATATATATATATATATATATATATATATATATATATATATATTAGATGAAATCTATTAAATCCGACAATTATTTTAATTGATTTAATCCATGTCATCTCATATGTTGTCATTGTTTACGTTAGATTACATTTCGGAGCAGAAATGAGTTATCGTTGAAAAATCGTCGAAGATGTGTGATTATAACCAGTAATTTGAACTTTGTTAACTGGAAAGTTCTCTGTGGCTGAATGGTTAAACAGCACGTCAGGCTATATGACGGTTTCCGTATGGGATACAGGTGCGATTCCTATCGGAGAACGCATATTTTCTGCGAAATTTCTCGAACAATAAAGCTAGTAAATGTAATTAATACTATTTAATTAAAACAGAACATTTACTCAAATAAGTTGTATCCATAGAAATTACGTATAAACAGAAAATATATTAAAATATATATAGGCCAGTTCACCCTGGTGATCCAATGTGGTGAAACCTAGGTAGGTAGTACCTGGCTCATTCGGATTTATTTATTTTACTTTTTCTCTACTTAGTGTATTGAACATTCTTAGTTTTAACTTATTACCCGCTGTTTTTTTCTTCTTTGCTTTGTACCAGAGATTTAAGGTACTGGACGATTTCTTTCGCCCTGTTCAGAGGTTTCTGGTGCTTTCTTTTTTTTCCATTTTTCCTCGGATGCCAATTTATTTTAAAATTGTACTATCCAGGTTTTTTCACCCACCAAGTTTAAATAGATTTACATTAATAATAATAATAATAATAATAATAATATATATATATATATATATATATATATATATATATATATATATATATATATATATATATATATATATATAGTATAGTAAAGAAAAAAGGGAAGAACAGTAAGATATGTAATCCGGTGTTCTTATTGATCTATTTATTTTTACAAAACAGTAATCAATGTAAATTTACAGAGCATAAATATTAGAATGATTGGATTTCTCTGTATCCTTGGAACCAAAATTATGAATTCATGTGCTTTTAAAACGCAATAAATTTTAAAATAAGTTATACCAAAATTCGCTTGAAGATGAAAGTTTTTAGTTTCTGTTTTTGAAACATGGTAATTCCTGTGTAGCGATGAAACCATATTTTTAAATCAGTTAATTTATTTTATATATATATATATGTGTGTGTGTGTGTGTGTGTGTGTGTGTGTGTGTAATTTGGCAGAAACTTTTCTTTTAAACATGTTGTGTTGAATATATATATATATATATATATATATATATATATAGCTATATTTCTCGCTCTCTCTCTCTTTTTTCTCCCTGTTCATATATATATATATATATATATATATATACATATATATATATATATATATATATATATATATATATATATATATATATATATATGAACAGGGAGAAAAAGAGAGAGAAAGATAGCGAGCTAGATAGCTAGGTAGCGAGCAGAAGTCCCAAAAGCTTTTACGTGTTGATCCCTTCAGGAAATTCTTGATATTTCTCCAAAACTCGTCCATGTCCAGTTTGTTTCTTAGTTTTGTTTGGGCCGAATTTACTTAAATAAAACCAGCCCCAACTATACAGGAACTGGGTAATGAAAGTAAAAAAAGAGTTCGCCTCTACAGACAGTTCGGGATACTTGTTGACGATATTTGCATGACACCAGAGGTTAGTGAGGCTTATGAGCTTGGACAGTGATTTAGCTCCACCAACTAGATCCACTAGATCCACCAACGGATCATTCAACAAATTCATCTTATGAGTTAGATTCGTTTTCCAGTTTTTAATTACCGTATATACTCGTGTAACGCGCGATCTCGCGTATCGTGCGACCTCCAAATTTTCACTTATAAAAAATAATTTTATCATGTGTCTCGTTCATCATGTGAGTTCCTTTTTTGAGAGACCAAATTACAATAGACTAACCTCTTTTCCTCTATCTCTTTATCTCATCTTCTAGTTAAATAAGTTAAAAAAGTAAAACTGAATTATAAAAGTATCGTTAGTAACGCTATACTCATTGCGTAAACTCATACAGCCATAAACAACCGAACAGCAAAACATCTTATAAACGTAAACTATGCAAAAGATGCATATTCACTATGTTTGTATTTTATAACACAATACTAATATGTGAATATTGCGTGCATTATTATTAGATACTGTCAAATAAAACATCAGTTTTATCAAAATCATGTCTATTTTAAATACAGCTGTACTTTTTGACTACAGTAAATGGATTTATAGTTTGGTCAACGCAATAGTCAGGGCCAGCAGTTCATATGCTAATTTTATATCTCGTGTATGATGCGACCTCCTTAAAATTAGCTTCAGAATTAGCTCGACAAAAGTCGCATGATACGCGAGTATATACCGTAAATAAAGTAAAATCCAGTCAGGTGTTTGTATTTTATCCAAGACTTAAAAATGCACCACAAGGTCTTCATTCATTTTCGCAAGATGCTTGGTGTGGATATTCACGTCAACCTCAAGAATATTCTCCAGTTGCTGTCGAAAAGTACTGAAACTCTTTATCTAGCAATGCCGATTTTAAAAGCTTATCTCTTTTGTTGACAACCACGTGTTCTCTCTTTACCGAATTGTCTGAGATTGATTTATTGTTATATCTTTACAATTCAAACGGATCTGTACATCTTTAGATGTTTCTAATTCATTTTTTAATTATCAGGTGGAGTAGTAATTAAGTCGTCCCCTAGATACAGGTTAAATAGCACGGCAGGCTGGGCTCTCTAGCCATGATTGATAACCAGTCTAGAAGGACAACTCGAATTCCAAACTGTTGTGGTAAACACTATGCAGCCATCGGCTAAATAATGGCTTGGTTTGGTCTGGTTGTTTAACTGTATATCAACCTCATACTCTGGAGGTTAACATCAGCCATGCTGATGGCAGAAACAGGTATCTCAGATCATAGAGAGTAGTTTCGTGTTGGAGGTAATAAAATCAACAACACATTCCTTATCCCAGTTAATAACAGATTGTAGGTAATTTTTTAGATCAGCTTCCAGTTTGACCTTATCGAACTATTAAGACGGAAGTAAACACTTGTATCATCAGCATAGATGCCTAAATGAAAACCGAGGTCATTAGGGAAGTCATTGATGAAAATTAGAAACAACGTATGGGGTGGGGGGCACCTATATTACTGCGGAGTGATCTAGAAGAGTGACCGTTCAGGACAACTTCTATTTCGCGATTTGATAAGAAAGACTGAATCAGTTAAAAAAATTATCCCAAAATACCATAACCTTTCAACTTGTGAAGAAAACCGGTATTCCGAACCCTGTCAAATGCTTTCGAGGTGTCCAAAACAATGGCCCGACCGTCACTATTCTTATCTAAAGCTTGATAGACTCTTTCAGAAATAATCGCTAAAACATCAGCAATTGACCTAGAGAAGCGAAAGCCATATTGCTTATCTGAAAGAAGCCCCTGCGATGTGAGATGCTCGACCAACTCAGAGTTGATGAGAGGACCTCTAGTACTTTGTCAAAAACAGGTAGAAGACTAATGGACCAATAATTGGAAGGATCAGACAGTTCACCTGAGTTCTTAAGGACTGAAACTACAGAAGAGGATTTCTAACAAGCTGGAAAGCAAGAAGCAGACAGACATTTATTGTAGAGTTTAGAGAGAACAGGAACCAGTTCAGGAGTTTATTTCTTAAGGACTATTGCAAGGATGTCATAAGGTTCATATTCTGTTGGGGGATCCAATGTAGCGATGATGGTAGAAACTACGGAGGAAGTTATATGCATATTACTCAACAAGTCATAAGCGTAAAGCCAGGACAAGATACCCCAGATAAACCAAGACTAGAATTAGAAGAGAATTTACGAGCAAAACATTCCGCTTTATCAGCAGATGTTAACACCTCAAACAGAATGAAGAGGGGAAGGATAGAGGACTTACTCTTATTTAGCACGCTATTACAGAGAAGCTAGTAATCTCGAGAGCCAAAGTTATTAGAGGCTATACAGTGCCTCATTCTATCAGCAAATAAAAAACTTAGTCCCTTTGAGGACACATTTACAATTATTATGAGCGGATACAGATAGGGGTCTGGTGTGATCGGAACTGTCACACTGGTATAGCCGAAAAACGTGATTCCTGTGAGCTATAACATCTGAACAGACCGAATTATTATTATATATATACCCTTAGAACTGAGTTCGGATTTCAGTCCAGGAGTAACGGATAGCGGCTCGGATTGGCGAATCGTAGAGCCGAGTTCGAATTCCAGTCGAATCCGTTACATTCACTTACGTGCTAATACCATATGAATCCTCTTCTTCTCCCCTCATCTATGGGTAAATAGCAAGACAGACTGGGTTTTATAACCTTGGATGGCAACTGGTCTACTGCGGAAAAAATCTGCCTCGTCAGTCATGTATAGAAAGATAAATGATCGCCTAAGCGTACCTCACACATGGCACATGACTGGCTGACCCTTCAAACAGATTTACCGATCATAAACTTTGGACTATAGTTCTACCAAAAAATGTTTCTTATCCATTTTAAAATTATCAATTAGAGCACACCCCCATCTACAGGTTAAATAGCATGGCAGACGCGTCTCTCTAGCCGTGTTTGATAACCTGTCTAGAAAAAGAACTCTGAATTCAAATTTGTAGCCCTGGCGTAGTACTTACTATGCAACCGTCGACAAGACCATTAAAATGACTATCATATCGACTGAAGTAGACCTACGACCTGCGTCGATGTATTATATTTATTTGATCGGTACAGCTCGATAAGCATTGACCGACTAAAACCTCTTTACAGTAACTTTATATTAGTATGTAATAGTAAATGGTTTACCATTTCATCATTTCTTTATATAACTCCTCGAACTCCTGTCCAAACAATAACCTGTACAAAATTAAACCTACTATAGGATAATGGCATCAGAAACACCAAACTAGAAGAGAAAAGGCGATTATGTCCAGTATCTATATTAGACATACTACCATAACCTATTCTTATATCCGAAAAAAGGAAAATCCTCCAGTATGTGCGGCATGCCAAGAGTCATTCACCATAAAACACATACTGTCAAACTGCAGCAATTTTAATTTAGTCCGCTTAAAATACTACCAAACAAAAACTTAAAAGAACTTTTGCAAAATACTGGTCCACTTTGCATATTCCAATTTCTTTGAGAAATTAAACTGATATCAAAAATATAATTTAAAAAATATATAACCATAAAATTCAGTTTTACTATTTAAAAAAAAAAATGGCTGTTTAATTACGAGGCTTTATTTAGGAAAAAAAAAATTAAATTTCGGCATTAAATGACCCAATGGGTTGATATATCGTAAAACATACATAGCTTCTCAAACAATCACGAATTAAGGACACCTTTAATTTTATTTATCGATCTGATCGACACTTGTAGTTTTTCGATGTTAATTTATCAATTAGTTTAATTGCCTGTTAATATTGAGTGTGTCGGTAACGTAGTAAATCCTCTGTAACATCCAATCATTGTAACAGACAATCATTGTAACAACCAATTGTTGTAACAGCCAATCATTGAAGTTACGCAAACGGTGGCCGTCGCAGTTACTGTATTTGCTCCAAGCATTAAAACATTGCCTCCCACTTTTAATTCGAATTTAAAACAATATGCGAACAAAAACTGGTCAGTAATGAGGATTGGGTTATGACTAAAATAATTCGCATAATCTCTGAGAATGTTTTAACTATATTGTCCTTAGAATATTTCAACTATATTGCTCTGAGAATGCTTCAACTATATTGCCATGAGAATGTTTGAAGTATATTACCCTGAGAATGTTTCAACTATATTGCCCTGAGAAAATTTAATCTATATTGTCTTGAAAATGTTTTAACTATATTGCCTTAAGAATGTTTTATCTATATTGCCCTGTATACGTGGTTTAAAAAACGCCGACTGCGTCCCTTGCAAGTGATCCCCTTCCGCGTGGATTATTGCAAACACGGATATAAACCGGAACTATGTCTACGTTATGGATTCTAACAGAAACTATGTCTACCTTTTGACTCAAGTGTAAAGCAGACTTTATATCAACCTTTTCGACTTTAGAGTAAACAGAAACTATGTCTAAATTTTCGACTCTAGTGTAAACCGAACCTGAGTGTACCTTTTTGATTCTAGTTAGACTAGATCTGTCTACCTTATTGACTCTAAAGCAAACCAGACCTATGCTTACCTTTTTCAGTCTAGTATATAAAAAAGAACCTATATCAAAATTTTGGCTCCACTGTAAAATCCAGAACTTTTCATTCTACTGTGAATTTTTACAGGGCGGTATTGCTTGTGCTACGCAAAACAAGTTCTGAATTCAGAGTTGTCCTCCTAGACTGATTAGCAACCAAAGCTAGAAAACCCTACCTGTGCTGCTAATATAAGAGATAGATTCATACCTTTCCCAAGGTTATTTGTGCGAAAGCGGTCACAATAGACTCGGCAAGAATTCTAACTTTCGGTCCAACTTTACGCGTAAATCCGTTATCAAATATGGATAATGTTAAAAACCGGACACCAAATGTTTCCTTGGAAATAACAAAAACATATAAAACACAGACCGTTAATAAACAAAAGACCAAATCCTTTATTTAAAAAAAAATGTTCTAAGGTATCAATTTAAAAACAAAACAAAAGTATCTTATTTTACAAAGGGGTCTAAATATGCCCCAATTTCGCGTCAACGGGAAAAAAGGAAACATCTATTGTGATCTTTTAGGACCCTAAATAATGATGTGCTTAACACGTGTGTAGTTTATGGCGAGACTTTCCACTCGAGTGGAGCAGTGGGGTAACGAAGAATAAAGGAGAAAGTGAAAGAAATAAAAGTAGATTTTTTTTACCATGTAGATAATTATTACTTGGTCATTGCAAACAGTTTCCTTTTGTGTATTCACTCATGAATACACTGAGTACATAGGATTTAACGCTCCGTAATGTTTCTTTCTCCATCTCTTTTCCTGTATCTCTCTTTCTCTCTCTCTCTCTTCTCTCTCTCTCTTTCTCTCTCTCTTTCTCTCTCTCTCTCTTCTCTCTCTCTCTCACTAAATTAAAATGAACAAAAACAACACCAACCACCTCAAGACACATACAAATCGATTTATAACGCTGAAGTCGGATAATAACATTGAAGTCGGATCCATCGCACTCCACAAAATTGTGGGTTAGTATCATCCTGGCTGATGTGCGGGTGGTGCAATGTTGAGCCACATGAAAAGAAAAATCGGTGGATCAAGTTCAAATTTCCGCCGAGTTCACTGTATTCACTTTCTCACAAATACCCTTGGGAAAAGTATGACTCCATCTCCGACCCCCAGCTATGGAATAAATAGCAGGGCAGACTGGATACCCTAGCTTTGGTTGGCAGTTAGTCTAGGAGAAGAGAAAACTCTGAATTAGAAATTGGTCAGATGTGATGCTGGAACATCCCTCAATTAAAACCTACTTGCTATGGAAACCACAGTAGCAACATCTAGGTTTGACTCAGAGGAATTTATGGAAGCCAAAGAGAGAAAGAGTGAGAGAGTGGAGGAGGAGGAGGAGGAGGAGGAGGAGGAGGAGGAGGAAACAGAGTGGAAAGACAGAAAGACAAACAGATTCTCCACGTCTTAGATATTCACAAATTTAAACGAAAGGATCCTGTCATACTTACCAAATAAATATAGTGATTTAATAAGCGCAGTTTAGATGTGGCGTAAGGCCGAAAGTGTCGAACATTCAATGAGGATCGAACTCACTACTCAGTAGTAACTGATATGGCGAGACAAGCTTGATAACCATTAGACCACGCCAAACTGCTCTTTATTTACTAAGCGGGCCTTTTTGTGACACAAGGCCAAAAAAACTGAGCACTCAATGAAGATCGAACTCGCAACTAAGTTGTAATATATCTAGATCTAGATAAACTTCCTAAACATTGGAGGGCACCTTATGAAATAAATGTAGTGTCAATTTGACAAATAAATTTGTTGAAATATTCCACTCAAATCAATCTAATAACAGAACACTTACTTCATTATATTGTATCTGATTGATTCATTTTCATGTTCTCAACCCTCTGCAGGTTATTTAAAGCCAGAAAATATTTTTAGATTGTAAGAATTTTCTTCTTTTTTTGAGAGAGAGACAATAGTGATACAACACTTACTAATTAACCCATAACTGGGGGAGAAAAGAGGTGGATTCATACCTTTCTCAATGGTATTTGCGCGTAAATGAATATAACGAACCTAACGGGAATTGGAACTCGGCACTCCGATTAACAATTCCGAGCCATTATCCGTTAAACAACCCATACATCCAAGCTTACAACACCTGGTATTCCCAAGCTGTCACTCATCAAGTTACTGACCAGGCTCGACGTTGCTTATCTTCGTGATGTAGCTGTAAGCATTAAATGGTATAGAAAAACGCTTTATTATTAATTATTGTTATTCATATTAAATATTTTATGCACATTTTAAAATACTCTCTTCTGTGGTGAAAGATACTTTATTTAATGTCATTTATTTCTTTTGTATAATAATAATTTGATAGAATCTAAAAGCCTCGATTCGTCCTTCCGGTTAATTATTTTTCATCTGAGAGATCACTCTCTGACGTCTGACAGTATGGCTGATGCTAACCTCCGGGAAAATGACTCTCAGCTGACATGAAGTGGAAAGTCTATGTCTGTCTATATTTCTGAGATGAGGTATTGTAATTATTTACACTATTTACATTGTTTGGACTGTTGTCCTCATCCCGTGCATCTGTGGTAAAGGAGAAACAGGACGCACCTTAAGGTAAGGCTGCAAGAACATCGTAAAGCCGTAGCACGTAGGGAAATAGAAAAATCAGGCGTATCTGACCACATATGGAGGGAAAAGGGAGATCACCGCTCCCTGTGGGATGAGGTTGAAATATTACACAGAGAACATCACTGGAAAATACGAAAATTTAAGGAATCAGCACATATGTTAGGCCACAAAAAATCTCCTAAGCTGACCAAGCATAGAAATTAATACAATATGGAAACCAGTAATATTGAGGGCTAGAGAAAAGCAATAATGACAACCAAAATTGCCAAAAAAAAAGTAACTGAAACATTAAGTTTATAAGTCCAAAAATTCATATGCAAGGTGGATAAAAGTGTTGGTTGGATCCAGTGACTTAACCCAAAGAGTTTTGAGTTCAATACCTGGCTACTTGGTGAACAAAAATAATAAAGAGAAATAACTGAGACATCCGGGAAAGGCATGACACGTGGAACTAGAACAATCTACCCCCGTTCAGTTCAAATTCTAATCACCTGAAGAAGGCCGGAGCGTACAACTTACGGAACGTCGTGAATATGGCAACAAAGATAACGATAACAGTCTGAATAATGTAAATAGGGGGGGAAAGAATATACTGGATCCATTGCCAGTTCAGCTGCTTAGAAAGTTGACAGGCTGTCGTGTGTAGGAGACACTCTTCGTCCATGCTTAGAATATTACTGTCATATATGGTCTGAATCAGCAATATTATTGGTCCTGAACTGGCAGCTCGGCTTCAGTCAGTTCCCTACCACTTTAAGGTTGCCCCTTACGGTCTTTTCTATAAATACTTTCATGGTAATTGTTCCATGGTACCTAGACTTTTGTAATTTAAGCGCGGAAGTAACCGTAACTGCTAACAGTTTCTTTTCTCACACTTTCCGCTTGGAACTCCCTTTCTGCTCCACGCCTTCTAGCCAACTATAATCTTCAAAAATTTAAATGCAGTGTCAATCGCTATCTACTGTCCCCCCTAATTACTCTTTCTTCTTCTCACTCATTATTAATGTTTCTTTTCCTAATTCTTCGTGGCTTTACTGCCTTGCATAGGGTTATACCGATTAAAAAAGGAACCGTCACTCCACGTATACTGAGGCAAACAAGGTTCATTCTCTTCGTATCCCATTTAGTAAGAAGGTTTCACTTAAACAGCTTCTTCCCAAGAATTGCCACTTTATGGAATCGGTTCCCAAGAGGATGCTTTCCCCGAATACTACCTGTTCAAGTCTAGGGTCAACCTTTATCTTTTCCATACATCATCCTAAACTCGACATTCTTGCTTCTTACGCTTACCGCCCATATAACCTTCTTCGGTAACCCTTTAACTTGAAGGGCTCTTCAGCCTGGTATAGAGTGAACGTTAGTAAAAAAAAATAAAAGAGCTTCGAGTATTTTGCAACTTTTGTGTATTATGCGCGTGTAATAACCCCACTATGGGAGCGTAAAAGCACACAAAACAAGTTCGCATCTCTATTCAATAATTACACAAATCCCAACCTTCGTACATCAGTTATCAACAATTTTAAACCACGTGTTCCTACCATATTTACCCAGTTAATATAGCTTTAATTCTATTTATGATTTTCTTCAAATACTCGTCTCAAATCATTCGAATAGTTTTGAATTCAAAACTGCAAAGATGGCAACGGGAAACCAGTACACTATTTTTCCAAAGAGAGTCATGACCAAGCACATTGGATAAAGAAAAAGAATCGGTGGAGAGCCATGATCGTTTATGTCTTGAAAGGTATTTCTCTGTTATGTAATATCGGTCGAGCTCTATGGCAGTGAATGCTGGACAAACTCCTCACAGATGAAGAAGAGCGCATTGAGACAACAGAAATGTGGTTCTACAGAAATATGCCGGATTGAACATGTGAGCAACGACGATGTTTTAAGAAAAATGGAATCAGAAAAAACAGCTGAAATTCCTAAAACCCATAGTGAGGAAAGAGGGCTTAGAAATTCTGAAGCTCACAGGACATGTTGAAGACAAGAGAGATAGAGAAGAGAAGCTCATAAACATCCTAACGAGTAAATGTGTTGCAATACAGGGACAGGGAGAGATAACCAAAAAGCCAAGTTTAATAAGAGCTACAAAATACAGGAAGTTGTGGAGAGCCACGATCGCCTACGTCCTAAGCAGATAAGGCACATAGACGAAGAATAGGTTAATTCGATTTGTCGCGCTTAATCTCTCAAGGCCCTACTCTCACGTTGTGGTGTCCTTTGTATTGCATCCCCGAAAACCCAAGTGTTAATCACTGCTAGATTAGAATGAAATATGTTAATCAAAAGGAAACTGAGATAAAATCGAAACTGGCTTTTAGAGCGTTAAAATCAAAGGTCAAAAATATTGAATTAGCTTTTACTTTCAAATGTAAATTTTCTAAGCGTAGCTTAGATAAGGCCGAATGTATGGGTCACCCAATGAAATGGAACACACAATGCACTAGCAATTGATTTAGCGAGCCCAGCTTGTTAGCCAATACACCACGTCGAAGTGTCCTGATTTTCTAAGCGCAGCTTAGATAAGGCCGAATGTCTGCGTCACCCAGAGAAATCAAACACACAATGCGGTTGCAATTGATTTAGCGAGCCCAGCTTGTTAGCCAATACAACACGTCGAAGTGTCCTGATTGTCTAAGCGAAGCTTAGATGTGGCACAAAGCCGAACGTGTGGATAACCTAGTGAGGACTGAACTCACTGCTCTGTCAAAATTGATCTAGTGAAACAAGATTGCTAACCATTACATCACCTCAAATTGCCCTTATTTTTCTTTCAAATGATCACTTAACGTGACAAATATTTGTTGGATGGGAAAAAATGTTTGCGTGTTGACGTTCTGAAAGATGTTATTCGATGTTTGTCGGCGGTCATATTGAGTATTCGTTCAGGTATCCCGTTTCTTAAACTGATAGGAATCATGTGGCGTAAACTAAAGAAAGAAAAAGTCGATCCTTTAATAATATTTTAAAAAGAAAGAAAGAAAGAAAGAAAGAAAAAGAAAGAAAGAAAGAAAACAAGAACCTATATAGTCTAAGTCAAGGATTCGTGGTTACACGATCAAGTCTCTAACACACTCGGGCTTTCGGTCATATCACGTTGAAACACCGGTTCCTGTACGATCACCGAATTAAGCAACGTCGAGCCTGGTCAGTAACTAGATGGGTGACAATTTGAGAATACCAGGTGCAGTAACTGTGCGGGTGGTGCAATGAATAATGGCTCGTAAATGTTATTCGGAGGGCCGAGTTCTAATTCATGTTATATTCACTTACGCACAGATACTGTTGGGGAAGATATGAATCCCCCATCTTTTCTCCACACCTATTAATTAGTAAGACTTATCTTTAGTATCTCAAGAAAAAAATTATTCCAATCTAAAAATATTTTCTGGTTTTAAATAACCTGCAAATCTTTTTCAATGTGTTCTTAATATGAAATTTTGTCAATTTCTTCTCCATACGAACCTATGTCTATTTACTCTCAATATGAACCTTTTGTGATGTCAACGAACACTTGTTGTCACTTCTGTAATGCCAACGAATACTTATTGTCACTTTCGTAATGCTCGTTGTAGTAGAGACTTTGTAATCGCAGATACAACTATAGTAACGCCGTTGAACAATACTGGTGTCAAACGCCTTCTAATAATACTCGCACTAATAGTACTTGCTCGATAATACTCGATCGAACAGTAATCCGTATAGTGATCAGAATAGAGAAATAGTATAGTGAGTAGAGTAGATAATAGCGGTCCGTATAGTGACAGAGTAGAATGGAGATCAGAATAGTAATAGAGGATAGGCTAGAAACAGACATCGTTAGTTGTCAGCTACTTTCTACATATATGCGTTTCCTCTATGATCACGTGATCTACTTAATCCAATAATTGGATCGCCTTTGTATTTGCTCACTGGCGATCTATATTCAAACTCAAGTGTCGGCAGTAACACATTATTCCTTTATAACATAACCCTTGTAAAATTACTTTCAATATGAACCTTTGTCAATTTTCTCTCTATCTGAACAGTTGTCGATTTACTCTCAATATGAAACTTTGTCAATTTGCTCTCAATTTGAACCGTTGTCAATTTACTCTATATACGAAACTGTGTCGATTTACTCCCAATCTGAGCCTTTTTCAATATGAACCGTTGTCAATTTACTTTCAATACGAACATATGACGATTTACTCTCAATCTGAACCATTGTCAATATGAACCGTTGTCAATTTACTTTCATTACGAACATATGTCGATTTACTCTCAATGTGAACCTTTGTCAATATGAACCGTTGTCAATTTACTTTTAATACGAACATATGTTGATTTACTCTCAATGTGAACCTTTGTCAATATGAACCGTTGTCAATTTACTTTCAATACGAACATATGTCGATTTACTCTCAATCTGAACCTTTGTCAATATGAACGGTTGTCAATTTACTTTCAATACGAACATATGTCGATTTACTCTCAATCTGAACCTTTTTCAATATGAACTGTTGTCAATTTACTTTCAATACGAACATATGTAGATTTACTCTCAATCTGAACCTTTGTCAATATGAACCGTTGTCAATTTACTTTCAATACGAACATATATTGATTTACTCTCAATCTGAACCTTTTTCAATATGAACCGTTGTCCATTTACTTTCAATACGGACATATGACGATTTACTCTCAATCTGAACCTTTGTCAATATGAACCGTTGTCAATTTACTTTCAATACGAACATATATTGATTTACTCTCAATCTGAACCTTTTTCAATATGAACCGTTGTCCATTTACTTTCAATACGGACATATGACGATTTACTCTCAATCTGAACCTTTTTCAATATGAACCGTTGTCCATTTACTTTCAATACGGACATATGACGATTTACTCTCAATCTGAACCTTTGTCAATATGAACCGTTGTCAATTTACTTTCAATACGAACATATGTCGATTTACTCTCAATCTGAAACTTTGTCAATATGAACCGTTGTCCATTTACTCTCAATACGAACATATGTCGATTTACTCTCAATCTGAACCTTTGTCACTATGAACCGTTGTCAATTTACTTTTAATACGAACATATGTTGATTTACTCTCAATGTGAACCGTTGTCAATATGAACCGTTGTCAATTTACTTTCAATACGAACATATATCGATTTACTGTCAATGTGAACCTTTGTCAATATGAACCGTTGTCAATTTACTTTCAATACGAACATATATCGATTTACTCTCAATCTGAACCTTTTTCAATATGAACCGTTGTCCATTTACTTTCAATACGGACATATGACGATTTACTCTCAATCTGAACCTTTGTCAATATGAACCGTTGTCAATTTACTTTCAATACGAACATATGTAGATTTACTCTCAATGTGAACCTTTGTCAATATGAACCGTTGTCAATTTACTTTTAATACGAACATATATTGATTTACTCTCAATCTGAACCTTTTTCAATATGAACCGTTGTCCATTTACTTTCAATACGGACATATGACGATTTACTCTCAATCTGAACCTTTGTCAATATGAACCGTTGTCAATTTACTTTCAACACGAACATATGTCGATTTACTCTCAATGTGAAACTTTGTCAATATGAACCGTTGTCCATTTACTCTCAATACGAACATATGTCGATTTACTCTCAATCTGAACCTTTGTCACTATGAACCGTTGTCAATTTACTTTTAATACGAACATATGTTGATTTACTCTCAATGTGAACCGTTGTCAATATGAACCGTTGTCAATTTACTTTCAATACGAACATATATCGATTTACTCTCAATGTGAACCTTTGTCAATATGAACGGTTGTCAATTTACTTTCAATACGAACATATATCGATTTACTCTCAATCTGAACCTTTTTCAATATGAACCGTTGTCCATTTACTTTCAATACGGACATATGACGATTTACTCTCAATCTGAACCTTTGTCAATATGAACCGTTGTCCATTTACTTTCAATACGAACATATGTCGATTTACTCTCAATCTGAAACTTTGTCAATATGAATCTTTGTCAATTTACTTTCAATACGAACATATGTCGATTTACTCTCAATGTGAACCTTTGTCAATATGAACCGTTGTCAATTTACTTTCAATACGAACATATATCGATTTACTCTCAATCTGAACCTTTTTCAATATGAACCGTTGTCAATTTACTTTTAATACGAACATATGTTGATTTACTCTCAATGTGAACCTTTGTCAATATGAACCGTTGTCAATTTACTTTCAATACGAACATATGTCGATTTACTCTCAATCTGAACCTTTGTCAATATGAACGGTTGTCAATTTACTTTCAATACGAACATATGTCGATTTACTCTCAATCTGAACCTTTTTCAATATGAACTGTTGTCAATTTACTTTCAATACGAACATATGTAGATTTACTCTCAATCTGAACCTTTGTCAATATGAACCGTTGTCAATTTACTTTCAATACGAACATATATTGATTTACTCTCAATGTGAACCTTTTTCAACATGAACCGTTGTCAATTTACTTTCAATACCAACATATGTAGATTTACTCTCAATCTGAACCTTTGTCAATATGAACCGTTGTCAATTTACACTCAATATGGACATTTGTCGTCTTAGTGTCAATCTGAAGCCTTATCAGAATAAGTCGCTGTCAATATGAACTGTGTGTCAGTTTACTGTCAATACGAACACATGTCGATTTACTCTCAGTATGAATCCTTGTTACACTCAATATTAACTTTTCAATTTATTCTCATTATGAACTGTTGATTTAGTCGCAATATGAACTTTTTCGATGTGCTTTCAATATGAACATATGTCGATTTACTCACAATATGAAACTTTGTCAATAATTTTCTATATAACCCTTTGTCGTTTTACTCTCCATTTCAAAATAAGTCACATTTATAGTGAGGTTCCATTGATATCAGAGAAAATTTAAATAAATGAAGAAAGCATTTTTTTCTCTCGTTGCAGACCCCCCTGTTAAGTGTGTGACGGACATTTTCAATGAGAACAAACCAAGTGTTGGCAACGAGCATATCTCAGAACCTTTCACCTCAATGCCAAAAATGGTGCCAAGCGCTCCGCGACCGCATGATCAGAATTTTTCCACGGTAAGACACACTGAGCCAAGCGGGCCGGGATCTCTCGACACTCCAAACACAGAGGACATGTATTTTCTTCAAGCATTCAAGGTATATATTTATATATAAATAAAAAAAATAATAATAATAATAATAGCTGGCCACTCGTATTCGGGGATACCCGTCTGCTAGGGCGGCTAGCCAATCCCTATTGCAGACGCTCACTCGTACACATTTGTGTTTTCTCAACACCCACAGAGCCCAACTATACTGAGCATATCTTAGTTACAGTTTCTTGGAAAGAGTGTGTTATCTAGCGCGACCAACAATCTAAACAAGGCCAGCACACTCATATATATATATATATATATATATATATATATATGATTCTACACTATCTTTTTCCTTTGCTATTCTATAAATATTTTCATGGTAAATTGTTCAGATGAGCTTTCCTCTTTGCGCAGTACCAAATTCGTAGTTACGTCTCATCATTTTACATTTGAAATTGCTAGATGCTAAAAATGTCTTCTTTCGCACTTCTCTCTTGTGGATCTCTCTTCCGGCCTCTTAATTTCCAGTCATCTTAAATGCAATGTCTATCCTTATCTTCTGACTTCTTAATTCCTATTCTTTATCGTTCTCTCTTCCTAATAATTTTTCTCAGATTCTTTGAAAATCGGTAAACCTTGCGTCTTTGTGGCTTTATTTCCTTACTTGGGGTAAAATTATTAAAAATAAGACAGATATACTCTATTCACCAATTATATCTTTTATTATTAATTCATTCTTAAATGGTAATTAGTCGAGAGATACAATTCGTCAGAAACAATTTTTCCATTGAGTCCAAACACACACTGTCCGGATCAGAGATTGACCTCACCATTACAATGTAACTAAATTTACGAAACAACGCTTTAAGCCACTGGGCTATTGTCCCGTGAAACTGAGTAAGCAATAACTGAGCAGTACTAAAAATAAGTACTAGGCGATATATCCAGATACATGGGCAGTGGAACGAGAACAATCTACCCCGGTATATTGAATAAAAGGTACATTTCGAATATTCCTGTAGATTACTCGGATCGATATATACCTGATCAAACAAAATTTTAAATAACAACAGCAAAGATGAAGACGATAGTCCATACATCGTTTCGAAAATCCAGTGTGTATCACCTGAAGAAGACCGGAGCGTACAACTGCCGAAACGTCGTGAATATCGCAATAAAGATGAGGGCAACAGTCTGATCGATGTAAATTGTGTAAATAGTTACAATACCTCATCTCAGAAATATAGACAGATCCTGAAGAAGGTCAGAGCATACAACGTCCGAAACGTCGTGAATACGGCAATAAAGATGATGACAACATTCCGAACGATGTAAACAGTGTAAATAGTTACAATACTTCCTCTCAGAAATATAGACAGATCCCGAGGAAGGCCGTAGTGTACAACGGCCAAAATGTGGTGAATATGTCAATAAAGATTAGGACAACAGTCTGAACGATGTAAATAGTGTAAATAGTTACATTACCTCATCTCAGAAATATAGACAGATCCTGAAGAAGGTCAGAGCGTACAACGGCCGAAACGTCGTGAATATGACAATAAAGACGAGGACACAGTCTGGTCGATGTAAATAGTGTAAATAGTTACAGTACTTCATCTCAGAAATATAAACAGATGAAGACTGCATATATTGTCCAAAGAACCGAGTTGGGTTCTTTATATGCACTTCTGCACAAATAGCGTTGAGGAAGGCATGAATCCACCACTTTAGAATTAATAAGATTTGTATCACTAAACCATTATCATCTAAAAAAATCATTCTTACAATCTAAAAAAATATTTTTCTGGTTTTAAATAATCTGTAAATTGTCGATAAGCTGTTTGAAAACGAATCAATTAACCAATTAAGGCGCACTAATACCATAAGACGCAAGGGTCTACTGGGGGTGAAAAGACTTTAAAAGGAATCGGAATCTCAATCCTAAACAAGAGGCAAGGGATAACCCTGTACTTCTTGTCAATAGACGACGAAGGAATGTGAACAGGACGATACAGGTAAACCTATGTACACCTATTGAAGAATAAAAAAGTAAATATTGAATCAATAGTAAATTCTAGAAAAAGGAAGTTTTCTCGCAATCTTGATTAAATTAAAATTTTAAGGCGTTGTATTTCTTGAATTCAGCCCAATCTGTGCATGCATTGTCAAGTCTAAAAGACCACATGGCCCCTATTAACAAAATGACGGCATGTCTTTCTGGACATTTTCACTCTTAGTCCGCTTTGAGTAATAACTCAGTTAAGTGCCCTACGTGATACACGCTCGGGCGATTCATGACTGACTACACCAGGGGTTCCCAAACTATTTTTTTTCTATCTAAACCGCATTTTAGGAATCAAAATCAGCTCGCGCCTCACTAAATTTTATGTGATAACATTTTTAAAAAAAAACTACTATATAGGACATTGAATATAATATATAACACAAATAACTTATAATATGATTAAGATACCCAAATTTAATGAAATGTGTTAACTTGTTTTTGACGAGTAATCTCCTTTATATTAGGCCTAATTTGAGATAAACAAACTCTCATCTTCTCATTCAACACAAAGAGGCCTTTCCATTTATTGGTTTTTGATATTTGTCTGAACTGAAAAGGTGCAAGCAGCCCTACGGCAAAGAAGGTCCAGGGAGAGAATTAAAGGGAGATAACAAAATCAGAACATTATCATTGATAACTCTCTCCTACAATTTAGTTACTATATTCTTAATACTTGGTATAATGCAAAAATATCACAATGATAAAATCGGTCAATATTTAATTATAACTATTTATACTGGGTCTCATGCAAGCAATTACAAGTAATCTATAATAATATTTTAAATTTTGAAATCATATTGATTTTTGGCATATGAATTTTTAAAAAACTGTTACTAAATCTTTGATTGTCTTTTAATCATTCCGCCTCACCTGTTACCTTCCTGGAATAGACAGAACATTTTCTCGTAGTAGGTTGCTATTTCTTTCATCTATAGACTGGTTGCCAACTAAGGCTTTAGTACTCAGTCTGTCCTGCTATTCAACCCATAGCTTTGGAAGGGGAGTAGAGATGGATTCAAGAATGTAATGAAACCGACTGGAATTCGAACTCGGCTCCCCGATTTCTACATTCCGAGCCGTTATTCATTACATCACACTGCACATTTTGAGCAATAACGATCTGTAATTGTATAGTATTATTCTAAAAACGGTAATAAACGAACCATATTCCACTGACTACTCATTAAGTACTTATGGTTGGGAGGATGTTGACATTGCTTTTTGAACATTCGCAGAAAATGATTTCATGCACTTTCTTTTTTTGTAACAAACTTATTTCAGGAAACCCGTTTCTTTGAAGTTGAGCTTGTGAACGGTGGCAACGGATTCAGAAACCCGCTTTTATCCTCAACACGCTTGGACCTCAATTCGACTGCAAGTAAATTTAGTAGGTATCATGAGAACAATATATTTTCTTGCTTTACACGTTTTAAACCAGTTATATTTAACATCGATTATGATTATCAATTATGATTATTATGATTATTTATTATGATTGTCTAGTATGGTTATTATGATTATCTATTATGATTATTATGATTATTTATTATGATTATCTATTATGGTTATTATAATTACCTATTATGATTACCTATTATGATGATTATGATTATTTATTATGATTATCTATTATGATTATTATGATTATTTATTATGATTATCTATTATGGTTATTATAATTACCTATTATGATTACATATTATGATGATTATGATTATTTATTATGATTATCTATTATGATTATTATGATTATTTATTATGATTATCTATTATGATTATCTATTATGATTATTATGATTATTTATTATGATTATTTTTATGGTTATTATGATTATCTAGTATGATTACTTATAATTATTATCTATTATGATTATTTATTATGATTATTATGATTATTATGATTATTTATTATGACTATCTATTATGATTATTATGTTTATTTATTATAATTATCTATTATGATTATCTCTTATGGTTATTATGATTATTTATTATGATTATCTATTATGATTATCTATTATGATTATTATGATTATTTATTATGATAATCTTTTATGGTTTATATGATTATCTATTATGATTATTTATTATGATTATTTATTATGATTATCTGTTATGATTATTATGATTATTTATTATGATTATCTATTATGATCATTATGTTTATCTATTATGATTATCTCTTGTGATTTTTATTATTAATTTGTTATGATTATCTATTATGATTATTATAATTATTATTAAGATTATCTATTATGGTTATTATGATTATAAATTATGATTATTTATTATGATTATCTATTATGATTATCTATTATGATAAGACTGGTCATGTCATGTTCCATTGATTATGTTGCATGATTTGGAATTACTATCATAAGTAAATACTTCCTTCACCTGGATTCGAACCCCGCACAATATTTTATTCCATACATGTCTCCAACACTAACAATTGTATCTGCTTTCTCTTGTGCAGGCGAAAAGACGACAGACGAGAGATTTCGTTGCAGTATGTGCGCAAAGACGTTTCACACCCAACGACTGCTAAACAGACACATCAAATCCCACAGCAATATCAAACAATATTTGTGTTCATATTGCGGTAAAGGTTTCAATGATACATTTGACTTGAAGCGCCACACGCGAATACATACGGGTAAGTTTTAGGGAATGACCAGAGAAAACTTTTTTTCACAAACAGGACCTACAAATTGGACTGTGTAAAATTGACTCTAGTATAAACCGAACCTACGACTACCTTGTTGATTTAGGGAAAACAGGCCAATGTCTAACATTTTGACTCCCATGTAAACTGGTCTTATTATTACTTCATTATGATTTATATTCGATAATAAATAATCAAACCTGGCATATATTGTTAGATTAACCAATCTGACCTAACTAAATCTATCTATTTCTGTCTATATTTATCTATCTATATAATTTTGTTCATATTTGTTTCTATCTAGCTATCTCATTTTGTCCACACCTATCTATCGGTCTTATACTGTTCATGTCTAACCCATTTTGTTTCTATCTATCATATTCTGCTCATATCTATCTATCTATCTATCTATCTATCTATCTATCTATCTATCTATCTATCTATCTATCTATCTATCTCATTCTATTCATATATATCTTATTCTGTTCATATCTATCTCATTCTCTTCACATCTATCTATCTATCTATCTGTTCATATCTATCTAATTTTGTTCATATCTATCTCATTCTCTTCGCATCTATCTATCTATCTATCTATCTATCTATCTATCTATCTATCTATCTATCTATCTCATTCTATTCATATATATCTTATTCTGTTCATATCTATCTCATTCTCTTCACATCTATCTATCTATCTATCTATCTATCTGTTCATATCTATCTAATTCTGTTCATATCTATCTCATTCTCTTCGCATCTATCTATCTATCTATCTATCTATCTATCTATCTGTTCATATCTATCCAATTCTGTTCATATCTATCTATCTATTATTGAATATCTATCCTATATTGTTCATGTTTAACTCATTCTGTTTCTATCTATCACATTCTGCTAACATCCATCTATCTATTTCATTCTGTTCATATCTATGTCATTCTCTTCACATCTATCTATCTATCTATCTCTCTCTCTCTCTCTCTCTCTCTCTATATATATATATATATATATATATATATATATATATATATCATTCTGTTCATATCAATCTAATTCTGTTCATATCTATCTATCTATCTATCTATTATTGAATATCTATCTATCTATTATTGAATACCTATCTATCTATTATTGAATACCTATCTATCTATTATTGAATATCTATCTATCTATTATTGAATACCTATCTATCTATTATTGAATACCTATCTATCTATTATTGAATACCTATCTATCTATTATTGAATATCTATCTATTATTGAATATCTATCTATCTATTATTGAATACCTATCTATCTATTATTGAATATCTATCTATCTATTATTGAATACCTATCTATATATTATTGAATATCTATCTATCTATCATTTGGTGTCTGTCTGTCTTTCTGTATAGGTTCTCTGTATCGGATGCTCAATTTGCCGTGTTTTAACGGATTCACGTTACATGCATTTAGTCCAACTAATCTTTAATGTAGATGTAACAAAACCGTTGCCATCGCTGGTTCGCTGAACTCGAGTCATGGGAGAAATCGCCTATCTGTTTCGATTTCCGCTCCTTTTTACCTACAGATCAGTAATGACCGGCGTGGGAACATGTCCATGATTTGCACACACACACACACACACACACACACACAAAAATAGTTAAATTAAAGTAAGAAAGGTCGATACAGGTTAGTAGGTTGTTTCGGATTACCTGACTTTAGACCTACAACGATGAAATCGCATAGTACAAGAGAACATAACAGGGTTAGCTCAAGTGGAAAAGCAAGAAAATGAAACTTGAGAGGTTTCAAATTCGAAATCGAACGCCTAGTGGAGGTCAGGGTTATTGTTCTATCGAGCGAATTTCAGAAGTGTAGAAATAACTTCAGTTAGTTTTCATCTTCTTTTTATCATTGAACATATTAGACTACAGTAGATGTATCATCTTCCTGACGTTCCATTAGTTAGTGATAACAAAATGGATTTAAATAGATACGTATTGTATCATTAGCTTCCTCCCCACACCGATGTTTGGATTTATTTTTTGTACTACAACAAATATCGTGTAATGAAATCGTTGTACCGATTAGATGACAACACAAGGCCTGAATTTCTCATATTCAAGATTACATTTAATTCAGCTGTCTTCGTCGTTTACTCTCGGCCAATGCTTAGAAGCGACTCCGAAGCTCTTCGCCCAAAACGTGGACATTACATTTTCATCTACGATGTCTCAGAGACTACCCAACATCGTTGGCATGACTTTCAACACACACACACACACACACACACACACACACACACACACACACACACACACACACACACACACACATATATATATATATATATATATATATATATATATGGGGGGGTTATTACTAACATTATTTTGTTTAGTTTCTTGTAAATAGTTTTGTACTTTTTTGTAAATATTCATTCGGGTTAGATTTTTAAATTTGTTGTTTTATTCCAACCGCTCCCCACCCCCAGACAATGTATTGTACATATGGGGACTGGGTAGGACTTTCATAGAAACATTGCGGTATTATGGTGGATGTAGTAAGAAAGGTAAGTAACAATGCGTTGTGGTGGTGTAAGGAATAGTGTTGTATATTAGGGTCAGTGTTTGTGGCTAGCTAAGTTTAACGTTAAGACAGAAGAAGACCGTCCTTTTCTCCATTTCCCATTTTGGCTTTGTGCCACTTTTTCTCTACATAGCAGGATAAATATCGTTCCTCGAAATTATGCGTAACACTAGAATAGCGCCAAGGTCTCATCATATTACAGTTGAGATAGCTATTTGTAACTGTAAATTCTATGTTGACAGTTACTTTTATCGCACTTCTTGCTGGTGGAACGTCCTTTCGGTTCCATGCTTTTCGACCAACTTTCATCTGCAAATATAAATGCAATGTCAATCGCTGTCTGCTGTCCTCCTGATTACTCTTCCTCTGTTCTCGCTCTTTAGCAATGCACCTTTTATTTATTTATTTTTTTAAATTTCACCTTTAATTTTTTTTTAAATTTCACCTTTAATTTTTTTAAATTTCACCTTTAATTTTTTTAAATTTCACCTTTAATTTTTTTTTAAATTTCACATTTAATTTTTTTAAATTTCCCCTTTAATTTTTTTAAATTTCACCTTTAATTTTTTTTAAATTTCACCTTTTATTTCTTTTAAATTTCACCTTTAATTTTATTGAAATTTCACCTTTTATTTCTTTTAAAATTTCACCTTTTTTTTAATTTCTTCTTTTAATTTTTAATTTTATTTTAAAAATTTTCTTCCTTTAATTTTCAGTCCATTTTTTTTTTTACTTTTATCTTTTAAATTTTTTATTTTATTTTTGAAATGACATCTTTTAATTCTTTTTCAAGATTTCACCTTTTAATATTTTGGTTTTATATTTAAAATTTCATCTTTTAAATTTTCGTCGTATTTCTTTATGATTTGTCTCTATTTTTTGCTATCGACAGCTATTGCTTTACTGTGACTGTAACTTTTCTCTATTCAGGCGTCCGCCCCTTCAAATGCGATGTCTGTGGTAAGTCCTTTACCCAGCGCTGTTCCCTTGAATCTCATGGACGCAAGGTCCACGGTATTACCGTCGATTATGGTCACAAAGAGCGACGGTCCAAACTCTATGTCTGCGAAGACTGCGGAAACACAACAGCCCTTCCGGAAAACCATTACCTACATCTAAAGCACAATCACCCTCGAAATCCGGTCCTACTGAAATTCTACGACAAGCGTCAGTTCAAATTTTCAGATGACCACTTACCATTTATACTCTATTCACATGGTTAAATCCACGGACAAAATATATCTCCAAACGCTCACTTCAGACAATTAATTTTTTTTTCCGGTGTTCTCTTTCAAAGGACATTTTCACTAGTTAACCGACAAACCAAGGTTAATTACGTAACATTCCTCTTTCTGAAAATACGCTATATATATATATATATATATATATATATATATATATATATATATATATATATAGTATGATAAATTGGAAAAAAGATAGTCAGGGAAAATGGTGATGGAGAGAAAAAGAAAAAGAATACAGAAGAATTTGACTAGATTGAAAAAAATATTCTTTCAAAAAAATATTCTTTCAAAAATTTTGATACTACCAGCGTCTCTCATTTGTAGACGTGGCAACATCAACAATATATATATATATATATGTGTGTGTGTGTGTGTGTGTGTGTGTGTGTGTGTGTGTGTGCGTGCGTGTGTGTATCAACGAAAAACAAATATTGGTGCTAAAGGTGTTAAAAATATCCTTTCAAATTGAAAGAAATGCAATTTTAAACAATTCAGATTTAGCTAAGAAACAAGAGAGAGGAACTTCATTATTAATGATTATTAGTTTATTCTTTCATCTTTTTCTTGTTGCATTTTTTCTTTTCTTTTTCGCAACTCTCTAATCATCATTCTACAACCGTTAAATAGCCAACCATCAAACGAACATGAGCAAAAAAGAAGAAAACAAAAACACACACGCACAAAAAAAAAAAAAACGATCACTGAAATCGTGCCTTTCGATTAGAATGCCATTATCGGCGTGCTTACCTAGGTTGCACTGGTACATGTCCTTCAAACACGTTATATATACCTATATTCCTTACTTCAACATTCGCTACACCGCCATCCCGTGTCTTTATTTACACAAGCAGTATTTAATTAAATAATCTACGAAGTTCTTAGATGAAGCATTGTCAACTATTATTAATTTTAGTAGTGTTTCTTTCATCTTGATTTCACTTAGTTTTTATTATATTATTAGTAATAATATTATCTTGAATTTTATTATTACTGGATGAAGCATTGTCAACCATTATTCCTTTTTTACTAAGATTTCTTTCATCTTAATTTCAGTTGCTTTTTATTACACTAGTTATTAGTAGTATTGGTAGTAATATTATTTTGAATTTTATTCTTATTAGATGAAGTACTGTCAACCATTATTCATTTTTGTCTAGGTTTGCTTTCGACCGATTCCTTTTACACCTAGTAATAATAGTCATAACTGAGCTGAATTTCTTAAATGAATCATTCTTAATTAGTACTCCATGTTTCTTTCATCTTAATTTCAGTCACTTTTTATCACACGTATTGTACTACAGAATATAAAATAGTGTTTTCTATATAGAACATAATGTGGCCTTATATATTTATCGGTTACACAACCTGAACTACCCTATTTATCGATTTTGGTTGTATGGTTACAGGAAGCATTACTCGATACCAAAAAGCAAGTATGCTTCATTTTACAACAGGAGAATATTTGTTTGAAAGTACGAACCCGTTGTCACAACGGGTTGCTGACATATTACTTTTTATTTCTTTTATGGCATATTGACTGTCTTTGGATGTTTGCTTTAATCATTTTTAAAAAGCAGAATCCTCTCTCAAATGTGAGACATTTAATTGGATAAATAAAAATCCTTTATTACTCATGCAGAAAATTAATTAAAATTTAATTATTACCTTAATTTTTTACCTTACAGGTGACGACCTGTAAGGTAAAAAAAAAAGAACACCGGATTATATATCTTACTGTTCTTTCTTTTTATTATAATATATATATATATATATATATATATATATATATATATATATATATATATATATATATATATATATATATATATATATATGTGATAAAAATATAGTTTCAAGGCATGGTATATTTCATGGTTAAAGTGGTGCTCCTTATCAGGAATAGAGCCAGTGATATCGCTAGAGTGTGTGCCGCCGACGCCGACAAAATTACATATTGGACAGTGACTTACTCTTAAAGTTATAAATCTAGTTTGTATACAATTATAATACTACTTTTACACACTCATAGTATACTTTAAATACACACCAAACATACTTAAACTTTATCAGTAACAGTTAAAAGCAGAAACGACATATAGGGGGAAAGTATCAAAAATTAGAACCATGTTTATTTCTGAAATGAAAATTATAAATTCCTACAGAAAATTAGTTTCGAAATTAGGTCTTCAAAAGTCGCATGATACGCGAGTATATACAGTAATCTTTTTTTTTTTTTTAATCATTTCACCCCAAGCAAGGCTGGAATGCCACTAATGTGCACAGGGACCATTACATTGAATCAATCAATTTTTTGATCAGTGGAAAATGTCATGAACCTATTTCTGACTTGAGGAAGAAAGGAAATGAGTACACAACAGAAATCAAAGGAAATAATAATAATAATAATAATAATAATAATAATAATAATAATAATAATAATAACAACAACAACAATTTTATTGAGTTTGTCTTGCAGTTTCGTTGCTTTTTTATTGCAACGCTCAGGTCGTTTTTTATAATTTATGCTCGTTAACCATAGAACACTAACCACCAATTAAAGTTACACCACTACTAACCATGGGTATATCATACCCGATTTTGAAAATATAAAAAAAAATATTAAATATAAATCTTTATTTGAAATATTTTACATGCAGGCACTTCAAACATTGTACTTTGAGTTAACATTAATAGGAACTGAAAAACATATTATTTAGGTAAGAAAATCAGGTACTGAAAATTGTAATTAAAAATAGGAAAATTTGCGCTGGGTATATTATACCCATGGTTAGTGTTCTAGGGTTAAGTAGGCAGAATGACTTGAAAAAAAAAATTAGTCATCGACGTATGAAAACAAACAATACGACAAAAAAATTGAGTCCAAAATGAATAAGTGACAATGCCTCATCTAAGAAATTCAGATAATTTAAGATTATTAATTTTTCTTACTAAGAGATAAAAAAAAAAAAAATGAAAGAAAATATCACTGGGATCTTATATTCGAAGTTGTGATATCTGGTATCAGACACCGTAGACTACCTGGATATAATACTAAAATATTAATTCTATTAAGTTAATTCATAAATAATTTCCGTTTTTGTTTATCAATATTATTCTTTATAAAAAGTCCAATTATATTTTATTTAATTACCACTACTCAGTCGTAATTGTTCTAGCAAGACAAGCTTGCTAACCATTACACCGCCTCGAGGTGCTCTTCAATTACCATATATACTCGCTTATCATGCGTCCTTTGAAGACCTAATCTTGAAGCTAATTTGACTACAGTAAATGGATTTATAGTTTGGTCATAGCAATAGTCAGGGCCAGCAGTTCATACGCTAATTTTATATCTCGTGTATGATGCGACCTCCTTAAAATTAGCTTCAAAATTAGGTCTTCAATAGTCGCATGATACGCGAGTATATACGGTATATATTCACCATTATTTGCAATGTTTGCTACTTATCAGGCAGATCTTCGATACCTTTTGAGTAAAACTTTGCTGTTCTTTTATGTAAAAGGTTTTCGATGAACTCTTGCCAAAGACTTTTATGGCGAAAAAGTCTCTAACGAAAACCTCATTATAGAATTCTCCCCATAGAAGCTTTGGCAATAATAGGTAGGTGAAAGGTCAGATGAATATGGCGGGTGGGATAGAACAGACCAACCGAGTTCCATTTTTTCCTATATTATTCTTGCTGTATGCGGTCTTGCGGTCTTGCGTTCTCAAGTAGGAGAACGACATTTTTCTTTTTATCCACTGTGTACTCTGCCACTGCAGTGCAAGAAATAAGGTATGTAAGTTTATTTCAAATTTATTCTTAACTGTCATTAACAATTAGTAGTTAGGGTAATACGTCATTGCAATTGAGTCCCCAAAACGGAAATTTGTTATGGCTTATCATAGCTAATAAATGGTAGGTGGTCTTATATGATATCAAACGCAGCCAAAAATGCATAATGAAAACACTTATCTGTGACATTTGAACAAATTATGACTATTACAATCAATTTTATTTCTATCCTTAACTCCCATGAATATTTAAGTTGTGAATGAGCACTCTTTTACGCCCAGAAGGCTGCATGAGATATAACTTATCATAAAGCGTGATGAACGAATAAAAAAAATTCAAGGTAGTATTTTTTTGAAAGTGTCGCAACTATTTTCACTACGGAAGATGTTTACACGTATGATCTTCCATAGTCAAAAAACGCCAATAGTTTAAAATGATAAAAAACAACCTTCGACGAAAGTTTACAAAATTTAAGAAACATTGTACTTCATTATTGTTTATTTATGCAGTTATGCATGAGTGTATCTGAGTGAACAAGTGAGAATAAAGCGAAACAGACAAAACTTTAATGAACGTTATTTTACACATAAAACTGGGCGCGCCATTTTGAAAATCAAACTGGCTTCATGCCCTTGACGGATCTAAGTTATCTTTTCTGTCGATTTTAATCATTTTTTAATTTTATTTTTTATTATCATTAATTAATTTATTTATTATTTTATTTATTTTACTGTATTGAGAGAGGTAATGGTCCTAATTTGCTCAAGAAAAATGACTTTAGTTTTAAAATTGTTGCTTTTTCTAGAGATGCCTGCAGGACAGGCGTACAACAAAAAAAAAAATGAAGTGATTCTGGACGAATGGTTGTAAATCAGAGGATGGGTGAGTGATTGATATCGATTAACAGTTATGGATATCTGAGTTATCTTCATTGTATTGCCAAACACACATTTTGGACCAAACGGGAAAATTCGCCCAAGAAAATAATAAAATCGTTGTCTTTGGATAGGCGTACAAAAAAAAAAAAGAACTTTTGATAAGTAATGCTGATTGAGCTTGTAAAATCTGTCAATTCATTTGTTTAATTTATTTAAACATTTTAAAAAACAAGTTACGAAATGACTGGATATGACGTAATGGCTTTTGCCTTAGTTACTGAATCAGAGAACAGAGTTCAAATACTAACCTCATCTGTTACGTTTACTTTCACTCTAATACCATTATGAAAGGCGTGTTATTATCACCCATCTACGAGTTAAATAGCAGGGTAGACAAGCCTCACTAGCATTGGTAGCAACCAGTTTAAGAGAAGGACAATTGTTAATTGATAGAGAAGGTAGCGAGAATTCACTCTACTATCTCTTCTGAAAAGGCAAGGCTATTCACAGAAAATTAAAAAAAGGAATCTGTGGAGAGCCGTGATCGTCTACATCCTGAAGGGACATAACACTTTAAAATAAAAATAAAAAACTCAACTACCTACATAAAAAATGTTATCAAATCAAATTTGAAATGTGTATCCAATAAAAATTATTTACAAAGTTTAAATAAAAATTATATTAAATAAAAAAAAAACCAAGCCTGCGTTTGTTGTAATAAGAATTTTACTAAACTGTGCTTAAACATGCAAGGCTCAAGTTGCTTACAATATACCTACTGCTGATCGATGGCTACCTGTCTCGGTTAACCATTGCCAATAAGGGTTTACTGGGGCATGGTTATCGACCCCTGTGCTATAAGTGAAGCTGTGTTTCTCCTCATTTTAGATGGGAGAAGTTGCTCAGCTCTGGGGATTCCAACCCTCTGACAGCACCTTCCTCATTGCACTAAAGGGGTTGGGTTAGTGTTATACCGATGCCAGCGTGACAGTGGTGACCGGTTTTTGTTCTTGACCTATATGCATAAGTATGTTTATGGTGCTCCACACGTTAAAACGAACTTGTGTCGCATCCAGCCTTGGTAGGGAGGCTAGTGGCTAAATATAACTATCTCAGCATATGCAATAATCGACACACACACACACACACACACACGCGCGCATACACGCGCGCGCGCACGCACACACACACACACACACACACACACACACACACACACACACACACACACACACTCGGCACTGCATTTACTTAGATGTGGTAACCATTCAACAATAGCAGGTGTATTGTAAGCAATTCGAGAAACTAGGTACACGCCCGACAGCTGAATGAAGAAGCAAATGACTACACACTTGCATCCGGCTTTGCAATCGAGGGAAAGATTTATAATACACCTGGTTATATAAACAACCATCCCGATTTTGACAGTCTCTCGCACATCGCAGTTCAGGCGTTGAATAAAATACAATGTCTAAATAATGAAGATTCAAGTCTCGCGTTGTTCTTTGGACGCGCGTGACAACACGAGACTCTTCACAAGAACTGTTACATTGTGAAGCACATTCCCGCGTGGATGCTTCCCTGTTCCTTAAAATCTTAACCCTTTCAAGTCATGGGTCACTCGTTATCCATTCACCTTATCCTCATAATTTTCACTTCCTGCCACCCACTTTTACATTAATCTCACATAACACGGCCAGTGACGCTCTAACTTAAGTTGCTCTCGAGCCTTGTATTAGACGAACTTTATTATTTTTTTAATTGCACTCAGAGGGGCAGCTTAGAGGTTAATTCCTGATGCCTGACCCCCCCCCCAAAAAAAATGGAACTTCCTAGAGAGCTAGACAATTTCTGGAACTATTCACACGTATGCGTGGGAGGGGCGCACATTTGACTCGATCTACCACATCAATCACATTCTACCAACATCGGTGTGCTGGTGCAAGTAAATGTTGCGAGATTCATCACAGTAAATTTTCATCCATGTTTATCTTTTTTGGTAGATCGTCTATTATCACAATGTGCGATACTTAACAACAAAAGTGATAAAAACATAAAAAAGAAACTAAAGACTAGACTATATACCTTTTCTTTTTTTATTATTAATTCACTCCAATTCAAGTAAGGCGATAATGCCACTAAGACGCGAGAGGCTATTGTGAGTGAAAGAGAATGAGAAGACTTTAGAAGAAACCGAAAACACAATCTAAACGGGAAACAATGGATAAACATCTACTCATGTCTAAAAGACCGGGAGTTTGTGAACCGGGCGATATCAATTATTAAAACACCTATTTAAAAAAAAATAAGTTTAAAATTTCAGTATCCTCTCCCTTTCGGGCGCATGTGTTGTCATATCAGCGTAAATATTACTTTAGACCGATGAACTCCTAATGTTGTATATTCTCTGGTGGGGGTGATCCGATAATAAAGTTGCATGCTTCTCTCATGTCTGGTGATCTCTAGTTGTTTTGAGTCCAGAGATAAAATAACTTCAACACATGGAATCTTATCTAGTTTATTAACGTCAACGTATACATCTTCTAACTAACCAGTGGGGTCGCTCTCTCCCACCACTGGGAAGCAGCTCCAGACACGAAAGGAAACACGTCTACAATGTTCGACAGTTAAGATTCAACTCAATGAAAACCCTTTCTCTATCTATCGTTCTCATGCTCGTTCAAGTCAATCAAAAGTGACTTTCTTGTTTTGTCTTCTACCTGACCCCAAAGGTCAACCTCGGGAAGTCCGAGCAGAGATACACTTCCCCCTAAAAATAATAGTCTGCTAAACTATTATCTAATAATTGTTGGTTCACATATTTTTATAATTTTATCTTGACTCTCTGAAAAACTTTTCTCTATCTATCATTCCTACGCTCGTTCAGCCAATCAAAATCGACTTCTTTATTATGTCTTGTAACTGATCCCTAAGGTCAACCTCAGGAGGTCAGAGCAGAGATACACTTCCCCCTAAAAATAATAGTCTGCTAAACTATTATTTAACACTAAAAGACGAGACGCGTCAAACGAATTTTTTTTTCACTTTGTCATTAATTTTCCTAACATTGTTCTGGTATATAAAACTCTATATATTATTATCGTTCGCATTCTGACCATGAGACCCAGGTTCGAATCTCACCATAGTCGATTTGTCAGGAAGGCGACTTCCTGATGTTATCGGACTGGAGGGGTAGATCCCAGCGTGCGGCACCTTTAGAAAGTGCCTGAAAGCCATACCACCGGTTGACCCAAGACTTGTGAGTGAAATTGTGTAGACTGAATCCTTGGTGGGTGGGGGCGTCGATAGCCGTGCTGGCATGAAGTCACAAGTTATCGTGGCCGAGGCCTTGCTCAAATTGTTGATCACGCTAAATAACATGCTCTTTCCCAGAAACTCTGACTAAGGTCTGCTCAGCATAGTTGCAGTATAAACTACAGGTGGGATCTGTGAGTGTTGAATAAACACAAATGTGCCTGAGCAAGCGTCTGCAATAGGGATTGGCTAGCCGCCCTTATAGACGGGTATCCTCGAATACGAATGGCCAGCTATACATATACATATAATTTTCCCTAACACTTGTTCTTATCTTTTATAATCCACTCAAATGGAGTCTGGTACAAAGCCAAGATTACAGTTGGACTTCCACACGTACATGGGAGATAGGGACAAAATTTACTCAAGTCACTTTAGGTACCAGGGATTACCACTAGTCCTCTACGTACTCTGCGGCGGGATGTCACCCCCGCCCCAGGGACAGTGAAGGAATAAATAGATATCTATCAGCATGCTCACTCGAACAGAATGTGGCAAAATAGCGAGATTAAAGTACAACCAAAGACGTGGACAGTTTTCCTTTATTTACATTGGGGAGGGGGCTCGATAACTGTGCTGGCACGAAGTCACAAGTCATCGTGGCCGAGGCCTTGTTCAAATTGTTGACCACGCTAAATAACATGCTCTTTCCTAGAAACTGTAACTGAGGTCTGCTCAGCATAGTTGCAGCATAAACCACAAATGGGCTCTGTGGGTGTTGAGCAAACACAAATGCGTCTGAGCAAACGTCTGCAATAGGGATTGGCTAGCTGCCCTAATAGACGGGTATCCACCTAAGGTTTCAAGTCTACCGTACTAATTTAATTTAGTCGCGATGAAGTTCTGGCATAAAACCCATGTAGATTGATGTGATAAGTAGATACATATATTGAAACTATTCATATATATATATTTTTATAATGATTTTCACCCTGTATAAGGCCCGGGAGCAACTCGATGTAGATGGTTACAGAATAAAAGGTACAATTTATGCAGACATGTGGGGAAGATAACGGTTAACCCTAGACTTGAACAGGTTTAGATTGTAATGATCGGGAAAACATTCTCTTGGGAGTCGGTTCCACAAATCAGTGGTTAGTAGTTAGTTGAGTTGAACTTACATCTCACCCATGGAATACAAAGAGAATGGCAGTGGTTTGCTATAATGGGTGTGGTATGGCGGGTCTTAACCATGAAGGTTAGAACTGGTGGAACTAAGGAATGTAGTTCGTCTGAACACTTTACATGGAAAAAGCGAAAGAGTAGTGACAAGCTTACGACATTTTGTCTGTAAGAAATAATAATTTGTTAGCCATAAGGACGCGTTGACTGGTTAGTGAAGACTGGCACCAGTACTCCATTGTCGGCATGATCGGAATCTTGTAAAGGTAGAAGATAGCAGGAGGAGTCAGGTATTTATCTCTTTGTATACGTGCGAGTATCATGCGGAAGATGTGGCCTTGGACCAAAAACTAACATAGGCGTAAGTGAATGCAATTTTTTCTTTTAGATACTAGTGTGAAGGTACGCGCACGCGCGCGCACACACACACACACACACACACACGCAGATGCACACACGAACAAAACACATACGCACACGCATCGATACACACCACACGCATATCACAAATATCACATAAACACACAGCATATACAAATCACACACATATCACACATACGCACGACATAAACACACGCATACATATCAGATACTCACCACATTCACACAACCCCCGCACGCACATCACACACACCACATAAACACACACATCACACACACGCACACACCTACACATACCACATATGCAACACACAACATACACATCACGCACACACACACACACACACACATCACACATCACATTTACACGCGCCACACATACATACACACGCACGCACACATCAAACACACACCACACACATATCATACATACAACGCACATTACAGCAAAGAAAAAATCACATACAAAAATCACATACACACCACACTCACACATCACCAGCATGCACATCACACACACATCACACACACATCAATACATACTGCATAAACACACACATCACACACACGCAACACACAACATACACAGCACGCATACACACACATCACATTTACACGCACCGCACATGCATACATACAGACGCACATACACGCACACACTACACACACTACAGTAAAAAAAAAATTGGTTACGCAAGAAAACTACCTTGTTCTAAGTTGTGAGTTTCTTCATAAAACTAAAAACTAAACCAAAAAAAAATCAAACTAAAAACATAAAATAAATGCCATTTGAAAGAGAAAAAAATATTAAAGATATATTGGAAAAAAACAGCCCCCAAATCATTTTTTCGTATTTCAAGGAAATCGGCCTCTATCAGAAAATTTAAAAGAAAGTGATACGTTTGAAGGTGTGTGTGTGTGGGGGGGGGGGGGGGACAACACCCCCCCCCCTAAAAAAAAACGGAGAAACAGAAATGGTTTTCTAATAAAACAATAATATTAAAAAAAAAAGAAAAAAGCCATCGGCATTAAATGACTCTTTGAGGTTGATATACCGTAAAACAAAACAAAACAAAGAGATTAACGCGAAAAGAGATATAACAAAAAAGCTGTGGGTAGTGCTTATTTTATTTAAAACTGTTTTTCTTTGAAGATAAAAAATAAAAGAGTGTTTCGGCTTAGCTTAAAAGCCGCTCTATTCCGTACAAACATTTTTTTTTGTTTTATTTGCTGCATTTCGCAATTAATTTCGATTATTCCCAAATTTATTTTCAAGTTATAAATTGTTATCGTACAAAAAAAACACGTAAAAAAAAAATAGCTGTAATGAAAACTTGGGAATCCAAAATTTCAGGATTGCGGGTCCGGATCCTGCCCGAAATGATTTTAATTTGCTCACGGGGTCGGCCTGATTCTAAAATGGTATGATATGTTTCGGCTACGGCCTCTAGGAGTAAAGTTGAAAAGGTGTGACGCAATGATATTCACATTTATATATGTGTTTGTAATTTTATTTTATTTTTTATTTTATTTATTAGGCTTATGAAGAAACTTACATTTTAGAACAAGGAAGAATTTTTGTATATTCGATATGCAATAAATTTTCTGTTGATACATTCTGCTACGGCTGTTGGCATAAATTAATTATTAAATCCCATTTGCTGTGTGAGGGGGGTGTCAATTATAAGAAATAACGATTTCTACTTGCGGTTCAAGGGAAGCAACCGCACCACCCTTATGACTATTAATTTAGAAGAGTTATCTACCCATTATGTCAGCCTTGTTTATCATCCCTGCTTGTTATGTTGCAAGTTTTTCGTGTTTAAAAAGCATCAACAAATATAACGCAAATATAACTAACGTCACAGGAAGCACAGTTGCTTTTATTTACCGATTCAGTAAAGTCATCTCGATTTTCACCGTCAAACACATATACACTTGAGTCTCTCAAATAGACGAGGGTGATTGGAATAAATGCGGTGGCCTTGAAAAACCTGCATGTCTGGAAATTGTTTACAACATTTCTTTATTTCAATGATTTTCATTAAGGAAGCTCTCAATACTTGAGAATACTGATAGTTTAAATTAAGGGTGATAATAAAATTTCCTGAACAAAACGATGTCCGGGGTAGCTTATTTGGGCAGTCCTTATACACCTTATAAATACTTTGCTAAATTTCAAACCGAATTTAAATTGATTGAAATTATTATTTTTTACTCTGACTATCTGTACAGCTATGAAATCGTCCATATTGATAAATCTGTCATCACAATATAATTCTCTTTCTTAAAAAAAAAAAACTTTCAAAAATAAAATAATAAATAGACTTTTCTGAAATTTTATTTGAGGAAGATTAGTTGATTTCAAATTTAATTAATCTGATTTAAAACAAATATTATTTACTTTTAGTTCTAAATATCGCAGAAAAACATTCTTAACATTGAGGTGGGGGTGTTTTATTATAGAGTTTTGAGAGCTCTATCGACAACCTGACTAAGGAGAGCATAACTTTAAAAAGTACTTGAATATAACGTGAATACCCTTATATATATATATATATATATATATATATATATATATATATATATATATATATATATATATATATATATATATATATATATATATATATATATGTCACAGCTCCATTAGAACCCATTTAAACACACACAAAAATTTACCAGACTCCATTAGAAATATACTAGTAGAAAACACAAATATATTAATTGCTTCCACCTGTAAAAAAAGGTTAAAAATAATGGAGGCTTTAATAATAAAAAAGAAAAAGCCTACCCTTAACAATATTAACTACGAACATAGCCACAACGTGCTAACCGTATTTGGAAATTAAAACACCACTACTACACACTAAGACATATACATAATGCACACACTCAATTAAGCTGAAAAATCAAATCATCCTTGATAATGGCTAAAGGTATAGCCGAAAGCGCTCGGAAAAATAAAACATTTGGACAGTTCTTACACACCCTTTGTCCAGCAAAGAAAGCTCTTGTTCGTACACAAGAAAAATTAAATAAAAAACTTAACCGTAGTACCTTGTCTGTCGTTTTTAATGAAACTTGCATATATATATATATATATATATATATATATATATATATATATATATATATATATATATATATATATATATATATATATATATAAAGTTTCCTATAATCGTAAAAATTTAAGAAAATATTCCAAGCAATCGAATTTTAGGTACTTTGGCTTTGTAACTTTAATTATGAAGATACTTGTTGAGGAAATGTTAGAAAATTACCAATAATTTTAAAATTTTATATAGTTGCCGCTTTTATTTTCTGATAATGTCGAATGTGGATGTTCGTATTTGCAAAAATCGATAGATTTATAGACACACACACAGAAAAATTCAAAATTCTTTCTAAAATATTGGGGTCGTTGAATTGTAGCGAACTTTTCCATTTATGATTAGTAAATACAGTTTTAATTTAATAATAATATCACTTGACCGCTGCAATTGAATACAGACTTTTAAAAGATTTAAAAGTTTATAAATTATTCTTATTAAAATAAAAATAAAGAATCTTGTTAAAATTCATTATTCATTGAAAATATTTCTATCAAGCAACGTTCTTGGGTATAATTTTTGCATGTCTGTCTAAAGAATTGTGACACACACACACACACACACACACATACACACACACACACACACACACACACACACACACACACACACACATTATACACACGATTACAGCTCGACAGGACAAATACATGAGAGGTCTGCTTAACCAAGGAAAAAAAAACAACACAAAAATAAAAAAAAATAACAAAATGTTATTTTCTTCATATTTCATTTTCTGACGTAGCTTAAATAAAAAGTGAAACGTTAGATTTATATACCTTTCTTATGCGTTTTTTTATCATGTCATATATATATATATATATATATATATACACACACACATATATATATATATATATATATATATATATATATATATATATATATATATATATATATACAGTGTGAGACAAAAGTCGCGCATCATAGGGGTTAATGTATAGTTCGAAGAGACCCTGTTGAGTGACCACCGACGTGACCAGATCTCACACCCTTGGATTTATTTTTCTGTGAGACCATTTGAAATCAGTTGTTTATCAGACACGCCCAAGAAATATTGAATAACTTAAAGAAAGAATTAAATATGGATGGAGTAAATGACAGAGGAAACTCTTCGTCGTGTTAATGAGTCATGCAGGAACAGAACTAAAATGTATTTTGAATAAGGCGGAGGACATTTAGAACAGCACATATAACAATTAAGTAACTAGTAAATAAAATTTTCATGTGTATACTTTTAATAAATTATCTTTATGGTGCGCGACTTTTGACTCACCCTGTATATAGGCACGGTGGAGTAGTGGATAGCGGCTTGGATTGAGGAATCGGAGAGCTGAGTTCGAAGTTCGAATCTAATACCCTTGGTAAAGGTGTGAATCCTCTTCTTCTCCCTCCAGCTATGACAGACTGGGTTCTATAGCCTTGGATGGCAACTAGGAGAAGGACAACTCGGAATTCAAAACCTGCGGAGGGTTGTTTGGAGACCCTGTGGCACGTAGTGCACCAAGCCTCTGTATTCGGCCCTTCAAAAATAGTGGATGGTTCTGCACAAAACTTCATAACTATAATCAAATCTCATGTGCTGGTGTCGGGCTGTCAGTTTCCTAGGAACTGATTTGCTTGACCCTTACACGTCGAATTCGACGGGAGAGTCGAGTATATATATATATTAATTTGTTTACGGATAAGCATTTAATGTTTTTCTAAATATGAATCTATATGACAGGAAAAATAAAAAATATATCCAACTCAGACAGCAGGAAAAATCTTTGAACATCATTATACTGTAATGATTTTAAAA
>OZ038517.1:29380789-29725789 GCA_964036315.1 Acanthosepion esculentum | reverse complement strand
TATTTGGATATAGAAGAAAATTCTACATATAGAAAACATGTAACAGGCTGAGAAATATTTAGATATAGAAGAAAATTCTACATATAGAAAACATGTAACAGGGAGAGAAATATTTGGATATAGAAGAAAATTCTACATATAGGAAACATGTAACAGGGAGAGAAATATTTGGATAGAGAAGAAAATTCTACATATAGAAAACATGTAACAGGCTGAGAAATATTTAGATATAGAAGAAAATTTCACATATAGAAAACATGTAACAGGGAGAGAAATATTTAGATATAGAGGAAAATTCTACATATAGAAAACATGTAACAGGGAAAGAAATATTTAGATATAGAAGAAAATTCTACATATAGGAAACATGTAACGGGGAGGGAAATATTTAGATATAGTAGAAAATTCTACATATAGGAAACATGTAACAGGGAGAGAAATATTTAGATATAGTAGAAAATTCTACATATAGGAAACATGTAACAGGGAGAGAAATATTTAGATATAGAAGAAAATTCCACATATAGACAACATGTAACAGGGAGAGAAATATTTAGATATAGAAGAAAATTCTACATATAGAAAAAATGTAACAGGGAGAGAAATATTTAGATATAGAAGAAAATTCCTCATATAGAAAACATGTAACAGTGAGAGAAATATTTAGATATAGAAGAAAATTCCACATATAGACAACATGTAACAGGGAGAGAAATATTTAGATACAGAAGAAAATTCTACATATAGAAAACATGTAACAGGGAGAGAAATATTTAGATATAGAAGAAAATTCTACATATAGAAAACATGTAACAGGGAGAGAAATATTTGGATATAGAAGAAAATTCTACATATAGGAACATGTAACAGGGAGAGAAATATTTAGATATAGAAGAAAATTCTACATATAGAAAACATGTAACAGGGAGAGAAATATTTAGATATAGTAGAAAATTCTACATATAGGAAACATGTAACAGGGAGAGAAATATTTGGATATAGAAGAAAATTCTACATATAGAAACATGTAACAGGGAGAGAAATATTTGGATATAGGAGAAAATTCTACATATACAAAACATGTAACAGGGAGAGAAATATTTGGATATAGAAGAAAATTCGACATATAGGAAACATGTAACAGGCTGAGAAATATTTAGATATAGAAGAAAATTTCACATATAGAAAACATGTAACAGGGAGAGAAATATTTAGATATAGAAGAAAATTCTACATATAGAAAACATGTAACAGGGAAAGAAATATTTAGATATAGAAGAAAATTCTACATATAGAAAACATGTAACAGGGAGAGAAATATTTGGATATAGAAGAAAATTCTACATATAGAAAACATGTAACAGGGAGAGAAATATTTGGATATAGAAGAAAATTCTACATATAGAAAACATGTAACAGGGAGAGAAATATTTAGATATAGTAGAAAATTCTACATATAGGAAACATGTAACAGGGAGAGAAATATTTAGATATAGAAAAAATTCCTCATATAGAAAACATGTAACAGGGAGAGAAAAATTTAGATATAGAAGAAAATTCCACATATAGACAACATGTAACAGGGAGAGAAATATTTTGATATAGAAGAAAATTCTACATATAGAAAACATGTAACAGGGAGAGAAATATTTAGATATAGAAGAAAATTCCTCATATAGAAAACATGTAACAGGGAGAGAAATATTTAGATATAGAAGAAAATTCCACATATAGACAACATGTAACAGGGAGAGAAATATTTAGATATAGAGGAACATTCTACATATAGGAAACATGTAACAGGTTGAGAAATATTTAGATATAGAAGAAAATTTCACATATAGAAAACATGTAACAGGGAGAGAAATATTTAGATATAGAGGAACATTCTACATATAGGAAACATGTAACAGGCTGAGAAATATTTAGATATAGAAGAAAATTTCACATATAGAAAACATGTAACAGGGAGAGAAATATTTAGATATAGAAGAAAATTCTACATATAGAAAACATGTAACAGGGAAAGAAATATTTAGATATAGTAGAAAATTCTACATATAGGAAACATGTAACAGGGAGAGAAATATTTGGATATAGTAGAAAATTCTACATATAGGAAACATGTAACAGGGAGAGAAATATTTGGATATAGAAGAAAATTCTACATATAGAAAACATGTAACAGGCTGAGAAATATTTAGATATAGAAGAAAATTTCACATATAGAAAACATGTAACAGGGAGAGAAATATTTAGATATAGAAGAAAATTCTACATATAGAAAACATGTAACAGGGAAAGAAATATTTAGATATAGAAGAAAATTCTACATATAGAAAACATGTAACAGGGAGAGAAATATTTAGATATAGTAGAAAATTCTACATATAGGAAACATGTAACAGGGAGAGAAATATTTAGATATAGAAGAAAATTCCTCATATAGAAAACATGTAACAGGGAGAGAAAAATTTAGATATAGAAGAAAATTCCACATATAGACAACATGTAACAGGTAGAGAAATATTTAGATATAGAGGAAAATTCTAAATATAGAAAACATGTAACAGGGAGAGAAATATTTAGATATAGAAGAAAATTCCTCATATAGAAAACATGTAACAGGGAGAGAAATATTTGGATATAGAAGAAAATTCTACATATAGAAAACATGTAACAGGGAGAGAAATATTTGGATATAGAAGAAAATTCTACATATAGAAAACATGTAACAGGCTGAGAAATATTTAGATATAGAAGAAAATTTCACATATAGAAAACATGTAACAGGGAGAGAAATATTTAGATATAGAGGAAAATTCTACATATAGAAAACATGTAACAGGGAAAGAAATATTTAGATATAGAAGAAAATTCTACATATAGAAAACATGTAACAGGGAAAGAAATATTTAGATATAGAAGAAAATTCCACATATAGAAAACATGTAACAGGGAGAGAAATATTTAGATATAGAAGAAAATTCCACATATAGAAAACATGTAACAGGGAGAGAAAATATTTAGATATAGAGGGACATTCTACATATAGGAAACATGTAACAGCCTGAGAAATATTTAGATATAGAAGAAAATTTCACATGTAGAAAACATGTAACAGGGATAGAAATATTTAGATATAGAGGAACATTCTACATATAGGAAACATGTAACAGGCTGAGAAATATTTAGATATAGAAGAAAATTTCACATATAGAAAACATGTAACAGGGAGAGAAATATTTAGATATAGAAGAAAATTCTACATATAGGAAAAAGTAACAGGGTGAGAAATATTTAGATATAGAAGGAAATTCCACATATAGAAAACATGTAACATGGAGAGAAATATTTAGATATAGAAGAAATTCCACATATAGAAAACATGTAACAGGGAGAGAAATATTTAGATATAGAAGGAAATTCCACATATAGAAAACATGTAACTGGGGATAAGAATATTTAGATATAGAAGGAAATTCCACATCTCGGAAAAATTTTATATAGTGGGAAGATGTCATAATAGAAAAAAATCACATATAAAAATAAAATTGAAAGAGAGGAGTGCGTTGTTTGGCTAATGCTATGTTAGTTGAAATTAGTTCCTGTGGCGACACTTGGAGTGTGGGGTTGAAATAATGTTATGTCAGTTGGAATTTTTTCTCATGGAGACACTTGGAGGGACTGTGTAGACATTGAAGTCAACACCCAGCGACCTGAAAAGTGCGTTGACTTCAATGTACACTTTTATATATACAGGGTGTATCAAAAATAATTTCACTAACTTTGGGGGCGGGTTCAAGGACAAGGACAATAGTCCATTTAAATTATATCTGTAAATCCTTCGTTTTTGAGTTAAGTTTAAAGTTTACGGTAGACGCTGTTAAATGTACAATCGGTCTGAATATGATATGAATATCCTGCCATTGTTAAACAGAACACTTCACAGTTAACTCATTACTACACACGTTAAACGTTGAAGACAGACTAGCCATGAATATACACGAATGACAAATGTAACCTAGTCTTATGGCAACACAGCACCATCTACCATAAACTACATCCAGCAGCAAGATCACTGATCGGGTGATTGGAGGTTTCGAGGAGTGTGGAACCACCTCTTAATTGCAGTTGTTACCAGGTCTAGCATGACCAGTGGTGATAGCACCTGTTAGGGTCCCAACTATGGGCAAATAGTGAAACCCAAAACAAAAATCAACAGTATTTAAAAAATCATATTTGCCTGCCCATGATATGAATATCCTGCCATTGTTAAATGGAACATTTCTCAGTTAACTCACTATTACACATGTTAAACGTTGAAGACAGACTAGCCATGAATGTACATGAATGACAAATATATCCTAGTCTACAGTTCCATCTACCATAAACTTTTCGTGTGAGGGACCCACCCACAAAGTTCCTCACACGAAAACAAGGACAAATGTCAATATAAATATATATCCGAAAATCCTTCGTTTTTGAGATAAGTTTAAAGTTTACGTTAGACGCTGTTAAATGTACAATTCAAGATACAATCCAGAAATACTTTTACGAGCTTTGAGGGCTGTTTCCTGACACCAAAACAATGTAAAATGTCCATATAAACATGTTATGGTGAAACACACCTATTCTATAATTATTAGACTCTCCCACCTAATATAAGTAGGAGTAGTAAGAGGAACGCGGGTTAGTTGATGTCGGACGACAAACTGAACGGTTGAACTCTCTGCCTACGGGCGGAGAGGAACCCGAACGAGGCTACGCCGAAGGGCGGAGTTTCGTTCGGGGAGGTAAACCGGCCCTGAATCCGTTTATACGGGTTCAAAGGGTATATATTTTTGGCCGGGTCCACGGGCTCGGGGATTACACGTTAAACCGGCCTTGTGTCACATGATACCCTCGTGGGGGGTGACTAAATATTAGTCGATGTCGGACGACTCGGCTAGACGTTCGAACTCTCTGCCTCTGAGCAGAGAGGAACCCGGACGAGGCTCCGCCGAAGGGCAGATCCTCGTTCGGCGAGGTTGACCAATCCGATCCCGTTTATACGGGATCTACGGGCATTTTTTGGCCGAGCCTACGGGCTCGGTAATACCCTACTTTAATCACGGCCTTGTGCCACATCTATCCCTCGTGGGGGGACAGTAAATACTGTTGATGTCGGACGACTCGGCTAGACGGTCGAACTCTCTACCTCTGAGCAGAGAGGAACCCGGACGAGGCTCCGCCGAAGGGCAGATCCTCGTTCGGGGAGGTTGACCAACCCGATCCCGTTTATATGGGTTCTACAGGCATTCTTTGGCCGAGCCTACGGGCTCGGGAATACCCCACTTTAAACCCGGCCTTGTGCCACATCTATCCCTCGTGGGGGCGACAGTAAATACTGTCGATGTCGGACGACAGTAGTCGAATACGAAAGTAGGCAGCGACCACAACAAGATTACTCTGCGTAATACCTATTATATCAAGTTCCTAACGTTTGGTACGTCGAACTTAATTAGGGCCGATTTTAGTACAAATACAAGCCTCCACTGCGAAATAACTCCACAACAAAACACATGGCCATCGTTGTACGTCAACACAGCAACTCATAACAAATGTTCAAAATGTCCTCCTCTTGCCTCTACATACGCATGCGCCCATCGGATCCTTTCAAATACTCCCACACGGTGTCGAATGGTTTCACAGTTTGTCCTTGTTTTGGTGCGAGGATCCCGCTCCCAAAGTTTGTAATGCTCCGGCATATATAATTGAAAATAATGTATTGCTGCTTATTTTTCTTTTTCCAATAATCTATTGTATTGCGAGTAATTTTTTTTAATGTATTTTTATATTTTCTTTTTTGAACCCAGTATGGATTTTTACTATTTGCCTATAGCTGAGAACTTAACAAATGCTACCACCCTAGGTCAGGGTGACCCTAGAAATAACAGCGACTAAGAGGTGATTCCACGCTCTTCAAAACCTCAGAGGCCTTGCTACCGGAAGTAGTTTATCGTCATAACCTAGGTTTCTGGAGGTTTCGCCTATATAGCTCTTCTGGCATTGCAGGTTTTTAATATTATAAATTATATATATGTAAGCGTTGGGGAACGAAAATATAAACAAATGTTGATTGTAATTAAACGTCAAGAGAAAACGCTGAAGTTGCAGGGACTAATGTAAACGCGTTGTTGTTCCTGTAAGGTTTTAAAATGGTCTACACACCCGAGGTTTCATTACTTGCTTTCATCAATGGCCATACTCGGCTATACTCGTAGATATTGCTTTCTCAAGACTCGACAAGATTCAATTTTGTTAACTGAATAACGCAGTCACGAAACATTTGTTTTTATTAACAAAAAAGCAAAATTAGTCAATCCTGCTATTTGATCCATCAATGAAGATGTGAATAGATGGCTTCATCCCTTTCTAAAGGGAATTTATGCAATGTGGACGAAACAGAACTCGGAACTTGAACACGGCCAGTTGATTTTAGTGTCCATAACCGCAAAACCTGTGCTCTTTAAGGAGAGAAAATAATGTTAACTTGCGGGAAAAAAAATGAAATAAGACGATATTAACACGCGTTATTTTTGCAAGAAGACGGGATAACAAGTATTAGCCACTCGTTCCAAAAATAAGAAAGAATACAAGGAAAGCCATTTGTTAATTATGACTTTTATTGAAATAAAAAATTATCAGATGAGAGGTTCCGGCGAGTTTCGAACTCGCGGCCTTCTGCGTGTAAAGCAGACGTGATAGCCACTACACCACGAAACCAGATATCGACAGGCTGCAAATAAGTTTTGTAATTGGTTTTTTATTTATATATATCATTTTTTTTAAATGTTTTATTGAAAGCGTTAAAAGAATGATACCAAAATTTACTTAGTCTTCAGTCATAAAAGTCAGCTACATATAAGCCATTAGTTTAAACGACACATTTGGATAGTTAAATCGTGGAGTAAAAAAAAGAAAGAAATACCTTTCAGCATAACTTAATCCTATTCTTGTTCATTTCAAACATTTTCTGTGACAAGCGATTGAAATTTAGGCGATCTTACAATTTCTCTTGTTAAATTATTTGATTTTATTTAACTAAGAGTTTGACATTTTTTTATGGGTTTAATTTTTATCTGTAAGCTAAGCATATTAAACAATTATCTTTAGTTTTATTTAAATAATGACTGAAAAAATTGAAAAAAAAACTAAATGTATATTTTTATGAGTTCAGTTAAAAAAAAGGTTGGGGAGATTGTAGATAAAGCGACAACAAGGCACACTGTAAAAATGACGAGAGATACTCAATGAGATATAAAACCAAAACTATTTTATTTAAAAGAAAAGAAAAGAAAATTTTACTAAATATTAGAGATGCAATATGTGCGCCCGAAAAATGGGGTAATAATTTTTCTGGATAAGTAACTTATTTTAAAAAAAATAAGGTTCAGTGTTAGTTGGAAGAAAAAGATTAAGTTTATAATTAAAATCAATCAAAAAACAAGAAAAATGCTAGCATATACAAAACAATGCAAATCACAAGGGAGAGGGTACAATAATAAAAGGGTTTCGTGATTGTAGAGGACCGAGCGTGTGAATGTTGTGAGAGATGATATCTCTGGGTTAAGATTTCCTGCTGACCGGTCCAGCTACATAAGAATGTTGGACTATAATGGAGTCCAAAAGAAGATAAAGAAACAAACCGATATACATGTATGCAAACAAATATATATTAATTACAAATTATAATGACATGAAGGGTTACAGAGTGTTGTATGGAGAAGTTATGGTGAGTGTCCGTACGAACGCGTATATTGTTTTTAGCGTGTTCCCAGAATATGGGAAAGGCTGTATGTGTGAGAGGTCACATATTGGAATAAGTAAAAAAAAAAAGAAAGTTTTTTCTACCTCGCCTCACGCGCGAGGTTGCGGCCCGAGGCCTGAGTCGAGACAGCTGGCCGCACGTGTGCGTAAGCCGTAAAAAGAGAAAGAGAGAAGGGTTAGCCAGTATTTATAGTCAGGGGAGAGAGACCCCCGTTGAAGGATTAAGGAAACTGAGGAGGAGCTAACTGCGACAGTATCAAAAATGTGAATGTTCTTCTTACTTAATAGTTCTTGTGATTTGATGTGAGTTATCGAAGTTCGTGACAGAATCCGTTCGTGCCTTCAGAGTTCAGAGTCTTCAATATACAGCGTAGTTTTGAGATCAGTGTAGTGGATCTAGGAAGGTTGCGTGAATATTTATGTGCTGCAAATAAAATCTGCAATATCCACAAACATAAATTATGAGAAATGACAAAATGGTAACGATATTCAATCACCACAAAAAATACAAGTTTGAAACAACAGATTAAATTTTATATACACAATTTACAATTTCTTTGTTTGTAATGATGTGTGCAAAGGAATATTTTAGAGAAAAAATTCTTTGCTGTTTCGGAAATGTTCAATGTCTAAAAGTTGTCTGCCTTTGATTAAAAAGGTTGAATTTAATTTAATTTAGACAAAAGATTTTTCTATGAAGATATAGAGTGAAAAAGTTTGTTGTGTAAATTTTTCTAATCTCTCATAAAGGAAGTTTGTTTCTTTGGCGGTACATAATTTCTGTCTGTATCTTTCGCGTGTGTGAATCTCAAATGCGACGAAAATTCGTTTACTATTTCTATTTATAGTTTTCTTAACAACGAAATCGGCTCAACAGGGTTTGGTAGCTTTTGCGAATTTTTCAGAGAAATGCGTGTGCGAATGTTGTATTTTTTTAAATTTTTTAGCCAATAGGATTTCTTGAAACATTTAAATTAGGGATGAATTTCAGAGAGATTTTTTTTATGTCGGTTGAGCTTAATTTTGTACAAATTTTGACTGTTTTGTTATGGAAATTTCTCGAAGCTTATTTTTTATTTAACAACCAATAAAATTCAAGAAAATGATTGAAATTGAAATGAGGGTTACTAAAACAGTACTTGTTTTCTGTCGTGGTAACGGCTGTTTTGTTACAGGTAGAAAATAAGACTTAATTCCGTCGTGAAAATGAGATTTTGCGGCCGCCCGATCAGCTTTTTAGATGTTTTGAAAGGCGTTGCATATCCCATTCCTCCTACTCCTCGCGTTACGTCTGCTACTCTTATTGATGGTCGTGTTGCAGGGATTTTTATAGCCAAATGTTGGCTCCGATTTACAAGAAAAATTTAGGCTGTCAACACAAGGAATGCAGATTTCAACCGGCCATTGGTTAAAAAATCACGTTTAACAAAACAGTTTATTGCAGTAGAAAAACACTTCTGTTTTTCTTTCATTTCCCTTCACTTTCAATTGACTCTCTTCTTCTCCATGGTCAAGGAGCTTTGCACGTAGGATGGCAAGGTTTAGATTTCAGAAATTATTTTATTATCTTCATCCTTTTCCCCAAACTACCGAGAGCCGAAATTTATTCAAAGTGAAAACAATTTTTTTGACATAACTAAGAAATTAAATGTTTATAATTTTAGTTTTTGGCAGAAGGTATTTAGCAATTATTTTTATTCAATGACCGTTTTTTTTAAAAAAATTTTTTTGTACGTTTCAATGTTTTATATTTTCAAATTTCACATTATAATGGCATTTTATAATTAAAGCTTTTATTCCATTTTGGCTGGAAGACCATATGCACCATTGTAAATTGCAGTTCATCAAAATAATTCCATCGATTTATTTAACCATTTTAAATATAAATTTATGGAGTCTAGACTAGGGGACAGAACCATGATACATGAATCATTGTTACCTACTGGTGATCTCTGGCTAAGATCTAGCACCTATTTGCTCCCCCCACCAGGGTTACGGTATTTATATTTTTTTAATGTGTATATTGGTATGTGTGTGTGTCGGTATTGATATGTGTGTGCAACTCATACAGGGGGAGGGTTTAAGAAGGTAAAATCTGGGAAGGAGGATTTTTTTCCCTTCAGGCGGACGATTAACATGAATGGGATAAGTGTAAGCAGAATGTGATTCTTGAGCGCGTTTCCGTGTGTGTGTGTATGTATGTTTATATGCCTCAGTGAAAAAAAACAATTCGTTACCACTTCAAGCCGAGCACGCCGCCATGTTTCTTGCCAGAAACTGTGGCTGCGTTTGCTTTCTTGTTAATGGAAGAGCGTACACTGCTGGTGAACTGGAAGTCGTCCAGGATTGGACAATAAATTGCCAAGAAGAGTCGTATGGTGTGTACTTCAGAAGATGGAAAAACATTGTACCTAACGGAAGGTACACAAGTCGATACTCGATCAGTATCAGCTGGATCACTGTGGAGAAGGGGTATGATGTTGAAAGACCTGAAACCCCTAATGGACCTCGGCTAGAAACATCACTGATGATGTGTACCAAAGCATCCAATAGATGTATTTTACGAAATGAGAATTACATAAGAAGCTAATGCAAGATAACCTTTCAATAATAAGATAATATCCTATAAATTGTTGAAAAATAATCAAAATTGCGGACATTGCAATATTGAAATAAGTTTTGAAAAAACGTTGTGGTTTGAATTTTGTAAATGCCATTTGTTGATCATTCAAGCGACGTAGACGTCAGCGAAACATTCGAAAATAATTTAACGTGTGAAAGTGCAAGATCGACGGAATATACTGATGTGCAAGTAACATGTAATCTCGACCGGTGGGTAGATGCCGAATGCACATCAGCCTGATTGGGGACTCCGGGCAGTGCTTTGTGACCTTCGCTATCTTATCAACATTTTCTTTTTTATACATACATTTATGTACGTTACAAATTAAACTAAGCACAACTGGCTAAACACTTTGAGCCCTGAACACCACTTTATCGTAGAGAAAAATGACGTAATTCGCAGCCACCGATTGAACAGAGGTAGAGAAAAATGACTTAATGCCCAGCTACCAGTTGAACTTGTAACTATTTTTATATCTACCGTGAAACATTACATCGCAATTATTTGCGAATTTTGACTCAGGAGCTCAAGCAGAAGAGTTAAAATTGTTCAGGAACGCAGGGCTCAGAGGGTTAAAGGGGGGGAAAGTTTCGCTGATTTTGAGGTCTCTTTTTTTCTTTTTCTTTTTTTTTCCGTGAATCGGTGAAGTCAAGGAAAAAACATTATATAAATTTTTATACTTAAAAAAAGAAAACATTTTTTGTTAAATATTATAATAAACGTATAAAAGTAAATACTGGGGGTCCAATTTCTAAATTGACCCCCCACACACACACACACACACACCAGACAGAAGCTAAAATAAATATGCTTCTCCGCCGGAGTTTCTTAAAATGTAATTGTAATTATAATTTATTTTATTTTATTTTATTTATTTATTAAATTCATAATCTGGGGTGCTTTACCGATATAAACAAAATGAACTCCAGATTGCGAATTTTAGTTGTTTTTTTTGGTGGGGGGATATATCACTTTTGCACCCCACCCGCCCTAATATTCGTTTTTGATTTTTCTGTCCATATCTGATTTTTAATAATTCTTTTGGAATGATCGTTCTGCAAACACGTTGCTGCCTGTTATTCAACAATGGGCTGCCCTAGGTACGATAGTCTGGTTTTTATACGTGAGCCTCATACAATTATTTGATAAACAATGGTTTCAACCATGACACTGTCAACCTAGGTATTGTCAACCACATTCAGAATTTTGTGGATCCCAACACTGGAGTCACCACGAATTGAGTTGAAGCATTGTAGTAGCGTGCCTAGAGGCTAAATTTAAGGCCATGAATGGTCCCTCCAACAGGGCATGATTTCTGAGTACCTGGTGGAATTTATGTGGGCTCAAACGTTTGGTGATTCGCCTTCAAATTGCCATGGAACTTTATCCGTTGTCACGGGAAAACATTGGCGTAGGGGAGTACAGAAGTGTAAGCACCGTATTTTGCTCTAAATAAATTACTTTCTATCAGCATATTTGCTGTATATCTTCCGTTTGGGGATCAATTTACTTACAATGAACTTACATAGCAAAAATTCGGCTCTCTATTATTTCTTATAATTTTTTTTATTTATTTTTTTTTTATAGATATTTGAGATCGGGAAAACACAATTTATATAGTAATGGGAAAAAATAAAATTCTGGCCGCAGTGGTTATATTGTAAAATTCTACCTTTCAAGTTTTACCATTGCGATGCTCGACCAAGTTTTTTCTTTAAGGATAAAATGAATTCGGACGCCAAGCATAATCTGATAATGAAGATAAAATCATGTTTGCCAGTTCGATTGTGTGGTGAATTCAATCGCCCGTTAGTGATCCCACTACAAGAGTAGGTATGTATCAGATCGAATCTTTAATAAAGAAATGGAACAGTCATAAATCGATCTCGCTAACAAAATTCATTTTAAACAAATTAGAAAAAAATGAGTATTTATTAATAAGCGCAGTTGCCCGTCTGGTTCCGTGGTGTAGTGAATATACCGTCTGCTTAACACGCAGAAGGTCGCGAGTTCGACATCTGTTTTCATTTTTGTTTTCCGTGGTAAGTGTTCCTAAACTCTGGACACATAGGCAAAAGTACATATTTTCAAGAAATAAAATTTTCAACAACATATTGCATTGGAATATTATTAACAAATAACATCATATATATATATATATATATATATATATATATATATATATATGCAATCTTCCTTAAGTTAAAGTATGACAGACAAAGTGCCTTGATTAAGTTTTTTGTATAATTTCTAATATGATCTTATATTTTTTCTTTTCAGTAGATAAATTATGCAAAAACTGTCCAAATGTTATATTTTTCCGAGCGCTTTCGGCTATACATCCTTAGCCATTTTCAAGGATTGATCTGGAAATAGATTGTTGTATTCATGTATTTAGTATTATCGAATGTTTTATTTTCAAAACACAGTCAACATATTGTGTCCATGTTCATAGTTGACTGTGTTTTGAAAATAAAACATTCTATAATACTAGTAGTCTGTATGGATAGGAGGGGAAAATAACGGTTAACAGTAACTCTAGAGTTTAGACTTGAGCAGGTTAAGATTGTAGTGATCGGAGAAACATCCTCTTGGGAGTCGGTACCACAGAGCAATGTTTCGCGGGAAGAAGCTGTTTGAGTGGGACTTACTTCTCGCCGATGGAATACAGAGGGAATGTGGGTGGTTGGCTACTATGTTAGTGGTATGGCAGGTCCTAGCCGTGAACGTTTAGTAGACCTAGTGGAACCAAAGAATGTAGTTCGTCCGTGCATTTTCCATGGTAGTAGTGATAGAGCAGTGGTAGACTACCCACCCACATCCCATCTGTGAGAGAGGCTGGAGAGCGAAACATAATTCTTTTCCCTACAAGGACTCTGAGACGATTTTGAATTCTATCAAGACTCGAAAGTGAGGTTTGGGTAGCTCCCACTCAAATATAGTACCAGTACTCCCTTTTTATTTTATCTGATCTGGCTCTTATAAAGATAGAGGATAGCATGAGGAGTCAGGTACTTACTGGAGCGGTACAGGGAGCCGATCATTTTACCTACATCTTTACTGATGGATGACTCATTTTTAATTTTAAATGACTGCAGACGTGTGAGCGATAAGCCTTGGAAAGCAATGCGAATTGATATTTGACATGTAGAGATTCGCAGCAAATAAAAAAAGGTATTTTTTTAAATTTCAAGAAATCACGTCTCATAAGAATATTTATTTTGGCTTCTGCTGAGGAATCAATTTTTACATTTACATTACAATGAATTTACATAGCAAACTGCCCCCAATTTACTTTTATAATTTACAAATTTTACATATATTCGTAATCTGGAGTGCATAATGTATAATTAATATTATAAAAAAAAACAAGATTATTTCTGTTCGCAGTCCCAATTGTACCATTTTTTTTTATTTATTTACCTTAGCCTTCTCACTCACTCACTCACTCACTCACGCACAAACATAAAAACACGCGCACACAGAGAGGCACATACACATACACAGACGCAGATGCAGACGTACATTTTCTAAGGCTTCCCAAATCTTTGCCCTTTGGCATCCCTCGCTTGGTATTTTCGACTATTTTTGACGAAGAAGAAAACCAATGTCTTACCACGAAAAAGAATTCCTTCGTTTTTTTGTTGTTTGTTTGTTTATTTTCTCTGTCGAAAAAGAAAATCAGAACCACAAACGCGACTTTGGACCACAGTGGTGGGCCGTTACTCTTCTTGTCTCTTTGCGAGTGAAGAAAGTACTTTGTGTTTCGAGACGTGGATACGGATTTGTGACACCTTCTATTTTACGACGCCCCTATCCCCCCCCCATCTCCCGGCACCGGCAATTTTCTGATGCGAGGTTGAATTATATAACTTCTTGTCATGACATGAGTTAACTTCCCTGGATATCCAGTTACTTCCTTGAATAAAAGAGGTCGCTTTGTTTTTAGGAGCGGAGCGTTTCCTCCCTTGTAAGCTTAACATGTCTCGTCGTTGTCTCTTTGTTCTTTACTGTTATTTCTTCTAACGAATACCGCAACATGGTGGCAGCGATAAAATACGAACATGGAATGTTACAGTGAATGTAAACAGAAAACAGGAGAGCAGTTGAAAAGTCTGGCAATATTTTATTCTTACCAGCTTTTGCGAAACAAGAAGCAGCCACATGCGTTTATAAAAAAAAAAAAGAAAGAAAAAAGACGCCATATTGGAATTTTGTAACCGTCACTGTAAGTTATCTCATCCTTTCTTTTCGAGTCCTTGTTGTGTTCAAAATTAAAAAAATAATAATGTCCAACCATATAAGTGAACCATTTATGTGCTGGGAAACATCAAATTTGGTAGAATCCCTGAAATTTTTCAAGCAACAAGTTATTCTTCTCCGTGAAAGGCATTCCAGAGAACAAACAAGTTGACCACATTCTTTTGTTATCGGGAAAAGAAGGTTTAAGACGCTATAACTCTTGGTCGTTCGGAAACGAAGCCGACAGACGCAATCCTGCTGCAATTTGTGAAAAATTTCTAGAACAAATAGAGCCACAAATTAACTTTCGGATTGCACGCTTCTGCTTACAAAATTAGTCGCAAAAAGAAACAGACAACATTGACGATTTTCTAGCGAGATGTCGGCTTCAGGCACAAAAATGCAAGTTCAGAGACGAGCGTGAGAGGGGAGAACGAGTAATCGACCAGATTATTGCCGGAACTAAATTCCCTGAATTACAAAAGCAGCTACTCAGCAAAAACGAGGCAATGTCCATGTCAGAAGTACTCAACATGTGTAGGAGTTACGAGGCTTCAATTATCTACATGAGGCAAAAGGGCGAGCTACAAGGGAAATGCGACAGTCAAACAAGTGCAATGAAGCACGAACCTGAGGTCACAGACAACTGTGGCAGATGTGGACTCAACCATCAAAACGGGAATTACCCTGTTCGAGGCAGCACCTGCTCAGCATGTGGACGGAAGAACCACTGGGCTATGGTGTGCCACAACAAAAAAGCCAAGAGAAAAACTGACAGGCAGCCACAGACAAACAGGTCTACCAAACACAAAAAATTCACACCGGTACAGAACGCGTATAAAAACCGTCAGAACTCTATTAACGCTCAGGACCAGATAGTGGACGACTTCGAGAAGATGTTTTTTTCATTCAGTGCAAGACCATGGTAAAAAGTACTCTCGGAAAGAGGCATTCGCCACATTGGACATAATATTACCAAATAGGAAAGGTGTACACGAATTAAAAATCAAGGTGGACACAGGCGCGGAGGGAAACACACTCCCCTTGCGCACATTCCAGCGAATGTTTCCAGAATATGTAGACCGGAATGGACAACCACGTCCTGGCACAACACAGAAAGAAGCTGCAGTACTTACAGCGTACAACGGATCTAGTATCCCGCAGCATGGATCCATACAGATTCAATGTGCATACAAAGGTGAATGTATGTACGTAGAATTCTACGTAGTGACCTCCAAGGGACCTACCATACTAGGTTTACCCTCCCTTCAAGACTTAAAACTGGTTACCCTACACTGTTCCATTCAGAGAACAAAGTGTGCCCCAGTCAATTATGCGACAGGTACCCCAGTTACTCCATCAGTCAATACACCAATCAACTCCACGAAAGATCTGATTGAAGCATATCCGGATCAATTTGATTGGATTGATAACTTCAAAGGGGAATACCACATCGTACTTCGACCAAATAACCATCCGATAGTTCATGCACCCAGAAAATGCCCATCCACATGAGAGACGAAATAAAGGCAGAACTAGATGAAATGATTTCCCAAGGAATAATCCTCAAAGTCGACGAACCAACAGATTGGGCTGACAGCATTGTGTATGTGCGCAAGAGCAACGGCAAACTCCGCCTATGTTTAGATCCCAAAGATCTAAATAAGGTCATCATGCGTTGCCACCACAAAACTCCAACTATGGAAGAGCTCTCACACAAACTGTCCGGCGCCAGATTCTTCTCCAAGCTGGATGCAAAAAATGGCTCCAGGTCTGTCAAGCTTGACAGGGAGTCACAATTGCTAACTACATTTAATTCTCCCTTTGGAAGGTACTGTTTTCAAAGTATGCCCTTTGGCCTAGTTATGTCTCAGGATGTTTTCCAACAAAGGATGGACATTATCATAGAAAAGTGCACTGGATCTTTAGCGTTGATCGATGACGTTATTATCCACGGAAAAACCAAAGAGGAGCACGACCTCAACTTACGAAAGTTGATGGAGACAGCACGAACTGCTGACCTCACATTTAACAGTAGCAAATGTGCAATCGACCAGGAACAAGTTAAATTCTTCGGTGCTATCTTCGACAGGAAAGTGGAGGAAATAAAATCACTCCCCAGTCCCAGGAATATTACCGAGCTGCAGAAGGTACTAGGAATTATTAACTACATGGCGCCATTCATTCCTAGGTTTCCAGACCTCACGGCAAGCCTCAGGGAACTCCTGAGAAAAAATACTGACTATGTTTGGAGCAATAGCCACCAGAAGTCGCTGCAAGAAATAAAGGACTTGATATGCAAAGAAATACTACTACACTATTATGACCCTTCTAAAAAGTCCATAATACAAGTCATCATCTAGAGGCTTTGGAGCAGCACTAATCCAAGAAGGCAAACCCATAGCTTTCGCTTCAAAATCCCTGACCGAAACAGAGCAGCGCTATGCCAATATCGAGCGGGAGCTCTTAGCTGTTGTATTCAGCTGCGAACGATTTCGCACATATATTTACGGATGTTCATTCGAAGTTGAAAGTGACCACAAAGCCTTGCAAATGATTTGCCTCAAGAACCTAGCACCAGCACACCCCGACTTCAACGAATGCTATTAAGGCTCCAAGAATATGACATGGTCATCAAATATCGACCGGGCAAAGAGATGTTACTGGAAGATGGACTATCCAGACTTCCCAACAAAAAGAACAAAGAAGTCATTGACTTAAACATCAAAGTAGACTTCGTGCAATTCTCAACTGAAAAATTAACTCAGATCCGTCAAGCAACTAATGCCGACCCAATATTGTGTGAATTAAGGGCACGTATTCTTCAAGGCTGGCCAGAATCTCGCAGAGAACTACATAAAAACTTTCATCCATACTGGTCTTATCGAGATGAGCTCTCTATTGAGAATGGCATTTTGCTCAAAGGTGACAGGATACTGATCCCTAAATCAATGCAGCCCGAAACACTGGAAAAAAATACATTATGGTCACCAAGGAAGCGACAAATGCAAGCTCATGGCAAAAACATGCGTTTTCTGGAGTGGCATAAATAGCGACATCGACAAAATAGTGCAACAATGCGCCATATGTCAAGAACTCCAGAAGTCCCAAACTGCAGAGTCCCTAAGTGCCACACGAGATCCCAGTACGACCATGGCAAATCGTGGCTACTGATATTTTCAACCTTAACAGGCATAATTACCTCCTCATTGTGGATTACTACTCAAAATACCCCTTCATCCGCAAACTAAGGGAATTCTCCAGCAAGGAAATCATTGATCTTACCAAGCAAATCTTTGCTGAACAAGGAGTCCCGGAAAGGCTTATCAGTGACAATGGGCCACATTTTAACTCTCAGCATTTTAAAGAATTTGCCAAAGCATAGGATTTTGAGCACATCACCTCTTCTCCCAAATACCCCCAATCGAATGGCATGGCAGAACGGTGCATACAGACCATCAAGGGAGCCATGAAGAAGGCCATACTGAGCAACCGAGATGTAGACATGAGTCTGCTCTGTCTCCGATTAACTCCAATGGATCACGTAATCCCATCCCCGGGAGAACTACTATTCAATCGGAAGCTGGTCAGTAATCTCTCCACAAAATGCACCAACAATAATGCCCGGAAAGAGGAAATTCAGGATCGCCTACTCGATAGACAGTGGTTGCAGGGAAAACAACATGATCAACAAGCAAAGGATCTATCCAAACTTAGCACAGGACAACTGGTGCGAGTACAAGAACAGGATACGAGGAAGTGGACTCCAGCTGTGGTCAGACAAGTCTGCACTGAACCACGATCATACATCATTGAAACCCCAACAGGACAGGTTCTTCGCAGGCATCTCAAGGAAGTTGTTAGCAACAAGGCTCTGACGTCTCCCCATAGTACGTCCCCGCCTCACTCTGAGCCTCCACCCACTAATATTCCAAACACACCTCCTGCAGAAACACCCAACACACTCTCCAACATCTGCACTCCATCTAAAGTAACTCTCAGACCTGCACATAAAACGCAGCCTAGTGGCATCACACCTACAGAAACAATCACTAGATCTGGTCATGTCATAAAGCCTCCCCCAAAATAAACTTATAGAAAGAGTTCATATAAAGTTTTTTTTTTCCATTGAACAATTCTTATAATGAAAGGAGGATGTCATGACATGAGTTACCTTCCCTGGATAGCCAGTTACTTCCTTGAATAAAAGAGGTCGCTTTGTTTTTAGGAGCGGAGCGTTTCCTCCCTTGTGAGCTTTACATGTCTCGTCGTTGTCTTTTGTTCTTTACTGTTATTTCTACTAACGAATATACCATAACACTTCTGGAATTACGACCGCGGACTTACGACTTTTTTTTTTTAGAACTGGACCTCGGCATTGCTATTTTCTCACAATAAGTACAATCATTCCAACCTAATCGTTCAGTTATCAAATTGGATTCTCATCTCCCATCTCCATTCAATTCGTTAATTAAATGTAAAATAATTGAAAGTTTTAATTCTTTTTTTGGAGTCTTAGTTTTTTTAATTTAAAAAAGACTCCAACATTTTGTATTATTCTGAAGTTCGTGAATTCGAAAAACAAAACATTTTCAGCTTTCTGTATATTTTAATTTTTACTTAAAAAAAATTAATCCGCTGCTAAACAGTTATTATAAAAATTAATTTAGTTTGGCACAAGGCCACTAGAACTGGGCACCGGATGATAAATCAATACCAAACTTCAATGAGACTATCTCACTATCCATTAACAAACGCTGATCGATTTATTTTAGTTAGTCAGGTTACAATATTAATTTGCCACCAGTCAGTGGCACCCAGTGATGGGGGAAATCAATGAACACTTTTTTTTTAACTGCGTGATTATTGACTCCATAAAACAGCGCTTATCGACGACCGATTATGAAATATATTCTTACATGTCACTCAGATCAAATGTTGATCACAAACAATAATAAATAATATAATCATTTCTTTATGGAAGCTACGACAAAAGGAAAAAAAAAAAAAAAAGAGGTTTCGGCGAGGTTCGAACTCGCGACCTTCTGCGTGTGAAGCAGACGTGATAACCACTACACCACGAAACCGATTCCTTCTCTCTTGCAAAATTAAGAGTTATTTAATCTATTATTGCTAAATATTTCAGAAGATGCTATCAATATTGTTTATGTTTACTAAATTTGAATAGGTATGACACAAGGCTGAAAATTGTGTATAGTTACTGAAGGTCTTTAGTAGTTAACCAACAAAGAGCTTTAATGCATCTTTGCGGAAATGACCTTTGATCCTCTGATGTTTCGCGACTATTTGCTGAGTTCATTTATCAGTTTCAGTTAAGTATTTTTATCTGACTATTTTTAAAATAGATAAAACAAAGAAAATAGTATTTTGCTTTTGTGTGTGTGTGTGTGTGTGTGTGTGTGTGTGTGTGTGTGTGTGTGTGTGTTAAATGAAGCTCCTACATTCACCGTGGCAGTGTCCCTTCAGGACGTAGAGACTATCATGGCTTTTCATTGCTTCTTTTCATCTTTTCTTGTGTTTGGGGAAGATAGAGGAGTGGTTTCCCGTTGCTTTGAGTTCTAAGTTTTGAGTTCAAAGTTTTCTTTCTTCTATCTATAGAACCAAATCTAGAAACGCCAATCTACCCTGCTATTTAACTCGGATTTAAGGAAAGACGAGATGTATTCATACCTTTCCCAGGAGTATTAGCGCGAAAGTGAATGCAACAGACGAGACCCTAGCCTAATTTGAACTCTGCTCAGCGATTCCAATTTTTCGTTGATGAAAACCGACAGGCTTTCTTTACGTTTACGTACATCCACCATGGGAGTCTTCTTCTTTTTATGTGCCGTGTTCTTTCAGGACGTAGGCGATCATGGCTCTCCACTTCTCCCTATCCCTTGTAGCCCTCTAAAACAATGCACGCTCGTGCTCGTTGGTCTCAAGGATCACCTTGAGTCATACCCATTCTGACCTGATTATGTCTCCAATAATAACGCTAAATATATAAAATTGGATTTATTTATTAAGAATTATAGAATTTAGACAATATATAAATTAGAAACAACAATAACAATCAATTTAAGTCTCTAAGAATTCTGTCGGTTCCGTGGTGTAGTGGTTATCACGTCTGCTTAACACGCAGAAGGTCGCGAGTTCGAAACTCGCCGGAACCTGTGAATGCATTTTTAAATAATTTTTTATTATTAGTATATATGTGTTCTTTTCGCAAATGTTAGACCTTTCTTGTACTAGATTTTCCTTTGTTTTTTTTGTTGTTTTTTTTTCATTTTTTTATCTGTGGAAAATTGTTTTAGTCTTAAAAAGATTCTTGTTGCTTTGACTATGTCACTATACATTCATTATTGTTTATGTCAACACACACACACACACACCAACGCACACACCAACTTTAAATTTCATACCTGTCAGGAGTCGAGAAATCAATTGTCTATTGACGAACGAGGAATGTCAAATGTAGAATTATGGTAGCAGCGATCAAGCAGGAATTGCATTTCGTCTGCTTGAAGATATCTTCAGAATAACAATTTGTCAGTTTTGGCATATTGTCCGAAGTTTGGGTTGAGTCAGCGTCGTTTCGGGGTATAAAACTCATCTCGCTCCCAGCTGAAAATGTTAATTGATATGCTTGACTCCCATCTTCAGTTTAACTATCCATTGACGAGACGTAAAAAATGAATAGATTTCCAATGGCCGGAGACCTTGTTTATATGACCCTATTTAAGGTCGAAAATCTCACGAAATTATCTGTTTTAACTTCCGTTCTTCTGATTGGTGTAATTGAAAGGAAGTCAATCCTTCTCAATCCTTTTTTTTTTTTTTGTACAATAACATTTTTTATAACTTAGAAATAAATTTGGGAATAATTTAATTAAATTAATTACGAAACTCACCCATGAAATAAAAATAATTGTTTTTACAGGAAGTAAGGACCTACGTATATCAAATCGTTACTTTTTTAAATGCAAAGATTTAGGGACTCTCAAACTCCTGAACAAGCCGAAGGCCCAAAGAGCCACACGCAGGGTCTAGCTCCCGAAAGGGAGGCTTTTAAATTACAGTGTAACCCGGATATGAGAGAGTTGTCGGGACCGGAGAATGAATCTCTTATATCAAGGTTTCTCTTATATCCGGGTTTGGTCTATTTTGTTTAGGTAAGTATGGCTCTAATTTGGGACCAGAGAAAACCTCTCTGATATCCGGGTTTCTCTTATATCCGGGTCTCTTATATCAGGGTTACACTGTAGCTAAAAATAAATTTTCACATTTTTCAACCAACGGGTTCGAGTTCCCGCCACCAATAAAAACACTTTTTTTCACACATACACACGAAGAAATTGCATTTCTTTTCATTTTAATAAGTAACACAAATACAAATAAGAAACTTTAACACATACACGCTGAAAAGAATTTAGTTTTAAAAACATGAAAATAAAAATATTTTATATTTAAAACCCTTCTAGTATTTTTCTTCGTTGTTGGTTGATTCAATTCAAATTCGCAATAAATCCTCATCCAATTTTTCAGAATGGGTTGAAAGTAAAACATTTATATGTTTTTAGGTTTTTGTTGTAAGGTGTGAATAATTTTTTCTTTCTTTTTATGTGCCATGTCCTTTCAGGACGTAGGCGATCATGGCTCTCCGCATCCCTCTATCCTTTGCAGCTCTCAGCAAATTCCTTCCCTCTGCTTCCTCTCCCAGACCACGTTCTGTCATCCACCTGCTCAAGCTCACCAGGTATGTCACGCGCTGCTTTCCCTTGTCTCTCTTTCCCTCAATTCGACCCGTGAGTATCAGATTCTCCAAGCCCTCCTTCCTCATTATGTGTCCCAGAACGTTCAACTGCCTCTTCCTGATGTTAAGTATAAGCCTTCTCCTTGTTTGCATCCTTCTGTAGAACCACATCTCCGTCGTCTCGGGTCTCTTCTTCATCTTTGAGGAAATTGTCCAATATTGGCTACTGTTTACAATTTCATCGCATTAATTGGAAATTTATTCACTTTATTTAATGTGACTATGATTAATTATTAAAGCCGCTAGACAGTATTTTATCGATGTATTTCAAAGAGTTTCTTCCGTCCTATGATGTGAAATAATGGTTATCTCCCTTGGTTCGTGTCGAAGAAAAATGGATTTACATCAGTAAAAAAAGAATCCATGAACTTGGACTTTTATACTCGCAAAAAAATATCGAGTGTCAAAAGGACGGTTTTTTCCTTTGACACCACTATCATTTTAACTACCTTCACTTGTCGGCTATATTTATTGTTTTAAACAGCGATCGGGTTGAAAAATGCAAATTTTGATTAGATAGCGAGGGTCACAAAGCAGTACCAATCAGGCTTGGGCCCCACGGTCGCCAAACCAGAAGAAAGAGAAAAATTTAAAAGACTAAGACAACATTCAGATGAATACAATATAATTTGTTTCTAACAGAATCGGTGTTTACGATCATAAGTCATAGAATCGACCTGAGATCTTAACACTTATTACGAGAGTCAATCAAAAAGTAATTTGTAGTGATAGTGTAGTGACGACTCCGATTTACCTCGGCCACAAAATACTTAGTTATAATTGCTTAGAAAATAAGTACTGTTTACAACAGGACAATTTACCTATCGCAGTATCCACACAAAATTTTCTGCCATGACTTTGTCTAACTTGGTTTTGTAAAAAAATCAGTGATTGGTCAATTTTTATCCAATCGTGTATTTTAGATATTCCTTTCGATATTTTTCCCACTTCTCTCTGGAGCCTACCCAAAAAGTATTTAAACAGTTCGCACTCCAGAAATAAAGTAGTAGAACAATAAATCAGCAGAACTCAGCAACGCACGCGTATCTACATTCTTCTACTCACGCACACACAGACACAGAGCTACCATTACACTACACTGTAAACTGTCTGTCACAAGCCAAGTCACAAACCAAATTCTATTATCCTTTTTGTACAAACTTTTCATTCTTGAATTCAAATCTTATTCGTCCACTAAACTCTGAACATTTCAACAAGAAAATTCTTAAGTACATTATTCCTATCTTGTATCAGATATCAGTACAAGGGAAGCTACTTTTCTCTCCCTACATACTAATACATAAGCACAATTGTTGTACTCGTTGATTTTCAATATATATTTTATTGTTGAATGCAATTTGATCTCTTGTTCTTCTTTCCTTGTGTTTTTGCAAATTTAAATGTATGTGCTCTCACTAAAAACGCAGCCTCACTAACAACCTCATTAACAATTTTAAAACAAATCAGAGCAGCACACCACAATAGTAACAAATAAATTACGAAATAACACCCAACCCTTATTACTAGACAGTATTTACTGTCCCCCCCCCCACAAGGGATAGATGTGGCACAAGGCCGGGTTTAAAGTGGGGGTAGTCCCGAACCCGTAGGCTCGGCTCAAAAATGCCCGTAGATCCCGTATAAACGGGACCGGGTTGGTCAACCTCCCCGAACGAGACTTCGCCCTTCGGCGGAGCCTCGTCCGGGTTCCTCTCTGTTCAGAGGCAGAGAGTTCGACCGTCCAACCGAGAAGACGTCGCCGTCTTCTCTGTTGCAGACTCTTATTACTAGACTATGTAGCATTATAGAACCAACATAATTAATAATAACAGAAAAATGACAGGTTAAGCAATAAAAAGTACTTTAAAATACAGATAAGAATGGTAATTAACATTAAAGGAAGAAAAAATTAGATTATGAAAAAATAAGTTAAATAAAATATAAAATATTCACATGATGCCTCAGGACAAGCCTTTTATCGGCAAACGAAACAAAAATCAAAGCTTTATCTCTTTTTAATTTTCGACCGCTACAGAAGGCAGAAATAAAACATGTTGCCAATAACAAATAAACAAAACATCTTTATTTCTATATATACAGTGTAACCCGGATATAAGAGAGTTGTCGGGACCGGAGAATAAGTCTCTTATATCCGGGTTTCTCTTTATATCAGGGTTTGGTTTATTTTGTTTTATTAACACAGGCTCTAATTTGGGACCAGAGAAAATCTCTCTTATATCCGGGTTTCTCTTATATCCAGGTTACACTGTATATCCTTTAAAATATACAATCATTTCGTAATACTGTTTTCCGTAATACTGTTTTTCGTAATACTGTTTTCCGTAATACTGTTTTTCGAAATACTGTTTTCCGTAATATGTTCAAGTTTTTTTCGTAATACTGTTTTCTGTAATACTGTTTTCCGTACTGTATCAACAGAAACTACACTGTTAAGAGTGCATTCACTCGTCACTTGTCTGGTCGTTAATTTTGGGTTACCTACCGAGACTCTCACAATCGTTCTTTCATCTCTCTTGTCTAACTTTTGTGGTCTTCCGGTTTTCTTTGCTCTTAAAACATTTCCTATAATAGCAAATGTTTTCAGATGGTTTGAACACTGTTTCTGGAAGTTCCCACCTCCCTGACAGTCTCTTTCATTTTCCCCTTCAAAGTTACAACCTTCATGTTTGTTTCAGCAGAAATTTTAACCGTGATTTTAGTTTAAAAAGAAGCACTATTTATGTTCAACTACAATGACCTGCCAAAGAATTTTACACGAATGTTAATAATAAAATGAAACAGTTCTTCCTTAGAAATTTGCCTATTATCATGGTTTTATCATCTCAGATCTGTCATTCTCCAAATAGTTTCGTATGGCCTTTTTTTAAAACTTCATCCTGCTTAAAGCGGTGTATCTTCTGTTACACTCCACCTACGTAAACGCAACAACTAATTTTCCAATCCTCAAGGTCCAAAGACACGACTGATAACAACTTACTGATAAACAATAAGACAATAAGAGTCTGTCTATATTTCTGAGATGAGGTATTATGTACAGTATTTACATTAGTCGGACTAAATTCTTAATAAAATAAAAGGTACATAATAGTTTTATGTAGTTGAGCCAAAATATTTTCACTCCAGCGTATATTGTGTTATATAAAATTTTATTTTGCTTATATTTATTCTCTGTTGATTTCGTTTCACTCCTTACACAGGGTTATAGATATATAGATATAATGTAAGGATTATATAGATATAATGTAAGAATTATATAGATATAATGTAAGAAACGACGCTAGAATAAGATAACCTCACCACTCCGACCATAAAAGTGACATCCGTGTTGTACAACTACAGAAGTTCTTGGGAAGCGAATACCTTCTTTATTTTCATGGAATTATTCTGGTAACAAACATTGCACAGACAGTGGACTAGCCATTAGACCAAACTAAATTGCAGGTATGCCATGGCTTAGCTTAATACTTTCACCGAGTTTTTCCATCAACTCGAATCTGTTTAGCGTTAGCCTTATCCTCATTCCCAGTAGCAGCCTTTCTGTTTTCACGAGAATCAGACTGACTTTTCACACTTGGATCGTCAGTACGCTGCGAACCCATCTCCTTGTTGTGCTTCCAGTTTTCCAGATTGTTCATCAGTTTGTCTTTCCATCTCAGTCATGGTCTGTCTACGTTTCTGTTATGGTCCAAGGTTAGGACCAAGGAAGAACAACACGAACACAATAGTAGAAATAACAAAGATATACAGTGTAACCCGGATATAAGAGAGTTGTCGGGACATGACAAGTCTCTTATATCCGGGTTTCTCTTATATCCGAGTTTCTCTTATATCCGGGTTTGGTCTATTATATAAATTAACACAGGCTTTAATTGGGGACCAGATAAAATCTCTCTTATATCCGGGTTTCTCTTATATCCGGGTTACACTGTATTACACAGAATAATAATACAAGATGTGGAAGGTGTTAGTATGACTGTCAGTCTGGTTTGGAGTGAACTACTATTGGCTCGACTCGATTCCGTCTCGATATTTAACAACCCTTCCGCGTGGGTCACATGTGGCACAAGGCCGGCTTAATGTGGGTTCTCCGAGCCCGTAGGCTCGTCCAAAAATATGCCCATTTAGACGGATTCAGGGACTGTCCACCTCCCCGGACGAAACACTGCCCCTCGGCAAAGCCCCGTCCGGGCTCCTCTCCGCCAAAGCAGAGAGTTCGACAGAGGTCGCACAGTCAGAGACTGCTCACGATTCGATTCCGTCTCGTCTCTCTCTTGAGAGGCGCAGTATTTATAGTGTCAGGAAGAGTTCCCTCTGTCGTTATGGGTAAGGTAAGGTCCCATAACAGTTTCTTTTGCCGCTCTGTAGCTGGGTGTACATGATAACTTTTGGTATTCAATTGTCGCTAACTTTGATAACATGATATATATATATATATATATATATATATATATATATATATATATATATATATATATACTAGCTTTATATCTGCGTTATCGGGCGGCAATTAAGCTACCTCCTACTTATTTCCAATTTATAAAAATTGGTATCGTACAAAAAATTCGTCGCAAAAAATCACGTAAAATAAGTCGACGCAAAGAATCGCAGTCATGAAAAAAATTAGTTATATTTAAAAATAAGTCATATTTAAACTAAAATTTATTTATTTTAAAATAAAATAAAATTATATTTAAAAATAACTTATATTTAATATAAAATAAATAGGTTATATTAAAGAATAAAAAATATATTTAGAAATAAAAACATAAGATAAAATAAATTATGCATTTAGAAATAAAAAATATAATGAAATAAATAAATAAATAAATAATAACTTTAAAGATAAACTAAATATAAAACAAGTTATACTTAAAAATACAACATTATACTTAAAAATACAAAGTTATACTAAAAAAAAACAACCCTAAATATATAGATAAAGATATGAAAGTGATAAAAGGAAAGAGAGTTCTTAGAACAGGGGACAATTATAAGATATAATTAATATAGTATAAAAATGGAAATATATAAATATAGAATTATGAATACATTCGATATTTGAAGAGTTAAAGAAATATAGTAGCTAAAAAAGAAAACCTATATTATGGAAATTTGAATTTGTTTTTGTCGACATAAAAACAAATTCAAATTTCCCTAATATAGGTTTTTATTATATGTGTGTGTATGTGTATATGTATGTGTGTCATATATATATACAGTGTAACCCGGATATAAGAGAAACCCGGATATAAGATAGATTTTCTCTGGTCCCAAATTAGAGCCATACTTACCTAAACAAAATAGACCAAACCCGGATATAAGAGAAACCCGGATATACGATACTTCTTCTCCGGTCCCGACAACTCTCTTATATCCGGGTTACACTTTATATATATATATATATATATATATATATATATATATATATATATATATATATGTATGGGGGGGAATATATAATAGTATCTGAAACAAAAGTTCATGAACTGGTTTGAGTCAGCTTCAATTAACTTAGTTGAAACAGAGACTGCATTTGGAGAATGACCTTCTCTGATGTGGGCGGGTGAGAATTATCTTATAGTTCAGGAGTTGATCCAGTTGTGTTTTAATAGGTCGTAAAATTTCTTAGATTTGCTATTTTTTAACATGCGCGCATAAAGCATATTTACATTTACTTTTTGTCAGTAGTCTAGCTTTGTGTTGGACTCGTCTTTGTATGTTTTATACATTTAGCATTGGTGGGTCGTTGAATGAAACTGACTGCTGGTGTTCTAGAATTTAATATAGAAATATATCAGTTTCGGACATCTTCACTTATCGCACGGTTTAAGCTCCTTCCACATCTCTTGAACAGGAGTAGAGATTTAGCCCTTTTTTCTGTTTCGGATTTGGCTTCCGGTTCCTTCTAAATTCTTATCATTCTCTTTCACTCTCAATAGCTCCTTGTATCTTAGTGTCATTATTACCTTTCTTGGGGTGAATAGACGAGTAGGGGTTTATCCCTTGTTTCCTGTTTAGGATTGGGTTTCTGGTTCCTTCTAAAGTCTTCTCATTCTCTTTCACTCCCAGTAGTCCCTTGCATCTTAGTGGCATTATCACCTTTCTTGGGGTGAATAGCGGAGTAGGGGTGTATCCCTTTTTTTCCTGTTTAGGATTGGGTTTCTGGTTCCTTCTAAAGTCTTCTCATTCTCTTTCACTCCCAGTAGTCCCTTGCATCTTAGTGGCATTATCACCTTTCTTGGGGTGAATAGACGAGTAGGGGTTTATCCCTTGTTTCCTGTTTAGGATTGGGTTTCTGGTTCCTTCTAAAGTCTTCTCATTCTCTTTCACTCCCAGTAGTCCCTTGCATCTTAGTGGCATTATCACCTTTCTTGGGGTGAATAGAGGAGTAGAGGTTTATTCCTCGTTTCCTGTTTAGGATTGGGTTTCTGGTTCCTTCTAAAGTCTTCTCATTCTCTTTCACTCCCATTAGTCCCTTGCATCTTAGTGGCATTATCACCTTTCTTGGGGTGAATAGAGGAGTAGAGGTTTATCCCTCGTTTCCTGTTTAGGATTGGGTTTCTGGTTCCTTCTAAAGTCTTCTCATTCTGTTTCACTCCCAATATAGCTCCTTGTGTCTTAGTGGCATTAGCGCCTCGAAAATGATTTTTAAAAATCTCCTTAATGACCAATACAACTGCTTATTGAATTCCTTGTGAGTTTTTTTCGCTTCCCAAACAATTTTTTCCAAAGTTAATTTTTTATAGAAAATGAAAAGATGTCAATATAAATCTGGAATTCCAGAAGTGTGATCCATTGGGGAAGTGGAAATGTCCAGAGAAAGGTTCGTTTTTTTTTTGGGGGGGGGGGGCATGAAGGCCCTTTTTTGCCGACATTTACTGCGTTGACAGCCTATAATTTACGAAATACATAACACAACATTATCTCACACACACTTTTCCCAAAACGTATGTTTTACTTTATTACTCAACCACAGACACTTTAAATTAAAAAAACGTATATTCTATGATTTTGAAATTAGTACACATTGATAGAAACATTTGACTCTTTCATCACACCAATGATTTTTTTTCAGAAGTTTAATACAAATAACGTTGGTTAAACATTTTGTTTGTCTTATTCAAATATTTTACCGACTTAAAACGCTTTAATTCTGTATGAACACTTTAAACTAAAACATTCTGTTTGCTGTCTACACAACTTGTCAATTTCTTTTGGAGTTTTGACTTTAGTTTTGACCCTCAACTTTTCCTCACTATTTTGACACGGCTACTTGGTGTGGAGTAAGAAAAGGTCATCCCTCCCCACTCTAACCACCACCATCGCCACCACCACCACCATCACCACCACCACCACCATCACCACCACCACCACCTTGGCAAACCGTTCAAGTTTTGTATTTTATCGGCTGCAGCTGCGAAAACTGAAATGAACACAGAATGAAAATCTCTCTTTCTCCCTACCTCCTCTCCATTTCTTTCTTTCTTTCTTTCTTTCTTTCTCTCTCTCTCTCTCTCTCTCTCTCTCTCTATATATATATATATATATATATATATATATATATATATATATATATATATATATATATACATAAAATGGCGTTGGAACTTTTTGAAAGAAAGTAAGAAATAAAGAAAGGAAGGAAGGAAAAAAGTTAGAAAGAAAGAAAGAAAGAAAGAAAGAAAGAATATGGTTGATTTTTAGTAACGTCTCGCTTGATTGGTTAATTGCTAACCAATAAAGACCGAGTTTTAAATTTAAGTTTGGCGCCGTTGTGTTCGTTTTGGATCGTCTGCTTTTTACAATTTTTTTTTTCAGTAGCATTTTATTTTTAGATTATTGAACTTAAGGATGTACTTTCTTTCCTTCTAGCTATTCACGAATATTCATTTATCCTAACTTTGTTATTGATTCCATTTCTTTCTTCTCCTCACTTAATTGATTTTCTCTTTTTAAAAAAAAGTCGCCAAAGAAAAAACTTCTTGTAAAAGATCAAGGCGTTGGTTACACAGGTAAGTACAATAATTTTCATCTTACAAAAAAAGTTATTGACGTTAAAAGTAAAAAGGGATCACTCTAATACAAATTATTACGCCTTCAAAAGAGGATAATTAGTAAAAATAATATTATATTAAAAAAATTCGTTGAGATTGTTTATGTTTCTTTTATGTGGCACAAGGCTCAAAAAAGGGTGGAAGGAAATGATGGTCAACACTATCCTCCTCCTATGCACACATGAATGTAAAAATTTCTGAATATGTACAAATATTTTGTTTCAGTATCGTTGAGATTTTTTTATGAGAGAAAATTTATTACCCCCGAGTCCCCAGTGCTTTGTGACCCTCGCTATCTTATCAATATTATTTGACCTTTTCTACTTACATTTATTTTATATACGTTATAAATTAAAGTTTAAACTAAAAGCACAATTGACTAAAGGTTGACAAATTTTCGCGTATTTTGACGTCATTCTGGGGTCTTTTTTTCATCCAAATCCGTGAATTTGTTTTACTCTTGCTAAGTCTCGAAAAACACTATATAAAAATAAAATTCACTTTTTTACCCATAATGTTGAATTGAATGTGTTAAAATTCTTCAACTTCTTAACAAAACAAAAAAAAAAAAGAAGATATCAAGAGTTGACGTTAAAAACTCTGCAAAATATAGATTTATTTATGATGGACTGATGATTTATTATGACGTGTCTCTTTTTGTACATACATTGTATTTAATTTCAGTTTTTCTAGTTGAAAATTATTCCCCTATATTGCATATGATCCATTATAGTACAGTGTAAAATTTGTATTTTATATGAATACTACCTTTCTTTATGACAAGTGAGATGTAGTTAGTGTGTCATACATTCGGTGGTGGCCAGCGAGACATTTGGAACCGGCCTTGATAAGATATACCGAAAAAATATTGATACAAAAAAATAATATGCAATGCGGGCAATATTTTCGCTGCATTTAATTGGAATATGATGATAATATTTCAGGGTTTCTACAGAAATGCACGTTTTAAAAAAATAATTATTATTATTTACAAATTTTTTTCCATATTGCTATCAAATTTTAAGACATTATTAATTTTAAATGTTTTTTGGGGTCATTTTGCGATGTAAATTCATTATAAATTCAACCTCCGCCCCTACGAAGCCAAAAACTGCTCATAAAAAACTATTGGGTTGGCTAAAAAGTTCGTTTGGTTTATTTAATGGGTATGTTCAATAATTCAATGAAAAAACAGCATAGCATGGTGAAAAAGGCCCCAAACTTAATAAAAACAAAGTTTTATCGTGAAAAAAAAAGTTCATGTCATTAAAGACTAAATTATTTTTTAAAAAATTTTTATTCCTTTCTAGCGCGTTTGAAATTTTGATTGAAAATCTTTTTTTTTTTTCTTTTTTTACGTTAGCATTATTTGTTATTGTTTTTAGCGCCTTTTTCCCGTTGAAAAAAACATTAATTTTGAAATTCTTGCAAAAATTAAATAATTGTCGGATTTTAATGAAACTTTCAGAATTTATTCAAAAATGAATGAAAATATTTTTTTTTTAAATGTTTGTTTTTTAGAAAGTCATGGTAAAAATATTTTTTTACATCTGTTATCCCCCCCCCTACTCAATTTTATGAAAACTCGAATATGTATATTTTTGTATTTTTTTGTCCAAAAATCATTTAACTACACGTGAGTGTGTGTGTGTGTGCGTGTGTGTGTGTGTGTGTGTGTGCGTGTGTGTGTTTTATCTATTTTCTTTCCCTTTATTTTATTTTTTGGTGACTCACATAGATTAATGAATTCACAAAGAAAACTGAAACCCATGAAATTGAGAATTTATTTTAATGAATCCATTTTTTTCTCTTGATATTCAAATTCAAAATTTATTTTGCTTTTTCTGTTTTTCGGGATGTAAAATTAATTTTGATTCTGTCGCGACAATTTCTTTTATGATATCGTAGAGCGTCTCATGAAAATATTAACGAATCCTTAATTAAGGTGTAGTTAAACTTCAAATATTAGTCTGGTAAAGAAAAAGCAAATGAAGGAAATTTGTTTTATGAACTGGGAACGATTATAAAGACAAATGATCCCAGACAAATGATTCATGTGATGTCATAAAATGGAATAAAAACGTCATCGCTGTAAGTAGTACAGTGAGTCCCCGTATCCGCGGAGTTAGGGACCAGAATCGGCCGCGAATAGTTAGAATCCGCGAATACTTGTAACCGCCCCCTCCCCGAAAACTGCTTCTAAGTACCTATTTTGATTTTTAAAACTCCATATGCCTTAAAATTTCACCCTAAACACTTTAGAAACATTTCAGAGCCTTTTAAAAACATTTTTGAAAAATAGTATTGGTGACCATACGCTTAGCGTAAATTTCCTTTCATATGTACAATAACCGTTTTTAATTACGCATAGATCGATACAACCATTGAAAATACTGCATAAAATATGTGTAACAAGAGACAAAATATAAAGTTTAAAATATTTTCTAAAAACAGAACTGTGATGATGCCCCCCAGACTTAGCATAAGCCACTTTTAAGACCCCAGCTGCAGCCCCTAACAAAGAACAAAGCCCAAAAGCATTATGCATGTTTTTGTACTTGATTTTTTTTTTTACAATGAAGATGTACAGTTATGCCAATTTTTACCATAAAAATGGATTGTTATATGTTTCAAGTCACTTAAATAACAGGAAAATAATACAAGAATATTTTGAATATGCTCTATCGAAAAAATACGCGAATCGAGGGAGTTCTCAGCGAATAATTTGTACATATGTTCTTCAGAAAAACGCGCGAATATTCGGGGTTTTTGCCAATAACAAGTACATATGTTCTAAAGAAAAATTCGTGAATGTATGAAACCGCGAATGCTGAAACGTGCATAGGAGTGGGTTCACTGTACTGACTCTATATGATGGACCTGCGTAAACAGTTAAACAGTTTAACTGTTTACGCAGTTTATAAGACGGGACAGGACACACAATCTCTTATCTGAAATCATTGGAGATGAGAGAGTTTTTCTAATTTTAGAATTTTCCCGAAAGTGAACGCAACAGACAGAGGATTCGAACTCGACTTGTCGATTTCATTTTTCACGCCTTTCCTTCAGTCTGGGATAAAAAGAAATGTAAAAATGAAAACAATTGAATTATCGTATCTCTCTGCTTTGGATAAAATATAGGTAAAATAAATAACTTATTGCATTTTTAGTAGTTTTCAGTTTTCTGAAAAGCTCTGTTCAAGCAGGGAGGTCCATCAAAGTGTTGTTAAAAATTATGATCAGAATATGAAGCGAGCTAAAATAATCTAAGTCTAGGGTTAACATCTTCCCCACATATCTCAATAAAGTGTGCCTCTTACCTTACACTGTAGCTCTCTACCTAAAATTCTCTTTGACTTTGTACAGGGTGAACGTTGTAAAAAAAAAAAACAAAAAAAAAAAATGAAAAACAACAGACTGAAAAATATGTTTTTTTTTGTTTGCTAGGTTGATTGATATAGGATATTTAATGTAGAAATTGTTTTTATTATTTTAACATAATTTTGCCGTTGCTTTGGCTATGTATAGTACGAGTTGTCCCAAGTTTTCTTCTTCTTTTTCTTCTTCTATGATTCAGAGATCTAAAAAAAATCCATTATGGTGATTTTCTAAGCGTATCTTAGATGTGGCACAAGGCCGAAAGTATGGAGCATCCAGTAAGGATGTAACTGATCTAGCGAGACAAGTTTGTTAAACACCATGTAGCAAAAGATTCTTTAAGAATGAAAAAAAAACAAAAACAGGTTCCGGCGAGTTTCGAACTCGCGACCTTCTGCGTGTTAAGCAGACGTGATAACCACTACACCACGGAACCAATCCTTGAGTATCATTGTTAACAAAATAACACATAAAAAATGTTTTTTTTTTTCTTCTGCTATTTTTTGTTTATTTTCCTCTTAGCCTTCTTCAAAATAGTCTGCAATATTTTCATTTGTTGTTGTTGTTCTTCTTCTTTATCATCCTCATCCTCATCCTCTTCTTTTTTATCTCCCTCTTCTTCAAATTTATTCAGCATAATTTTCATTTCCTCTTTTTTTCTTTTTATTATTGATTGCCTTTTCTTCATTTTCTTCTTTTCTCACTCTTCTGCTTCAAATCAGTCCGTATCATTTTCATTTCTTCTTCGTCATCTTTTTCTTCTACTTCTTCAAATTAGGCCGCATCATTTTCATTATTTCTTCTTCTTCTTCGTCGTCGTCTTCTTCTTTTTCTTCTTCTTCTATGATTCAGAGATCTAAAAAAAAACACCTTATGGTGATTTTCTAAGCGTATCTTAGATATGGCTCAAGGCCGAAAGTATGGAGCATCCAGTAAGGATCTGTTGTAATTAATCTAGTGAGACAAGTTTGCTAAACATTACATACACCATGTCAAAGTAGCAAAAGATTCTTTAAGAATGAAAAAAAAAAACAAAAACAGGTTCCGGCGAGTTTCGAACTCGCGACCTTCTGCGTGTTAAGCAGACGTGATAACCACTACACCACGGAACCATACGATGTACCTTGTTGTTAGCAAAATCTTATCACATAAAAATATTGTTCTGTTTATTTTCTTCTGCTATTTTTTGTTTATTTTCCTCTTAGCCTTCTTCAAATTAGTCTGCATCATTTTTATTTCTTCTTCTTCAAATTAGGCCGCAACATTTTCATTTTTTGTTGTTGTTGTTGTTCTTCTTCTTCTTTATCATCCTCATCCTCTTCTTTTTCTTTTACTATTTCTTCTTCTTTTTTATCTCCCTCTTCTTCTTCAAATTTATTCAGCATCATTTTCATTTTCTCCTTTTTCTTTTTATTATTGATTGCCTTTTCTTCATTTTCTTCTTCTCTCACTCTTCTGCTTCAAATCAGTCCGTATCATTTTCATTTCTTCTTCGCCATCTTTTTCTTCTTCAACTTCTTCAAATTAGGCCGCATCACTTTTCTACTTCTTCTTTTCTTCTAATACTTCTTCTTATCACACTCTTTTCCTTCTTTTTCAAATTAGGCCGCATCATTTTCTTTCTTTCTTTCATCTTCTTCACTCTTTTTCCTTTTTCGTACTACTACTTCTTATCTCCCTCTTCTTTAAATTCGTCCGCATCATTTTCATTATTTCTTCTTCTTCTTCTTCTTCTTCTTCTTCTTCTTCTTCTTCTTCTTCTTCTTCTTCTTCTTCTTCGTTTTCTTCTTCTTCGTTTTCTTCTTCTTCTTCTTCGTTTTCTTCTTCTTCGTTTTCTTCTTCTTCTTCTTCGTTTTCTTCTTCTTCTTCTTCGTTTTCTTCTTCTTCTTCTTCGTTTTCTTCTTCTATGATTTAGAGATCTAAAAAATCCGTTATGGTGATTTTCTTACTGTAATGTTTAGCAAACTTGTCTCGCTAGATCAATTACTACAACTGATCCTTGCTCCATACTTTCGGCCTTGAGCCACATCTAAGCTACTCTTAGAAAATCACCATAACGGATTTTTTAGATCTCTAAGAAGAAAAAGAAGAAGAAGAAGAAAGAATGAAAATGATGCGGACGAATTTAAAGAAGAGGGAGATAAGAAGTAGTAGTACGAAAAAGGAAAAAGAGTGAAGAAGATGAAAGAAAGAAAATGATGCGGCCTAATTTGAAAAAGAAGGAAAAGAGTGTGATAAGAAGAAGTATTAGAAGAAAAGAAGAAGTAGAAAAGTGATGCGGCCTAATTTGAAGAAGTAGAAGAAGAAAAAGATGACGAAGAAGAAATGAAAATGATACGGACTGATTATCTAAGCTGACATCTAAGCTAAGCAGAAGAGTGAGAGAAGAAGAAAATGAAGAAAAGGGTATCAATAATAAAAAGAAAAAAGAGGAAATGAAAATGATGCGGAATAAATTTGAAGAAGAGGGAGATAAAAAAGAAGAAGAAATAGTATAAGAAAAAGAAGAGGATGAGGATGATAAAGAAGAAGAAGAACAACAACAACAAAAAATGAAAATGTTGCGGCCTAATTTGAAGAAGAAGAAATAAAATAAAAATGATGCAGACTAATTTGAAGAAGACTAAGAGGAAAATAAACAAAAAATAGCAGAAGAAAATAAACAGAACAATATTTTTATGTGATAAGATTTTGCTAACAACAAGGTACATCGTATGGTTCCGTGGTGTAGTGGTTATCACGTCTGCTTAACACGCAGAAGGTCGCGAGTTCGAAACTCGCCGGAACCTGCTTTTATTTTCATTCTTAAAGAATCTTTCGCTACTTTGACATGGTGTAAATGTTTAGCAAACTTGTCTCGCTAGATCAATTACAACTGATCCTTACTGCATGCTCCATACTTTCGGCCTTGAGCCACATCTAAGCTACTCTTCTGGGTACGCCATGTCAAAGTAGCGAAAGATTCTTTAAGAATGAGAATAAAAGCAGGTTCCGGCGAGTTTCGAACTCGCGACCTTCTGCGTGTTAAGCAGACGTGATAACCACTACACCACGGAACCAAACGATCTACCTTGTTGTTAGCTAAATCTTATCACAGAAAAATATTGTTTTGTTTATTTTCTTCTGCTATTTTTTGTTTATTTTCCTCTCAGCCTTCTTCAAATTAGTCTGCATCATTTTTATTTCTTCTTCAAATTAGGCCGCAACATTTTCATTTTTTGTTGTTGTTGTTCTTCTTCTTCTTCTTTATCATCCTCATCCTCTTCTTTTTCTTTTACTATTTCTTCTTCTTTTTTATCTCCCTCTTCTTCTTCAAATTTATTCCACACCATTTTCATTTCCTCTTTTTTCTTTTTATTATTGATACCCTTTTCTTCATTTTCTTCTTCTCTCACTCTTCTGCTTCAAACAAATCAGTCCGTATCATTTTCATTTCTTCTTCGTCATCTTTTTCTTCTACTTCTTCAAATTAGGCCGCATCACTTTTCTACTTCTTCTTTTCTTCTAATACTTCTTCTTATCACACTCTTCTTTTTCAAATTAGGCCGGATAATTTTCTTTCTTTCATCTTCTTCACTCTTTTTTCCTTTTTCGTACTACTACTTCTTCTTATCTCCCGCTTCTTCAAATTCGGCCACATCATTTTCATTATTTCTTCTTCTTCTTCTTTTTAGATCTAAAAAAATCCGTTATGGTGATTTTCTAAGCGTAGCTTAGATGTGGCTCAAGGCCGAAAGTATGGAGCATGGAGTAAGGATCAGTTGTAATTGTTCAAGCGAGACAAGTTTGCTAAACATTATTACACCATGTCAAAGTAGTTAAAGATTCTTTAAGAATGAAAACAAAAGCAGGTTCCGGCGAGTTTCGAACTCGCGACCTTCTGCGTGTTAAGCAGACGTGATAACCACTACACCACGGAACCACTCAATGATTCTTACTGTTAACAAAATCTTAACACATAAAAAGTATTGTTCTATTTTTTTTTCTTCTGCTATTTTTTGTTTATTTTCCTCTTAGCCTCCTTCAAATTAGTCTGCATCATTTTTATTTCTTCTTCTTCTTCTTCTTCTTCTTCTTCTTCTTCTTCTTCTTCTTCTTCAAATTAGGCCGCAACATTTTCATTTGTTGTTGTTCTTCATCTTCATCATCCTCATACTTTTCTTCTTTTTCTTTTTCTTCTTTTTGTTATACTATTTCTTTTTCTTTTTATCACCCTCCTCTTCAAATTTATTCCGCATCACCTTCATTTCTTCTTTTTTCTTCTTCATATTATTTCCCTCTTTTTTCATTTTCTTCTTCTCTCACTCTTCTGCTTCAAATCAGTCCGCATCATTTCTTCTTCTTCTCCTTCTTCTTCTTCTTCAAATTAGTCAGCATCTTTTTCATTTCCCCGTCTTTTCTTCTTCTTTTGCTTTTTTTTTTCTTCTTCTTCAAATTATTTCGCATCGTTTTCACAGGGTGCAATTTGGTGGAAGAGGAAGTTCCCATCATCCATTGGCAATGGGTTTGCTTGTTTATCAAATACAGATGCCGGCACCATGCAATTATTTCCTTCAATTACCCGACGAGGCCCCGGCACAGTGCTTATTTGGTAAGGTACGCTTATTTTTTAAATAATTGTCCCCGAGATATGATTATTTTGTTTCAGGAATAAAAAAGAATAATCCGCTTTTACAAAATAAGAAACATTTCTAGTGGCATGACTATTTCAGATAACATGCGTTTCGTTTTTTAAAAAAATGATTCAGAGATCTAAAAAATAAAAACCCCTTAAATATGGTGATTTTCTCAGCGTAGTTTAGATGCGGCACAAGGCCGAAAGTATGGAGCACTGAGTGAGGATCAGTTGTAATTGATCTAGTGAGACAAGTTTTCTAAACATTCATTTACACCATGTCGAAGAACCGAAACACTCTAAAATGAATTAAAAAAAAAAAAAAGCAGGTTCCGGCGAGTTTCGAACTCGCGGCCTTCTGCGTGTTAAGCAGACGTGATAACCACTACACCACGGAACCACACATCAGATTTTCTGTAAACAAAATCTTAACAAAAATTAATAAAAATATTGTTAAGCATGCGCAACGGCGATTTAATATCTTGTCTATTATTTCGCAATGAATGATAGACAATTTTCGCATAGAATAAGAAGTGACTTGAAGCAAGTCTCCTGATAAATTCTGAAAATACTATGATCAGACCATATGTAAAACGAGGAAAATGAAAGCAAAAAGTAAAAAAACTTATAATTATAATCAGAAAGAGTCTAAGAGATAACTGAAATTTCTCAGGCACATAATGAGGAAAAGGCTTAGAGAATTCAGTACTCACACGCTGTTTTGAAAGCAAGTAAAGCAGAGGAAACACGAGTAACATACATAACATGATGGGCAGAACAAAGACAAAGACGAAGAATGGTAAAGTGATAAAAATTACTTGGAACACCAAGTTGCGGATTGCTATGAAAGCTGAAAAGACATGACATAGAAAAGAAGAATCCATATTCCATATCAATATAAGTTTTCGTGTTAACACTTTTTTCATCACGTGAAAAGTCTGTGGGGAAAATGGAATAAAATCAATAAAAATAATAATGAATAATTAAAAAAAATATATAAAAGAAATACATTTTCCTATCATGCAATGGGACCGGAAATAGGATTAACCCACTTGTTAATGCGCTAACCAAGTCAATAAAAAAAAAAGGCAAACATTTTCCATCCCCTTCTTTCTCCCACTTGTTCTATGATATTGGGATTTTCCCAATTATATTTGGTAACAAAAATATTGTGACGCCGGCAAGAAGAAAGGAACACAAACATAGATGAAAATGTTAGAAAAAAACTTGTATTTGTAGGAAAAGAGAGGAAGGTTTCTTGCAAACAGTCGGGTTTGCGGAACTTATCTGAAAGATGCGTCTTTTTAACAGTTTTACATTTCCTGTGTCGTTTTGGCTGGGTTGAAGAAATAGGGCCTTGACTTCTGAGCTTCAGTTGCTGTCTAAATCCTCACACGTGCCCTGGTGTTTAGATGACGGAGAGTGCAGACGGGGAACGTGTTGTCTCTGAGGGTCCCACAAGCAAAAGAGGAAGAGAGTTCGTAAAAACCGCTCTCGTGGGGTTTGGTGAAAATCTAAAAAGGTAACCTGTGATTGGTTGTTTTTCATCCACTCAAAGGGCACCCAGTTAGCGACTCCGTAATAATTTCAATAATGATGTAACACAATGGGGTAATTACGTTGCCTCAGGGTATGTTAGTTTCTTTGGTCTGCTGACGAATGAATTTACTTTTCACTTCCCAACGTATGGCGTTCGTACGTATCTTCCAAAACCACCACCTATGAATTAAATGGAAATTATCTTTGGTCGTTCTAACTCGGCGCTTTGTTAGGGACCCAACTATGAGCAAATATAGTGAAACTCGAAACAAAATTCAACAGTACAGTTTTATAACAAAATTAGTAACAATACATTTTTATACTAAACTGACAAAATGCAACACTAAAAAAAAAGTAGAGAAATACATTTTTATAGTAAAATTTAAAAGCAATACATTTTATGATCTATAAACTACATATCTAAGAAAAAAAAACCATTGTTAAATGTATCAACTGGAGTAGTTCTTTGTCCATGTAGTGATGAGGTTGTACGCCCCTACCTCCGCACTACTTGATATCACTACGCGACAGCGTGTCACGTGACCTGTTTTAACCGCAAAAATTGGCGAGCAATTTGATTCCTTTTTGTTACATTTAGTTCCGGCAAATAAAGTCGTGTATATATATATATTTTCTCTTCCAAATTATATACTGTTTTTTTTTTTGTTCATTATTAACACTATGAGTCAATTGCCCCCCCTTTCACGCCTCCCCTGCAAATTAACAAATATATCTTTATTCAAAGTATAAAAATATGTACAAAATATATTCAGTCATAAAATTGCAAACAAAATATTTAAATTTCGGCATTAAATAAACAATATAGGTGTTGATATGCCGCTAAACAAAATCAACAAACCAACTCTGCGCAATGCTGACATGAGCTCGACCCTTAATACGATGCTTTACCCTATCTTCTGGGCCAAAAAAGGGGTGTGCCCAAGAGACACAGGGAAATTTGTTTCACTAAAGTTTGTATATAAGAAAGAAAAACGGTCTGTGGTAGAAACCCAAGTTTTTCTACGCTCCTTCTTTAATTGTTTACGAACTCCACCTAAAATACTACAACAAGTAAGTCCACAGCATTGAGATGGATAGCATAGAACAAAAATGCTACATGTTTATAAAGACTGCATATTTATAAACCTACATGTTTAATATAAAGGAAGTCTGAAACTGCGATTGGCTCTGAAGAAAAATAAGTCTTTTAAGAAAGTAAGATATTATCATCAAACAATTGGATTTCAAAAATTGTGAGGAAGGGAAACAGGAAATCACACCACTAGAAGTCCTGGTCAAATCACGGAAAGGAAAGGTAGCTGATAAGGGCCATGTTCGCCTACGTCTGGCATTTTACAAAATTACTAAGAATAAAGCAATCTTTTATCTGTTAATTATGATTTGAAGATTTTTAAAATAAAGTTTTTTTTATATATATATATATATTTAAAACAAAAAAGTCAGAGGTTCCGAACACGCGACTTTCTGCGTGTTAAGCAAACGTGATAATCACTACACCACGGAAACACATTAAATTATCTTATGTAAGCTGTTATTATTGCAGTTTTTATAAATAAAGATAAAAATCAGTTCCACAACTTTGCGATGAAGTAGTCACATTGATTGAGCGTTTAAAGAAAAGGACTATTTTCTCCAAACCCTGTTTAAAAAAATTATTAGTAGTATTTCTTTAAGGTACAATGTAAATTTAATGGTCCCAATTTGAGACAGTCTCAAATTTGATGACATCACGCAGGAATGCCATCGAAGTCTAATTTATTCTTGGGCATTTGACTGGATTGGTGAAGATTCAGTCAGTTATGTGCCATGCGTGATATACGCTTAGGCGATCATGTATCTTTCAGTACATGACTGACGTGGAAAGTTTTTTCATGCAGTAGGTTGCCATTTCTTTTTGCGGTAGACCAGTTACCATACTATAGAACCCGGTTTGTCCTGCTATTTACCCATATCTGGGGGGGGGGGGAGAAGAAGAGGATTCATACATTACCACGTAAGTGAATGTAATGGATTCGACTGGAATTCGAACTCGACTCTCCGATTCTTCAATCCGAGAATGTTATAAATAATTTATACAATCAAAAAAATGTATTTTTTTTAACTTAATGGAAATTAATATTTACAAAACAAGCAATTTTAATAAATTTATACAAACAAGCAATTTAGCATCTTTGAAGATATTTAGATTTCACGGCGATAATAAAAAAATAAAACGCTGTGTTAGGACTTGACACCGCTATTTCTTTAAACTTAATTATATTTACAAGATTATAAAAAATATATGGACCAAGTACAATGTGATATTTATCATTTACCTTATAAGAAGATTGATTATTTACCATTTTATAAAGAAATACATTTGAAAAGAATTTTTTTATTTAAAAATTTATTTAAAAAATGCAAAATTACCAAAATATGTAAACCAAGTAAAATGCCATATTGGTTATTTACAATTTTATAAATACCTATTAAAACAATTTTATAAATACCTATTAAAACAATTTTATAAATACCTATTAAAACAATTTTATAAATACCTATTAAAACAATTTTATAAATACCTATTAAAACAATTTTATAAATACCTATTAAAACAATTTTATAAATACCTATTAAAACAATTTTATAAATACCTATTAAAACAATTTTATAAATACCTATTAAAACAATTTTATAAATACCTATTAAAACAATTTTATAAATACCTATTAAAACAATTTTATAAATACCTATTAAAACAATTTTTTATTCATAATTTTATAAGAATATCAGTGAACTATTGTTCTCAATTCTCAAGAACAAAGAGAATGCATGAATACACTTTCATACGTATGAGCTTTATTAAAATTATGATCATCGCTTTTTAAAACAATAAACATTGCCAAGGGAGTCAAAAGTGTATACAGTAATAGCGGTGTCATGAGAATAACCGTCCTTTTTAACGTTTTTTTTTTGCTGTTGTTATTTTTTGTGTGGTCACGAAGGTTAAGCATTGCCCATATATACATGTGACGTCATTGAATCTGCAACTGTGTCAAATGTGACCAATTAACTTATATCGTACTTTTTCTTTATATATTTTCGAATTTCTCAACAGCAAATAAAAATTTTGGACAATAAATGCGAAATCAAGCTTGCCTGGAACTAATGAACCAGTTGCCAACGTCGTCATAATAGGTATTCGTTTAGTTTTCACGCTCGAATTTGGCAAATTTCGGTGAAAGTCCTGGGTATGACGACAAACCACATCCGGCAGCACGACCACTGATCAGGAGATTGAAGGTTTTCGGTAACATGGAACCACCTCTTAATTTCTGTTCCACCCTGAGCCGGGATGGTAGCACATGTTAGGGTCCCAACTATGGACAAATAGTAACCGCACAAACAAAAAACAAACACTATTAAAAATACCAACAATACATTTATTATATTAAAAAAATTACCAGCAATAATTATTTATAGTAAAATAACAAACAATACATTTTTAAAGTGGAATCACCGGCAATACATTTTATCGTAGACTTTATAACAATATATTTTATCTGTAGTTGAAGGCGTACAATGGCCTTCAAAATATATTTAGCTGAGGCCTTAAAATTGTGTTAAAATATTTAGATTTCGGCATATAATATCCATAGAGGTTGATAGGCCTCTAAACGAAATCAACCTAAAGACAAACATGAAAGAACTCTTTCATGACATTAAACCATATAATATCCATAGAGGTTGATACGCCTCTAAACGAAATCAACCTAAAAACAAACATGAAAGAACTCTTTCATTACATTAAACCATATAATATCCATAGAGGTTGATACGCCTCTAAACGAAATCAACCTAAAAACAAACATGAAAGAACTCTTTCATTACATTAAACCATATAATATCCATAGAGGTTGATACGCCTCTAAACGAAATCAACCTAAAAGCAAAGATGAAAGAACTCTTTCATGACATTAAACCATATAATATCCATAGAGGTTGATAGGCCTCTAAACGAAATCAACCTAAAAACAAACATGAAAGAACTCTTTCATGACATTAAACCATATAATATCCATAGAGGTTGATACGCCTCTAAACGAAATCAACCTAAAAGCAAAGATGAAAGAACTCTTTCATGACATTAAACCATATAATATCCATAGAGGTTGATAGGCCTCTAAACGAAATCAACCTAAAAACAAACATGAAAGAACTCTTTCATTACATTAAACCATATAATATCCATAGAGGTTGATACGCCTCTAAACGAAATCAACCTAAAAGCAAAGATGAAAGAACTCTTTCATGACATTAAACCATATAATATCCATAGAGGTTGATAGGCCTCTAAACGAAATCAACCTAAAAACAAACATGAAAGAACTCTTTCATTACATTAAACCATATAATATCCATAGAGGTTGATACGCCTCTAAACGAAATCAACCTAAAAGCAAAGATGAAAGAACTCTTTCATGACATTAAACCATATAATATCCATAGAGGTTGATAGGCCTCTAAACGAAATCAACCTAAAAACAAACATGAAAGAACTCTTTCATTACATTAAACCATATAATATCCATAGAGGTTGATACGCCTCTAAACGAAATCAACCTAAAAACAAACATGAAAGAACTCTTTCATGACATTAAACCATATAATATCCATAGAGGTTGATAGGCCTCTAAACGAAATCAACCTAAAAACAAACATGAAAGAACTCTTTCATTACATTAAACCATATAATATCCATAGAGGTTGATACGCCTCTAAACGAAATCAACCTAAAAACAAACATGAAAGAACTCTTTCATGACATTAAACCATATAATATCCATAGAGGTTGATAGGCCTCTAAACGAAATCAACCTAAAAACAAACATGAAAGAACTCTTTCATTACATTAAAGTTTAATGTAATGAAAGAGTTCTTTCATGTTTGTTTTTAGGTTGAATGTAATGAAAGAGTTCGGTTTCGTAGCATCTGTTACGTAGCGGTGGTATGACCGGCTATGACTAGATCAGACAAGCTATGACCGGCTATGACTAGATCAGACAAGCTAGGACCAGCTTAGACAAGCTAAGAAACACTCGGCTCAAATTTCGGGTAGTCTGGGTTCTTGGGGTGATATTTAATGAGAAGAACGATTCGGAATTAAGTAGCACAAATATACTCAGATTCAGTAATAAATGAACAATTAACTATGGACACCAGAATGAGAACAATCTACTCCCGTCCTTGTGGATTTAAAGGGCTCGATTACCCAAATAACAGAGAAGATAAGAAGGACATTAGATTTAAAGCCTCGTGTTCTAGTTTCAATGTTCTCTGGTCGTATCAAACTGTTGATTAACACTCAGAATCGGGAAGTGACAGCTGAAATTCCTTGATCACAATGAAGGAGGGAGGCAGGGAGGGCCTGGAAAACTTAACCTTCACGAGTCATATTGAGGGCAAGAGAGATAGGGGGAAGCAGTGAACCAACTTACCTGATGAGCCTGTGTGAATGGATGGCGAAAGTCTTAGCAAAGCGAAAAAAACTGCTAAAGGCTACAAGAGATATGAAGTTTTGGAGGGCCACGATCGCCTATGCCCCGAAAGAGCGCGACACAAAGAGAAGAAGAAAAGGTTGAGATGGAAGAACAAGAGGAAGAGGTGGCGGTGATGAATTAAATCCCTGGTAAAACGGATATACTCCTACTTAGTGGTCATAGAACATTTAAACATGATAAGATATCTCGTCATTTATTTGTATATAATTGATATCAGCACAATCTACGGGGGTAAAAATTGCATTTTAAATTATTCCCTGAAAATTACCTGGATTGATATACACCTGAAGGGCAGAGGATACAATTATTAGAATAAAATCAAGATACTGGTACCCATTTCAAAAACATTACAATTACAGTCCATCTATGATACAGGATGTGCGAGTGATGTAATGGATAATGACTCAGAATGAAAAATGGGAGAGCCGAGTTCAAATTCCATTCAGGTTAGTGGAAAGGTATGAATATATATTTTCTTATCCCCCACTACAAACCGCAAGTTAGGGGTTGAATAGTAGGACAGATTGAGCCCTATAGCTTTGGAAGCAATTTACGGTAGTATACTGCGGGAAATCTTCTGTCTAATCAGTCATGAAATGAAAAAGACATTATCGCCCAAGCGTGTATCACGTGTGGCGTTTGGCATCACTTCTCTGATATGGTATACTGTCAGCGTTCTATTTTGAACTACAACCCCTATCTTAGTCTGTTACTGTATGAAATATGATTGACATTTCCCGGTGACGGATATCCCGTATCAGTCTTTTTTGCTTTTAGTTCCAGAAAACAAACGTATGTATATATATACACATATATATATACACATATATATATACATATATATATACATACATATATATATATATATATATATATATATATATATATATATATATATATATATATATATATATATATATATATATATATATATATATAATTTTATACTCAGTCTGATTTGTTCCGCTGCTTACGGCATTTCATTAAAATACTGGTTCTCGTACGATCGCCGAAGTTAAGTAACGTTGAACCTGATCAGTTCCTAGATGGGTGAACGCTTGGGAATACCAGGTGCTGTAAGCTTGGATATGCGGGTGGTGTAAACGATAATGGGTCAGAATTTTTAATCGGAGAGCCGAGTTCCAATTCTTGTTGGGTTCGTTATATTCACTTACACGCAAATAACCTCTTGTCCTCCAAACTATGGGTTAATTAATAATACATGTATCACCTAAACAATTATTATCTCAAAAAAATTCTTATAATCTAAAAATATTTCCTGGCTGTAAATAAACTGCAAAGGATTGATAAGTAGTAGAAAACGAATCAATCAATGATTTTTTTTTTTTACTTTTTTTCTTTAATCCTCACATATGAGACAATTATAAGATGTCATTCAACATAGCAACAATGTCCGAAACGTTAAAACATTAGTAATAAAAATGAGGATATTAGCCCGTGTAACACTAGAGAAAATGGTCTACCCACGGGATTGAAACAGATTCAGACGTGTCTTGCATATTCCGAAAAAGAAAATGGCGGCTTTACGAGTCGGGTAATTAAAGATAGATCTTGGAGTAGGATAGAAGTTTGCGAGAATCTCTTTTAACCTATACAAATTTGAACTGTCACTCAATATATAAAAAGTGTTTAAGGAGGCTACAGAGAGAAGTGCTACTGCTGTAGCAGAACAGGAGACACGCGTTGGATTGTTTGACTTACGCTACTCTGTTAGTTGAAGTTTGGAGGAAACGGATTAGGGAATTTTATTACAAACCAGAAGTCCGACTGCAAATAATGTAAATAACGTGTGGTAAAATTTCAGATTGTGTAAAATATGGGGAAAAAAACTTTATTAGATAATGTTTTACAAGTTATTTAACATATGTTTAAAACGAGATAACTCATGGTTGGCAGTTTTTATTATGACGCCAACATAATCTCTTGATAAGTATTTTCTGATACATTTTCATCGATGGCCGCCAACAACGAGTTTATTCGCGGTTATACCTTTTAGTGTAAAAACAATAAAAGAAAGCCTTCCGTTAAGTTGGCTGTTATAATGCTGGCTATTATAAAGTTGGCTCTTAAAAAGATGGTCATTATAAAGTTGGCCATCATAAAGTTGGCTGTTATAAACTTGGCCATTATAAATTTTAGAGGAAACAACTGTCCCCTAACTAATCATTGACTCTTCACGGAAAAGGGGTAGTATCAGACAACATGGCTACTGGACAATACACTATCTTTAGATAGTGATATGTTTATCCAACCCAATCCTGCTGTATGCTAGTTGGTGAGAGTAAAAACAAATATTGTGGTGTTTTAAAATATATTTAACTGTTTTGTGATATTTTGTTGTTCCTAATAGTTTGGGTTACAACAATAAATTTTGGTGTAATAAAGCTTGCCATAATAACGTTGGCTGTTATAAAGTTGTCCATTATAAAGTTGGGTATTATAAAGTTAGCTGTTATAAAGTTGACTGTTATAAATTTGGCTGTTATAAATTTGGCCGTTATGAAGTTGGCTCTTGAAAAGTTGACCATTAAAAAATTGGTTGTTATAAAGTTGTCCATTATAAAGTTGGGTATTATAAAGTTAGCTGTTATAAAGTTGACTGTTATAAATTTGGCTGTTATAAATTTGGCCGTTATGAAGTTGGCTCTTGAAAAGTTGACCATTAAAAAATTGGTTGTTATAAAGTTGTCCATTATAAAGTTGGGTATTATAAAGTTAGCTGTTATAAAGTTGACTGTTATAAATTTGGCTGTTATAAATTTGGCCGTTATGAAGTTGGCTCTTGAAAAGTTGACCATTAAAAAATTGGTTGTTATAAAGTTGTCCATTATAAAGTTGGGTATTATAAAGTTAGCTGTTATAAAGTTGACTGTTATAAATTTGGCTGTTATAAATTTGGCCGTTATGAAGTTGGCTCTTGAAAAGTTGACCATTAAAAAATTGGTTGTTATAAAGTTGTCCATTATAAAGTTGGGTATTATAAAGTTAGCTGTTATAAAGTTGACTGTTATAAATTTGGCTGTTATAAATTTGGCCGTTATGAAGTTGGCTCTTGAAAAGTTGACCATTAAAAAATTGGTTGTTATAAAGTTGTCCATTATAAAGTTGGGTATTATAAAGTTAGCTGTTATAAAGTTGACTGTTATAAATTTGGCTGTTATAAATTTGGCCGTTATGAAGTTGGCTCTTGAAAAGTTGACCATTAAAAAATTGGTTGTTATAAAGTTGTCCATTATAAAGTTGGGTATTATAAAGTTAGCTGTTATAAAGTTGACTGTTATAAATTTGGCTGTTATAAATTTGGCCGTTATGAAGTTGGCTCTTGAAAAGTTGACCATTAAAAAATTGGTTGTTATAAAGTTGTCCATTATAAAGTTGGGTATTATAAAGTTAGCTGTTATAAAGTTGACTGTTATAAATTTGGCTGTTATAAATTTGGCCGTTATGAAGTTGGCTCTTGAAAAGTTGACCATTAAAAAATTGGTTGTTATAAAGTTGTCCATTATAAAGTTGGGTATTATAAAGTTAGCTGTTATAAAGTTGACTGTTATAAATTTGGCTGTTATAATGTTGGCCATTATGAAGTTGGCTCTTAAAAAGATGGTCATTATAAAGATAGTCATTATAAAGTTAGCTGTTATAAAGTTGGCCATTATGGCTCTTAAAAATATGACCATTCCAAAATTGGCTGTTATAAAATTGGCCATTATGAAGTTGGCTCTTAAAAAGATAGCCATTATAAAATTGGCTGTTATAAATTGGCCATTATAAAGTTGGCTATTAGAGAGAGAGAGAGAGAGAGAGAGAGAGAGAGAGAGAGAAATAGTAATAGTAAGTAGTTGCATATCGCAAGACCCAACCTTGAAACATCTCCTTCAGGATCCAACGAACATGTAAGTTCCTGAACGGTCGGCAAAAGATAAGCGGCAATGACTAACCAGACCAAACTTCAATACAAAGAATACTCTTCACGCGTGTCATGGCACCGGTTTCAATTCAATTCAGAATTTACCTTCTGCTAGACAGGCTGCCACCCAAAGCAAGAGAAACCACTTTACATAGAAATGGGTGCATACTTTTTCAAAAGCGAACGTGCGATGTGAACATAACAAACTCGGTCAGTGTAAATAGGAAGCATTACTAAACCCGACTCCTAATAGGGTGTTTCCTCGATCACTGTTCAAGTTTAGATTTCACCGCTACCTTCTCCACATATCCACTTAAACTGTGCCTCTTACTCTAACCTTCTATTTCGAGTGGCTCTTGGGCCTTGTACAGGGTGAAAAAGTCTGAAAGCGATAAAAACAGACATGTTAAAACAAAAAGAAAAAAATAACCAAAAATAGGTAAAAAAAAAGCATTGCCGTAATATCGAAACACAACCAAGAAAAAGTAGCTAAATCGGTTTATCGGCCCTCTCTCTTCAGTGCTCAATCGAGGACAAAAAAATCTGCACACTACTACAGCTATCGCTCTGTTAAAAATGCATTTCTGCAATATTTTAAACTTAAAGTAACTATTATTTGTTTCAAATTAGATTAATTAAACTTTTAAATCTGCTAATATCCCTCAAATAAAGTTTCTGAAAAGTATATTTTATTTTGAAACATTTTTAATAAACAGGATTACACTATGTTGACATATGGCTAAAAATGGTGCTAAAATCAGCCATTTCAAAACAAAAAACTCCTTCCTGTCAATTTAAATTAGTTTTCAAATACAGCAAGGTATTTTGCTTATTGGAATTATCAAATTCAATATTAGCTTGAAATTAAAACAAAAAAGAAATTAAAATTTAAAAAAAAACTTCAAGAAAGATTTTTCATTTTTTTAAATTCATTTTAAAAACCTTGGGTATCGCGTTTCTGTGGAGATTCCAATTATATAATATTATATAAAAATAAAATATTAGTGCAGTTGAAATTGAAACCAATGAGGATCGAATAGTTTTACGAGGCGACAGGCTAAACATGATAGCACAGTGAGGGGCAACTACTTATTTACATTTGCAAAGCTTTGTGTGAGGAGCTCAAAACGACCATGGCAGGGTGGCTAACGAAGCGCCCTTCTATTTCTTTGTATGGAGGGGGAGAGACAGACAGACAGACAGACAGAACGCGCACGAGTATTAGTGATTTTCCTAGCGTAGCTTAGACGTGGCACAAGGCCGAAAGTAGGGGGCACTCAGTGAGGATCGTTTTTGCGAGACAAGCTTGCTAACCATTTACACTGCCTCGAGGTGCCAGACGAGCACGAGTATTAGCCGACAGGATGTGACTCAGACAGAAGAGTACATCCAAAGAAAACAAAGGGACTAAAACATCGCTATCAGATCAAAAATAAATTAATTAAAAAGCTATACGCCTACAGTTCGATCGATGAGTGCTGATCGATCATAGTGTAATTCAATACAGACTTCATGAACGAATGAGACAAAAAAAAAACGGTTGAATTCCGACGAAAAAAATATAAGTACAACGCAACATTGACAAATTAAACGAAAAACGGATGGCCTATTAACAACATATAATAAAATACGCAACAAAAGCAAATGCGTGGGTTCCGTGGTGTAGTGGTTATCACGTCTGCTTAACACGCAGAAGGTCGCGAGTTCGAAACTCGCCGGAACCTATGTGCTCCAATTATTCATCTTTTTTTTTTTTAATCCCTCTTTTATAAAATTTGTATTAAATGCACACGAGGTAACTGAGATTTTCCAGAATATTTACGTGTGTTTTTTACCTGTCGAGTTCAAAAGATATCCTGTTGCGGCTTTTGAAGAGTCGTACCTAGTATGCCTTGCGTAATTTCAAAGTTCTCCACTACCAGTGGCCGTTTACCTTCCCGTTTTATAGTTTTCGAACGAAGGATATTCTAAGAGTAAAGCCAAAGAAAAACGACAACACCATGAAACCGGACTACCTCCATTGGTTCGAATAGACGGAGATGAAGTTCGAACGTACAACATGCATAATAAGCATACATTCGGACTGGCAACCTTCTGCGCATTAAGGAGAAATGACAAAAAACTACATCACGAAACAAGATAGACCGTGGCACTCCGGATTAAAATATGTTGTCATAATCGTACGAAGACAAACGAGTTATGCATCTGACACTTGATATTCCAAAAATCCGTACAAAATACGAAAAAATACTAAGTATCATCGATTTTGCCAGCAAAGGGAGAATTTTCTATAAAAGACAACAATATACAAGGTTTCGGCGAGCTTTGAAATCGCGAAATTCTGCGAGTAAAGCAGACGTGATAACCACTACAACACAAAACCACAACCAGTGACGTCAATGAGACAAGTGTCAAGATGATTCTACGAGAAAGTCTGACTACAAAACTAACCAAGTTCCAGGTTCAGGCGAGTTTCGAACTCGCAACCTTCTGCGAGTTAAGTAGACGTGATAAACACTACACCACGAAAACTAACTAACTCCGTTCATACGAATTAATTCAGATGAAGTATATAGGAAACTGTTACTTAGAACAGCATTTCGTGTGGAATAGTGTAATAATGTCCCCAATTTCATCAATAAAAATCAAATAATAGTGATATTTTTATTATTTATGGCGTGACAGTGACAAGCATATTTAAGCAACGCGAATTGACATGTAGCGAAGGGCAACATGGTAATGTGTGAGACGAGTTTAGCTTATTCGCCGTTGTTTGAATTTAAAGCAAAATTTCGTTTGATTGCTATACAAAGAATGAATTTTAAGGTTTCGGCGAGTTTTGAACTCGCGACCTTCTGCGTGTGAAGCAGACGTGATTACCACTACACCACGAAACCACGACCTCCGATTTCCTTAGGCTCGGGATAAATGAATTATTATTTGATATGATAATAAGTACGCTTTCTTTTAATATGTCATGAAATAAATTGCGACCCATCATTAATTAACATCACTGAGGCGGTTTTAAAACTTACTAGATCGTTTGTCATAATCGTACGAAGACAAGCAAGTTATACATTTGACACTTGACATTCCAAAAATCCGTACAAAATACGAAATGATACTAAGTTTCATCGATTTTGCCAGCAAAGGGAGCATTTTCTATAAAAGACAACAATGTTCAAGGTATCCGCGAGTTTCGAACTCGCGACCTTCTGCGTGCAAAGCAGACGTGACGACCGCTACAATACGAAACCGCGTGCCGTTTTGCGCGTACGCAATATCGAAGTGATGAATAAAGAAAGCTCATCAGCAGAAGATATTTGAAATTCAAGTAGAGTAATAATTTATACATCGACATCAAACAGGCACATGTCAGTGTTACTTTTTACATATATGTATATATATTCATTCGAAATAGACAAACGTAACAACGATAGACTTTTCTTAGTTGCAGTGAGCAAAATTTCAGCTAAAAGTATCGTCAGTGAGACAAGTCAGTATGATTCGACGAGAAAGTGTTACTACAAAAACTAATTCACTTCCTGGTTTCGGCGAGTTTCGAACTCGCGACCTTCTGCGTGTTAAGCAGACGTGATAACCACTACACCAAAAAAAAAACTAACTTAATACGTTCTTTCGAATTAATTCAGATGAAGTATATAGGAAACTGTTACTTAGAACAGCATTTCGCGTGGAAGAGTGTAATAATGTCCCCAGTTTCCTCAATAAAAATCAAATAATAGTGATATTTTTATTATTTATGGCGTGACAGTGACGAGCATATTTAAGCAACGCGAATTGACATGTAGCGAAGGGCAACACGGTAATGTGTGAGACGAGTTTAGCTTATTCGCCGTTGTTTGAATTTAAAGCAAAATTTCGTTTGATTGCTATGCAAAGAATGAATTTTAAGGTTTCGGCGAGTTTTGAACTCGCGAACTTCTGCGTGCGAAGCAGACGTGATTACCACTACACCACGAAACCACGACCTGCGGTTTCCTTAGGATCGGGATAGTTGAATGATTATATGATATGATAATAGGTACGCTTTCTTTTAATATGTCATGAAATAAATTGCGACCCATCATTAATTAACATCACTGAGGCGGTTTTTTGAAACTTACTAGATCGTTTGTCATAATCGTACGAAGACAAGCGAGTTATCCATTTGACACTTGACATTCCAAAAATCCGTACAAAATACGAAAAGATACTAAGTACCATCGATTTTGCCAGCAAAGGGAGAATTTTCTATAAAAGACAACAATATTCAAGGTTTCGGCGAGTTTCGAACTCGCGACCTTCTGCGTGTAAAGCAGACGTGATGACCGCTACACTACGAAACCGTGTGCTGCATTGCGCGTACGCAATATCGAAGTGATGAATAAAGAAAGCTCATCAGCAGAAGATATTTGAAATTCAAGTAGAGTAATAATTTATACATCGACATCAAACAGGCACATGTCACTGTTACTTTTTACAAATATGTATATATATTCATTCGAAATAGACAAACGTAACAACGATAGACTTTTCTTAGTTGCAGTGAGCAAAATTTCAGCTAAAAGTATCGTCAATGAGACAAGTCAGGATGATTCGACGAGAAAGTATTACTACAAAACCAATCTACTTTCAGGTTTCGGCGAGTTTCGAACTCGCGATCTTCTGCGTGTTAAGCAGGCGTGATAACCACTACACCACGAAACCTAACTTGGTACGTTCTTTCGAATTAATTCAGATGAAGTATATAGGAAACTGTTACTTAGAACAGCATTTCGTGTGGAATAGTGTAATAATGTCCCCAGTTTCCTCAATAAAAATCAAATAATAGTGATATTTTTATTATTTATGGCGTGACAGTGACAAGCATAGATAAGCAACGCGAATTGACATGTAGCGAAGGGCAACACGGTAATGTGTGAGACGAGTTTAGATTATTCGCCGTTGTTTGAATTTAAAGCAAAATTTCGTTTGATGGCTATGCAAAGAATGAATTTTAAGGTTTCGGCGAGTTTTGAACTCGCGACCTTCTGCGTGTGAAGCAGACGTGATTCCCACTACACCACGAAACCACGACCTGCGACTTCCTTAGGCTCGGGATAAATGAATTATTATTTGATATGATAATAGGTACGCTTTCTTTTAATATGTCATGAAATAAATTGCGACCCATCATTAATTAACATCACTGAGGCGGTTTTTTGAAACTTACTAGATCGTTTGTCATAATCGTACGAAGACAAGCGAGTTATCCATTTGACACTTGACATTCCAAAAATCCGTACAAAATACGAAAAGATACTAAGTACCATCGATTTTGCCAGCAAAGGGAGAATTTTCTATAAAAGACAACAATATTCAAGGTTTCGACGAGTTTCGAACTCGCGACCTTCTGCGTGTAAAGCGGACGTGATGACCGCTACACTACGAAACCGTGTGCTGCATTGTGCGTACGCAATATCGAAGTGATGAATAAAGAAAGCTCATCAGCAGAAGATATTTGAAATTCAAGTAGAGTAATAATTTATACATCGACATCAAACAGGCACATGTCACTGTTACTTTTTACATATATGTATATATATTCATTCGAAATAGACAAACGTAACAACGATAGACTTTTCTTAGTTGCAGTGAGCAAAATTTTAGCTAAAAGTATCGTCAATGAGACAAGTCAGGATGATTCGACGAGAAAGTGTTACTACAAAACCAATCTACTTTCAGGTTTCGGCGAGTTTCGAACTCGCGACCTTCTGCGTGTTAAGCAGACGTGATAACCACTACACCACGAAACCTAACTTGATACGTTTTTTCGAATTATTTCAGATGAAGTATATAGGAAACTGTTACTTAGAACAGCATTTCGTGTGGAATAGTGTAATAATGTCCTCAGTTTCCTCAATAAAAATCAAATAATAGTGATATTTCTATTATTTATGGTGTGACAGTGACAAGCATAGTTAAGCAACGCGAATTGACATGTAGCGAAGGGCAACACGGTAATGTGTGAGACGAGTTTAGATTATTCGCCGTTGTTTGAATTTAAAGCAAAATTTCGTTTGATTGCTATGCAAAGAATGAATTTTAAGGTTTCGGTGAGTTTTGAACTCGCGACCTTCTGCGTGTGAAGCAGACGTGATTCCCACTACACCACGAAACCACGACCTGCGATTTCCTTAGGCTCGGGATAAATGAATTATTATTTGATATGATAATAGGTACGCTTTCTTTTAATATGTCATGAAATAAATTGCGACCCATCATTAATTAACATCACTGAGGCGGTTTTTTGAAACTTACTAGATCGTTTGTCATAATCGTACGAAGACAAGCGAGTTATCCATTTGACACTTGACATTCCAAAAATCCGTACAAAATACGAAAAGATACTAAGTACCATCGATTTTGCCAGCAAGGGGAGAATTTTCTATAAAAGACAACAATATTCAAGGTTTCGGCGAGTTTCGAACTCGCGACCTTCTGCGTGTAAAGCAGACGTGATGACCGCTACACTACGAAACCGTGTGCTGCATTGTGCGTACGCAATATCGAAGTGATGAATAAAGAAAGCAGAAGATATTTGAAATTCAAGTAGAGTAATAATTTATACATCGACATCAAACAGGCACATGTCACTGTTACTTTTTACATATATGTATATATATTCATTCGAAATAGACAAACGTAACAACGATAGACTTTTCTTAGTTGCAGTGAGCAAAATTTCAGCTGAAAGTATCGTCAATTGAGACAAGTCAGGATGTTTCGACGTGAAAGTGTTACTACAAAACCAATCTACTTTCAGGTTTCGGCGATTTTCGAACTTGCGACCTTCTGCGTGTTAAGCAGACGTGATAACCACTACACCACGAAACCTAACTTCACACATTCTTTCGAATTAATTCAGATGAAGTATATAGGAAACTGTTACTTAGAACAGCATTTCGTGTGGAATAGTGTAATAATGTCCCCAGTTTCCTCAATAAAAATCAAATAATAGTGATATTTTTATTATTTATGGCGTGACAGTGATAAGCATAGTTAAGCAACGCGAATTGACATGTAGCGAAGGGCAACACGGTAATGTGTGAGACGAGTTTCGATTATTCGCCCTTGTTTGAATTTAAAGCAAAATTTCGTTTGATTGCTATGCAAAGAATGAATTTTAAGGTTTCGGCGAGTTTTGAACTCGCGACCTTCTGCGGGTGAAGCAGACGTGATTACCACTACACCACGAAACCACGACCTGCGATTTCCTTAGGCTCGGGATAAATGAATTATTATTTGATATGATAATAGGTACGCTTTCTTTTAATATGTCATGAAATAAATTGCGACCCATCATTAATTAACATCACTGAGGCGGTTTTTTGAAACTTACTAGATCGTTTGTCATAATCGTACGAAGACAAGCGAGTTATCCATTTGACACTTGACATTCCAAAAATCCGTACAAAATACGAAAAGATACTCAGTACCATCGATTTTGCCAGCAAAGGGAGAATTTTCTATAAAAGACAACAATATTCAAGGTTTCGGCGAGTTTCGAACTCGCGACCTTCTGCGTGTAAAGCAGACGTGATGACCGCTACACTACGAAACCGTGTGCTGCATTGTGCGTACGCAATATCGAAGTGATGAATAAAGAAAGCTCATCAGCAGAAGATATTTGAAATTCAAGTAGAGTAATAATTTATACATCGACATCAAACAGGCACATGTCACTGTTACTTTTTACATATATGTATATATATTCATTCGAAATAGACAAACGTAACAACGATAGACTTTTCTTAGTTGCAGTGAGCAAAATTTCAGCTAAAAGTATCGTCAATTGAGACAAGTCAGGATGATTCGACGAGAAAGTGTTACTACAAAACCAATCTACTTTCAGGTTTCGGCGATTTTCTAACTTGCGACCTTCTGCGTGTTAAGCAGACGTGATAACCACTACACCACGAAACCTAACTTCATACGTTCTTTCGAATTAATTCAGATGAAGTATATAGGAAACTGTTACTTAGAACAGCATTTCGTGTGGAATAGTGTAATAATGTCCCCAGTTTCCTCAATAAAAATCAAATAATAGTGATATTTTTATTATTTATGGCGTGACAGTGACAAGCATAGTTAAGCAACGCGAATTGACATGTAGCGAAGGGCAACACGGTAATGTGTGAGACGAGTTTCGATTATTCGCCCTTGTTTGAATTTAAAGCAAAATTTCGTTTGATTGCTATGCAAAGAATGAATTTTAAGGTTTCGGCGAGTTTTGAACTCGCGACCTTCTGCGTGTGAAGCAGACGTGATTACCACTACACCACGAGACCACGACCTGCGATTTCTTTAGGCTCGGGATAAATGAATTATTATTTGATATGATAATAGGTACCCTTTCTTTTAATATGTCATGAAATAAATTGCGACCCATCATTAATTAACATCACTGAGGCGGTTTTTTGAAACTTACTAGATCGTTTGTCATAATCGTACGAAGACAAGCGAGTTATCCATTTGACACTTGACATTCCAAAAATCCGTACAAAATACGAAAAGATACTAAGTACCATCGATTTTGCCAGCAAGGGGAGAATTTTCTATAAAAGACAACAATATTCAAGGTTTCGGCAAGTTTCGAACTCGCGACCTTCCGCGTGTAATGCAGACGTGATTACCGCTACACTACGAAACCGTGTGCTGCATTGTGCGTACGCAATATCGAAGTGATGAATAAAGAAAGCTCATCAGCAGAAGATATTTGAAATTCAAGTAGAGTAATAATTTATACATCGACATCAAACAGGCACATGTCACTGTTACTTTTTACATATATGTATATATATTCATTCGAAATAGACAAACGTAACAACGATAGACTTTTCTTAGTTGCAGTGAGCAAAATTTCAGCTAAAAGTATCGTCAATTGAGACAAGTCAGGATGATTCGACGAGAAAGTGTTACTACATAACCAATCTACTTTCAGGTTTCGGCGATTTTCGAACTTGCGACCTTCTGCGTGTTAAGCAGACGTGATAACCACTACACCACGAAACCTAACTTCATACGTTCTTTCGAATTAATTCAGATGAAGTATATAGGAAACTGTTACTTAGAACAGCATTTCGTGTGGAATAGTGTAATAATGTCCCCAGTTTCCTCAATAAAAATCAAATAACTGTGATATTTTTATTATTTATGGCGTGACAGTGACAAGCATAGTTAAGCAACGCGAATTGACATGTAGCGAAGGGCAACACGGTAATGTGTGAGACGAGTTTAGCTTATTCGCCGTTGTTTGAATTTAAAGCAAAATTTCGTTTGATTGCTATGCAAAGAATGAATTTTAAGGTTTCGGCGAGTTTTGAACTCGCGAACTTCTGCGTGTGAAGCAGACGTGATTACCACTACACCACGAAACCACGACCTGCGATTTCCTTAAGCTCGGGATAAATGAATTATTATTTGATATGATAATAGGTACGCTTTCTTTTAATATGTCATGAAATTAATTGCGACCAATCATTAATTAACATCACTGAGGCGGTTTTTAGAAACTAACTAGATCGTATGTCATGATCGTACGAAGACAAGCGAGTTATCCATTTGACACTTGACATTCCAAAATCCGTACAAAATACGAAAAGATACTAAGTACCATCGATTTTGCCAGCAAAGGGAGAATTTTCTATAAAAGACAACAATATTCAAGGTTTCGGCGAGTTTCGAACTCGCGAACTTCTGCGTGTAAAGTAGACGTGATGACCGCTACACTACGAAACCGTGTGCTGCATTGTGCGTACGCAATATCGAAGTGATGAATAAAGAAAGCTCATCAGCAGAAGATATTTGAAATTCAAGTAGAGTAATAATTTATATATCGACATCAAACAGGCACATGTCACTGTTACTTTTTACATATATGTATATATATTCATTCGAAATAGACAAACGTAACAACGATAGACTTTTCTTAGTTGCAGTGAGCAAAATTTCAGCTAAAAGTATCGTCAATGAGACAAGTCAGGATGATTCGACGAGAAAGTTTTACTACAAAACAAATCTACTTTCAGGTTTCGGCGAGTTTCGAACTCGCGACCTTCTGCGTGTTATGCAGACGTGATAACCACTACACCACGAAACCTAACTTGATACGTTCTTTCGAATTAATTCACATGAAGTATATAGGAAACTGTTACTTAGAACAGCATTTCGTATGGAATAGTGTAATAATGTCCCCAGTTTCCTCAATAAAAATCAAATAATAGTGATATTTTTATTATTTATGGCGTGACAGTGACAAGCATAGTTAAGCAACGCGAATTGACATGTAGCGAAGGGCAACACGGTAATGTGTGAGAGGAGTTTAGATTATTCGCCGTTGTTTGAATTTAGAGCAAAATTTCGTTTGATTGCTATGCAAAGAATGAATTTTAAGGTTTCGGCGAGTTTTGAACCCGCGACTTTCTGTGTGTGAAGCAGACGTGATTACCACAACACCACGAAACCACGACCTGCGATTTCCTTAGGCTCGGGATAAATGAATTATTATTTGATATGATAATAGGTAGCTTTCTTTTAATATGTCATGAAATAAATTGCGACCCATCATTAATTAACATCACTGAGGCGGTTTTTTGAAACTTACTAGATCGTATGTCATAATCGTACGAAGACAAGCGAGTTATCCATTTGACACTTGACATTGCAAAATCCGTACAAAATACGAAAAGATACTAAGTACCATCGATTTTGCCAGCAAAGGGAGAATTTTCTATAAAAGACAACAATATTCAAGGTTTCGGCGAGTTTCGAACTCGCGAACTTCTACGTGTAAAGCAGACGTGATGATTGCTACACTACGAAACCGTGTGCTGCATTGTGCGTACGCAATATCGAAGTGATGAATAAAGAAAGCTCATCAGCAGAAGATATTTGAAATTCAAGTAGAGTAATAATTTATACATCGACATCAAACAGGCACATGTCACTGTTACTTTTTACATATATGTATATATATTCATTCGAAATAGACAAACGTAACAACGATAGACTTTTCTTAGTTGCAGTGAGCAAAATTTCAGCTAAAAGTATCGTCAATGAGACAAGTCAGGATGATTCGACGAGAAAGTGTTACTACAAAACCAATCTACTTTCAGGTTTCGGCGAGTTTCGAACTCGCGACCTTCTGCGTGTTAAGCAGACGTGATAACCACTACACCACGAAACCTAACTTGATACGTTCTTTCGAATTAATTCACATGAAGTATATAGGAAACTGTTACTTAGAACAGCATTTCGTGTGGAATAGTGTAATAATGTCCCCAGTTTCCTCAATAAAAATCAAATAATAGTGATATTTTTATTATTTATGGCGTGACAGTGACAAGCATAGTTAAGCAACGCGAATTGACATGTAGCGAAGGGCAACACGGTAATGTGTGAGACGAGTTTAGATTATTCGCCGTTGTTTGAATTTAGAGCAAAATTTCGTTTGATTGCTATGCAAAGAATGAATTTTAAGGTTTCGGCGAGTTTTGAACTCGCGACATTCTGTGTGTGAAGCAGACGTGATTACCACTACACCACGAAACCACGACCTGCGATTTCCTTAAGCTCGGGGTAAATGAATTATTATTTGATATGATAATAGGTACGCTTTCTTTTAATATGTCATGAAATTAATTGCGACCAATCATTAATTAACATCACTGAGGCGGTTTTTAGAAACTTACTAGATCGTATGTCATGATCGTACGAAGACAAGCGAGTTATCCATTTGACACTTGACATTCCAAAATCCGTACAAAATACGAAAAGATACTAAGTACCATCGATTTTGCCAGCAAAGAGAGAATTTTCTATAAAAGACAACAATATTCAAGGTTTCGGCGAGTTTCGAACTCGCGACCTTTTGCGTGTAAAGTAGACGTGATGACCGCTACACTACGAAACCGTGTGCTGCATTGTGCGTATGCAATATCGTAGTGATGAATAAAGAAAGCTCATCAGCAGAAGATATTTGAAATTCAAGTAGAGTAATAATTTATACATCGACATCAAACAGGCACATGTCACTGTTACTTTTTACATATATGTATATATATTCATTCGAAATAGACAAACGTAACAACGATAGACTTTTCTTAGTTGCAGTGAGCAAAATTTCATCTAAAAGTAACGTCAATGAGACAAGTCAGGATGATTCGACGAGAAAGTTTTACTACAAAACCAATCTACTTTCAGGTTTCGGCGAGTTTCGAACTCGCGACCTTCTGCGTGTTATACAGACGTGATAACCACTACACCACGAAACCTAACTTGATACGTTCTTTCGAATTAATTCAGATGAAGTATATAGGAAACTGTTACTTAGAACAGCATTTCGTGTGGAATAGTGTAATAATGTCCCCAGTTTCCTCAATAAAAATCAAATAATAGTGATATTTTTATTATTTATGGCGTGACAGTGACAAGCATAGTTAAGCAACGCGAATTGACATGTAGCGAAGGGCAACACGGTAATGTGTGAGAGGAGTTTAGATTATTCACCGTTGTTTGAATTTAGAACAAAATTTCGTTTGATTGCTATGCAAAGAATGAATTTTAAGGTTTCGGCGAGTTTTGAACCCGCGACTTTCTGTGTGTGAAGCAGACGTGATTACCACTACACCACGAAACCACGACCTGCGATTTCCTTAGGCTCGGGATAAATGAATTATTATTTGATATGATAATAGGTACGCTTTCTTTTAATATGTCATGAAATAAATTGCGACCCATCATTAATTAACATCACTGAGGCGGTTTTTTTAAACTTACTAGATCGTATGTCATAATCGTACGAAGACAAGCGAGTTATCCATTTGACACTTGACATTCCAAAATCCGTACAAAATACGAAAAGATACTAAGTACCATCGATTTTGCCAGCAAAGGGAGAATTTTCTATAAAAGACAACAATATTCAAGGTTTCGGCGAGTTTCGAACTCGCGAACTTCTGCGTGTAAAGCAGACGTTATGACCGCTACACTACGAAACCGTGTGCTGCATTGTGCGTACGCAATATCGAAGTGATGAACAAAGAAAGCTCATCAGCAGAAGATATTTGAAATTCAAGTAGAGTAATAATTTATACATCGACATCAAACAGGCACATGTCACTGTTACTTTTTACATATATGTATATATATTCATTCGAAATAGACAAACGTAACAACGATAGACTTTTCTTAGTTGCAGTGAGCAAAATTTCAGCTAAAAGTATCGTCAATGAGACAAGTCAGGATGATTCGACGAGAAAGTGTTACTACAAAACCAATCTACTTTCAGGTTTCGGCGAGTTTCGAACTCGCGACCTTCTGCGTGTTAAGCAGACGTGATAACCACTACACCACGAAACCTAACTTGATACGTTTTTTCGAATTAATTCAGATGAAGTATATAGGAAACTGTTACTTAGAACAGCATTTCGTGTGGAATAGTGTAATAATGTCCCCAGTTTCCTCAATAAAAATCAAATAATAGTGATATTTTTATTATTTATGGCGTGACAGTGACAAGCATAGTTAAGCAACGCGAATTGACATGTAGCGAAGGGCAACACGGTAATGTGTGAGACGAGTTTAGATTATTCGCCGTTGTTTGAATTTAAAGCAAAATTTCGTTTGATGTAGCAATCAAGAATGAATTTTAAGGTTTCGGCGAGTTTTGAACTCGCGACCTTCTGCGTGTGAAGGAGACGTGATTACCACTACACCACGAAACCACGACCTGCGATTTCCTTAGGCTCGGGATAAATGAATTATTATTTGATATGATAATAGGTACGCTTTCTTTTAATATGTCATGAAATAAATTGCGACCCATCATTAATTAACATCACTGAGGCGGTTTTTTGAAACTTACTAGATCGTTTGTCATAATCGTACGAAGACAAGCGAGTTATCCATTTGACACTTGACATTCCCAAAATCCGTACAAAATACGAAAAGATACTAAGTACCATCGATTTTGCCAGCAAAGGGAGAATTTTCTATAAAAGACAACAATATTCAAGGTTTCGGCGAGTTTCGAACTCGCGACCTTCTGCGTGTAAAGCAGACGTGATGACCGCTACACTACGAAACGGTGTGCTGCATTGTGCGTATGCAATATCGAAGTGATGAATAAAGAAAGCTCATCAGCAGAAGATATTTGAAATTCAAGTAGAGTAATAATTTATACATCGACATCAAACAGGCACATGTCACTGTTACTTTTTACATATATGTACATATATTCATTCGAAATAGACAAACGTAACAACGATAGACTTTTCTTAGTTGCAGTGAGCAAAATTTCAGCTAAAAGTATCGTCAATGAGACAAGTCAGGATGATTCGACGAGAAAGTGTTACTACAAAACCAATCTACTTTCAGGTTTCGGCGAGTTTCGAACTCGCGACCTTCTGCGTGTTAAGCAGACGTGATAACCACTACACCACGAAACCTAACTTGATACGTTCTTTCGAATTAATTCAGATGAAGTATATAGGAAACTGTTACTTAGAACAGCATTTCGTGTGGAATAGTGTAATAATGTCCCCAGTTTCCTCAATAAAAATCAAATAACTGTGATATTTTTATTATTTATGGCGTGACAGTGACAAGCATAGTTAAGCAACGCGAATTGACATGTAGCAAAGGGCAACACGGTAATGTGTGAGACGAGTTTAGATTATTCGCCGTTGTTTGAATTTAAAGCAAAATTTCGTTTGATGTAGCAATCAAGAATGAATATTAAGGTTTCGGCGAGTTTTCAACTCGCGACCTTCTGCGTGTGAAGCAGACGTGATTACCACTACACCACGAAACCACGACCTGCGATTTCCTTAGGCTCGGGATAAATGAATTATTATTTGATATGATAATAGGTACGCTTTCTTTTAATATGTCATGAAATAAATTGCGACCCATCATTAATTAACATCACTGAGGCCGTTTTTTGAAACTTACTAGATCGTTTGTCATAATCGTACGAAGACAAGCGAGTTATCCATTTGACACTTGACATTCCCAAAATCCGTACAAAATACGAAAAGATACTAAGTACCATCGATTTTGCCAGCAAAGGGAGAATTTTCTATAAAAGACAACAATATTCAAGGTTTCGGCGAGTTTCGAACTCGCGACCTTCTGCGTGTAAAGCAGACGTGATGACCGCTACACTACGAAACCGTGTGCTGCGTTGTGCGTATGCAATATCGAAGTGATGAATAAAGAAAGCTCATCAGCAGAAGATATTTGAAATTCAAGTAGAGTAATAATTTATACATCGACATCAAACAGGCACATGTCACTGTTACTTTTTACATATATGTACATATATTCATTCGAAATAGACAAACGTAACAACGATAGACTTTTCTTAGTTGCAGTGAGCAAAATTTCAGCTAAAAGTATCGTCAATGAGACAAGTCAGGATGATTCGACGAGAAAGTGTTACTACAAAACCAATCTACTTTCAGGTTTCGGCGAGTTTCGAACTCGCGACCTTCTGCGTGTTAAGCAGACGTGATAACCACTACACCACGAAACCTAACTTGATACGTTCTTTCGAATTAATTCAGATGAAGTATATAGGAAACTGTTACTTAGAACAGCATTTCGTGTGGAATAGTGTAATAATGTCCCCAGTTTCCTCAATAAAAATCAAATAACTGTGATATTTTTATTATTTATGGCGTGACAGTGACAAGCATAGTTAAGCAACGCGAATTGACATGTAGCAAAGGGCAACACGGTAATGTGTGAGACGAGTTTAGATTATTCGCCGTTGTTTGAATTTAAAGCAAAATTTCGTTTGATGTAGCAATCAAGAATGAATATTAATGTTTCGGCGAGTTTTGAACTCGCGACCTTCTGCGTGTGAAGCAGACGTGATTACCACTACACCACGAAACCACGACCTGCGATTTCCTTAGGCTCGGGATAAATGAATTATTATTTGATATGATAATAGGTACGCTTTCTTTTAATATGTCATGAAATAAATTGCGACCCATCATTAATTAACATCACTGAGGCCGTTTTTTGAAACTTACTAGATCGTTTGTCATAATCGTACGAAGACAAGCGAGTTATCCATTTGACACTTGACATTCCCAAAATCCGTACAAAATACGAAAAGATACTAAGTACCATCGATTTTGCCAGCAAAGGGAGAATTTTCTATAAAAGACAACAATATTCAAGGTTTCGGCGAGTTTCGAACTCGCGACCTTCTGCGTGTAAAGCAGACGTGATGACCGCTACACTACGAAACCGTGTGCTGCGTTGTGCGTATGCAATATCGAAGTGATGAATAAAGAAAGCTCATCAGCAGAAGATATTTGAAATTCAAGTAGAGTAATAATTTATACATCGACATCAAATAGGCACATGTCACTGTTACTTTTTACATATATGTATATATATTCATTCGAAATAGACAAACGTAACAACGATAGACTTTTCTTAGTTGCAGTGAGCAAAATTTCAGCTAAAAGTATCGTCAATGAGACAAGTCAGGATGATTCGACGAGAAAGTGTTACTACAAAACCAATCTACTTTCAGGTTTCGGCGAGTTTCGAACTCGCGACCTTCTGCGTGTTAAGCAGACGTGATAACCACTACACCACGAAACCTAACTTGATACGTTCTTTCGAATTAATTCAGATGAAGTATATAGGAAACTGTTACTTAGAACAGCATTTCGTGTGGAATAGTGTAATAATGTCCCCAGTTTCCTCAATAAAAATCAAATAACTGTGATATTTTTATTATTTATGGCGTGACAGTGACAAGCATAGTTAAGCAACGCGAATTGACATGTAGCGAAGGGCAACACGTTAATGTGTGAGACGAGTTTAGATTATTCGCCGTTGTTTGAATTTAAAGCAAAATTTCGTTTGACGTAGCAATCAGGAATGAATTTTAAGGTTTCGGCGAGTTTTGAACTCGCGACCTTCTGCGTGTGAAGCAGACGTGATTACCACTACACCACGAGACCACGACCTGCGATTTCCTTAGGCTCGGGATAAATGAATTATTATTTGATATGATAATAGGTACGCTTTCTTTTAATATGTCATGAAATAAATTGCGACCCATCATTAATTAACATCACTGAGGCCGTTTTTTGAAACTTACTAGATCGTTTGTCATAATCGTACGAAGACAAGCGAGTTATCCATTTGACACTTGACATTCCCAAAATCCGTACAAAATACGAAAAGATACTAAGTACCATCGATTTTGCCAGCAAAGGGAGAATTTTCTATAAAAGACAACAATATTCAAGGTTTCGGCGAGTTTCGAACTCGCGACCTTCTGCGTGTAAAGCAGACGTGATGACCGCTACACTACGAAACCGTGTGCTGCGTTGTGCGTATGCAATATCGAAGTGATGAATAAAGAAAGCTCATCAGCAGAAGATATTTGAAATTCAAGTAGAGTAATAATTTATACATCGACATCAAATAGGCACATGTCACTGTTACTTTTTACATATATGTATATATATTCATTCGAAATAGACAAACGTAACAACGATAGACTTTTCTTAGTTGCAGTGAGCAAAATTTCAGCTAAAAGTATCGTCAATGAGACAAGTCAGAATGATTCGACGAGAAAGTGTTACTACAAAACCAATCTACTTTCAGGTTTCGGCGAGTTTCGAACTCGCGACCTTCTGCGTGTTAAGCAGACGTGATAACCACTACACCACGAAACCTAACTTGATACGTTCTTTCGAATTAATTCAGATGAAGTATATAGGAAACTGTTACTTAGAACAGCATTTCGTGTGGAATAGTGTAATAATGTCCCCAGTTTCCTCAATAAAAATCAAATAACTGTGATATTTTTATTATTTATGGCGTGACAGTGACAAGCATAGTTAAGCAACGCGAATTGACATGTAGCGAAGGGCAACACGTTAATGTGTGAGACGAGTTTAGATTATTCGCCGTTGTTTGAATTTAAAGCAAAATTTCGTTTGACGTAGCAATCAGGAATGAATTTTAAGGTTTCGGCGAGTTTTGAACTCGCGACCTTCTGCGTGTGAAGCAGACGTGATTACCACTACACCACGAGAACACGACCTGCGATTTCTTTAGGCTCGGGATAAATGAATTATTATTTGATATGATAATAGGTACGCTTTCTTTTAATATGTCATGAAATAAATTGCGACCCATCATTAATTAACATCACTGAGGCGGTTTTTTGAAACTTACTAGATCGTTTGTCATAATCGTACGAAGACAAGCGAGTTATCCATTTGACACTTGACATTCCAAAAATCCGTACAAAATACGAAAAGATACTAAGTACCATCGATTTTGCCAGCAAGGGGAGAATTTTCTATAAAAGACAACAATATTCATGGTTTCGGCAAGTTTCGAACTCGCGACCTTCCGCGTGTAATGTAGACGTGATTACCGCTACACTACGAAACCGTGTGCTGCATTGTGCGTACGCAATATCGAAGTGATGAATAAAGAAAGCTCATCAGCAGAAGATATTTGAAATTCAAGTAGAGTAATAATTTATACATCGACATCAAACAGGCACATGTCACTGTTACTTTTTACATATATGTATATATATTCATTCGAAATAGACAAACGTAACAACGATAGACTTTTCTTAGTTGCAGTGAGCAAAATTTCAGCTAAAAGTATCGTCAATTGAGACAAGTCAGGATGATTCGACGAGAAAGTGTTACTACATAACCAATCTACTTTCAGGTTTCGGCGATTTTCGAACTTGCGACCTTCTGCGTGTTAAGCAGACGTGATAACCACTACACCACGAAACCTAACTTCATACGTTCTTTCGAATTAATTCAGATGAAGTATATAGGAAACTGTTACTTAGAACAGCATTTCGTGTGGAATAGTGTAATAATGTCCCCAGTTTCCTCAATAAAAATCAAATAATAGTGATATTTTTATTATTTATGGCGTGACAGTGACAAGCATAGTTAAGCAACGCGAATTGACATGTAGCGAAGGGCAACACGGTAATGTGTGAGACGAATTTCGATTATTCGCCCTTGTTTGAATTTAAAGCAAAATTTCGTTTGATTGCTATGCAAAGAATGAATTTTAAGGTTTCGGCGAGTTTTGAACTCGCGACCTTCTGCGTGTGAAGCTGACGTGATTACCACTACACCACGAGACCACGACCTGCGATTTCTTTAGGCTCGGGATAAATGAATTATTATTTGATATGATAATAGGTACGCTTTCTTTTAATATGTCATGAAATAAATTGCGACCCATCATTAATTAACATCACTGAGGCGGTTTTTTGAAACTTACTAGATCGTTTGTCATAATCGTACGAAGACAAGCGAGTTATCCATTTGACACTTGACATTCCAAAAATCCGTACAAAATACGAAAAGATACTAAGTACCATCGATTTTGCCAGCAAGGGGAGAATTTTCTATAAAAGACAACAATATTCAAGGTTTCGGCAAGTTTCGAACTCGCGACCTTCTGCGTGTAAAGCAGACGTGATTACCGCTACACTACGAAACCGTGTGCTGCATTGTGCGTACGCAATATCGAAGTGATGAATAAAGAAAGCTCATCAGCAGAAGATATTTGAAATTCAAGTAGAGTAATAATTTATACATCGACATCAAACAGGCACATGTCACTGTTACTTTTTACATATATGTATATATATTCATTCGAAATGGACAAACGTAACAACGATAGACTTTTCTTAGTTGCAGTGAGCAAAATTTCAGCTAAAAGTATAGTCAATGAGACAAGTCAGGATGATTCGACGAGAAAGTGTTACTACAAAACCAATCTACTTTCAGGTATCGGCGAGTTTCGAACTCGCGACCTTCTGCGTGTTAAGCAGACGTGATAACCACTACACCACGAAACCTAACTTGAGACGTTCTTTCGAATTAATTCAGATGAAGTATATAGGAAACTGTTACTTAGAACAGCATTTCGTGTGGAATAGTGTAATAATGTCCCCAGTTTCCTCAATAAAAATCAAATAATAGTGATATTTTTATTATTTATGGCGTGACAGTGACAAGCATAGTTAAGCAACGCGAATTGACATGTAGCGAAGGGCAACACGGTAATGTGTGAGACGAGTTTCGATTATTCGCCGTTGTTTGAATTTAGAGCAAAATTTCGTTTGATTGCTATGCAAAGAATGAATTTTAAGGTTTCGGCGAGTTTTGAACTTGCGACTTTCTGTGTGTGAAGCAGACGTGATTACCACTACACCACGAAACCACGACCTCCGATTTCCTTAGGCTCGGGATAAATGAATTATTATTTGATATGATAATAGGTACGCTTTCTTTTAATATGTCATGAAATAAATTGCGACCCATCATTAATTAACATCACTGAGGCGGTTTTTTGAAACTTACTAGATCGTTTGTCATAATCGTACGAAGACAAGCGAGTTATCCATTTGACACTTGACATTCCAAAAATCCGTACAAAATACGAAAAGATACTAAGTACCATCGATTTTGCCAGCAAGGGGAGAATTTTCTATAAAAGACAACAATATTCAAGGTTTCGGCAAGTTTCGAACTCGCGACCTTCTGCGTGTAAAGCAGACGTGATTACCGCTACACTACGAAACCGTGTGCTGCATTGTGCGTACGCAATATCGAAGTGATGAATAAAGAAAGCTCATCAGCAGAAGATATTTGAAATTCAAGTAGAGTAATAATTTATACATCGACATCAAACAGGCACATGTCACTGTTACTTTTTACATATATGTATATATATTCATTCGAAATAGACAAACGTAACAACGATAGACTTTTCTTAGTTGCAGTGAGCAAAATTTCAGCTAAAAGTATAGTCAATGAGACAAGTCAGGATGATTCGACGAGAAAGTGTTACTACAAAACCAATCTACTTTCAGGTATCGGCGAGTTTCGAACTCGCGACCTTCTGCGTGTTAAGCAGACGTGATAACCACTACACCACGAAACCTAACTTGAGACGTTCTCTCGAATTAATTCAGATGAAGTATATAGGAAACTGTTACTTAGAACAGCATTTCGTGTGGAATAGTGTAATAATGTCCCCAGTTTCCTCAATAAAAATCAAATAATAGTGATATTTTTATTATTTATGGCGTGACAGTGACAAGCATAGTTAAGCAACGCGAATTGACATGTAGCGAAGGGCAACACGGTAATGTGAGAGACGAGTTTCGATTATTCGCCGTTGTTTGAATTTAGAGCAAAATTTCGTTTGATTGCTATGCAAAGAATGAATTTTAAGGTTTCGGCGAGTTTTGAACTTGCGACTTTCTGTGTGTGAAGCAGACGTGATTACCACTACACCACGAAACCACGACCTGCGATTTCCTTAGGCTCGGGATAAATGAATTATTATTTGATATGATAATAGGTACGCTTTCTTTTAATATGTCATGAAATAAATTGCGACCCATCATTAATTAACATCACTGAGGCGGTTTTTTGAAACTTACTAGATCGTTTGTCATAATCGTACGAAGACAAGCGAGTTATCCATTTGACACTTGACATTCCAAAAATCCGTACAAAATACGAAAAGATACTAAGTACCATCGATTTTGCCAGCAAAGGGAGAATTTTCTATAAAAGAAAACAATATTCAAGATTTCGGCGAGTTTCGAACTCGCGAACTTCTGCGTGTAAAGCAGACGTGATGACTGCTACACTACGAAATCGTGTGCTGCATTGTGCGTACGCAATATCGAAGTGATGAATAAAGAAAGCTCATCAGCAGAAGATATTTGAAATTCAAGTAGAGTAATAATTTATACATCGACATCAAACAGGCACATGTCACTGTTACTTTTTACATATATGTATATATATTCATTCGAAATAGACAAACGTAACAACGATAGACTTTTCTTAGTTGCAGTGAGCAAAATTTCAGCTAAAAGTATCGTCAATGAGACAAGTCAGGATGATTCGACGAGAAAGTGTTACTACAAAACCAATCTACTTTCAGGTTTCGGCGAGTTTCGTACTCGCGACCTTCTGCGTGTTAAGCAGGCGTGATAACCACTACACCACGAAACCTAACTTGATACGTTCTTTCGAATTAATTCACATGAAGTATATAGGAAACTGTTACTTAGAACAGCATTTCGTGTGGAATAGTGTAATAATGTCCCCAGTTTCCTCAATAAAAATCAAATAACTGTGATATTTTTATTATTTATGGCGTGACAGTGACAAGCATAGTTAAGCAACGCGAATTGACATGTAGCGAAGGGCAACAGGGTAATGTGTGAGACGAGTTTCGATTATTCGCCCTTGTTTGAATTTAAAGCAAAATTTCGTTTGATTGCTATGCAAAGAATGAATTTTAAGGTTTCGGCGAGTTTTGAACTCGCGACCTTCTGCGTGTGAAGCAGACGTGATTACCACTACACCACGAAACCACGACCTGCGATTTCCTTAGGCTCGGGATAAATGAATTATTATTTGATATGATAATAGGTACGCTTTCTTTTAATATGTCATGAAATAAATTGCGACCCATCATTAATTAACATCACTGAGGCGGTTTTTTGAAACTTACTAGATCGTTTGTCATAATCGTACGAAGACAAGCGAGTTATCCATTTGACACTTGACATTCCCAAAATCCGTACAAAATACGAAAAGATACTAAGTACCATCGATTTTGCCAGCAAAGGGAGAATTTTCTATAAAAGACAACAATATTCAAGGTTTCGGCGAGTTTCGAACTCGCGACCTTCTGCGTGTAAAGCAGACGTGATGACCGCTACACTACGAAACGGTGTGCTGCATTGAGCGTATGCAATATCGAAGTGATGAATAAAGAAAGCTCATCAGCAGAAGATATTTGAAATTCAAGTAGAGTAATAATTTATACATCGACATCAAACAGGCACATGTCACTGTTACTTTTTACATATATGTACATATATTCATTCGAAATAGACAAACGTAACAACGATAGACTTTTCTTAGTTGCAGTGAGCAAAATTTCAGCTAAAAGTATCGTCAATGAGACAAGTCAGGATGATTCGACGAGAAAGTGTTACTACAAAACCAATCTACTTTCAGGTTTCGGCGAGTTTCGAACTCGCGACCTTCTGCGTGTTAAGCAGACGTGATAACCACTACACCACGAAACCTAACTTGATACGTTCTTTCGAATTAATTCAGATGAAGTATATAGGAAACTGTTACTTAGAACAGCATTTCGTGTGGAATAGTGTAATAATGTCCCCAGTTTCCTCAATAAAAATCAAATAACTGTGATATTTTTATTATTTATGGCGTGACAGTGACAAGCATAGTTAAGCAACGCGAATTGACATGTAGCGAAGGGCAACACGGTAATGTGTGAGACGAGTTTAGATTATTCGCCGTTGTTTGAATTTAAAGCAAAATTTCGTTTGATGTAGCAATCAAGAATGAATATTAAGGTTTCGGCGAATTTTGAACTCGCGACCTTCTGCGTGTGAAGCAGACGTGATTACCACTACACCACGAAACCACGACCTGCGATTTCCTTAGGCTCGGGATAAATGAATTATTATTTGATATGATAATAGGTACGCTTTCTTTTAATATGTCATGAAATAAATTGCGACCCATCATTAATTAACATCACTGAGGCGGTTTTTTGAAACTTACTAGATCGTTTGTCATAATCGTACGAAGACAAGCGAGTTATCCATTTGACACTTGACATTCCCAAAATCCGTACAAAATACGAAAAGATACTAAGTACCATCGATTTTGCCAGCAAAGGGAGAATTTTCTATAAAAGACAACAATATTCAAGGTTTCGGCGAGTTTCGAACTCGCGACCTTCTGCGTGTAAAGCAGACGTGATGACCGCTACACTACGAAACCGCGTGCTGCGTTGTGCGTATGCAATATCGAAGTGATGAATAAAGAAAGCTCATCAGCAGAAGATATTTGAAATTCAAGTAGAGTAATAATTTATACATCGACATCAAATAGGCACATGTCACTGTTACTTTTTACATATATGTATATATATTCATTCGAAATAGACAAACGTAACAACGATAGACTTTTCTTAGTTGCAGTGAGCAAAATTTCAGCTAAAAGTATCGTCAATGAGACAAGTCAGGAGGATTCGACGAGAAAGTGTTACTACAAAACCAATCTACTTTCAGGTTTCGGCGAGTTTCGAACTCGCGACCTTCTGCGTGTTAAGCAGACGTGATAACCACTACACCACGAAACCTAACTTGATACGTTCTTTCGAATTAATTCAGATGAAGTATATAGGAAACTGTTACTTAGAACAGCATTTCGTGTGGAATAGTGTAATAATGTCCCCAGTTTCCTCAATAAAAATCAAATAACTGTGATATTTTTATTATTTATGGCGTGACAGTGACAAGCATAGTTAAGCAACGCGAATTGACATGTAGCGAAGGGCAACACGGTAATGTGTGAGACGAGTTTAGATTATTCGCCGTTGTTTGAATTTAAAGCAAAATTTCGTTTGATGTAGCAATCAAGAATGAATTTTAAGGTTTCGGCGAGTTTTGAACTCGCGACCTTCTGCGTGTGAAGCAGACGTGATTACCACTACACCACGAAACCACGACCTGCGATTTCCTTAGGCTCGGGATAAATGAATTATTATTTGATATGATAATAGGTACGCTTTCTTTTAATATGTCATGAAATAAATTGCGACCCATCATTAATTAACATCACTGAGGCGGTTTTTTGAAACTTACTAGATCGTTTGTCATAATCGTACGAAGACAAGCGAGTTATCCATTTGACACTTGACATTCCCAAAATCCGTACAAAATACGAAAAGATACTAAGTACCATCGATTTTGCCAGCAAAGGGAGAATTTTCTATAAAAGACAACAATATTCAAGGTTTCGGCGAGTTTCGAACTCGCGACCTTCTGCGTGTAAAGCAGACGTGATGACCGCTACACTACGAAACCGCGTGCTGCGTTGTGCGTATGCAATATCGAAGTGATGAATAAAGAAAGCTCATCAGCAGAAGATATTTGAAATTCAAGTAGAGTAATAATTTATACATCGACATCAAATAGGCACATGTCACTGTTACTTTTTACATATATGTATATATATTCATTCGAAATAGACAAACGTAACAACGATAGACTTTTCTTAGTTGCAGTGAGCAAAATTTCAGCTAAAAGTATCGTCAATGAGACAAGTCAGGAGGATTCGACGAGAAAGTGTTACTACAAAACCAATCTACTTTCAGGTTTCGGCGAGTTTCGAACTCGCGACCTTCTGCGTGTTAAGCAGACGTGATAACCACTACACCACGAAACCTAACTTGATACGTTCTTTCGAATTAATTCAGATGAAGTATATAGGAAACTGTTACTTAGAACAGCATTTCGTGTGGAATAGTGTAATAATGTCCCCAGTTTCCTCAATAAAAATCAAATAACTGTGATATTTTTATTATTTATGGCGTGACAGTGACAAGCATAGTTAAGCAACGCGAATTGACATGTAGCGAAGGGCAACACGGTAATGTGTGAGACGAGTTTAGATTATTCGCCGTTGTTTGAATTTAAAGCAAAATTTCGTTTGATGTAGCAATCAAGAATGAATATTAAGGTTTCGGCGAATTTTGAACTCGCGACCTTCTGCGTGTGAAGCAGACGTGATTACCACTACACCACGAAACCACGACCTGCGATTTCCTTAGGCTCGGGATAAATGAATTATTATTTGATATGATAATAGGTACGCTTTCTTTTAATATGTCATGAAATAAATTGCGACCCATCATTAATTAACATCACTGAGGCGGTTTTTTGAAACTTACTAGATCGTTTGTCATAATCGTACGAAGACAAGCGAGTTATCCATTTGACACTTGACATTCCCAAAATCCGTACAAAATACGAAAAGATACTAAGTACCATCGATTTTGCCAGCAAAGGGAGAATTTTCTATAAAAGACAACAATATTCAAGGTTTCGGCGAGTTTCGAACTCGCGACCTTCTGCGTGTAAAGCAGACGTGATGACCGCTACACTACGAAACCGCGTGCTGCGTTGTGCGTATGCAATATCGAAGTGATGAATAAAGAAAGCTCATCAGCAGAAGATATTTGAAATTCAAGTAGAGTAATAATTTATACATCGACATCAAATAGGCACATGTCACTGTTACTTTTTACATATATGTATATATATTCATTCGAAATAGACAAACGTAACAACGATAGACTTTTCTTAGTTGCAGTGAGCAAAATTTCAGCTAAAAGTATCGTCAATGAGACAAGTCAGGAGGATTCGACGAGAAAGTGTTACTACAAAACCAATCTACTTTCAGGTTTCGGCGAGTTTCGAACTCGCGACCTTCTGCGTGTTAAGCAGACGTGATAACCACTACACCACGAAACCTAACTTGATACGTTCTTTCGAATTAATTCAGATGAAGTATATAGGAAACTGTTACTTAGAACAGCATTTCGTGTGGAATAGTGTAATAATGTCCCCAGTTTCCTCAATAAAAATCAAATAACTGTGATATTTTTATTATTTATGGCGTGACAGTGACAAGCATAGTTAAGCAACGCGAATTGACATGTAGCGAAGGGCAACACGGTAATGTGTGAGACGAGTTTAGATTATTCGCCGTTGTTTGAATTTAAAGCAAAATTTCGTTTGATGTAGCAATCAAGAATGAATTTTAAGGTTTCGGCGAGTTTTGAACTCGCGACCTTCTGCGTGTGAAGCAGACGTGATTACCACTACACCACGAAACCACGACCTGCGATTTCCTTAGGCTCGGGATAAATGAATTATTATTTGATATGATAATAGGTACGCTTTCTTTTAATATGTCATGAAATAAATTGCGACCCATCATTAATTAACATCACTGAGGCGGTTTTTTGAAACTTACTAGATCGTTTGTCATAATCGTACGAAGACAAGCGAGTTATCCATTTGACACTTGACATTCCCAAAATCCGTACAAAATACGAAAAGATACTAAGTACCATCGATTTTGCCAGCAAAGGGAGAATTTTCTATAAAAGACAACAATATTCAAGGTTTCGGCGAGTTCCGAACTCGCGACCTTCTGCGTGTAAAGCAGACGTGATGACCGCTACACTACGAAACGGTGTGCTGCATTGTGCGTATGCAATATCGAAGTGATGAATAAAGAAAGCTCATCAGCAGAAGATATTTGAAATTCAAGTAGAGTAATAATTTATACATCGACATCAAACAGGCACATGTCACTGTTACTTTTTACATATATGTATATATATTCATTCGAAATAGACAAACGTAACAACGATAGACTTTTCTTAGTTGCAGTGAGCAAAATTTCAGCTAAAAGTATCGTCAATGAGACAAGTCAGGATGATTCGACGAGAAAGTGTTACTACAAAACCAATCTACTTTCAGGTTTCGGCGAGTTTCGAACTCGCGACCTTCTGCGTGTTAAGCAGACGTGATAACCACTACACCACGAAACCTAACTTGATACGTTCTTTCGAATTAATTCAGATGAAGTATATAGGAAACTGTTACTTAGAACAGCATTTCGTGTGGAATAGTGTAATGATGTCCCCAGTTTCCTCAATAAAAATCAAATAACTGTGATATTTTTATTATTTATGGCGTGACAGTGACAAGCATAGTTAAGCAACGCGAATTGACATGTAGCGAAGGGCAACACGTTAATGTGTGAGACGAGTTTAGATTATTCGCCGTTGTTTGAATTTAAAGCAAAATTTCGTTTGATGTAGCAATCAGGAATGAATTTTAAGGTTTCGGCGAGTTTTGAACTCGCGACCTTCTGCGTGTGAAGCAGACGTGATTACCACTACACCACGAAACCACGACCTGCGATTTCCTTAGGGTCGGGATAAATGAATTATTATTTGATATGATAATAGGTACGCTTTCTTTTAATATGTCATGAAATAAATTGCGACCCATCATTAATTAACATCACTGAGGCGGTTTTTTGAAACTTACTAGATCGTTTGTCATAATCGTACGAAGACAAGCGAGTTATCCATTTGACACTTGACATTCCCAAAATCCGTACAAAATACGAAACGATACTAAGTACCATCGATTTTGCCAGCAAAGGGAGAATTTTCTATAAAAGACAACAATATTCAAGGTTTCGGCGAGTTTCGAACTCGCGACCTTCTGCGTGTAAAGCAGACGTGATGACCGCTACACTACGAAACGGTGTGCTGCATTGTGCGTATGCAATATCGAAGTGATGAATAAAGAAAGCTCATCAGCAGAAGATATTTGAAATTCAAGTAGAGTAATAATTTATACATCGACATCAAACAGGCACATGTCACTGTTACTTTTTACATATATGTATATATATTCATTCGAAATAGACAAACGTAACAACGATAGACTTTTCTTAGTTGCAGTGAGCAAAATTTCAGCTAAAAGTATCGTCAATGAGACAAGTCAGGATGATTCGACGAGAAAGTGTTACTACAAAACCAATCTACTTTCAGGTTTCGGCGAGTTTCGAACTCGCGACCTTCTGCGTGTTAAGCAGACGTGATAACCACTACACCACGAAACCTAACTTGATACGTTCTTTCGAATTAATTCAGATGAAGTATATAGGAAACTGTTACTTAGAACAGCATTTCGTGTGGAATAGTGTAATAATGTCCCCAGTTTCCTCAATAAAAATCAAACAACTGTGATATTTTTATTATTTATGGCGTGACAGTGACAAGCATAGTTAAGCAACGCGAATTGACATGTAGCGAAGGGCAACACGGTAATGTGTGAGACGAGTTTAGATTATTCGCCGTTGTTTGAATTTAAAGCAAAATTTCGTTTGATGTAGCAATCAAGAATGAATTTTAAGGTTTCGGCGAGTTTTGAACTCGCGACCTTCTGCGTGTGAAGCAGACGTGATTACCACTACACCACGAAACCACGACCTGCGATTTCCTTAGGCTCGGGATAAATGAATTATTATTTGATATGATAATAGGTACGCTTTCTTTTAATATGTCATGAAATAAATTGCGACCCATCATTAATTAACATCACTGAGGCGGTTTTTTGAAACTTACTAGATCGTTTGTCATAATCGTACGAAGACAAGCGAGTTATCCATTTGACACTTGACATTCCCAAAATCCGTACAAAATACGAAAAGATACTAAGTACCATCGATTTTGCCAGCAAAGGGAGAATTTTCTATAAAAGACAACAATATTCAAGGTTTCAGCGAGTTTCGAACTCGCGACCTTCTGCGTGTAAAGCAGACGTGATGACCGCTACACTACGAAACGGTGTGCTGCATTGTGCGTATGCAATATCGAAGTGATGAATAAAGAAAGCTCATCAGCAGAAGATATTTGAAATTCAAGTAGAGTAATAATTTATACATCGACATCAAACAGGCACATGTCACTGTTACTTTTTACATATATGTATATATATTCTTTCGAAATAGACAAACGTAACAACGATAGACTTTTCTTAGTTGCAGTGAGCAAAATTTCAGCTAAAAGTATCGTCAATGAGACAAGTCAGGATGATTCGACGAGAAAGTGTTACTACAAAACCAATCTACTTTCAGGTTTCGGCGAGTTTCGAACTCGCGACCTTCTGCGTGTTAAGCAGACGTGATAACCACTACACCACGAAACCTAACTTCATACGTTCTTTCGAATTAATTCAGATGAAGTATATAGGAAACTGTTACTTAGAACAGCATTTCGTGTGGAATAGTGTAATAATGTCCCCAGTTTCCTCAATAAAAATCAAATAACTGTGATATTTTTATTATTTATGGCGTGACAGTGACAAGCATAGTTAAGCAACGCGAATTGACATGTAGCGAAGGGCAACACGGTAATGTGTGAGACGAGTTTAGATTATTCGCCGTTGTTTGAATTTAAAGCAAAATTTCGTTTGATGTAGCAATCAAGAATGAATTTTAAGGTTTCGGCGAGTTTTGAACTCGCGACCTTCTGCGTGTGAAGCAGACGTGATTACCACTACACCACGAAACCACGACCTGCGATTTCCTTAGGCTCGGGATAAATGAATTATTATTTGATATGATAATAGGTACGCTGTCTTTTAATATGTCATGAAATAAATTGCGACCCATCATTAATTAACATCACTGAGGCGGTTTTTTGAAACTTACTAGATCGTTTGTCATAATCGTACGAAGACAAGCGAGTTATCCATTTGACACTTGACATTCCCAAAATCCGTACAAAATACGAAACGATACTAAGTACCATCGATTTTGCCAGCAAAGGGAGAATTTTCTATAAAAGACAACAATATTCAAGGTTTCGGCGAGTTTCGAACTCGCGACCTTCTGCGTGTAAAGCAGACGTGATGATCGCTACACTACGAAACCGTGTGCTGCATTGTGCGTATGCAATATCGAAGTGATGAATAAAGAAAGCTCATCAGCAGAAGATATTTGAAATTCAAGTAGAGTAATAATTTATACATCGACATCAAACAGGCACATGTCACTGTTACTTTTTACATATATGTATATATATTCATTCGAAATAGACAAACGTAACAACGATAGACTTTTCTTAGTTGCAGTGAGCAAAATTTCAGCTAAAAGTATCGTCAATGAGACAAGTCAGGATGATTCGACGAGAAAGTGTTACTACAAAACCAATCTACTTTCAGGTTTCGGCGAGTTTCGAACTCGCGACCTTCTGCGTGTTAAGCAGACGTGATAACCACTACACCACGAAACCTAACTTGATACGTTCTTTCGAATTAATTCAGATGAAGTATATAGGAAACTGTTACTTAGAACAGCATTTCGTGTGGAATAGTGTAATAATGTCCCCAGTTTCCTCAATAAAAATCAAATAACTGTGATATTTTTATTATTTATGGCGTGACAGTGACAAGCATAGTTAAGCAACGCGAATTGACATGTAGCGAAGGGCAACACGGTAATGTGTGAGACGAGTTTAGATTATTCGCCGTTGTTTGAATTTAAAGCAAAATTTCGTTTGATGTAGCAATCAAGAATGAATTTTAAGGTTTCGGCGAGTTTTGAACTCGCGACCTTCTGCGTGTGAAGCAGACGTGATTACCACTACACCACGAAACCACGACCTGCGATTTCCTTAGGCTCGGGATAAATGAATTATTATTTGATATGATAATAGGTACGCTTTCTTTTAATATGTCATGAAATAAATTGCGACCCATCATTAATTAACATCACTGAGGCGGTTTTTTGAAACTTACTAGATCGTTTGTCATAATCGTACGAAGACAAGCGAGTTATCCATTTGACACTTGACATTCCCAAAATCCGTACAAAATACGAAAAGATACTAAGTACCATCGATTTTGCCAGCAAAGGGAGAATTTTCTATAAAAGACAACAATATTCAAGGTTTCGGCGAGTTTCGAACTCGCGACCTTCTGCGTGTAAAGCAGACGTGATGACCGCTACACTACGAAACGGTGTGCTGCATTGTGCATATGCAATATCGAAGTGATGAATAAAGAAAGCTCATCAGCAGAAGATATTTGAAATTCAAGTAGAGTAATAATTTATACATCGACATCAAACAGGCACATGTCACTGTTACTTTTTACATATATGTATATATATTCATTCGAAATAGACAAACGTAACAACGATAGACTTTTCTTAGTTGCAGTGAGCAAAATTTCAGCTAAAAGTATCGTCAATGAGACAAGTCAGGATGATTCGACGAGAAAGTGTTACTACAAAACCAATCTACTTTCAGGTTTCGGCGAGTTTCGAACTCGCGACCTTCTGCGTGTTAAGCAGACGTGATAACCACTACACCACGAAACCTAACTTCATACGTTCTTTCGAATTAATTCAGATGAAGTATATAGGAAACTGTTACTTAGAACAGCATTTCGTGTGGAATAGTGTAATAATGTCCCCAGTTTCCTCAATAAAAATCAAATAACTGTGATATTTTTATTATTTATGGCGTGACAGTGACAAGCATAGTTAAGCAACGCGAATTGACATGTAGCGAAGGGCAACACGGTAATGTGTGAGACGAGTTTAGATTATTCGCCGTTGTTTGAATTTAAAGCAAAATTTCGTTTGATGTAGCAATCAAGAATGAATTTTAAGGTTTCGGCGAGTTTTGAACTCGCGACCTTCTGCGTGTGAAGCAGACGTGATTACCACTACACCACGAAACCACGACCTGCGATTTCCTTAGGCTCGGGATAAATGAATTATTATTTGATATGATAATAGGTACGCTTTCTTTTAATATGTCATGAAATAAATTGCGACCCATCATTAATTAACATCACTGAGGCGGTTTTTTGAAACTTACTAGATCGTTTGTCATAATCGTACGAAGACAAGCGAGTTATCCATTTGACACTTGACATTCCCAAAATCCGTACAAAATACGAAAAGATACTAAGTACCATCGATTTTGCCAGCAAAGGGAGAATTTTCTATAAAAGACAACAATATTCAAGGTTTCGGCGAGTTTCGAACTCGCGACCTTCTGCGTGTAAAGCAGACGTGATGACCGCTACACTACGAAACCGTGTGCTGCATTGTGCATATGCAATATCGAAGTGATGAATAAAGAAAGCTCATCAGCAGAAGATATTTGAAATTCAAGTAGAGTAATAATTTATACATCGACATCAAACAGGCACATGTCACTGTTACTTTTTACATATATGTATATATATTCATTCGAAATAGACAAACGTAACAACGATAGACTTTTCTTAGTTGCAGTGAGCAAAATTTCAGCTAAAAGTATCGTCAATAAGACAAGTCAGGATGATTCGACGAGAAAGTGTTACTACAAAACCAATCTACTTTCAGGTTTCGGCGAGTTTCGGCGAGTTTCGAACTCGCGACCTTCTGCGTGTTAAGCAGACGTGATAACCACTACACCACGAAACCTAACTTGATACGTTCTTTCGAATTAATTCAGATGAAGTATATAGGAAACTGTTACTTAGAACAGCATTTCGTGTGGAATAGTGTAATAATGTCCCCAGTTTCCTCAATAAAAATCAAATAACTGTGATATTTTTATTATTTATGGCGTGACAGTGACAAGCATAGTTAAGCAACGCGAATTGACATGTAGCGAAGGGCAAGACGGTAATGTGTGAGACGAGTTTAGATTATTCGCCGTTGTTTGAATTTAAAGCAAAATTTCGTTTGATGTAGCAATCAAGAATGAATTTTAAGGTTTCGGCGAGTTTTGAACTCGCGACCTTCTGCGTGTGAAGCAGACGTGATTACCACTACACCACGAAACCACGACCTGCGATTTCCTTAGGCTCGGGATAAATGAATTATTATTTGATATGATAATAGGTACGCTTTCTTTTAATATGTCATGAAATAAATTGCGACCCATCATTAATTAACATCACTGAGGCGGTTTTTTGAAACTTACTAGATCGTTTGTCATAATCGTACGAAGACAAGCGAGTTATCCATTTGACACTTGACATTCCCAAAATCCGTACAAAATACGAAAAGATACTAAGTACCATCGATTTTGCCAGCAAAGGGAGAATTTTCTATAAAAGACAACAATATTCAAGGTTTCAGCGAGTTTCGAACTCGCGACCTTCTGCGTGTAAAGCAGACGTGATGACCGCTACACTACGAAACGGTGTGCTGCATTGTGCGTATGCAATATCGAAGTGATGAATAAAGAAAGCTCATCAGCAGAAGATATTTGAAATTCAAGTAGAGTAATAATTTATACATCGACATCAAACAGGCACATGTCACTGTTACTTTTTACATATATGTATATATATTCATTCGAAATAGACAAACGTAACAACGATAGACTTTTCTTAGTTGCAGTGAGCAAAATTTCAGCTAAAAGTATCGTCAATGAGACAAGTCAGGATGATTCGACGAGAAAGTGATACTACAAAACCAATCTACTTTCAGGTTTCGGCGAGTTTCGAACTCGCGACCTTCTGCGTGTTAAGCAGACGTGATAACCACTACACCACGAAACCTAACTTGATACGTTCTTTCGAATTAATTCAGATGAAGTATATAGGAAACTGTTACTTAGAACAGCATTTCGTGTGGAATAGTGTAATAATGTCCCCAGTTTCCTCAATAAAAATCAAATAACTGTGATATTTTTATTATTTATGGCGTGACAGTGACAAGCATAGTTAAGCAACGCGAATTGACATGTAGCGAAGGGCAACACGGTAATGTGTGAGACGAGTTTAGATTATTCGCCGTTGTTTGAATTTAAAGCAAAATTTCGTTTGATGTAGCAATCAAGAATGAATTTTAAGGTTTCGGCGAGTTTTGACCTCGCGACCTTCTGCGTGTGAAGCAGACGTGATTACCACTACACCACGAAACCACGACCTGCGATTTCCTTAGGCTCGGGATAAATGAATTATTATTTGATATGATAATAGGTACGCTTTCTTTTAATATGTCATGAAATAAATTGCGACCCATCATTAATTAACATCACTGAGGCGGTTTTTTGAAACTTACTAGATCGTTTGTCATAATCGTACGAAGACAAGCGAGTTATCCATTTGACACTTGACATTCCCAAAATCCGTACAAAATACGAAACGATACTAAGTACCATCGATTTTGCCAGCAAAGGGAGAATTTTCTATAAAAGACAACAATATTCAAGGTTTCGGCGAGTTTCGAACTCGCGACCTTCTGCGTGTAAAGCAGACGTGATGACCGCTACACTACGAAACCGTGTGCTGCATTGTGCGTATGCAATATCGAAGTGATGAATAAAGAAAGCTCATCAGCAGAAGATATTTGAAATTCAAGTAGAGTAATAATTTATACATCGACATCAAACAGGCACATGTCACTGTTACTTTTTACATATATGTATATATATTCATTCGAAATAGACAAACGTAACAACGATAGACTTTTCTTAGTTGCAGTGAGCAAAATTTCAGCTAAAAGTATCGTCAATGAGACAAGTCAGGATGATTCGACGAGAAAGTGTTACTACAAAACCAATCTACTTTCAGGTTTCGGCGAGTTTCGAACTCGCGACCTTTTGCGTGTTAAGCAGACGTGATAACCACTACACCACGAAACCTAACTTGATACGTTCTTTCGAATTAATTCAGATGAAGTATATAGGAAACTGTTACTTAGAACAGCATTTCGTGTGGAATAGTGTAATAATGTCCCCAGTTTCCTCAAAAAAAATCAAATAACTGTGATATTTTTATTATTTATGGCGTGACAGTGACAAGCATAGTTAAGCAACGCGAATTGACATGTAGCGAAGGGCAACACGGTAATGTGTGAGACGAGTTTAGATTATTCGCCGTTGTTTGAATTTAAAGCAAAATTTCGTTTGATGTAGCAATCAAGAATGAATTTTAAGGTTTCGGCGAGTTTTGAACTCGCGACCTTCTGCGTGTGAAGCAGACGTGATTACCACTACACCACGAAACCACGACCTGCGATTTCCTTAGGCTCGGGATAAATGAATTATTATTTGATATGATAATAGGTACGCTTTCTTTTAATATGTCATGAAATAAATTGCGACCCATCATTAATTAACATCACTGAGGCGGTTTTTTGAAACTTACTAGATCGTTTGTCATAATCGTACGAAGACAAGCGAGTTATCCATTTGACACTTGACATTCCCAAAGTCCGTACAAAATACGAAAAGATACTAAGTACCATCGATTTTGCCAGCAAAGGGAGAATTTTCTATAAAAGACAACAATATTCAAGGTTTCGGCGAGTTTCGAACTCGCGACCTTCTGCGTGTAAAGCAGACGTGATGACCGCTACACTACGAAACGGTGTGCTGCATTGTGCGTATGCAATATCGAAGTGATGAATAAAGAAAGCTCATCAGCAGAAGATATTTGAAATTCAAGTAGAGTAATAATTTATACATCGACATCAAACAGGCACATGTCACTGTTACTTTTTACATATATGTATATATATTCATTCGAAATAGACAAACGTAACAACGGTAGACTTTTCTTAGTTGCAGTGAGCAAAATTTCAGCTAAAAGTATCGTCAATAAGACAAGTCAGGATGATTCGACGAGAAAGTGTTACTACAAAACCAATCTACTTTCAGGTTTCGGCGAGTTTCGGCGAGTTTCGAACTCGCGACCTTCTGCGTGTTAAGCAGACGTGATAACCACTACACCACGAAACCTAACTTGATACGTTCTTTCGAATTAATTCAGATGAAGTATATAGGAAACTGTTACTTAGAACAGCATTTCGTGTGGAATAGTGTAATAATGTCCCCAGTTTCCTCAATAAAAATCAAATAACTGTGATATTTTTATTATTTATGGCGTGACAGTGACAAGCATAGTTAAGCAACGCGAATTGACATGTAGCGAAGGGCAACACGGTAATGTGTGAGACGAGTTTAGATTATTCGCCGTTGTTTGAATTTAAAGCAAAATTTCGTTTGATGTAGCAATCAAGAATGAATTTTAAGGTTTCGGCGAGTTTTGAACTCGCGACCTTCTGCGTGTGAAGCAGACGTGATTACCACTACACCACGAAACCACGACCTGCGATTTCCTTAGGCTCGGGATAAATGAATTATTATTTGATATGATAATAGGTACGCTTTCTTTTAATATGTCATGAAATAAATTGCGACCCATCATTAATTAACATCACTGAGGCGGTTTTTTGAAACTTACTAGATCGTTTGTCATAATCGTACGAAGACAAGCGAGTTATCCATTTGACACTTGACATTCCCAAAATCCGTACAAAATACGAAAAGATACTAAGTACCATCGATTTTGCCAGCAAAGGGAGAATTTTCTATAAAAGACAACAATATTCAAGGTTTCGGCGAGTTTCGAACTCGCGACCTTCTGCGTGTAAAGCAGACGTGATGACCGCTACACTACGAAACGGTGTGCTGCATTGTGCGTATGCAATATCGAAGTGATGAATAAAGAAAGCTCATCAGCAGAAGATATTTGAAATTCAAGTAGAGTAATAATTTATACATCGACATCAAACAGGTACATGTCACTGTTACTTTTTACATATATGTATATATATTCATTCGAAATAGACAAACGTAACAACGATAGACTTTTCTTAGTTGCAGTGAGCAAAATTTCAGCTAAAAGTATCGTCAATGAGACAAGTCAGGATGATTCGACGAGAAAGTGTTACTACAAAACCAATCTACTTTCAGGTTTCGGCGAGTTTCGAACTCGCGACCTTCTGCGTGTTAAGCAGACGTGATAACCACTACACCACGAAACCTAACTTGATACGTTCTTTCGAATTAATTCAGATGAAGTATATAGGAAACTGTTACTTAGAACAGCATTTCGTGTGGAATAGTGTAATAATGTCCCCAGTTTCCTCAATAAAAATCAAATAACTGTGATATTTTTATTATTTATGGCGTGACAGTGACAAGCATAGTTAAGCAACGCGAATTGACATGTAGCGAAGGGCAACACGGTAATGTGTGAGACGAGTTTAGATTATTCGCCGTTGTTTGAATTTAAAGCAAAATTTCGTTTGATGTAGCAATCAAGAATGAATTTTAAGGTTTCGGCTAGTTTTGAACTCGCGACCTTCTGCGTGTGAAGCAGACGTGATTACCACTACACCACGAAACCACGACCTGCGATTTCCTTAGGCTCGGGATAAATGAATTATTATTTGATATGATAATAGGTACGCTTTCTTTTAATATGTCATGAAATAAATTGCGACCCATCATTAATTAACATCACTGAGGCGGTTTTTTGAAACTTACTAGATCGTTTGTCATAATCGTACGAAGACAAGCGAGTTATCCATTTGACACTTGACATTCCCAAAATCCGTACAAAATACGAAAAGATACTAAGTACCATCGATTTTGCCAGCAAAGGGAGAATTTTCTATAAAAGACAACAATATTCAAGGTTTCGGCGAGTTTCGAACTCGCGACCTTCTGCGTGTAAAGCAGACGTGATGACCGCTACACTACGAAACTGTGTGCTGCATTGTGCGTATGCAATATCGAAGTGATGAATAAAGAAAGCTCATCAGCAGAAGATATTTGAAATTCAAGTAGAGTAATAATTTATACATCGACATCAAACAGGCACATGTCACTGTTACTTTTTACATATATGTATATATATTCATTCGAAATAGACAAACGTAACAACGATAGACTTTTCTTAGTTGCAGTGAGCAAAATTTCAGCTAAAAGTATCGTCAATGAGACAAGTCAGGATGATTCGACGAGAAAGTGTTACTACAAAGCCAATCTACTTTCAGGTTTCGGCGAGTTTCGAACTCGCGACCTTCTGCGTGTTAAGCAGACGTGATAACCACTACACCACGAAACCTAACTTGATACGTTCTTTCGAATTAATTCAGATGAAGTATATAGGAAACTGTTACTTAGAACAGCATTTCGTGTGGAATAGTGTAATAATGTCCCCAGTTTCCTCAATAAAAATCAAATAATAGTGATATTTTTATTATTTATGGCGTGACAGTGACAAGCATAGTTAAGCAACGCGAATTGACATGTAGCGAAGGGCAACACGGTAATGTGTGAGACGAGTTTAGATTATTCGCCGTTGTTTGAATTTAAAGCAAAATTTCGTTTGATGTAGCAATCAAGAATGAATTTTAAGGTTTCGGCGAGTTTTGAACTCGCGACCTTTTGCGTGTGAAGCAGACGTGATTACCACTACACTACGAAACCACGACCTGCGATTTCCTTAGGCTCGGGATAAATGAATTATTATTTGATATGATAATAGGTACGCTTTCTTTTAATATGTCATGAAATAAATTGCGACCCATCATTAATTAACATCACTGAGGCGGTTTTTTGAAACTTACTAGATCGTTTGTCATAATCGTACGAAGACAAGCGAGTTATCCATTTGACACTTGACATTCCCAAAATCCGTACAAAATACGAAAAGATACTAAGTACCATCGATTTTGCCAGCAAAGGGAGAATTTTCTATAAAAGACAACAATATTCAAGGTTTCGGCGAGTTTCGAACTCGCGACCTTCTGCGTGTAAAGCAGACGTGATGACCGCTACACTACGAAACCGTGTGCTGCATTGTGCGTATACAATATCGAAGTGATGAATAAAGAAAGCTCATCAGCAGAAGATATTTGAAATTCAAGTAGAGTAATAATTTATACATCGACATCAAACAGGCACATGTCACTGTTACTTTTTACATATATGTATATATATTCATTCGAAATAGACAAACGTAACAACGATAGACTTTTCTAAGTTGCAGTGAGCAAAATTTCAGCTAAAAGTATCGTCAATGAGACAAGTCAGGATGATTCGACGAGAAAGTGTTACTACAAAGCCAATCTACTTTCAGGTTTCGGCGAGTTTCGAACTCGCGACCTTCTGCGTGTTAAGCAGACGTGATAACCACTACACCACGAAACCTAACTTGATACGTTCTTTCGAATTAATTCAGATGAAGTATATAGGAAACTGTTACTTAGAACAGCATTTCGTGTGGAATAGTGTAATAATGTCCCCAGTTTCCTCAATAAAAATCAAATAACTGTGATATTTTTATTATTTATGGCGTGACAGTGACAAGCATAGTTAAGCAACGCGAATTGACATGTAGCGAAGGGCAACACGGTAATGTGTGAGACGAGTTTAGATTATTCGCCGTTGTTTGAATTTAAAGCAAAATTTCGTTTGATGTAGCAATCAAGAATGAATTTTAAGGTTTCGGCGAGTTTTGAACTCGCGACCTTCTGCGTGTGAAGCAGACGTGATTACCACTACACCACGAAACCACGACCTGCGATTTCCTTAGGCTCGGGATAAATGAATTATTATTTGATATGATAATAGGTACGCTTTCTTTTAATATGTCATGAAATAAATTGCGACCCATCATTAATTAACATCACTGAGGCGGTTTTTTGAAACTTACTAGATCGTTTGTCATAATCGTACGAAGACAAGTGAGTTATCCATTTGACACTTGACATTCCAAAAATCCGTACAAAATACGAAAAGATACTAAGTACCATCGATTTTGCCAGCAAAGGGAGAATTTTCTATAAAAGACAACAATATTCAAGGTTTCGGCGAGTTTCGAACTCGCGACCTTCTGCGTGTAAAGCAGACGTGATGACCGCTACACTACGAAACCGTGTGCTGCATTGTGCGTATGCAATATCGAAGTGATGAATAAAGAAAGCTCATCAGCAGAAGATATTTGAAATTCAAGTAGAGTAATAATTTATACATCGACATCAAACAGGCACATGTCACTGTTACTTTTTACATATATGTATATATATTCATTCGAAATAGACAAACGTAACAACGATAGACTTTTCTTAGTTGCAGTGAGCAAAATTTCAGCTAAAAGTATCGTCAATGAGACAAGTCAGGATGATTCGACGAGAAAGTGTTACTACAAAACCAATCTACTTTCAGGTTTCGGCGAGTTTCGAACTCGCGACCTTCTGCGTGTTAAGCAGACGTGATAACCACTACACCACGAAACCTAACTTCATACGTTCTTTCGAATTAATTCAGATGAAGTATATAGGAAACTGTTACTTAGAACAGCATTTCGTGTGGAATAGTGTAATAATGTCCCCAGTTTCCTCAATAAAAATCAAATAACTGTGATATTTTTATTATTTATGGCGTGACAGTGACAAGCATAGTTAAGCAACGCGAATTGACATGTAGCGAAGGGCAACACGGTAATGTGTGAGACGAGTTTAGATTATTCGCCGTTGTTTGAATTTAAAGCAAAATTTCGTTTGATGTAGCAATCAAGAATGAATTTTAAGGTTTCGGCGAGTTTTGAACTCGCGACCTTCTGCGTGTGAAGCAGACGTGATTACCACTACACCACGAAACCACGACCTGCGATTTCCTTAGGCTCGGGATAAATGAATTATTATTTGATATGATAATAGGTACGCTTTCTTTTAATATGTCATGAAATAAATTGCGACCCATCATTAATTAACATCACTGAGGCGGTTTTTTGAAACTTACTAGATCGTTTGTCATAATCGTACGAAGACAAGCGAGTTATCCATTTGACACTTGACATTCCCAAAATCCGTACAAAATACGAAAAGATACTAAGTACCATCGATTTTGCCAGCAAAGGGAGAATTTTCTATAAAAGACAACAATATTCAAGGTTTCGGCGAGTTTCGAACTCGCGACCTTCTGCGTGTAAAGCAGACGTGATGACCGCTACACTACGAAACCGTGTGCTGCATTGTGCGTATGCAATATCGAAGTGATGAATAAAGAAAGCTCATCAGCAGAAGATATTTGAAATTCAAGTAGAGTAATAATTTATACATCGACATCAAACAGGCACATGTCACTGTTACTTTTTACATATATGTATATATATTCATTCGAAATAGACAAACGTAACAACGATAGACTTTTCTTAGTTGCAGTGAGCAAAATTTCAGCTAAAAGTATCGTCAATGAGACAAGTCAGGATGATTCGACGAGAAAGTGTTACTACAAAACCAATCTACTTTCAGGTTTCGGCGAGTTTCGAACTCGCGACCTTCTGCGTGTTAAGCAGACGTGATAACCACTACACCACGAAACCTAACTTGATACGTTCTTTCGAATTAATTCAGATGAAGTATATAGGAAACTGTTACTTAGAACAGCATTTCGTGTGGAATAGTGTAATAATGTCCCCAGTTTCCTCAATAAAAATCAAATAACTGTGATATTTTTATTATTTATGGCGTGACAGTGACAAGCATAGTTAAGCAACGCGAATTGACATGTAGCGAAGGGCAACACGGTAATGTGTGAGACGAGTTTAGATTATTCGCCGTTGTTTGAATTTAAAGCAAAATTTCGTTTGATGTAGCAATCAAGAATGAATTTTAAGGTTTCGGCGAGTTTTGAACTCGCGACCTTCTGCGTGTGAAGCAGACGTGATTACCACTACACCACGAAACCACGACCTGCGATTTCCTTAGGCTCGGGATAAATGAATTATTATTTGATATGATAATAGGTACGCTTTCTTTTAATATGTCATGAAATAAATTGCGACCCATCATTAATTAACATCACTGAGGCGGTTTTTTGAAACTTACTAGATCGTTTGTCATAATCGTACGAAGACAAGCGAGTTATCCATTTGACACTTGACATTCCCAAAATCCGTACAAAATACGAAAAGATACTAAGTACCATCGATTTTGCCAGCAAAGGGAGAATTTTCTATAAAAGACAACAATATTCAAGGTTTCGGCGAGTTTCGAACTCGCGACCTTCTGCGTGTAAAGCAGACGTGATGACCGCTACACTACGAAACCGTGTGCTGCATTGTGCGTATGCAATATCGAAGTGATGAATAAAGAAAGCTCATCAGCAGAAGATATTTGAAATTCAAGTAGAGTAATAATTTATACATCGACATCAAACAGGCACATGTCACTGTTACTTTTTACATATATGTATATATATTCATTCGAAATAGACAAACGTAACAACGATAGACTTTTCTTAGTTGCAGTGAGCAAAATTTCAGCTAAAAGTATCGTCAATGAGACAAGTCAGGATGATTCGACGAGAAAGTGTTACTACAAAACCAATCTACTTTCAGGTTTCGGCGAGTTTCGAACTCGCGACCTTCTGCGTGTTAAGCAGACGTGATAACCACTACACCACGAAACCTAACTTGATACGTTCTTTCGAATTAATTCAGATGAAGTATATAGGAAACTGTTACTTAGAACAGCATTTCGTGTGGAATAGTGTAATAATGTCCCCAGTTTCCTCAATAAAAATCAAATAACTGTGATATTTTTATTATTTATGGCGTGACAGTGACAAGCATAGTTAAGCAACGCGAATTGACATGTAGCGAAGGGCAACACGGTAATGTGTGAGACGAGTTTAGATTATTCGCCGTTGTTTGAATTTAAAGCAAAATTTCGTTTGATGTAGCAATCAAGAACGAATTTTAAGGTTTCGGCGAGTTTTGAACTCGCGACCTTCTGCGTGTGAAGAAGACGTGATTACCACTACACCACGAAACCACGACCAGCGGTTTCCTTAGGCTCGGGATAAATGAATTATTATTTGATATGATAATAGGTACGCTTTCTTTTAATATGTCATGAAATAAATTGCGACCCATCATTAATTAACATCACTGAGGCGGTTTTTTGAAACTTACTAGATCGTTTGTCATAATCGTACGAAGACAAGCGAGTTATCCATTTGACACTTGACATTCCCAAAATCCGTACAAAATACGAAAAGATACTAAGTACCATCGATTTTGCCAGCAAAGGGAGAATTTTCTATAAAAGACAACAATATTCAAGGTTTCGGCGAGTTTCGAACTCGCGACCTTCTGCGTGTAAAGCAGACGTGATGACCGCTACACTACGAAACCGTGTGCTGCATTGTGCGTATGCAATATCGAAGTGATGAATAAAGAAAGCTCATCAGCAGAAGATATTTGAAATTCAAGTAGAGTAATAATTTATACATCGACATCAAACAGGCACATGTCACTGTTACTTTTTACATATATGTATATATATTCATTCGAAATAGACAAACGTAACAACGATAGACTTTTCTTAGTTGCAGTGAGCAAAATTTCAGCTAAAAGTATCGTCAATGAGACAAGTCAGGATGATTCGACGAGAAAGTGTTACTACAAAACCAATCTACTTTCAGGTTTCGGCGAGTTTCGAACTCGCGACCTTCTGCGTGTTAAGCAGACGTGATAACCACTACACCACGAAACCTAACTTGATACGTTTTTTCGAATTAATTCAGATGAAGTATATAGGAAACTGTTACTTAGAACAGCATTTCGTGTGGAATAGTGTAATAATGTCCCCAGTTTCCTCAATAAAAATCAAATAACTGTGATATTTTTATTATTTATGGCGTGACAGTGACAAGCATAGTTAAGCAACGCGAATTGACATGTAGCGAAGGGCAACACGGTAATGTGTGAGACGAGTTTAGATTATTCGCCGTTGTTTGAATTTAAAGCAAAATTTCGTTTGATGTAGCAATCAAGAATGAATTTTAAGGTTTACGGCGAGTTTTGAACTCGCGACCTTCTGCGTGTGAAGCAGACGTGATTACCACTACACCACGAAACCACGACCTGCGATTTCCTTAGGCTCAGGATAAATGAATTATTATTTGATATGATAATAGGTACGCTTTCTTTTAATATGTCATGAAATAAATTGCGACCCATCATTAATTAACATCACTGAAGCGGTTTTTTGAAACTTACTAGATCGTTTGTCATAATCGTACGAAGACAAGCGAGTTATCCATTTGACACTTGACATTCCCAAAATCCGTACAAAATACGAAAAGATACTAAGTACCATCGATTTTGCCAGCAAAGGGAGAATTTTCTATAAAAGACAACAATATTCAAGGTTTCGGCGAGTTTCGAACTCGCGACCTTCTGCGTGTAAAGCAGACGTGATGACCGCTACACTACGAAACCGTGTGCTGCATTGTGCGTATGCAATATCGAAGTGATGAATAAAGAAAGCTCATCAGCAGAAGATATTTGAAATTCAAGTAGAGTAATAATTTATACATCGACATCAAACAGGCACATGTCACTGTTACTTTTTACATATATGTATATATATTCATTCGAAATAGACAAACGTAACAACGATAGACTTTTCTTAGTTGCAGTGAGCAAAATTTCAGCTAAAAGTATCGTCAATGAGACAAGTCAGGATGATTCGACGAGAAAGTGTTACTACAAAACCAATCTACTTTCAGGTTTCGGCGAGTTTCGAACTCGCGACCTTCTGCGTGTTAAGCAGACGTGATAACCACTACACCACGAAACCTAACTTGATACGTTCTTTCGAATTAATTCAGATGAAGTATATAGGAAACTGTTACTTAGAACAGCATTTCGTGTGGAATAGTGTAATAATGTCCCCAGTTTCCTCAATAAAAATCAAATAATAGTGATATTTTTATTATTTATGGCGTGACAGTGACAAGCATAGTTAAGCAACGCGAATTGACATGTAGCGAAGGGCAACACGGTAATGTGTGAGACGAGTTTAGATTATTCGCCGTTGTTTGAATTTAAAGCAAAATTTCGTTTGATGTAGCAATCAAGAATGAATTTTAAGGTTTCGGCGAGTTTTGAACTCGCGACCTTCTGCGTGTGAAGCAGACGTGATTACCACTACACCACGAAACCACGACCTGCGATTTCCTTAGGCTCGGGATAAATGAATTATTATTTGATATGATAATAGGTACGCTTTCTTTTAATATGTCATGAAATAAATTGCGACCCATCATTAATTAACATCACTGAGGCGGTTTTTTGAAACTTACTAGATCGTTTGTCATAATCGTACGAAGACAAGCGAGTTATCCATTTGACACTTGACATTCCCAAAATCCGTACAAAATACGAAAAGATACTAAGTACCATCGATTTTGCCAGCAAAGGGAGAATTTTCTATAAAAGACAACAATATTCAAGGTTTCGGCGAGTTTCGAACTCGCGACCTTCTGCGTGTAAAGCAGACGTGATGACGGCTACACTACGAAACCGTGTGCTGCATTGTGCGTATGCAATATCGAAGTGATGAATAAAGAAAGCTCATCAGCAGAAGATATTTGAAATTCAAGTAGAGTAATAATTTATACATCGACATCAAACAGGCACATGTCACTGTTACTTTTTACATATTCGAAATAGACAAACGTAACAACGATAGACTTTTCTTAGTTGCAGTGAGCAAAATTTCAGCTAAAAGTATCGTCAATGAGACAAGTCAGGATGATTCGACGAGAAAGTGTTACTACAAAACCAATCAACTTTCAGGTTTCGGCGAGTTTCGAACTCGCGACCTTCTGCGTGTTAAGCAGACGTGATAACCACTACACCACGAAACCTAACTTGATACGTTCTTTCGAATTAATTCAGATGAAGTATATAGGAAACTGTTACTTAGAACAGCATTTCGTGTGGAATAGTGTAATAATGTCCCCAGTTTCCTCAATAACAATCAAATAACTGTGATATTTTTATTATTTATGGCGTGACAGTGACAAGCATAGTTAAGCAACGCGAATTGACATGTAGCGAAGGGCAACACGGTAATGTGTGAGACGAGTTTAGATTATTCGCCGTTGTTTGAATTTAAAGCAAAATTTCGTTTGATTGCTATGCAAAGAATGAATTTTAAGGTTTCGGCGAGTTTTGAACTCGCGACCTTCTGCGTATGAAGCAGACGTGATTACCACTACACCACGAAACCACGACCTGCGATTTCCTTAGGCTCGGGATAAATGAATTATTATTTGATATGATAATAGGTACGCTTTCTTTTAATATGTCATGAAATAAATTGCGACCCATCATTAATTAACATCACTGAGGCGGTTTTTTGAAACTTACTAGATCGTTTGTCATAATCGTACGAAGACAAGCGAGTTATCCATTTGACACTTGACATTCCCAAAATCCGTACAAAATACGAAAAGATACTAAGTACCATCGATTTTGCCAGCAAAGGGAGAATTTTCTATAAAAGACAACAATATTCAAGGTTTCGGCGAGTTTCGAACTCGCGACCTTCTGCGTGTAAAGCAGACGTGATGACGGCTACACTACGAAACCGTGTGCTGCATTGTGCGTATGCAATATCGAAGTGATGAATAAAGAAAGCTCATCAGCAGAAGATATTTGAAATTCAAGTAGAGTAATAATTTATACATCGACATCAAACAGGCACATGTCACTGTTACTTTTTACATATTCGAAATAGACAAACGTAACAACGATAGACTTTTCTTAGTTGCAGTGAGCAAAATTTCAGCTAAAAGTATCGTCAATGAGACAAGTCAGGATGATTCGACGAGAAAGTGTTACTACAAAACCAATCAACTTTCAGGTTTCGGCGAGTTTCGAACTCGCGACCTTCTGCGTGTTAAGCAGACGTGATGACCGCTACACTACGAAACCGTGTGCTGCATTGTGCGTATGCAATATCGAAGTGATGAATAAAGAAAGCTCATCAGCAGAAGATATTTGAAATTCAAGTAGAGTAATAATTTATACATCGACATCAAACAGGCACATGTCACTGTTACTTTTTACATATATGTATATATATTCATTCGAAATAGACAAACGTAACAACGATAGACTTTTCTTAGTTGCAGTGAGCAAAATTTCAGCTAAAAGTATCGTCAATGAGACAAGTCAGGATGATTCGACGAGAAAGTGTTACTACAAAACCAATCTACTTTCAGGTTTCGGCGAGTTTCGAACTCGCGACCTTCTGCGTGTTAAGCAGACGTGATAACCACTACACCACGAAACCTAACTTGATACGTTCTTTCGAATTAATTCAAATGAAGTATATAGGAAACTGTTACTTAGAACAGCATTTCGTGTGGAATAGTGTAATAATGTCCCCAGTTTCCTCAATAAAAATCAAATAACTGTGATATTTTTATTATTTATGGCGTGACAGTGACAAGCATAGTTAAGCAACGCGAATTGACATGTAGCGAAGGGCAACACAGTAATGTGTGAGACGAGTTTAGATTATTCGCCGTTGTTTGAATTTAAAGCAAAATTTCGTTTGATGTAGCAATCAAGAATGAATTTTAAGGTTTCGGCGAGTTTTGAACTCGCGACCTTCTGCGTGTGAAGCAGACGTGATTACCACTACACCACGAAACCACGACCTGCGATTTCCTTAGGCTCGGGATAAATGAATTATTATTTGATATGATAATAGGTACGCTTTCTTTTAATATGTCATGAAATAAATTGCGACCCATCATTAATTAACATCACTGAGGCGGTTTTTTGAAACTTACTAGATCGTTTGTCATAATCGTACGAAGACAAGCGAGTTATCCATTTGACACTTGACATTCCAAAAATCCGTACAAAATACGAAAAGATACTCAGTACCATCGATTTTGCCAGCAAAGGGAGAATTTTCTATAAAAGACAACAATATTCAAGGTTTCGGCGAGTTTCGAACTCGCAACCTTCTGCGTGTAAAGCAGACGTGATGACCGCTACACTACGAAACCGTGTGCTGCATTGTGCGTACGCAATATCGAAGTGATGAATAAAGAAAGCTCATCAGCAGAAGATATTTGAAATTCAAGTAGAGTAATAATTTATACATCGACATCAAACAGGCACATGTCACTGTTACTTTTTACATATATTCATTCGAAATAGACAAACGTAACAACGATAGACTTTTCTTAGTTGCAGTGAGCAAAATTTCAGCTAAAAGTATCGTCAATGAGACAAGTCAGGATGATTCGACGAGAAAGTGTTACTACAAAACCAATCAACTTTCAGGTTTCGGCGAGTTTCGAACTCGCGACCTTCTGCGTGTTAAGCAGACGTGATAACCACTACACCACGAAACCTAACTTGATACGTTCTTTCGAATTAATTCAGATGAAGTATATAGGAAACTGTTACTTAGAACAGCATTTCGTGTGGAATAGTGTAATAATGTCCCCAGTTTCCTCAATAAAAATCAAATAATAGTGATATTTTTATTATTTATGGCGTGACAGTGACAAGCATAGTTAAGCAACGCGAATTGACATGTAGCGAAGGGCAACACGGTAATGTGTGAGACGAGTTTAGATTATTCGCCGTTGTTTGAATTTAAAGCAAAATTTCGTTTGATTGCTATGCAAAGAATGAATTTTAAGGTTTCGGCGAGTTTTGAACTCGCGACCTTCTGCGTGTGAAGCAGACGTGATTACCACTACACCACGAAACCACGACCTGCGATTTCCTTAGGCTCGGGATAAATGAATTATTATTTGATATGATAATAGGTACGCTTTCTTTTAATATGTCATGAAATAAATTGCGACCCATCATTAATTAACATCACTGAGGCGGTTTTTTGAAACTTACTAGATCGTTTGTCATAATCGTACGAAGACAAGCGAGTTATCCATTTGACACTTGACATTCCAAAAATCCGTACAAAATACGAAAAGATACTCAGTACCATCGATTTTGCCAGCAAAGGGAGAATTTTCTATAAAAGACAACAATATTCAAGGTTTCGGCGAGTTTCGAACTCGCAACCTTCTGCGTGTAAAGCAGACGTGATGACCGCTACACTACGAAACCGTGTGCTGCATTGTGCGTACGCAATATCGAAGTGATGAATAAAGAAAGCTCATCAGCAGAAGATATTTGAAATTCAAGTAGAGTAATAATTTATACATCGACATCAAACAGGCACATGTCACTGTTACTTTTTACATATATTCATTCGAAATAGACAAACGTAACAACGATAGACTTTTCTTAGTTGCAGTGAGCAAAATTTCAGCTAAAAGTATCGTCAATGAGACAAGTCAGGATGATTCGACGAGAAAGTGTTACTACAAAACCAATCAACTTTCAGGTTTCGGCGAGTTTCGAACTCGCGACCTTCTGCGTGTTAAGCAGACGTGATAACCACTACACCACGAAACCTAACTTGATACGTTCTTTCGAATTAATTCAGATGAAGTATATAGGAAACTGTTACTTAGAACAGCATTTCGTGTGGAATAGTGTAATAATGTCCCCAGTTTCCTCAATAAAAATCAAATAATAGTGATATTTTTATTATTTATGGCGTGACAGTGACAAGCATAGTTAAGCAACGCGAATTGACATGTAGCGAAGGGCAACACGGTAATGTGTGAGACGAGTTTAGATTATTCGCCGTTGTTTGAATTTAAAGCAAAATTTCGTTTGATTGCTATGCAAAGAATGAATTTTAAGGTTTCGGCGAGTTTTGAACTCGCGACCTTCTGCGTGTGAAGCAGACGTGATTACCACTACACCACGAAACCACGACCTGCGATTTCCTTAGGCTCGGGATAAATGAATTATTATTTGATATGATAATAGGTACGCTTTCTTTTAATATGTCATGAAATAAATTGCGACCCATCATTAATTAACATCACTGAGGCGGTTTTTTGAAACTTACTAGATCGTTTGTCATAATCGTACGAAGACAAGCGAGTTATCCATTTGACACTTGACATTCCAAAAATCCGTACAAAATACGAAAAGATACTCAGTACCATCGATTTTGCCAGCAAAGGGAGAATTTTCTATAAAAGACAACAATATTCAAGGTTTCGGCGAGTTTCGAACTCGCGACCTTCTGCGTGTAAAGCAGACGTGATGACCGCTACACTACGAAACCGTGAGCTGCATTGTGCGTACGCAATATCGAAGTGATGAATAAAGAAAGCTCATCAGCAGAAGATATTTGAAATTCAAGTAGAGTAATAATTTATACATCGACATCAAACAGGCACATGTCACTGTTACTTTTTACATATATTCATTCGAAATAGACAAACGTAACAACGATAGACTTTTCTTAGTTGCAGTGAGCAAAATTTCAGCTAAAAGTATCGTCAATGAGACAAGTCAGGATGATTCGACGAGAAAGTGTTACTACAAAACCAATCTACTTTCAGGTTTCGGCGAGTTTCGAACTCGCGACCTTCTGCGTGTTAAGCAGACGTGATAACCACTACACCACGAAACCTAACTTGATACGTTCTTTCGAATTAATTCAGATGAAGTATATAGGAAACTGTTACTTAGAACAGCATTTCGTGTGGAATAGTGTAATAATGTCCCCAGTTTCCTCAATAAAAATCAAATAATAGTGATATTTTTATTATTTATGGCGTGACAGTGACAAGCATAGTTAAGCAACGCGAATTGACATGTAGCGAAGGGCAACACGGTAATGTGTGAGACGAGTTTAGATTATTCGCCGTTGTTTGAATTTAAAGCAAAATTTCGTTTGATTGCTATGCAAAGAATGAATTTTAAGGTTTCGGCGAGTTTTTGAACTCGCGACCTTCTGCGTGTGACGCAGACGTGATTACCACTACACCACGAAACCACGACCAGCGATTTCCTTAGGCTCGGGATAAATGAATTATTATTTGATATGATAATAGGTACGCTTTCTTTTAATATGTCATGAAATAAATTGCGACCCATCATTAATTAACATCACTGAGGCGGTTTTTTGAAACTTACTAGATCGTTTGTCATAATCGTACGAAGACAAGCGAGTTATCCATTTGACACTTGACATTCCAAAAATCCGTACAAAATACGAAAAGATACTCAGTACCATCGATTTTGCCAGCAAAGGGAGAATTTTCTATAAAAGACAACAATATTCAAGGTTTCGGCGAGTTTCGAACTCGCGACCTTCTGCGTGTTAAGCAGACGTGATGACCGCTACACTACGAAACCGTGTGCTGCATTGTGCGTACGCAATATCGAAGTGATGAATAAAGAAAGCTCATCAGCAGAAGATATTTGAAATTCAAGTAGAGTAATAATTTATACATCGACATCAAACAGGCACATGTCACTGTTACTTTTTACATATATTCATTCGAAATAGACAAACGTAACAACGATAGACTTTTCTTAGTTGCAGTGAGCAAAATTTCAGCTAAAAGTATCGTCAATGAGACAAGTCAGGATGATTCGACGAGAAAGTGTTACTACAAAACCAATCTACTTTCAGGTTTCGGCGAGTTTCGAACTCGCGACCTTCTGCGTGTTAAGCAGACGTGATAACCACTACACCACGAAACCTAACTTGATACGTTCTTTCGAATTAATTCAGATGAAGTATATAGGAAACTGTTACTTAGAACAGCATTTCGTGTGGAATAGTGTAATAATGTCCCCAGTTTCCTCAATAAAAATCAAATAATAGTGATATTTTTATTATTTATGGCGTGACAGTGACAAGCATAGTTAAGCAACGCAAATTGACATGTAGCGAAGGGCAACACGGTAATGTGTGAGACGAGTTTAGATTATTCGCCGTTGTTTGAATTTAAAGCAAAATTTCGTTTGATTGCTATGCAAAGAATGAATTTTAAGGTTTCGGCGAGTTTTTGAACTCGCGACCTTCTGCGTGTGAAGCAGACGTGATTACCACTACACCACGAAACCACGACCTGCGATTTCCTTAGGCTCGGGATAAATGAATTATTATTTGATATGCTAATAGGTACGCTTTCATTTAATATGTCATGAAATAAATTGCGACCCATCATTAATTAACATCACTGAGGCGGTTTTTTGAAACTTACTAGATCGTTTGTCATAATCGTACGAAGACAAGCGAGTTATCCATTTGACACTTGACATTCCAAAAATCCGTACAAAATGCGAAAAGATACTCAGTACCATCGATTTTGCCAGCAAAGGGAGAATTTTCTATAAAAGACAACAATATTCAAGGTTTCGGCGAGTTTCGAACTCGCGACCTTCTGCGTGTAAAGCAGACGTGATGACCGCTACACTACGAAACCGTGTGCTGCATTGTGCGTACGCAATATCGAAGTGATGAATAAAGAAAGCTCATCAGCAGAAGATATTTGAAATTCAAGTAGAGTAATAATTTATACATCGACATCAAACAGGCACATGTCACTGTTACTTTTTACATATATTCATTCGAAATAGACAAACGTAACAACGATAGACTTTACTTAGTTGCAGTGAGCAAAATTTCAGCTAAAAGTATCGTCAATGAGACAAGTCAGGATGATTCGACGAGAAAGTGTTACTACAAAACCAATCTACTTTCAGGTTTCGGCGAGTTTCGAACTCGCGACCTTCTGCGTGTTAAGCAGACGTGATAACCACTACACCACGAAACCTAACTTGATACGTTCTTTCGAATTAATTCAGATGAAGTATATAGGAAACTGTTACTTAGAACAGCATTTCGTGTGGAATAGTGTAATAATGTCCCCAGTTTCCTCAATAAAAATCAAATAATAGTGATATTTTTATTATTTATGGCGTGACAGTGACAAGCATAGTTAAGCAACGCGAATTGACATGTAGCGAAGGGCAACACGGTAATGTGTGAGACGAGTTTAGATTATTCGCCGTTGTTTGAATTTAAAGCAAAATTTCGTTTGATTGCTATGCAAAGAATGAATTTTAAGGTTTCGGCGAGTTTTGAACTCGCGACCTTCTGCGTGTGAAGCAGACGTGATTACCACTACACCACGAAACCACGACCTGCGATTTCCTTAGGCTCGGGATAAATGAATTATTATTTGATATGATAATAGGTACGCTTTCTTTTAATATGTCATGAAATAAATTGCGACCCATCATTAATTAACATCACTGAGGCGGTTTTTTGAAACTTACTAGATCGTTTGTCATAATCGTACGAAGACAAGCGAGTTATCCATTTGACACTTGACATTCCAAAAATCCGTACAAAATACGAAAAGATACTCAGTACCATCGATTTTGCCAGCAAAGGGAGAATTTTCTATAAAAGACAACAATATTCAAGGTTTCGGCGAGTTTCGAACTCGCGACCTTCTGCGTGTAAAGCAGACGTGATGACCGCTACACTACGAAACCGTGTGCTGCATTGTGCGTACGCAATATCGAAGTGATGAATAAAGAAAGCTCATCAGCAGAAGATATTTGAAATTCAAGTAGAGTAATAATTTATACATCGACATCAAACAGGCACATGTCACTGTTACTTTTTACATATATTCATTCGAAATAGACAAACGTAACAACGATAGACTTTTCTTAGTTGCAGTGAGCAAAATTTCAGCTAAAAGTATCGTCAATGAGACAAGTCAGGATGATTCGACGAGAAAGTGTTACTACAAAACCAATCTACTTTCAGGTTTCGGCGAGTTTCGAACTCGCGACCTTCTGCGTGTTAAGCAGACGTGATAACCACTACACCACGAAACCTAACTTGATACGTTCTTTCGAATTAATTCAGATGAAGTATATAGGAAACTGTTACTTAGAACAGCATTTCGTGTGGAATAGTGTAATAATGTCCCCAGTTTCCTCAATAAAAATCAAATAATAGTGATATTTTTATTATTTATGGCGTGACAGTGACAAGCATAGTTAAGCAACGCGAATTGACATGTAGCGAAGGGCAACACGGTAATGTGTGAGACGAGTTTAGATTATTCGCCGTTGTTTGAATTTAAAGCAAAATTTCGTTTGATTGCTATGCAAAGAATGAATTTTAAGGTTTCGGCGAGTTTTGAACTCGCGACCTTCTGCGTGTGAAGCAGACGTGATTACCACTACACCACGAAACCACGACCTGCGATTTCCTTAGGCTCGGGATAAATGAATTATTATTTGATATGATAATAGGTACGCTTTCTTTTAATATGTCATGAAATAAATTGCGACCCATCATTAATTAACATCACTGAGGCGGTTTTTTGAAACTTACTAGATCGTTTGTCATAATCGTACGAAGACAAGCGAGTTATCCATTTGACACTTGACATTCCAAAAATCCGTACAAAATACGAAAAGATACTCAGTACCATCGATTTTGCCAGCAAAGGGAGAATTTTCTATAAAAGACAACAATATTCAAGGTTTCGGCGAGTTTCGAACTCGCGACCTTCTGCGTGTAAAGCAGACGTGATGACCGCTACACTACGAAACCGTGTGCTGCATTGTGCGTACGCAATATCGAAGTGATGAATAAAGAAAGCTCATCAGCAGAAGATATTTGAAATTCAAGTAGAGTAATAATTTATACATCGACATCAAACAGGCACATGTCACTGTTACTTTTTACATATATTCATTCGAAATAGACAAACGTAACAACGATAGACTTTTCTTAGTTGCAGTGAGCAAAATTTCAGCTAAAAGTATCGTCAATGAGACAAGTCAGGATGATTCGACGAGAAAGTGTTACTACAAAACCAATCTACTTTCAGGTTTCGGCGAGTTTCGAACTCGCGACCTTCTGCGTGTTAAGCAGACGTGATAACCACTACACCACGAAACCTAACTTGATACGTTCTTTCGAATTAATTCAGATGAAGTATATAGGAAACTGTTACTTAGAACAGCATTTCGTGTGGAATAGTGTAATAATGTCCCCAGTTTCCTCAATAAAAATCAAATAATAGTGATATTTTTATTATTTATGGCGTGACAGTGACAAGCATAGTTAAGCAACGCGAATTGACATGTAGCGAAGGGCAACACGGTAATGTGTGAGACGAGTTTAGATTATTCGCCGTTGTTTGAATTTAAAGCAAAATTTCGTTTGATTGCTATGCAAAGAATGAATTTTAAGGTTTCGGCGAGTTTTGAACTCGCGACCTTCTGCGTGTGAAGCAGACGTGATTACCACTACACCACGAAACCACGACCTGCGATTTCCTTAGGCTCGGGATAAATGAATTATTATTTGATATGATAATAGGTACGCTTTCTTTTAATATGTCATGAAATAAATTGCGACCCATCATTAATTAACATCACTGAGGCGGTTTTTGAAACTTACTAGATCGTTTGTCATAATCGTACGAAGACAAGCGAGTTATCCATTTGACACTTGACATTCCAAAAATCCGTACAAAATACGAAAAGATACTCAGTACCATCGATTTTGCCAGCAAAGGGAGAATTTTCTATAAAAGACAACAATATTCAAGGTTTCGGCGAGTTTCGAACTCGCGACCTTCTGCGTGTAAAGCAGACGTGATGACCGCTACACTACGAAACCGTGTGCTGCATTGTGCGTACGCAATATCGAAGTGATGAATAAAGAAAGCTCATCAGCAGAAGATATTTGAAATTCAAGTAGAGTAATAATTTATACATCGACATCAAACAGGCACATGTCACTGTTACTTTTTACATATATTCATTCGAAATAGACAAACGTAACAACGATAGACTTTTCTTAGTTGCAGTGAGCAAAATTTCAGCTAAAAGTATCGTCAATGAGACAAGTCAGGATGATTCGACGAGAAAGTGTTACTACAAAACCAATCTACTTTCAGGTTTCGGCGAGTTTCGAACTCGCGACCTTCTGCGTGTTAAGCAGACGTGATAACCACTACACCACGACACCTAACTTGATACATTCTTTCGAATTAATTCAGATGAAGTATATAGGAAACTGTTACTTAGAACAGCATTTCGTGTGGAATAGTGTAATAATGTCCCCAGTTTCCTCAATAAAAATCAAATAATAGTGATATTTTTATTATTTATGGCGTGACAGTGACAAGCATAGTTAAGCAACGCGAATTGACATGTAGCGAAGGGCAACACGGTAATGTGTGAGACGAGTTTAGATTATTCGCCGTTGTTTGAATTTAAAGCAAAATTTCGTTTGATTGCTATGCAAAGAATGAATTTTAAGGTTTCGGCGAGTTTTGAACTCGCGACCTTCTGCGTGTGAAGCAGACGTGATTACCACTACACCACGAAACCACGACCTGCGATTTCCTTAGGCTCGGGATAAATGAATTATTATTTGATATGATAATAGGTACGCTTTCTTTTAATATGTCATGAAATAAATTGCGACCCATCATTAATTAACATCACTGAGGCGGTTTTTTGAAACTTACTAGATCGTTTGTCATAATCGTACGAAGTCAAGCGAGTTATCCATTTGACACTTGACATTCCCAAAATCCGTACAAAATACGAAAAGATACTCAGTACCATCGATTTTGCCAGCAAAGGGAGAATTTTCTATAAAAGACAACAATATTCAAGGTTTCGGCGAGTTTCGAACTCGCGACCTTCTGCGTGTAAAGCAGACGTGATGACCGCTACACTACGAAACCGTGTGCTGCATTGTGCGTACGCAATATCGAAGTGATGAATAAAGAAAGCTCATCAGCAGAAGATATTTGAAATTCAAGTAGAGTAATAATTTATACATCGACATCAAACAGGCACATGTCACTGTTACTTTTTACATATATTCATTCGAAATAGACAAACGTAACAACGATAGACTTTTCTTAGTTGCAGTGAGCAAAATTTCAGCTAAAAGTATCGTCAATGAGACAAGTCAGGATGATTCGACGAGAAAGTGTTACTACAAAACCAATCTACTTTCAGGTTTCGGCGAGTTTCGAACTCGCGACCTTCTGCGTGTTAAGCAGACGTGATAACCACTACACCACGAAACCTAACTTGATACGTTCTTTCGAATTAATTCAGATGAAGTATATAGGAAACTGTTACTTAGAACAGCATTTCGTGTGGAATAGTGTAATAATGTCCCCAGTTTCCTCAATAAAAATCAAATAATAGTGATATTTTTATTATTTATGGCGTGACAGTGACAAGCATAGTTAAGCAACGCGAATTGACATGTAGCGAAGGGCAACACGGTAATGTGTGAGACGAGTTTAGATTATTCGCCGTTGTTTGAATTTAAAGCAAAATTTCGTTTGATTGCTATGCAAAGAATGAATTTTACGGTTTCGGCGAGTTTTGAACTCGCGACCTTCTGCGTGTGAAGCAGACGTGATTACCACTACACCACGAAACCACGACCTGCGATTTCCTTAGGCTCGGGATAAATGAATTATTATTTGATATGATAATAGGTACGCTTTCTTTTAATATGTCATGAAATAAATTGCGACCCATCATTAATTAACATCACTGAGGCGGTTTTTTGAAACTTACTAGATCGTTTGTCATAATCGTACGAAGTCAAGCGAGTTATCCATTTGACACTTGACATTCCCAAAATCCGTACAAAATACGAAAAGATACTCAGTACCATCGATTTTGCCAGCAAAGGGAGAATTTTCTATAAAAGACAACAATATTCAAGGTTTCGGCGAGTTTCGAACTCGCGACCTTCTGCGTGTAAAGCAGACGTGATGACCGCTACACTACGAAACCGTGTGCTGCATTGTGCGTACGCAATATCGAAGTGATGAATAAAGAAAGCTCATCAGCAGAAGATATTTGAAATTCAAGTAGAGTAATAATTTATACATCGACATCAAACAGGCACATGTCACTGTTACTTTTTACATATATTCATTCGAAATAGACAAACGTAACAACGATAGACTTTTCTTAGTTGCAGTGAGCAAAATTTCAGCTAAAAGTATCGTCAATGAGACAAGTCAGGATGATTCGACGAGAAAGTGTTACTACAAAACCAATCTACTTTCAGGTTTCGGCGAGTTTCGAACTAGCGACCTTCTGCGTGTTAAGCAGACGTGATAACCACTACACCACGAAACCTAACTTGATACGTTCTTTCGAATTAATTCAGATGAAGTATATAGGAAACTGTTACTTAGAACAGCATTTCGTGTGGAATAGTGTAATAATGTCCCCAGTTTCCTCAATAAAAATCAAATAATAGTGATATTTTTATTATTTATGGCGTGACAGTGACAAGCATAGTTAAGCAACGCGAATTGACATGTAGCGAAGGGCAACACGGTAATGTGTGAGACGAGTTTAGATTATTCGCCGTTGTTTGAATTTAAAGCAAAATTTCGTTTGATTGCTATGCAAAGAATGAATTTTACGGTTTCGGCGAGTTTTGAACTCGCGACCTTCTGCGTGTGAAGCAGACGTGATTACCACTACACCACGAAACCACGACCTGCGATTTCCTTAGGCTCGGGATAAATGAATTATTATTTGATATGATAATAGGTACGCTTTCTTTTAATATGTCATGAAATAAATTGCGACCCATCATTAATTAACATCACTGAGGCGGTTTTTTGAAACTTACTAGATCGTTTGTCATAATCGTACGAAGTCAAGCGAGTTATCCATTTGACACTTGACATTCCCAAAATCCGTACAAAATACGAAAAGATACTCAGTACCATCGATTTTGCCAGCAAAGGGAGAATTTTCTATAAAAGACAACAATATTCAAGGTTTCGGCGAGTTTCGAACTCGCGACCTTCTGCGTGTAAAGCAGACGTGATGACCGCTACACTACGAAACCGTGTGCTGCATTGTGCGTACGCAATATCGAAGTGATGAATAAAGAAAGCTCATCAGCAGAAGATATTTGAAATTCAAGTAGAGTAATAATTTATACATCGACATCAAACAGGCACATGTCACTGTTACTTTTTACATATATTCATTCGAAATAGACAAACGTAACAACGATAGACTTTTCTTAGTTGCAGTGAGCAAAATTTCAGCTAAAAGTATCGTCAATGAGACAAGTCAGGATGATTCGACGAGAAAGTGTTACTACAAAACCAATCTACTTTCAGGTTTCGGCGAGTTTCGAACTAGCGACCTTCTGCGTGTTAAGCAGACGTGATAACCACTACACCACGAAACCTAACTTGATACGTTCTTTCGAATTAATTCAGATGAAGTATATAGGAAACTGTTACTTAGAACAGCATTTCGTGTGGAATAGTGTAATAATGTCCCCAGTTTCCTCAATAAAAATCAAATAATAGTGATATTTTTATTATTTATGGCGTGACAGTGACAAGCATAGTTAAGCAACGCGAATTGACATGTAGCGAAGGGCAACACGGTAATGTGTGAGACGAGTTTAGATTATTCGCCGTTGTTTGAATTTAAAGCAAAATTTCGTTTGATTGCTATGCAAAGAATGAATGTTAAGGTTTCGGCGAGTTTTGAACTCGCGACCTTCTGCGTGTGAAGCTGACGTGATTACCACTACACCACGAAACCACGACCTGCGATTTCCTTAGGCTCGGGATAAATGAATTATTATTTGATATGATAATAGGTACGCTTTCTTTTAATATGTCATGAAATAAATTGCGACCCATCATTAATTAACATCACTGAGGCGGTTTTTTGAAACTTACTAGATCGTTTGTCATAATCGTACGAAGTCAAGCGAGTTATCCATTTGACACTTGACATTCCAAAAATCCGTACAAAATACGAAAAGATACTCAGTACCATCGATTTTGCCAGCAAAGGGAGAATTTTCTATAAAAGACAACAATATTCAAGGTTTCGGCGAGTTTCGAACTCGCGACCTTCTGCGTGTAAAGCAGACGTGATGACCGCTACACTACGAAACCGTGTGCTGCATTGTGCGTACGCAATATCGAAGTGATGAATAAAGAAAGCTCATCAGCAGAAGATATTTGAAATTCAAGTAGAGTAATAATTTATACATCGACATCAAACAGGCACATGTCACTGTTACTTTTTACATATATTCATTCGAAATAGACAAACGTAACAACGATAGACTTTTCTTAGTTGCAGTGAGCAAAATTTCAGCTAAAAGTATCGTCAATGAGACAAGTCAGGATGATTCGACGAGAAAGTGTTACTACAAAACCAATCTACTTTCAGGTTTCGGCGAGTTTCGAACTCGCGACCTTCTGCGTGTTAAGCAGACGTGATAACCACTACACCACGAAACCTAACTTGATACGTTCTTTCGAATTAATTCAGATGAAGTATATAGGAAACTGTTACTTAGAACAGCATTTCGTGTGGAATAGTGTAATAATGTCCCCAGTTTCCTCAATAAAAATCAAATAATAGTGATATTTTTATTATTTATGGCGTGACAGTGACAAGCATAGTTAAGCAACGCGAATTGACATGTAGCGAAGGGCAACACGGTAATGTGTGAGACGAGTTTAGATTATTCGCCGTTGTTTGAATTTAAAGCAAAATTTCGTTTGATTGCTATGCAAAGAATGAATTTTAAGGTTTCGGCGAGTTTTGAACTCGCGACCTTCTGCGTGTGAAGCAGACGTGATTACCACTACACCACGAAACCACGACCCGCGATTTCCTTAGGCTCGGGATAAATGAATTATTATTTGATATGATAATAGGTACGCTTTCTTTTAATATGTCATGAAATAAATTGCGACCCATCATTAATTAACATCACTGAGGCGGTTTTTTGAAACTTACTAGATCGTTTGTCATAATCGTACGAAGACAAGCGAGTTATCCATTTGACACTTGACATTCCAAAAATCCGTACAAAATACGAAAAGATACTCAGTACCATCGATTTTGCCAGCAAAGGGAGAATTTTCTATAAAAGACAACAATATTCAAGGTTTCGGCGAGTTTCGAACTCGCGACCTTCAGCGTGTAAAGCAGACGTGATGACCGCTACACTACGAAACCGTGTGCTGCATTGTGCGTACGCAATATCGAAGTGATGAATAAAGAAAGCTCATCAGCAGAAGATATTTGAAATTCAAGTAGAGTAATAATTTATACATCGACATCAAACAGGCACATGTCACTGTTACTTTTTACATATATTCATTCGAAATAGACAAACGTAACAACGATAGACTTTTCTTAGTTGCAGTGAGCAAAATTTCAGCTAAAAGTATCGTCAATGAGACAAGTCAAGATGATTCGACGAGAAAGTGTTACTACAAAACCAATCTACTTTCAGGTTTCGGCGAGTTTCGAACTCGCGACCTTCTGCGTGTTAAGCAGACGTGATAACCACTACACCACGAAACCTAACTTGATACGTTCTTTCGAATTAATTCAGATGAAGTATATAGGAAACTGTTACTTAGAACAGCATTTCGTGTGGAATAGTGTAATAATGTCCCCAGTTTCCTCAATAAAAATCAAATAATAGTGATATTTTTATTATTTATGGCGTGACAGTGACAAGCATAGTTAAGCAACGCGAATTGACATGTAGCGAAGGGCAACACGGTAATGTGTGAGACGAGTTTAGATTATTCGCCGTTGTTTGAATTTAAAGCAAAATTTCGTTTGATTGCTATGCAAAGAATGAATTTTAAGGTTTCGGCGAGTTTTTGAACTCGCGACCTTCTGCGTGTGAAGCAGACGTGATTACCACTACACCACGAAACCACGACCCGCGATTTCCTTAGGCTCGGGATAAATGAATTATTATTTGATATGCTAATAGGTACGCTTTCTTTTAATATGTCATGAAATAAATTGCGACCCATCATTAATTAACATCACTGAGGCGGTTTTTTGAAACTTACTAGATCGTTTGTCATAATCGTACGAAGACAAGCGAGTTATCCATTTGACACTTGAGATTCCAAAAATCCGTACAAAATACGAAAAGATACTCAGTACCATCGATTTTGCCAGCAAAGGGAGAATTTTCTATAAAAGACAACAATATTCAAGGTTTCGGCGAGTTTCGAACTCGCGACCTTCAGCGTGTAAAGCAGACGTGATGACCGCTACACTACGAAACCGTGTGCTGCATTGTGCGTACGCAATATCGAAGTGATGAATAAAGAAAGCTCATCAGCAGAAGATATTTGAAATTCAAGTAGAGTAATAATTTATACATCGACATCAAACAGGCACATGTCACTGTTACTTTTTACATATATTCATTCGAAATAGACAAACGTAACAACGATAGACTTTTCTTAGTTGCAGTGAGCAAAATTTCAGCTAAAAGTATCGTCAATGAGACAAGTCAGGATGATTCGACGAGAAAGTGTTACTACAAAACCAATCTACTTTCAGGTTTCGGCGAGTTTCGAACTCGCGACCTTCTGCGTGTTAAGCAGACGTGATAACCACTACACCACGAAACCTAACTTGATACGTTCTTTCGAATTAATTCAGATGAAGTATATAGGAAACTGTTACTTAGAACAGCATTTCGTGTGGAATAGTGTAATAATGTCCCCAGTTTCCTCAATAAAAATCAAATAATAGTGATATTTTTATTATTTATGGCGTGACAGTGACAAGCATAGTTAAGCAACGCGAATTGACATGTAGCGAAGGGCAACACGGTAATGTGTGAGACGAGTTTAGATTATTCGCCGTTGTTTGAATTTAAAGCAAAATTTCGTTTGATTGCTATGCAAAGAATGAATTTTAAGGTTTCGGCGAGTTTTGAACTCGCGACCTTCTGCGTGTGAAGCAGACGTGATTACCACTACACCACGAAACCACGACCTGCGATTTCCTTAGGCTCGGGATAAATGAATTATTATTTGATATGATAATAGGTACGCTTTCTTTTAATATGTCATGAAATAAATTGCGACCCATCATTAATTAACATCACTGAGGCGGTTTTTTGAAACTTACTAGATCGTTTGTCATAATCGTACGAAGACAAGCGAGTTATCCATTTGACACTTGACATTCCAAAAATCCGTACAAAATACGAAAAGATACTCAGTACCATCGATTTTGCCAGCAAAGGGAGAATTTTCTATAAAAGACAACAATATTCAAGGTTTCGGCGAGTTTCGAACTCGCGACCTTCAGCGTGTAAAGCAGACGTGATGACCGCTACACTACGAAACCGTGTGCTGCATTGTGCGTACGCAATATCGAAGTGATGAATAAAGAAAGCTCATCAGCAGAAGATATTTGAAATTCAAGTAGAGTAATAATTTATACATCGACATCAAACAGGCACATGTCACTGTTACTTTTTACATATATTCATTCGAAATAGACAAACGTAACAACGATAGACTTTTCTTAGTTGCAGTGAGCAAAATTTCAGCTAAAAGTATCGTCAATGAGACAAGTCAGGATGATTCGACGAGAAAGTGTTACTACAAAACCAATCTACTTTCAGGTTTCGGCGAGTTTCGAACTCGCGACCTTCTGCGTGTTAAGCAGACGTGATAACCACTACACCACGAAACCTAACTTGATACGTTCTTTCGAATTAATTCAGATGAAGTATATAGGAAACTGTTACTTAGAACAGCATTTCGTGTGGAATAGTGTAATAATGTCCCCAGTTTCCTCAATAAAAATCAAATAATAGTGATATTTTTATTATTTATGGCGTGACAGTGACAAGCATAGTTAAGCAACGCGAATTGACATGTAGCGAAGGGCAACACGGTAATGTGTGAGACGAGTTTAGATTATTCGCCGTTGTTTGAATTTAAAGCAAAATTTCGTTTGATTGCTATGCAAAGAATGAATTTTAAGGTTTCGGCGAGTTTTTGAACTCGCGACCTTCTGCGTGTGAAGCAGACGTGATTACCACTACACCACGAAACCACGACCTGCGATTTCCTTAGGCTCGGGATAAATGAATTATTATTTGATATGATAATAGGTACGCTTTCTTTTAATATGTCATGAAATAAATTGCGACCCATCATTAATTAACATCACTGAGGCGGTTTTTTGAAACTTACTAGATCGTTTGTCATAATCGTACGAAGACAAGCGAGTTATCCATTTGACACTTGACATTCCAAAAATCCGTACAAAATACGAAAAGATACTCAGTACCATCGATTTTGCCAGCAAAGGGAGAATTTTCTATAAAAGACAACAATATTCAAGGTTTCGGCGAGTTTCGAACTCGCGACCTTCTGCGTGTAAAGCAGACGTGATGACCGCTACACTACGAAACCGTGAGCTGCATTGTGCGTACGCAATATCGAAGTGATGAATAAAGAAAGCTCATCAGCAGCAGATATTTGAAATTCAAGTAGAGTAATAATTTATACATCGACATCAAACAGGCACATGTCACTGTTACTTTTTACATATATTCATTCGAAATAGACAAACGTAACAACGATAGACTTTTCTTAGTTGCAGTGAGCAAAATTTCAGCTAAAAGTATCGTCAATGAGACAAGTCAGGATGATTCGACGAGAAAGTGTTACTACAAAACCAATCTACTTTCAGGTTTCGGCGAGTTTCGAACTCGCGACCTTCTGCGTGTTAAGCAGACGTGATAACCACTACACCACGAAACCTAACTTGATACGTCCTTTCGAATTAATTCAGATGAAGTATATAGGAAACTGTTACTTAGAACAGCATTTCGTGTGGAATAGTGTAATAATGTCCCCAGTTTCCTCAATAAAAATCAAATAATAGTGATATTTTTATTATTTATGGCGTGACAGTGACAAGCATAGTTAAGCAACGCGAATTGACATGTAGCGAAGGGCAACACGGTAATGTGTGAGACGAGTTTAGATTATTCGCCGTTGTTTGAATTTAAAGCAAAATTTCGTTTGATTGCTATGCAAAGAATGAATTTTAAGGTTTCGGCGAGTTTTTGAACTCGCGACATTCTGCGTGTGAAGCAGACGTGATTACCACTACACCACGAAACCACGACCTGCGATTTCCTTAGGCTCGGGATAAATGAATTATTATTTGATATGATAATAGGTACGCTTTCTTTTAATATGTCATGAAATAAATTGCGACCCATCATTAATTAACATCACTGAGGCGGTTTTTTGAAACTTACTAGATCGTTTGTCATAATCGTACGAAGACAAGCGAGTTATCCATTTGACACTTGAGATTCCAAAAATCCGTACAAAATACGAAAAGATACTCAGTACCATCGATTTTGCCAGCAAAGGGAGAATTTTCTATAAAAGACAACAATATTCAAGGTTTCGGCGAGTTTCGAACTCGCGACCTTCTGCGTGTAAAGCAGACGTGATGACCGCTACACTACGAAACCGTGTGCTGCGTTGTGCGTACGCAATATCGAAGTGATGAATAAAGAAAGCTCATCAGCAGAAGATATTTGAAATTCAAGTAGAGTAATAATTTATACATCGACATCAAACAGGCACATGTCACTGTTACTTTTTACATATATTCATTCGAAATAGACAAACGTAACAACGATAGACTTTTCTTAGTTGCAGTGAGCAAAATTTCAGCTAAAAGTATCGTCAATGAGACAAGTCAGGATGATTCGACGAGAAAGTGTTACTACAAAACCAATCTACTTTCAGGTTTCGGCGAGTTTCGAACTCGCGACTTTCTGCGTGTTAAGCAGACGTGATAACCACTACACCACGAAACCTAACTTGATACGTACTTTCGAATTAATTCAGATGAAGTATATAGGAAACTGTTACTTAGAACAGCATTTCGTGTGGAATAGTGTAATAATGTCCCCAGTTTCCTCAATAAAAATCAAATAATAGTGATATTTTTATTATTTATGGCGTGACAGTGACAAGCATAGTTAAGCAACGCGAATTGACATGTAGCGAAGGGCAACACGGTAATGTGTGAGACGAGTTTAGATTATTCGCCGTTGTTTGAATTTAAAGCAAAATTTCGTTTGATTGCTATGCAAAGAATGAATTTTAAGGTTTCGGCGAGTTTTTGAACTCGCGACCTTCTGTGTGTGAAGCAGACGTGATTACCACTACACCACGAAACCACGACCTGCGATTTCCTTAGGCTCGGGATAAATGAATTATTATTTGATATGATAATAGGTACGCTTTCTTTTAATATGTCATGAAATAAATTGCGACCTATCATTAATTAACATCACTGAGGCGGTTTTTTGAAACTTACTAGATCGTTTGTCATAATCGTACGAAGACAAGCGAGTTATCCATTTGACACTTGACATTCCAAAAATCCGTACAAAATACGAAAAGATACTCAGTACCATCGATTTTGCCAGCAAAGGGAGAATTTTCTATAAAAGACAACAATATTCAAGGTTTCGGCGAGTTTCGAACTCGCGACCTTCTGCGTGTAAAGCAGACGTGATGACCGCTACACTACGAAACCGTGTGCTGCATTGTGCGTACGCAATATCGAAGTGATGAATAAAGAAAGCTCATCAGCAGAAGATATTTGAAATTCAAGTAGAGTAATAATTTATACATCGACATCAAACAGGCACATGTCACTGTTACTTTTTACATATATTCATTCGAAATAGACAAACGTAACAACGATAGACTTTTCTTAGTTGCAGTGAGCAAAATTTCAGCTAAAAGTATCGTCAATGAGACAAGTCAGGATGATTCGACGAGAAGTGTTACTACAAAACCAATCTACTTTCAGGTTTCGGCGAGTTTCGAACTCGCGACCTTCTGCGTGTTAAGCAGACGTGATAACCACTACACCACGAAACCTAACTTGATACGTTCTTTCGAATTAATTCAGATGAAGTATATAGGAAACTGTTACTTAGAACAGCATTTCGTGTGGAATAGTGTAATAATGTCCCCAGTTTCCTCAATAAAAATCAAATAATAGTGATATTTTTATTATTTATGGCGTGACAGTGACAAGCATAGTTAAGCAACGCGAATTGACATGTAGCGAAGGGCAACACGGTAATGTGTGAGACGAGTTTAGATTATTCGCCGTTGTTTGAATTTAAAGCAAAATTTCGTTTGATTGCTATGCAAAGAATGAATTTTAAGGTTTCGGCGAGTTTTTGAACTCGCGACCTTCTGCGTGTGAAGCAGACGTGATTACCACTACACCACGAAACCACGACCTGCGATTTCCTTAGGCTCGGGATAAATGAATTATTATTTGATATGATAATAGGTACGCTTTCTTTTAATATGTCATGAAATAAATTGCGACCCATCATTAATTAACATCACTGAGGCGGTTTTTTGAAACTTACTAGATCGTTTGTCATAATCGTACGAAGACAAGCGAGTTATCCATTTGACACTTGACATTCCAAAAATCCGTACAAAATACGAAAAGATACTCAGTACCATCGATTTTGCCAGCAAAGGGAGAATTTTCTATAAAAGACAACAATATTCAAGGTTTCGGCGAGTTTCGAACTCGCGACCTTCTGCGTGTAAAGCAGACGTGATGACCGCTACACTACGAAACCGTGTGCTGCATTGTGCGTACGCAATATCGAAGTGATGAATAAAGAAAGCTCATCAGCAGAAGATATTTGAAATTCAAGTAGAGTAATAATTTATACATCGACATCAAACAGGCACATGTCACTGTTACTTTTTACATATATTCATTCGAAATAGACAAACGTAACAACGATAGACTTTTCTTAGTTGCAGTGAGCAAAATTTCAGCTAAAAGTATCGTCAATGAGACAAGTCAGGATGATTCGACGAGAAAGTGTTACTACAAAACCAATCTACTTTCAGGTTTCGGCGAGTTTCGAACTCGCGACCTTCTGCGTGTTAAGCAGACGTGATAACCACTACACCACGAAACCTAACTTGATACGTTCTTTCGAATTAATTCAGATGAAGTATATAGGAAACTGTTACTTAGAACAGCATTTCGTGTGGAATAGTGTAATAATGTCCCCAGTTTCCTCAATAAAAATCAAATAATAGTGATATTTTTATTATTTATGGCGTGACAGTGACAAGCATAGTTAAGCAACGCGAATTGACATATAGCGAAGGGCAACACGGTAATGTGTGAGACGAGTTTAGATTATTCGCCGTTGTTTGAATTTAAAGCAAAATTTCGTTTGATTGCTATGCAAAGAATGAATTTTAAGGTTTCGGCGAGTTTTTGAACTCGCGACCTTCTGCGTGTGAAGCAGACGTGATTACCACTACACCACGAAACCACGACCTGCGATTTCCTTAGGCTCGGGATAAATGAATTATTATTTGATATGATAATAGGTACGCTTTCTTTTAATATGTCATGAAATAAATTGCGACCCATCATTAATTAACATCACTGAGGCGGTTTTTTGAAACTTACTAGATCGTTTGTCATAATCGTACGAAGACAAGCGAGTTATCCATTTGACACTTGACATTCCAAAAATCCGTACAAAATACGAAAAGATACTCAGTACCATCGATTTTGCCAGCAAAGGGAGAATTTTCTATAAAAGACAACAATATTCAAGGTTTCGGCGAGTTTCGAACTCGCGACCTTCTGCGTGTAAAGCAGACGTGATGACCGCTACACTACGAAACCGTGTGCTGCATTGTGCGTACGCAATATCGAAGTGATGAATAAAGAAAGCTCATCAGCAGAAGATATTTGAAATTCAAGTAGAGTAATAATTTATACATCGACATCAAACAGGCACATGTCACTGTTACTTTTTACATATATTCATTCGAAATAGACAAACGTAACAACGATAGACTTTTCTTAGTTGCAGTGAGCAAAATTTCAGCTAAAAGTATCGTCAATGAGACAAGTCAGGATGATTCGACGAGAAAGTGTTACTACAAAACCAATCTACTTTCAGGTTTCGGCGAGTTTCGAACTCGCGACCTTCTGCGTGTTAAGCAGACGTGATAACCACTACACCACGAAACCTAACTTGATACGCCCTTTCGAATTAATTCAGATGAAGTATATAGGAAACTGTTACTTAGAACAGCATTTCGTGTGGAATAGTGTAATAATGTCCCCAGTTTCCTCAATAAAAATCAAATAATAGTGATATTTTTATTATTTATGGCGTGACAGTGACAAGCATAGTTAAGCAACGCGAATTGACATGTAGCGAAGGGCAACACGGTAATGTGTGAGACGAGTTTAGATTATTCGCCGTTGTTTGAATTTAAAGCAAAATTTCGTTTGATTGCTATGCAAAGAATGAATTTTAAGGTTTCGGCGAGTTTTTGAACTCGCGACCTTCTGCGTGTGAAGCAGACGTGATTACCACTACACCACGAAACCACGACCTGCGATTTCCTTAGGCTCGGGATAAATGAATTATTATTTGATATGATAATAGGTACGCTTTCTTTTAATATGTCATGAAATAAATTGCGACCCATCATTAATTAACATCACTGAGGCGGTTTTTTGAAACTTACTAGATCGTTTGTCATAATCGTACGAAGACAAGCGAGTTATCCATTTGACACTTGACATTCCAAAAATCCGTACAAAATACGAAAAGATACTCAGTACCATCGATTTTGCCAGCAAAGGGAGAATTTTCTATAAAAGACAACAATATTCAAGGTTTCGGCGAGTTTCGAACTCGCGACCTTCTGCGTGTAAAGCAGACGTGATGACCGCTACACTACGAAACCGTGTGCTGCGTTGTGCGTACGCAATATCGAAGTGATGAATAAAGAAAGCTCATCAGCAGAAGATATTTGAAATTCAAGTAGAGTAATAATTTATACATCGACATCAAACAGGCACATGTCACTGTTACTTTTTACATATATTCATTCGAAATAGACAAACGTAACAACGATAGACTTTTCTTAGTTGCAGTGAGCAAAATTTCAGCTAAAAGTATCGTCAATGAGACAAGTCAGGATGATTCGACGAGAAAGTGTTACTACAAAACCAATCTACTTTCAGGTTTCGGCGAGTTTCGAACTCGCGATCTTCTGCGTGTTAAGCAGACGTGATAACCACTACACCACGAAACCTAACTTGATACGTTCTTTCGAATTAATTCAGATGAAGTATATAGGAAACTGTTACTTAGAACAGCATTTCGTGTGGAATAGTGTAATAATGTCCCCAGTTTCCTCAATAAAAATCAAATAATAGTGATATTTTTATTATTTATGGCGTGACAGTGACAAGCATAGTTAAGCAACGCGAATTGTCATGTAGCGAAGGGCAACACGGTAATGTGTGAGACGAGTTTAGATTATTCGCCGTTGTTTGAATTTAAAGCAAAATTTCGTTTGATTGCTATGCAAAGAATGAATTTTAAGGTTTCGGCGAGTTTTTGAACTCGCGACCTTCTGCGTGTGAAGCAGACGTGATTACCACTACACCACGAAACCACGACCTGCGATTTCCTTAGGCTCGGGATAAATGAATTATTTTTTGATATGATAATAGGTACGCTTTCTTTTAATATGTCATGAAATAAATTGCGACCCATCATTAATTAACATCACTGAGGCGATTTTTTGAAACTTACTAGATCGTTTGTCATAATCGTACGAAGACAAGCGAGTTATCCATTTGACACTTGACATTCCAAAAATCCGTACAAAATACGAAAAGATACTCAGTACCATCGATTTTGCCAGCAAAGGGAGAATTTTCTATAAAAGACAACAATATTCAAGGTTTCGGCGAGTTTCGAACTCGCGACCTTCTGCGTGTAAAGCAGACGTGATGACCGCTACACTACGAAACCGTGTGCTGCGTTGTGCGTACGCAATATCGAAGTGATGAATAAAGAAAGCTCATCAGCAGAAGATATTTGAAATTCAAGTAGAGTAATAATTTATACATCGACATCAAACAGGCACATGTCACTGTTACTTTTTACATATATTCATTCGAAATAGACAAACGTAACAACGATAGACTTTTCTTAGTTGCAGTGAGCAAAATTTCAGCTAAAAGTATCGTCAATGAGACAAGTCAGGATGATTCGACGAGAAAGTGTTACTACAAAACCAATCTACTTTCAGGTTTCGGCGAGTTTCGAACTCGCGACCTTCTGCGTGTTAAGCAGACGTGATAACCACTACACCACGAAACCTAACTTGATACGTTCTTTCGAATTAATTCAGATGAAGTATATAGGAAACTGTTACTTAGAACAGCATTTCGTGTGGAATAGTGTAATAATGTCCCCAGTTTCCTCAATAAAAATCAAATAATAGTGATATTTTTATTATTTATGGCGTGACAGTGACAAGCATAGTTAAGCAACGCGAATTGTCATGTAGCGAAGGGCAACACGGTAATGTGTGAGACGAGTTTAGATTATTCGCCGTTGTTTGAATTTAAAGCAAAATTTCGTTTGATTGCTATGCAAAGAATGAATTTTAAGGTTTCGGCGAGTTTTTGAACTCGCGACCTTCTGCGTGTGAAGCAGACGTGATTACCACTACACCACGAAACCACGACCTGCGATTTCCTTAGGCTCGGGATAAATGAATTATTATTTGATATGATAATAGGTACGCTTTCTTTTAATATGTCATGAAATAAATTGCGACCCATCATTAATTAACATCACTGAGGCGGTTTTTTGAAACTTACTAGATCGTTTGTCATAATCGTACGAAGACAAGCGAGTTATCCATTTGACACTTGACATTCCAAAAATCCGTACAAAATACGAAAAGATACTCAGTACCATCGATTTTGCCAGAAAAGGGAGAATTTTCTATAAAAGACAACAATATTCAAGGTTTCGGCGAGTTTCGAACTCGCGACCTTCTGCGTGTAAAGCAGACGTGATGACCGCTACACTACGAAACCGTGTGCTGCATTGTGCGTACGCAATATCGAAGTGATGAATAAAGAAAGCTCATCAGCAGAAGATATTTGCAATTCAAGTAGAGTAATAATTTATACATCGACATCAAACAGGCACATGTCACTGTTACTTTTTACATATATTCATTCGAAATAGACAAACGTAACAACGATAGACTTTTCTTAGTTGCAGTGAGCAAAATTTCAGCTAAAAGTATCGTCAATGAGACAAGTCAGGATGATTCGACGAGAAAGTGTTACTACAAAACCAATCTACTTTCAGGTTTCGGCGAGTTTCGAACTCGCGACCTTCTGCGTGTTAAGCAGACGTGATAACCACTACACCACGAAACCTAACTTGATACGTTCTTTCGAATTAATTCAGATGAAGTATATAGGAAACTGTTACTTAGAACAGCATTTCGTGTGGAATAGTGTAATAATGTCCCCAGTTTCCTCAATAAAAATCAAATAATAGTGATATTTTTATTATTTATGGCGTGACAGTGACAAGCATAGTTAAGCAACGCGAATTGACATGTAGCGAAGGGCAACACGGTAATGTGTGAGACGAGTTTAGATTATTCGCCGTTGTTTGAATTTAAAGCAAAATTTCGTTTGATTGCTATGCAAAGAATGAATTTTAAGGTTTCGGCGAGTTTTTGAACTCGCGACCTTCTGCGTGTGAAGCAGACGTGATTACCACTACACCACGAAACCACGACCTGCGATTTCCTTAGGCTCGGGATAAATGAATTATTATTTGATATGATAATAGGTACGCTTTCTTTTAATATGTCATGAAATAAATTGCGACCCATCATTAATTAACATCACTGAGGCGGTTTTTTGAAACTTACTAGATCGTTTGTCATAATCGTACGAAGACAAGCGAGTTATCCATTTGACACTTGACATTCCAAAAATCCGTACAAAATACGAAAAGATACTCAGTACCATCGATTTTGCCAGCAAAGGGAGAATTTTCTATAAAAGACAACAATATTCAAGGTTTCGGCGAGTTTCGAACTCGCGACCTTCTGCGTGTAAAGCAGACGTGATGACCGCTACACTACGAAACCGTGAGCTGCATTGTGCGTACGCAATATCGAAGTGATGAATAAAGAAAGCTCATCAGCAGAAGATATATGAAATTCAAGTAGAGTAATAATTTATACATCGACATCAAACAGGCACATGTCACTGTTACTTTTTACATATATTCATTCGAAATAGACAAACGTAACAACGATAGACTTTTCTTAGTTGCAGTGAGCAAAATTTCAGCTAAAAGTATCGTCAATGAGACAAGTCAGGATGATTCGACGAGAAAGTGTTACTACAAAACCAATCTACTTTCAGGTTTCGGTGAGTTTCGAACTCGCGACCTTCTGCGTGTTAAGCAGACGTGATAACCACTACACCACGAAACCTAACTTGATACGTACTTTCGAATTAATTCAGATGAAGTATATAGGAAACTGTTACTTAGAACAGCATTTCGTGTGGAATAGTGTAATAATGTCCCCAGTTTCCTCAATAAAAATCAAATAATAGTGATATTTTTATTATTTATGGCGTGACAGTGACAAGCATAGTTAAGCAACGCGAATTGACATGTAGCGAAGGGCAACACGGTAATGTGTGAGACGAGTTTAGATTATTCGCCGTTGTTTGAATTTAAAGCAAAATTTCGTTTGATTGCTATGCAAAGAATGAATTTTAAGGTTTCGGCGAGTTTTTGAACTCGCGACCTTCTGTGTGTGAAGCAGACGTGATTACCACTACACCACGAAACCACGACCTGCGATTTCCTTAGGCTCGGGATAAATGAATTATTATTTGATATCATAATAGGTACGCTTTCTTTTAATATGTCATGAAATAAATTGCGACCTATCATTAATTAACATCACTGAGGCGGTTTTTTGAAACTTACTAGATCGTTTGTCATAATCGTACGAAGACAAGCGAGTTATCCATTTGACACTTGACATTCCAAAAATCCGTACAAAATACGAAAAGATACTCAGTACCATCGATTTTGCCAGCAAAGGGAGAATTTTCTATAAAAGACAACAATATTCAAGGTTTCGGCGAGTTTCGAACTCGCGACCTTCTGCGTGTAAAGCAGACGTGATGACCGCTACACTACGAAACCGTGTGCTGCATTGTGCGTACGCAATATCGAAGTGATGAATAAAGAAAGCTCATCAGCAGAAGATATTTGAAATTCAAGTAGAGTAATAATTTATACATCGACATCAAACAGGCACATGTCACTGTTACTTTTTACATATATTCATTCGAAATAGACAAACGTAACAACGATAGACTTTTCTTAGTTGCAGTGAGCAAAATTTCAGCTAAAAGTATCGTCAATGAGACAAGTCAGGATGATTCGACGAGAAGTGTTACTACAAAACCAATCAACTTTCAGGTTTCGGCGAGTTTCGAACTCGCGACCTTCTGCGTGTTAAGCAGACGTGATAACCACTACACCACGAAACCTAACTTGATACGTTCTTTCGAATTAATTCAGATGAAGTATATAGGAAACTGTTACTTAGAACAGCATTTCGTGTGGAATAGTGTAATAATGTCCCCAGTTTCCTCAATAAAAATCAAATAATAGTGATATTTTTATTATTTATGGCGTGACAGTGACAAGCATAGTTAAGCAACGCGAATTGACATGTAGCGAAGGGCAACACGGTAATGTGTGAGACGAGTTTAGATTATTCGCCGTTGTTTGAATTTAAAGCAAAATTTCGTTTGATTGCTATGCAAAGAATGAATTTTAAGGTTTCGGCGAGTTTTTGAACTCGCGACCTTCTGCGTGTGAAGCAGACGTGATTACCACTACACCACGAAACCACGACCTGCGATTTCCTTAGGCTCGGGATAAATGAATTATTATTTGATATGATAATAGGTACGCTTTCTTTTAATATGTCATGAAATAAATTGCGACCCATCATTAATTAACATCACTGAGGCGGTTTTTTGAAACTTACTAGATCGTTTGTCATAATCGTACGAAGACAAGCGAGTTATCCATTTGACACTTGACATTCCAAAAATCCGTACAAAATACGAAAAGATACTCAGTACCATCGATTTTGCCAGCAAAGGGAGAATTTTCTATAAAAGACAACAATATTCAAGGTTTCGGCGAGTTTCGAACTCGCGACCTTCTGCGTGTAAAGCAGACGTGATGACCGCTACACTACGAAACCGTGTGCTGCGTTGTGCGTACGCAATATCGAAGTGATGAATAAAGAAAGCTCATCAGCAGAAGATATTTGAAATTCAAGTAGAGTAATAATTTATACATCGACATCAAACAGGCACATGTCACTGTTACTTTTTACATATATTCATTCGAAATAGACAAACGTAACAACGATAGACTTTTCTTAGTTGCAGTGAGCAAAATTTCAGCTAAAAGTATCGTCAATGAGACAAGTCAGGATGATTCGACGAGAAAGTGTTACTACAAAACCAATCTACTTTCAGGTTTCGGCGAGTTTCGAACTCGCGACCTTCTGCGTGTTAAGCAGACGTGATAACCACTACACCACGAAACCTAACTTGATACGTTCTTTCGAATTAATTCAGATGAAGTATATAGGAAACTGTTACTTAGAACAGCATTTCGTGTGGAATAGTGTAATAATGTCCCCAGTTTCCTCAATAAAAATCAAATAATAGTGATATTTTTATTATTTATGGCGTGACAGTGACAAGCATAGTTAAGCAACGCGAATTGACATGTAGCGAAGGGCAACACGGTAATGTGTGAGACGAGTTTAGATTATTCGCCGTTGTTTGAATTTAAAGCAAAATTTCGTTTGATTGCTATGCAAAGAATGAATTTTACGGTTTCGGCGAGTTTTGAACTCGCGACCTTCTGCGTGTGAAGCAGACGTGATTACCACTACACCACGAAACCACGACCTGCGATTTCCTTAGGCTCGGGATAAATGAATTATTATTTGATATGATAATAGGTACGCTTTCTTTTAATATGTCATGAAATAAATTGCGACCCATCATTAATTAACATCACTGAGGCGGTTTTTTGAAACTTACTAGATCGTTTGTCATAATCGTACGAAGACAAGCGAGTTATCCATTTGACACTTGACATTCCAAAAATCCGTACAAAATACGAAAAGATACTCAGTACCATCGATTTTGCCAGCAAAGGGAGAATTTTCTATAAAAGACAACAATATTCAAGGTTTCGGCGAGTTTCGAACTCGCGACCTTCTGCGTGTAAAGCAGACGTGATGACCGCTACACTACGAAACCGTGTGCTGCATTGTGCGTACGCAATATCGAAGTGATGAATAAAGAAAGCTCATCAGCAGAAGATATTTGAAATTCAAGTAGAGTAATAATTTATACATCGACATCAAACAGGCACATGTCACTGTTACTTTTTACATATATTCATTCGAAATAGACAAACGTAACAACGATAGACTTTTCTTAGTTGCAGTGAGCAAAATTTCAGCTAAAAGTATCGTCAATGAGACAAGTCAGGATGATTCGACGAGAAAGTGTTACTACAAAACCAATCTACTTTCAGGTTTCGGCGAGTTTCGAACTCGCGACCTTCTGCGTGTTAAGCAGACGTGATAACCACTACACCACGAAACCTAACTTGATACGTTCTTTCGAATTAATTCAGATGAAGTATATAGGAAACTGTTACTTAGAACAGCATTTCGTGTGGAATAGTGTAATAATGTCCCCAGTTTCCTCAATAAAAATCAAATAATAGTGATATTTTTATTATTTATGGCGTGACAGTGACAAGCATAGTTAAGCAACGCGAATTGACATGTAGCGAAGGGCAACACGGTAATGTGTGAGACGAGTTTAGATTATTCGCCGTTGTTTGAATTTAAAGCAAAATTTCGTTTGATTGCTATGCAAAGAATGAATTTTAAGGTTTCGGCGAGTTTTGAACTCGCGACCTTCTGCGTGTGAAGCAGACGTGATTACCACTACACCACGAAACCACGACCTGCGATTTCCTTAGGCTCGGGATAAATGAATTATTATTTGATATGATAATAGGTACGCTTTCTTTTAATATGTCATGAAATAAATTGCGACCCATCATTAATTAACATCACTGAGGCGGTTTTTTGAAACTTACTAGATCGTTTGTCATAATCGTACGAAGTCAAGCGAGTTATCCATTTGACACTTGACATTCCCAAAATCCGTACAAAATACGAAAAGATACTCAGTACCATCGATTTTGCCAGCAAAGGGAGAATTTTCTATAAAAGACAACAATATTCAAGGTTTCGGCGAGTTTCGAACTCGCGACCTTCTGCGTGTAAAGCAGACGTGATGACCGCTACACTACGAAACCGTGTGCTGCATTATGCGTATGCAATATCGAAGTGATGAATAAAGAAAGCTCATCAGCAGAAGATATTTGAAATTCAAGTAGAGTAATAATTTATACATCGACATCAAACAGGCACATGTCACTGTTACTTTTTACATATATGTATATATATTCATTCGAAATAGACAAACGTAACAACGATAGACTTTTCTTAGTTGCAGTGAGCAAAATTTCAGCTAAAAGTATCGTCAATGAGACAAGTCAGGATGATTCGACGAGAAAGTGTTACTACAAAACCAATCTACTTTCAGGTTTCGGCGAGTTTCGAACTCGTGACCTTCTGCGTGTTAAGCAGACGTGATAACCACTACACCACGAAACCTAACTTGATACGTTCTTTCGAATTAATTCAGATGAAGTATATAGGAAACTGTTACTTAGAACAGCATTTCGTGTGGAATAGTGTAATAATGTCCCCAGTTTCCTCAATAAAAATCAAATAACTGTGATATTTTTATTATTTATGGCGTGACAGTGACAAGCATAGTTAAGCAACGCGAATTGACATGTAGCGAAGGGCAACACGGTAATGTGTGAGACGAGTTTAGATTATTCGCCGTTGTTTGAATTTAAAGCAAAATTTCGTTTGATGTAGCAATCAAGAATGAATTTTAAGGTTTCGGCGAGTTTTGAACTCGCGACCTTCTGCGTGTGAAGCAGACGTGATTACCACTACACCACGAAACCACGACCTGCGATTTCCTTAGGCTCGGGATAAATGAATTATTATTTGATATGATAATAGGTACGCTTTCTTTTAATATGTCATGAAATAAATTGCGACCCATCATTAATTAACATCACTGAGGCGGTTTTTTGAAACTTACTAGATCGTTTGTCATAATCGTACGAAGTCAAGCGAGTTATCCATTTGACACTTGACATTCCCAAAATCCGTACAAAATACGAAAAGATACTCAGTACCATCGATTTTGCCAGCAAAGGGAGAATTTTCTATAAAAGACAACAATATTCAAGGTTTCGGCGAGTTTCGAACTCGCGACCTTCTGCGTGTAAAGCAGACGTGATGACCGCTACACTACGAAACCGTGTGCTGCATTATGCGTATGCAATATCGAAGTGATGAATAAAGAAAGCTCATCAGCAGAAGATATTTGAAATTCAAGTAGAGTAATAATTTATACATCGACATCAAACAGGCACATGTCACTGTTACTTTTTACATATATGTATATATATTCATTCGAAATAGACAAACGTAACAACGATAGACTTTTCTTAGTTGCAGTGAGCAAAATTTCAGCTAAAAGTATCGTCAATGAGACAAGTCAGGATGATTCGACGAGAAAGTGTTACTACAAAACCAATCTACTTTCAGGTTTCGGCGAGTTTCGAACTCGTGACCTTCTGCGTGTTAAGCAGACGTGATAACCACTACACCACGAAACCTAACTTGATACGTTCTTTCGAATTAATTCAGATGAAGTATATAGGAAACTGTTACTTAGAACAGCATTTCGTGTGGAATAGTGTAATAATGTCCCCAGTTTCCTCAATAAAAATCAAATAACTGTGATATTTTTATTATTTATGGCGTGACAGTGACAAGCATAGTTAAGCAACGCGAATTGACATGTAGCGAAGGGCAACACGGTAATGTGTGAGACGAGTTTAGATTATTCGCCGTTGTTTGAATTTAAAGCAAAATTTCGTTTGATGTAGCAATCAAGAATGAATTTTAAGGTTTCGGCGAGTTTTGAACTCGCGACCTTCTGCGTGTGAAGCAGACGTGATTACCACTACACCACGAAACCACGACCTGCGATTTCCTTAGGCTCGGGATAAATGAATTATTATTTGATATGATAATAGGTACGCTTTCTTTTAATATGTCATGAAATAAATTGCGACCCATCATTAATTAACATCACTGAGGCGGTTTTTTGAAACTTACTAGATCGTTTGTCATAATCGTACGAAGACAAGCGAGTTATCCATTTGACACTTGACATTCCCAAAATCCGTACAAAATACGAAAAGATACTAAGTACCATCGATTTTGCCAGCAAAGGGAGAATTTTCTATAAAAGACAACAATATTCAAGGTTTCGGCGAGTTTCGAACTCGCGACCTTCTGCGTGTAAAGCAGACGTGATGACGGCTACACTACGAAACCGTGTGCTGCATTGTGCGTATGCAATATCGAAGTGATGAATAAAGAAAGCTCATCAGCAGAAGATATTTGAAATTCAAGTAGAGTAATAATTTATACATCGACATCAAACAGGCACATGTCACTGTTACTTTTTACATATATGTATATATATTCATTCGAAATAGACAAACGTAACAACGATAGACTTTTCTTAGTTGCAGTGAGCAAAATTTCAGCTAAAAGTATCGTCAATGAGACAAGTCAGGATGATTCGACGAGAAAGTGTTACTACAAAACCAATCTATTTTCAGGTTTCGGCGAGTTTCGGCGAGTTTCGAACTCGCGACCTTCTGCGTGTTAAGCAGACGTGATAACCACTACACCACGAAACCTAACTTGATACGTTTTTTCGAATTAATTCAGATGAAGTATATAGGAAACTGTTACTTAGAACAGCATTTCGTGTGGAATAGTGTAATAATGTCCCCAGTTTCCTCAATAAAAATCAAATAACTGTGATATTTTTATTATTTATGGCGTGACAGTGACAAGCATAGTTAAGCAACGCGAATTGACATGTAGCGAAGGGCAACACGGTAATGTGTGAGACGAGTTTAGATTATTCGCCGTTGTTTGAATTTAAAGCAAAATTTCGTTTGATGTAGCAATCAAGAATGAATTTTAAGGTTTACGGCGAGTTTTGAACTCGCGACCTTCTGCGTGTGAAGCAGACGTGATTACCACTACACCACGAAACCACGACCTGCGATTTCCTTAGGCTCAGGATAAATGAATTATTATTTGATATGATAATAGGTACGCTTTCTTTTAATATGTCATGAAATAAATTGCGACCCATCATTAATTAACATCACTGAAGCGGTTTTTTGAAACTTACTAGATCGTTTGTCATAATCGTACGAAGACAAGCGAGTTATCCATTTGACACTTGACATTCCCAAAATCCGTACAAAATACGAAAAGATACTAAGTACCATCGATTTTGCCAGCAAAGGGAGAATTTTCTATAAAAGACAACAATATTCAAGGTTTCGGCGAGTTTCGAACTCGCGACCTTCTGCGTGTAAAGCAGACGTGATGACCGCTACACTACGAAACCGTGTGCTGCATTGTGCGTATGCAATATCGAAGTGATGAATAAAGAAAGCTCATCAGCAGAAGATATTTGAAATTCAAGTAGAGTAATAATTTATACATCGACATCAAACAGACACATGTCACTGTTACTTTTTACATATATGTATATATATTCATTCGAAATAGACAAACGTAACAACGATAGACTTTTCTTAGTTGCAGTGAGCAAAATTTCAGCTAAAAGTATCGTCAATGAGACAAGTCAGGATGATTCGACGAGAAAGTGTTACTACAAAACCAATCTACTTTCAGGTTTCGGCGAGTTTCGAACTCGCGACCTTCTGCGTGTTAAGCAGACGTGATAACCACTACACCACGAAACCTAACTTGATACGTTCTTTCGAATTAATTCAGATGAAGTATATAGGAAACTGTTACTTAGAACAGCATTTCGTGTGGAATAGTGTAATAATGTCCCCAGTTTCCTCAATAAAAATCAAATAATAGTGATATTTTTATTATTTATGGCGTGACAGTGACAAGCATAGTTAAGCAACGCGAATTGACATGTAGCGAAGGGCAACACGGTAATGTGTGAGACGAGTTTAGATTATTCGCCGTTGTTTGAATTTAAAGCAAAATTTCGTTTGATTGCTATGCAAAGAATGAATTTTAAGGTTTCGGCGAGTTTTGAACTCGCGACCTTCTGCGTGTGAAGCAGACGTGATTACCACTACACCACGAAACCACGACCTGCGATTTCCTTAGGCTCGGGATAAATGAATTATTATTTGATATGATAATAGGTACGCTTTCTTTTAATATGTCATGAAATAAATTGCGACCCATCATTAATTAACATCACTGAGGCGGTTTTTTGAAACTTACTAGATCGTTTGTCATAATCGTACGAAGACAAGCGAGTTATCCATTTGACACTTGACATTCCCAAAATCCGTACAAAATACGAAAAGATACTAAGTACCATCGATTTTGCCAGCAAAGGGAGAATTTTCTATAAAAGACAACAATATTCAAGGTTTCGGCGAGTTTCGAACTCGCGACCTTCTGCGTGTAAAGCAGACGTGATGACGGCTACACTACGAAACCGTGTGCTGCATTGTGCGTATGCAATATCGAAGTGATGAATAAAGAAAGCTCATCAGCAGAAGATATTTGAAATTCAAGTAGAGTAATAATTTATACATCGACATCAAACAGGCACATGTCACTGTTAATTTTTACATATTCGAAATAGACAAACGTAACAACGATAGATTTTTCTTAGTTGCAGTGAGCAAAATTTCAGCTAAAAGTATCGTCAATGAGACAAGTCAGGATGATTCGACGAGAAAGTGTTACTACAAAAGCAATCAACTTTCAGGTTTCGGCGAGTTTCGAACTCGCGACCTTCTGCGTGTTAAGCAGACGTGATAACCACTACACCACGAAACCTAACTTGATACGTTCTTTCGAATTAATTCAGATGAAGTATATAGGAAACTGTTACTTAGAACAGCATTTCGTGTGGAATAGTGTAATAATGTCCCCAGTTTCCTCAATAACAATCAAATAACTGTGATATTTTTATTATTTATGGCGTGACAGTGACAAGCATAGTTAAGCAACGCGAATTGACATGTAGCGAAGGGCAACACGGTAATGTGTGAGACGAGTTTAGATTATTCGCCGTTTTTTGAATTTAAAGCAAAATTTCGTTTGATTGCTATGCAAAGAATGAATTTTAAGGTTTCGGCGAGTTTTGAACTCGCGACCTTCTGCGTGTGAAGCAGACGTGATTACCACTACACCACGAAACCACGACCTGCGATTTCCTTAGGCTCGGGATAAATGAATTATTATTTGATATGATAATAGGTACGCTTTCTTTTAATATGTCATGAAATAAATTGCGACCCATCATTAATTAACATCACTGAGGCGGTTTTTTGAAACTTACTAGATCGTTTGTCATAATCGTACGAAGACAAGCGAGTTATCCATTTGACACTTGACATTCCCAAAATCCGTACAAAATACGAAAAGATACTAAGTACCATCGATTTTGCCAGCAAAGGGAGAATTTTCTATAAAAGACAACAATATTCAAGGTTTCGGCGAGTTTCGAACTCGCGACCTTCTGCGTGTAAAGCAGACGTGATGACCGCTACACTACGAAACCGTGTGCTGCATTGTGCGTATGCAATATCGAAGTGATGAATAAAGAAAGCTCATCAGCAGAAGATATTTGAAATTCAAGTAGAGTAATAATTTATACATCGACATCAAACAGGCACATGTCACTGTTACTTTTTACATATATGTATATATATTCATTCGAAATAGACAAACGTAACAACGATAGACTTTTCTTAGTTGCAGTGAGCAAAATTTCAGCTAAAAGTATCGTCAATGAGACAAGTCAGGATGATTCGACGAGAAAGTGTTACTACAAAACCAATCTACTTTCAGGTTTCGGCGAGTTTCGAACTCGCGACCTTCTGCGTGTTAAGCAGACGTGATAACCACTACACCACGAAACCTAACTTGATACGTTCTTTCGAATTAATTCAGATGAAGTATATAGGAAACTGTTACTTAGAACAGCATTTCGTGTGGAATAGTGTAATAATGTCCCCAGTTTCCTCAATAAAAATCAAATAACTGTGATATTTTTATTATTTATGGCGTGCTAGTGACAAGCATAGTTAAGCAACGCGAATTGACATGTAGCGAAGGGCAACAGGGTAATGTGTGAGACGAGTTTAGATTATTCGCCGTTGTTTGAATTTAAAGCAAAATTTCGTTTGATGTATCAATCAAGAATGAATTTTAAGGTTTACGGCGAGTTTTGAACTCGCGACCTTCTGCGTCTGAAGCAGACGTGATTACCACTACACCACGAAACCACGACCTGCGATTTCCTTAGGCTCGGGATAAATGAATTATTATTTGATATGATAATAGGTACGCTTTCTTTTAATATGTCATGAAATAAATTGCGACCCATCATTAATTAACATCACTGAAGCGGTTTTTTGAAACTTACTAGATCGTTTGTCATAATCGTACGAAGACAAGCGAGTTATCCATTTGACACTTGACATTCCCAAAATCCGTACAAAATACGAAAAGATACTAAGTACCATCGATTTTGCCAGCAAAGGGAGAATTTTCTATAAAAGACAACAATATTCAAGGTTTCGGCGAGTTTCGAACTCGCGACCTTCTGCGTGTAAAGCAGACGTGATGACCGCTACACTACGAAACCGTGTGCTGCATTGTGCGTATGCAATATCGAAGTGATGAATAAAGAAAGCTCATCAGCAGAAGATATTTGAAATTCAAGTAGAGTAATAATTTATACATCGACATCAAACAGGCACATGTCACTGTTACTTTTTACATATATGTATATATATTCATTCGAAATAGACAAACGTAACAACGATAGACTTTTCTTAGTTGCAGTGAGCAAAATTTCAGCTAAAAGTATCGTCAATGAGACAAGTCAGGATGATTCGACGAGAAAGTGTTACTACAAAACCAATCTACTTTCAGGTTTCGGCGAGTTTCGAACTCGCGACCTTCTGCGTGTTAAGCAGACGTGATAACCACTACACCACGAAACCTAACTTGATACGTTCTTTCGAATTAATTCAGATGAAGTATATAGGAAACTGTTACTTAGAACAGCATTTCGTGTGGAATAGTGTAATAATGTCCCCAGTTTCCTCAATAAAAATCAAATAATAGTGATATTTTTATTATTTATGGCGTGACAGTGACAAGCATAGTTAAGCAACGCGAATTGACATGTAGCGAAGGGCAACACGGTAATGTGTGAGACGAGTTTAGATTATTCGCCGTTGTTTGAATTTAAAGCAAAATTTCGTTTGATTGCTATGCAAAGAATGAATTTTAAGGTTTCGGCGAGTTTTTGAACTCGCGACCTTCTGCGTGTGAAGCAGACGTGATTACCACTACACCACGAAACCACGACCTGCGATTTCCTTAGGCTCGGGATAAATGAATTATTATTTGATATGATAATAGGTACGCTTTCTTTTAATATGTCATGAAATAAATTGCGACCCATCATTAATTAACATCACTGAGGCGGTTTTTTGAAACTTACTAGATCGTTTGTCATAATCGTACGAAGACAAGCGAGTTATCCATTTGACACTTGACATTCCAAAAATCCGTACAAAATACGAAAAGATACTCAGTACCATCGATTTTGCCAGCAAAGGGAGAATTTTCTATAAAGGACAACAATATTCAAGGTTTCGGCGAGTTTCGAACTCGCGACCTTCTGCGTGTAAAGCAGACGTGATGACCGCTACACTACGAAACCGTGTGCTGCATTGTGCGTACGCAATATCGAAGTGATGAATAAAGAAAGCTCATCAGCAGAAGATATTTGAAATTCAAGTAGAGTAATAATTTATACATCGACATCAAACAGGCACATGTCACTGTTACTTTTTACATATATTCATTCGAAATAGACAAACGTAACAACGATAGACTTTTCTTAGTTGCAGTGAGCAAAATTTCAGCTAAAAGTATCGTCAATGAGACAAGTCAGGATGATTCGACGAGAAAGTGTTACTACAAAACCAATCTACTTTCAGGTTTCGGCGAGTTTCGAACTCGCGACCTTCTGCGTGTTAAGCAGACGTGATAACCACTAGACCACGAAACCTAACTTGATACGTTCTTTCGAATTAATTCAGATGAAGTATATAGGAAACTGTTACTTAGAACAGCATTTCGTGTGGAATAGTGTAATAATGTCCCCAGTTTCCTCAATAAAAATCAAATAATAGTGATATTTTTATTATTTATGGCGTGACAGTGACAAGCATAGTTAAGCAACGCGAATTGACATGTAGCGAAGGGCAACACGGTAATGTGTGAGACGAGTTTAGATTATTCGCCGTTGTTTGAATTTAAAGCAAAATTTCGTTTGATTGCTATGCAAAGAATGAATTTTAAGGTTTCGGCGAGTTTTGAACTCGCGACCTTCTGCGTGTGAAGCAGACGTGATTACCACTACACCACGAAACCACGACCTGCGATTTCCTTAGGCTCGGGATAAATGAATTATTATTTGATATGATAATAGGTACGCTTTCTTTTAATATGTCATGAAATAAATTGCGACCCATCATTAATTAACATCACTGAGGCGGTTTTTTGAAACTTACTAGATCGTTTGTCATAATCGTACGAAGACAAGCGAGTTATCCATTTGACACTTGACATTCCAAAAATCCGTACAAAATACGAAAAGATACTCAGTACCATCGATTTTGCCAGCAAAGGGAGAATTTTCTATAAAAGACAACAATATTCAAGGTTTCGGCGAGTTTCGAACTCGCGACCTTCTGCGTGTAAAGCAGACGTGATGACCGCTACACTACGAAACCGTGTGCTGCATTGTGCGTACGCAATATCGAAGTGATGAATAAAGAAAGCTCATCAGCAGAAGATATTTGAAATTCAAGTAGAGTAATAATTTATACATCGACATCAAACAGGCACATGTCACTGTTACTTTTTACATATATTCATTCGAAATAGACAAACGTAACAACGATAGACTTTTCTTAGTTGCAGTGAGCAAAATTTCAGCTAAAAGTATCGTCAATGAGACAAGTCAGGATGATTCGACGAGAAAGTGTTACTACAAAACCAATCTACTTTCAGGTTTCGGCGAGTTTCGAACTCGCGACCTTCTGCGTGTTAAGCAGACGTGATAACCACTACACCACGAAACCTAACTTGATACGTTCTTTCGAATTAATTCAGATGAAGTATATAGGAAACTGTTACTTAGAACAGCATTTCGTGTGGAATAGTGTAATAATGTCCCCAGTTTCCTCAATAAAAATCAAATAATAGTGATATTTTTATTATTTATGGCGTGACAGTGACAAGCATAGTTAAGCAACGCGAATTGACATGTAGCGAAGGGCAACACGGTAATGTGTGAGACGAGTTTAGATTATTCGCCGTTGTTTGAATTTAAAGCAAAATTTCGTTTGATTGCTATGCAAAGAATGAATTTTAAGGTTTCGGCGAGTTTTGAACTCGCGACCTTCTGCGTGTGAAGCAGACGTGATTACCACTACACCACGAAACCACGACCTGCGATTTCCTTAGGCTCGGGATAAATGAATTATTATTTGATATGATAATAGGTACGCTTTCTTTTAATATGTCATGAAATAAATTGCGACCCATCATTAATTAACATCACTGAGGCGGTTTTTTGAAACTTACTAGATCGTTTGTCATAATCGTACGAAGTCAAGCGAGTTATCCATTTGACACTTGACATTCCCAAAATCCGTACAAAATACGAAAAGATACTCAGTACCATCGATTTTGCCAGCAAAGGGAGAATTTTCTATAAAAGACAACAATATTCAAGGTTTCGGCGAGTTTCGAACAAGCGACCTTCTGCGTGTAAAGCAGACGTGATGACCGCTACACTACGAAACCGTGTGCTGCATTGTGCGTATGCAATATCGAAGTGATGAATAAAGAAAGCTCATCAGCAGAAGATATTTGAAATTCAAGTAGAGTAATAATTTATACATCGACATCAAACAGGCACATGTCACTGTTACTTTTTACATATATGTATATATATTCATTCGAAATAGACAAACGTAACAACGATAGACTTTTCTTAGTTGCAGTGAGCAAAATTTCAGCTAAAAGTATCGTCAATGAGACAAGTCAGGATGATTCGACGAGAAAGTGTTACTACAAAACCAATCTACTTTCAGGTTTCGGCGAGTTTCGAACTCGCGACCTTCTGCGTGTTAAGCAGACGTGATAACCACTACACCACGAAACCTAACTTGATACGTTCTTTCGAATTAATTCAGATGAAGTATATAGGAAACTGTTACTTAGAACAGCATTTCGTGTGGAATAGTGTAATAATGTCCCCAGTTTCCTCAATAAAAATCAAATAACTGTGATATTTTTATTATTTATGGCGTGACAGTGACAAGCATAGTTAAGCAACGCGAATTGACATGTAGCGAAGGGCAACACGGTAATGTGTGAGACGAGTTTAGATTATTCGCCGTTGTTTGAATTTAAAGCAAAATTTCGTTTGATGTAGCAATCAAGAATGAATTTTAAGGTTTCGGCGAGTTTTGAACTCGCGACCTTCTGCGTGTGAAGCAGACGTGATTACCACTACACCACGAAACCACGACCTGCGATTTCCTTAGGCTCGGGATAAATGAATTATTATTTGATATGATAATAGGTACGCTTTCTTTTAATATGTCATGAAATAAATTGCGACCCATCATTAATTAACATCACTGAGGCGGTTTTTTGAAACTTACTAGATCGTTTGTCATAATCGTACGAAGACAAGCGAGTTATCCATTTGACACTTGACATTCCCAAAATCCGTACAAAATACGAAAAGATACTAAGTACCATCGATTTTGCCAGCAAAGGGAGAATTTTCTATAAAAGACAACAATATTCAAGGTTTCGGCGAGTTTCGAACTCGCGACCTTCTGCGTGTAAAGCAGACGTGATGACCGCTACACTACGAAACCGTGTGCTGCATTGTGCGTATGCAATATCGAAGTGATGAATAAAGAAAGCTCATCAGCAGAAGATATTTGAAATTCAAGTAGAGTAATAATTTATACATCGACATCAAACAGGCACATGTCACTGTTACTTTTTACATATATGTATATATATTCATTCGAAATAGACAAACGTAACAACGATAGACTTTTCTTAGTTGCAGTGAGCAAAATTTCAGCTAAAAGTATCGTCAATGAGACAAGTCAGGATGATTCGACGAGAAAGTGTTACTACAAAACCAATCTACTTTCAGGTTTCGGCGAGTTTCGAACTCGCGACCTTCTGCGTGTTAAGCAGACGTGATAACCACTACACCACGAAACCTAACTTGATACGTTCTTTCGAATTAATTCAGATGAAGTATATAGGAAACTGTTACTTAGAACAGCATTTCGTGTGGAATAGTGTAATAATGTCCCCAGTTTCCTCAATAAAAATCAAATAACTGTGATATTTTTATTATTTATGGCGTGACAGTGACAAGCATAGTTAAGCAACGCGAATTGACATGTAGCGAAGGGCAACACGGTAATGTGTGAGACGAGTTTAGATTATACGCCGTTGTTTGAATTTAAAGCAAAATTTCGTTTGATGTAGCAATCAAGAATGAATTTTAAGGTTTCGGCGAGTTTTGAACTCGCGACCTTCTGCGTGTGAAGCAGACGTGATTACCACTACACCACGAAACCACGACCTGCGATTTCCTTAGACTCGGGATAAATGAATTATTATTTGATATGATAATAGGTACGCTTTCTTTTAATATGTCATGAAATAAATTGCGACCCATCATTAATTAACATCACTGAGGCGGTTTTTTGAAACTTACTAGATCGTTTGTCATAATCGTCCGTAGACAAGCGAGTTATCCATTTGACACTTGACATTCCCAAAATCCGTACAAAATACGAAAAGATACTAAGTACCATCGATTTTGCCAGCAAAGGGAGAATTTTCTATAAAAGACAACAATATTCAAGGTTTCGGCGAGTTTCGAACTCGCGACCTTCTGCGTGTAAAGCAGACGTGATGACCGCTACACTACGAAACCGTGTGCTGCATTGTGCGTATGCAATATCGAAGTGATGAATAAAGAAAGCTCATCAGCAGAAGATATTTGAAATTCAAGTAGAGTAATAATTTATACATCGACATCAAACAGGCACATGTCACTGTTACTTTTTACATATATGTATATATATTCATTCGAAATAGACAAACGTAACAACGATAGACTTTTCTTAGTTGCAGTGAGCAAAATTTCAGCTAAAAGTATCGTCAATGAGACAAGTCAGGATGATTCGACGAGAAAGTGTTACTACAAAACCAATCTACTTTCAGGTTTCGGCGAGTTTCGAACTCGCGACCTTCTGCGTGTTAAACAGACGTGATAACCACTACACCACGAAACCTAACTTGATACGTTCTTTCGAATTAATTCAGATGAAGTATATAGGAAACTGTTACTTAGAACAGCATTTCGTGTGGAATAGTGTAATAATGTCCCCAGTTTCCTCAATAAAAATCAAATAACTGTGATATTTTTATTATTTATGGCGTGACAGTGACAAGCATAGTTAAGCAACGCGAATTGACATGTAGCGAAGGTCAACACGGTAATGTGTGAGACGAGTTTAGATTATTCGCCGTTGTTTGAATTTAAAGCAATATTTCGTTTGATGTAGCAATCAAGAATGAATTTTAAGCTTTCGGCGAGTTTTGAACTCGCGACCTTCTGCGTGTGAAGCAGACGTGATTACTACTACACCACGAAACCACGACCTGCGATTTCCTTAGGCTCGGGATAAATGAATTATTATTTGATATGATAATAGGTACGCTTTCTTTTAATATGTCATGAAATAAATTGCGACCCATCATTAATTAACATCACTGAGGCGGTTTTTTGAAACTTACTAGATCGTTTGTCATAATCGTACGAAGACAAGCGAGTTATCCATTTGACACTTGACATTCCCAAAATCCGTACAAAATACGAAAAGATACTAAGTACCATCGATTTTGCCAGCAAAGGGAGAATTTTCTATAAAAGACAACAATATTCAAGGTTTCGGCGAGTTTCGAACTCGCGACCTTCTGCGTGTAAAGCAGACGTGATGACCGCTACACTACGAAACCGTGTGCTGCATTGTGCGTATGCAATATCGAAGTGATGAATAAAGAAAGCTCATCAGCAGAAGATATTTGAAATTCAAGTAGAGTAATAATTTATACATCGACATCAAACAGGCACATGTCACTGTTACTTTTTACATATATGTATATATATTCATTCGAAATAGACAAACGTAACAACGATAGACTTTTCTTAGTTGCAGTGAGCAAAATTTCAGCTAAAAGTATCGTCAATGAGACAAGTCAGGATGATTCGACGAGAAAGTGTTACTACAAAACCAATCTACTTTCAGGTTTCGGCGAGTTTCGAACTCGCGACCTTCTGCGTGTTAAGCAGACGTGATAACCACTACACCACGAAACCTAACTTGATACGTTCTTTCGAATTAATTCAGATGAAGTATATAGGAAACTGTTACTTAGAACAGCATTTCGTGTGGAATAGTGTAATAATGTCCCCAGTTTCCTCAATAAAAATCAAATAACTGTGATATTTTTATTATTTATGGCGTGACAGTGACAAGCATAGTTAAGCAACGCGAATTGACATGTAGCGAAGGGCAACACGGTAATGTGTGAGACGAGTTTAGATTATTCGCCGTTGTTTGAATTTAAAGCAAAATTTCGTTTGATGTAGCAATCAAGAATGAATTTTAAGGTTTCGGCGAGTTTTGAACTCGCGACCTTCTGCGTGTGAGACAGACGTGATTACCACTACACCACGAAACCACGACCTGCGATTTCCTTAGGCTCGGGATAAATGAATTATTATTTGATATGATAATAGGTACGCTTTCTTTTAATATGTCATGAAATAAATTGCGACCCATCATTAATTAACATCACTGAGGCGGTTTTTTGAAACTTACTAGATCGTTTGTCATAATCGTACGAAGACAAGCGAGTTATCCATTTGACACTTGACATTCCCAAAATCCGTACAAAATACGAAAAGATACTAAGTACCATCGATTTTGCCAGCAAAGGGAGAATTTTCTATAAAAGACAACAATATTCAAGGTTTCGGCGAGTTTCGAACTCGCGACCTTCTGCGTGTAAAGCAGACGTGATGACCGCTACACTACGAAACCGTGTGCTGCATTGTGCGTATGCAATATCGAAGTGATGAATAAAGAAAGCTCATCAGCAGAAGATATTTGAAATTCAAGTAGAGTAATAATTTATACATCGACATCAAACAGGCACATGTCACTGTTACTTTTTACATATATGTATATATATTCATTCGAAATAGACAAACGTAACAACGATAGACTTTTCTTAGTTGCAGTGAGCAAAATTTCAGCTAAAAGTATCGTCAATGAGACAAGTCAGGATGATTCGACGAGAAAGTGTTACTACAAAACCAATCTACTTTCAGGTTTCGGCGAGTTTCGAACTCGCGACCTTCTGCGTGTTAAGCAGACGTGATAACCACTAGACCACGAAACCTAACTTGATACGTTCTTTCGAATTAATTCAGATGAAGTATATAGGAAACTGTTACTTAGAACAGCATTTCGTGTGGAATAGTGTAATAATGTCCCCAGTTTCCTCAATAAAAATCAAATAACTGTGATATTTTTATTATTTATGGCGTGACAGTGACAAGCATAGTTAAGCAACGCGAATTGACATGTAGCGAAGGGCAACACGGTAATGTGTGAGACGAGTTTAGATTATTCGCCGTTGTTTGAATTTAAAGCAAAATTTCGTTTGATGTAGCAATCAAGAATGAATTTTAAGGTTTCGGCGAGTTTTGAACTCGCGACCTTCTGCGTGTGAAGCAGACGTGATTACCACTACACCACGAAACCACGACCTGCGATTTCCTTAGGCTCGGGATAAATGAATTATTATTTGATATGATAATAGGTACGCTTTCTTTTAATATGTCATGAAATAAATTGCGACCCATCATTAATTAACATCACTGAGGCGGTTTTTTGAAACTTACTAGATCGTTTGTCATAATCGTACGAAGACAAGCGAGTTATCCATTTGACACTTGACATTCCCAAAATCCGTACAAAATACGAAACGATACTAAGTACCATCGATTTTGCCAGCAAAGGGAGAATTTTCTATAAAAGACAACAATATTCAAGGTTTCGGCGAGTTTCGAACTCGCGACCTTCTGCGTGTAAAGCAGACGTGATGACCGCTACACTACGAAACCGTGTGCTGCATTGTGCGTATGCAATATCGAAGTGATGAATAAAGAAAGCTCATCAGCAGAAGATATTTGAAATTCAAGTAGAGTAATAATTTATACATCGACATCAAACAGGCACATGTCACTGTTACTTTTTACATATATGTATATATATTCATTCGAAATAGACAAACGTAACAACGATAGACTTTTCTTAGTTGCAGTGAGCAAAATTTCAGCTAAAAGTATCGTCAATGAGACAAGTCAGGATGATTCGACGAGAAAGTGTTACTACAAAACCAATCTACTTTCAGGTTTCGGCGAGTTTCGAACTCGCGACCTTCTGCGTGTTAAGCAGACGTGATAACCACTACACCACGAAACCTAACTTGATACGTTCTTTCGAATTAATTCAGATGAAGTATATAGGAAACTGTTACTTAGAACAGCATTTCGTGTGGAATAGTGTAATAATGTCCCCAGTTTCCTCAATAAAAATCAAATAACTGTGATATTTTTATTATTTATGGCGTGACAGTGACAAGCATAGTTAAGCAACGCGAATTGACATGTAGCGAAGGGCAACACGGTAATGTGTGAGACGAGTTTAGATTATTCGCCGTTGTTTGAATTTAAAGCAAAATTTCGTTTGATGTAGCAATCAAGAATGAATTTTAAGGTTTCGGCGAGTTTTGAACTCGCGACCTTCTGCGTGTGAAGCAGACGTGATTACCACTACACCACGAAACCACGACCTGCGATTTCCTTAGGCTCGAGATAAATGAATTATTATTTGATATGATAATAGGTACGCTTTCTTTTAATATGTCATGAAATAAATTGCGACCCATCATTAATTAACATCACTGAGGCGGTTTTTTGAAACTTACTAGATCGTTTGTCATAATCGTACGAAGACAAGCGAGTTATCCATTTGACACTTGACATTCCCAAAATCCGTACAAAATACGAAACGATACTAAGTACCATCGATTTTGCCAGCAAAGGGAGAATTTTCTATAAAAGACAACAATATTCAAGGTTTCGGCGAGTTTCGAACTCGCGACCTTCTGCGTGTAAAGCAGACGTGATGACCGCTACACTACGAAACCGTGTGCTGCATTGTGCGTATGCAATATCGAAGTGATGAATAAAGAAAGCTCATCAGCAGAAGATATTTGAAATTCAAGTAGAGTAATAATTTATACATCGACATCAAACAGGCACATGTCACTGTTACTTTTTACATATATGTATATATATTCATTCGAAATAGACAAACGTAACAACGATAGACTTTTCTTAGTTGCAGTGAGCAAAATTTCAGCTAAAAGTATCGTCAATGAGACAAGTCAGCATGATTCGACGAGAAAGTGTTACTACAAAACCAATCTACTTTCAGGTTTCGGCGAGTTTCGAACTCGCGACCTTCTGCGTGTTAAGCAGACGTGATAACCACTACACCACGAAACCTAACTTGATACGTTCTTTCGAATTAATTCAGATGAAGTATATAGGAAACTGTTACTTAGAACAGTATTTCGTGTGGAATAGTGTAATAATGTCCCCAGTTTCCTCAATAAAAATCAAATAACTGTGATATTTTTATTATTTATGGCGTGACAGTGACAAGCATAGTTAAGCAACGCGAATTGACATGTAGCGAAGGGCAACACGGTAATGTGTGAGACGAGTTTAGATTATTCGCCGTTGTTTGAATTTAAAGCAAAATTTCGTTTGATGTAGCAATCAAGAATGAATTTTAAGGTTTCGGCGAGTTTTGAACTCGCGACCTTCTGCGTGTGAAGCAGACGTGATTACCACTACACCACGAAACCACGACCTGCGATTTCCTTAGGCTCGGGATAAATGAATTATTATTTGATATGATAATAGGTACGCTTTCTTTTAATATGTCATGAAATAAATTGCGACCCATCATTAATTAACATCACTGAGGCGGTTTTTTGAAACTTACTAGATCGTTTGTCATAATCGTACGAAGACAAGCGAGTTATCCATTTGACACTTGACATTCCCAAAATCCGTACAAAATACGAAACGATACTAAGTACCATCGATTTTGCCAGCAAAGGGAGAATTTTCTATAAAAGACAACAATATTCAAGGTTTCGGCGAGTTTCGAACTCGCGACCTTCTGCGTGTAAAGCAGACGTGATGACCGCTACACTACGAAACCGTGTGCTGCATTGTGCATATGCAATATCGAAGTGATGAATAAAGAAAGCTCATCAGCAGAAGATATTTGAAATTCAAGTAGAGTAATAATTTATACATCGACATCAAACAGGCACATGTCACTGTTACTTTTTACATATATGTATATATATTCATTCGAAATAGACAAACGTAACAACGATAGACTTTTCTTAGTTGCAGTGAGCAAAATTTCAGCTAAAAGTATCGTCAATAAGACAAGTCAGGATGATTCGACGAGAAAGTGTTACTACAAAACCAATCTACTTTCAGGTTTCGGCGAGTTTCGGCGAGTTTCGAACTCGCGACCTTCTGCGTGTTAAGCAGACGTGATAACCACTACACCACGAAACCTAACTTGATACGTTCTTTCGAATTAATTCAGATGAAGTATATAGGAAACTGTTACTTAGAACAGCATTTCGTGTGGAATAGTGTAATAATGTCCCCAGTTTCCTCAATAAAAATCAAATAACTGTGATATTTTTATTATTTATGGCGTGACAGTGACAAGCATAGTTAAGCAACGCGAATTGACATGTAGCGAAGGGCAAGACGGTAATGTGTGAGACGAGTTTAGATTATTCGCCGTTGTTTGAATTTAAAGCAAAATTTCGTTTGATGTAACAATCAAGAATGAATTTTAAGGTTTCGGCGAGTTTTGAACTCGCGACCTTCTGCGTGTGAAGCAGACGTGATTACCACTACACCACGAAACCACGACCTGCGATTTCCTTAGGCTCGGGATAAATGAATTATTATTTGATATGATAATAGGTACGCTTTCTTTTAATATGTCATGAAATAAATTGCGACCCATCATTAATTAACATCACTGAGGCGGTTTTTTGAAACTTACTAGATCGTTTGTCATAATCGTACGAAGACAAGCGAGTTATCCATTTGACACTTGACATTCCCAAAATCCGTACAAAATACGAAAAGATACAAAGTACCATCGATTTTGCCAGCAAAGGGAGAATTTTCTATAAAAGACAACAATATTCAAGGTTTCAGCGAGTTTCGAACTCGCGACCTTCTGCGTGTAAAGCAGACGTGATGACCGCTACACTACGAAACGGTGTGCTGCATTGTGCGTATGCAATATCGAAGTGATGAATAAAGAAAGCTCATCAGCAGAAGATATTTGAAATTCAAGTAGAGTAATAATTTATACATCGACATCAAACAGGCACATGTCACTGTTACTTTTTACATATATGTATATATATTCATTCGAAATAGACAAACGTAACAACGATAGACTTTTCTTAGTTGCAGTGAGCAAAATTTCAGCTAAAAGTATCGTCAATGAGACAAGTCAGGATGATTCGACGAGAAAGTGTTACTACAAAACCAATCTACTTTCAGGTTTCGGCGAGTTTCGAACTCGCGACCTTCTGCGTGTTAAGCAGACGTGATAACCACTACACCACGAAACCTAACTTGATACGTTCTTTCGAATTAATTCAGATGAAGTATATAGGAAACTGTTACTTAGAACAGCATTTCGTGTGGAATAGTGTAATAATGTCCCCAGTTTCCTCAATAAAAATCAAATAACTGTGATATTTTTATTATTTATGGCGTGACAGTGACAAGCATAGTTAAGCAACGCGAATTGACATGTAGCGAAGGGCAACACGGTAATGTGTGAGACGAGTTTAGATTATTCGCCGTTGTTTGAATTTAAAGCAAAATTTCGTTTGATGTAGCAATCAAGAATGAATTTTAAGGTTTCGGCGAGTTTTGACCTCGCGACCTTCTGCGTGTGAAGCAGACGTGATTACCACTACACCACGAAACCACGACCTGCGATTTCCTTAGGCTCGGGATAAATGAATTATTATTTGATATGATAATAGGTACGCTTTCTTTTAATATGTCATGAAATAAATTGCGACCCATCATTAATTAACATCACTGAGGCGGTTTTTTGAAACTTACTAGATCGTTTGTCATAATCGTACGAAGACAAGCGAGTTATCCATTTGACACTTGACATTCCCAAAATCCGTACAAAATACGAAAAGATACTAAGTACCATCGATTTTGCCAGCAAAGGGAGAATTTTCTATAAAAGACAACAATATTCAAGGTTTCGGCGAGTTTCGAACTCGCGACCTTCTGCGTGTAAAGCAGACGTGATGACCGCTACACTACGAAACTGTGTGCTGCATTGTGCGTATGCAATATCGAAGTGATGAATAAAGAAAGCTCATCAGCAGAAGATATTTGAAATTCAAGTAGAGTAATAATTTATACATCGACATCAAACAGGCACATGTCACTGTTACTTTTTACATATATGTATATATATTCATTCGAAATAGACAAACGTAACAACGATAGACTTTTCTTAGTTGCAGTGAGCAAAATTTCAGCTAAAAGTATCGTCAATGAGACAAGTCAGGATGATTCGACGAGAAAGTGTTACTACAAAGCCAATCTACTTTCAGGTTTCGGCGAGTTTCGAACTCGCGACCTTCTGCGTGTTAAGCAGACGTGATAACCACTACACCACGAAACCTAACTTGATACGTTCTTTCGAATTAATTCAGATGAAGTATATAGGAAACTGTTACTTAGAACAGCATTTCGTGTGGAATAGTGTAATAATGTCCCCAGTTTCCTCAATAAAAATCAAATAATAGTGATATTTTTATTATTTATGGCGTGACAGTGACAAGCATAGTTAAGCAACGCGAATTGACATGTAGCGAAGGGCAACACGGTAATGTGTGAGACGAGTTTAGATTATTCGCCGTTGTTTGAATTTAAAGCAAAATTTCGTTTGATGTAGCAATCAAGAATGAATTTTAAGGTTTCGGCGAGTTTTGAACTCGCGACCTTTTGCGTGTGAAGCAGACGTGATTACCACTACACTACGAAACCACGACCTGCGATTTCCTTAGGCTCGGGATAAATGAATTATTATTTGATATGATAATAGGTACGCTTTCTTTTAATATGTCATGAAATAAATTGCGACCCATCATTAATTAACATCACTGAGGCGGTTTTTTGAAACTTACTAGATCGTTTGTCATAATCGTACGAAGACAAGCGAGTTATCCATTTGACACTTGACATTCCCAAAATCCGTACAAAATACGAAAAGATACTAAGTACCATCGATTTTGCCAGCAAAGGGAGAATTTTCTATAAAAGACAACAATATTCAAGGTTTCGGCGAGTTTCGAACTCGCGACCTTCTGCGTGTAAAGCAGACGTGATGACCGCTACACTACGAAACCGTGTGCTGCATTGTGCGTATACAATATCGAAGTGATGAATAAAGAAAGCTCATCAGCAGAAGATATTTGAAATTCAAGTAGAGTAATAATTTATACATCGACATCAAACAGGCACATGTCACTGTTACTTTTTACATATATGTATATATATTCATTCGAAATAGACAAACGTAACAACGATAGACTTTTCTAAGTTGCAGTGAGCAAAATTTCAGCTAAAAGTATCGTCAATGAGACAAGTCAGGATGATTCGACGAGAAAGTGTTACTACAAAGCCAATCTACTTTCAGGTTTCGGCGAGTTTCGAACTCGCGACCTTCTGCGTGTTAAGCAGACGTGATAACCACTACACCACGAAACCTAACTTGATACGTTCTTTCGAATTAATTCAGATGAAGTATATAGGAAACTGTTACTTAGAACAGCATTTCGTGTGGAATAGTGTAATAATGTCCCCAGTTTCCTCAATAAAAATCAAATAACTGTGATATTTTTATTATTTATGGCGTGACAGTGACAAGCATAGTTAAGCAACGCGAATTGACATGTAGCGAAGGGCAACACGGTAATGTGTGAGACGAGTTTAGATTATTCGCCGTTGTTTGAATTTAAAGCAAAATTTCGTTTGATGTAGCAATCAAGAATGAATTTTAAGGTTTCGGCGAGTTTTGAACTCGCGACCTTCTGCGTGTGAAGCAGACGTGATTACCACTACACCACGAAACCACGACCTGCGATTTCCTTAGGCTCGGGATAAATGAATTATTATTTGATATGATAATAGGTACGCTTTCTTTTAATATGTCATGAAATAAATTGCGACCCATCATTAATTAACATCACTGAGGCGGTTTTTTGAAACTTACTAGATCGTTTGTCATAATCGTACGAAGACAAGTGAGTTATCCATTTGACACTTGACATTCCAAAAATCCGTACAAAATACGAAAAGATACTAAGTACCATCGATTTTGCCAGCAAAGGGAGAATTTTCTATAAAAGACAACAATATTCAAGGTTTCGGCGAGTTTCGAACTCGCGACCTTCTGCGTGTAAAGCAGACGTGATGACCGCTACACTACGAAACCGTGTGCTGCATTGTGCGTATGCAATATCGAAGTGATGAATAAAGAAAGCTCATCAGCAGAAGATATTTGAAATTCAAGTAGAGTAATAATTTATACATCGACATCAAACAGGCACATGTCACTGTTACTTTTTACATATATGTATATATATTCATTCGAAATAGACAAACGTAACAACGATAGACTTTTCTTAGTTGCAGTGAGCAAAATTTCAGCTAAAAGTATCGTCAATGAGACAAGTCAGGATGATTCGACGAGAAAGTGTTACTACAAAACCAATCTACTTTCAGGTTTCGGCGAGTTTCGAACTCGCGACCTTCTGCGTGTTAAGCAGACGTGATAACCACTACACCACGAAACCTAACTTGATACGTTCTTTCGAATTAATTCAGATGAAGTATATAGGAAACTGTTACTTAGAACAGCATTTCGTGTGGAATAGTGTAATAATGTCCCCAGTTTCCTCAATAAAAATCAAATAACTGTGATATTTTTATTATTTATGGCGTGACAGTGACAAGCATAGTTAAGCAACGCGAATTGACATGTAGCGAAGGGCAACACGGTAATGTGTGAGACGAGTTTAGATTATTCGCCGTTGTTTGAATTTAAAGCAAAATTTCGTTTGATGTAGCAATCAAGAATGAATTTTAAGGTTTCGGCGAGTTTTGAACTCGCGACCTTCTGCGTGTGAAGCAGACGTGATTACCACTACACCACGAAACCACGACCTGCGATTTCCTTAGGCTCGGGATAAATGAATTATTATTTGATATGATAATAGGTACGCTTTCTTTTAATATGTCATGAAATAAATTGCGACCCATCATTAATTAACATCACTGAGGCGGTTTTTTGAAACTTACTAGATCGTTTGTCATAATCGTACGAAGACAAGCGAGTTATCCATTTGACACTTGACATTCCCAAAATCCGTACAAAATACGAAAAGATACTAAGTACCATCGATTTTGCCAGCAAAGGGAGAATTTTCTATAAAAGACAACAATATTCAAGGTTTCGGCGAGTTTCGAACTCGCGACCTTCTGCGTGTAAAGCAGACGTGATGACCGCTACACTACGAAACCGTGTGCTGCATTGTGCGTATGCAATATCGAAGTGATGAATAAAGAAAGCTCATCAGCAGAAGATATTTGAAATTCAAGTAGAGTAATAATTTATACATCGACATCAAACAGGCACATGTCACTGTTACTTTTTACATATATGTATATATATTCATTCGAAATAGACAAACGTAACAACGATAGACTTTTCTTAGTTGCAGTGAGCAAAATTTCAGCTAAAAGTATCGTCAATGAGACAAGTCAGGATGATTCGACGAGAAAGTGTTACTACAAAACCAATCTACTTTCAGGTTTCGGCGAGTTTCGAACTCGCGACCTTCTGCGTGTTAAGCAGACGTGATAACCACTACACCACGAAACCTAACTTGATACGTTCTTTCGAATTAATTCAGATGAAGTATATAGGAAACTGTTACTTAGAACAGCATTTCGTGTGGAATAGTGTAATAATGTCCCCAGTTTCCTCAATAAAAATCAAATAACTGTGATATTTTTATTATTTATGGCGTGACAGTGACAAGCATAGTTAAGCAACGCGAATTGACATGTAGCGAAGGGCAACACGGTAATGTGTGAGACGAGTTTAGATTATTCGCCGTTGTTTGAATTTAAAGCAAAATTTCGTTTGATGTAGCAATCAAGAATGAATTTTAAGGTTTCGGCGAGTTTTGAACTCGCGACCTTCTGCGTGTGAAGCAGACGTGATTACCACTACACCACGAAACCACGACCTGCGATTTCCTTAGGCTCGGGATAAATGAATTATTATTTGATATGATAATAGGTACGCTTTCTTTTAATATGTCATGAAATAAATTGCGACCCATCATTAATTAACATCACTGAGGCGGTTTTTTGAAACTTACTAGATCGTTTGTCATAATCGTACGAAGACAAGCGAGTTATCCATTTGACACTTGACATTCCCAAAATCCGTACAAAATACGAAAAGATACTAAGTACCATCGATTTTGCCAGCAAAGGGAGAATTTTCTATAAAAGACAACAATATTCAAGGTTTCGGCGAGTTTCGAACTCGCGACCTTCTGCGTGTAAAGCAGACGTGATGACCGCTACACTACGAAACCGTGTGCTGCATTGTGCGTATGCAATATCGAAGTGATGAATAAAGAAAGCTCATCAGCAGAAGATATTTGAAATTCAAGTAGAGTAATAATTTATACATCGACATCAAACAGGCACATGTCACTGTTACTTTTTACATATATGTATATATATTCATTCGAAATAGACAAACGTAACAACGATAGACTTTTCTTAGTTGCAGTGAGCAAAATTTCAGCTAAAAGTATCGTCAATGAGACAAGTCAGGATGATTCGACGAGAAAGTGTTACTACAAAACCAATCTACTTTCAGGTTTCGGCGAGTTTCGAACTCGCGACCTTCTGCGTGTTAAGCAGACGTGATAACCACTACACCACGAAACCTAACTTGATACGTTCTTTCGAATTAATTCAGATGAAGTATATAGGAAACTGTTACTTAGAACAGCATTTCGTGTGGAATAGTGTAATAATGTCCCCAGTTTCCTCAATAAAAATCAAATAACTGTGATATTTTTATTATTTATGGCGTGACAGTGACAAGCATAGTTAAGCAACGCGAATTGACATGTAGCGAAGGGCAACACGGTAATGTGTGAGACGAGTTTAGATTATTCGCCGTTGTTTGAATTTAAAGCAAAATTTCGTTTGATGTAGCAATCAAGAATGAATTTTAAGGTTTCGGCGAGTTTTGAACTCGCGACCTTCTGCGTGTGAAGCAGACGTGATTACCACTACACCACGAAACCACGACCTGCGATTTCCTTAGGCTCGGGATAAATGAATTATTATTTGATATGATAATAGGTACGCTTTCTTTTAATATGTCATGAAATAAATTGCGACCCATCATTAATTAACATCACTGAGGCGGTTTTTTGAAACTTACTAGATCGTTTGTCATAATCGTACGAAGACAAGCGAGTTATCCATTTGACACTTGACATTCCCAAAATCCGTACAAAATACGAAAAGATACTAAGTACCATCGATTTTGCCAGCAAAGGGAGAATTTTCTATAAAAGACAACAATATTCAAGGTTTCGGCGAGTTTCGAACTCGCGACCTTCTGCGTGTAAAGCAGACGTGATGACCGCTACACTACGAAACCGTGTGCTGCATTGTGCGTATGCAATATCGAAGTGATGAATAAAGAAAGCTCATCAGCAGAAGATATTTGAAATTCAAGTAGAGTAATAATTTATACATCGACATCAAACAGGCACATGTCACTGTTACTTTTTACATATATGTATATATATTCATTCGAAATAGACAAACGTAACAACGATAGACTTTTCTTAGTTGCAGTGAGCAAAATTTCAGCTAAAAGTATCGTCAATGAGACAAGTCAGGATGATTCGACGAGAAAGTGTTACTACAAAACCAATCTACTTTCAGGTTTCGGCGAGTTTCGAACTCGCGACCTTCTGCGTGTTAAGCAGACGTGATAACCACTACACCACGAAACCTAACTTGATACGTTCTTTCGAATTAATTCAGATGAAGTATATAGGAAACTGTTACTTAGAACAGCATTTCGTGTGGAATAGTGTAATAATGTCCCCAGTTTCCTCAATAAAAATCAAATAACTGTGATATTTTTATTATTTATGGCGTGACAGTGACAAGCATAGTTAAGCAACGCGAATTGACATGTAGCGAAGGGCAACACGGTAATGTGTGAGACGAGTTTAGATTATTCGCCGTTGTTTGAATTTAAAGCAAAATTTCGTTTGATGTAGCAATCAAGAATGAATTTTAAGGTTTCGGCGAGTTTTGAACTCGCGACCTTCTGCGTGTGAAGCAGACGTGATTACCACTACACCACGAAACCACGACCTGCGATTTCCTTAGGCTCGGGATAAATGAATTATTATTTGATATGATAATAGGTACGCTTTCTTTTAATATGTCATGAAATAAATTGCGACCCATCATTAATTAACATCACTGAGGCGGTTTTTTGAAACTTACTAGATCGTTTGTCATAATCGTACGAAGACAAGCGAGTTATCCATTTGACACTTGACATTCCCAAAATCCGTACAAAATACGAAAAGATACTAAGTACCATCGATTTTGCCAGCAAAGGGAGAATTTTCTATAAAAGACAACAATATTCAAGGTTTCGGCGAGTTTCGAACTCGCGACCTTCTGCGTGTAAAGCAGACGTGATGACCGCTACACTACGAAACCGTGTGCTGCATTGTGCGTATGCAATATCGAAGTGATGAATAAAGAAAGCTCATCAGCAGAAGATATTTGAAATTCAAGTAGAGTAATAATTTATACATCGACATCAAACAGGCACATGTCACTGTTACTTTTTACATATATGTATATATATTCATTCGAAATAGACAAACGTAACAACGATAGACTTTTCTTAGTTGCAGTGAGCAAAATTTCAGCTAAAAGTATCGTCAATGAGACAAGTCAGGATGATTCGACGAGAAAGTGTTACTACAAAACCAATCTACTTTCAGGTTTCGGCGAGTTTCGAACTCGCGACCTTCTGCGTGTTAAGCAGACGTGATAACCACTACACCACGAAACCTAACTTGATACGTTCTTTCGAATTAATTCAGATGAAGTATATAGGAAACTGTTACTTAGAACAGCATTTCGTGTGGAATAGTGTAATAATGTCCCCAGTTTCCTCAATAAAAATCAAATAACTGTGATATTTTTATTATTTATGGCGTGACAGTGACAAGCATAGTTAAGCAACGCGAATTGACATGTAGCGAAGGGCAACACGGTAATGTGTGAGACGAGTTTAGATTATTCGCCGTTGTTTGAATTTAAAGCAAAATTTCGTTTGATGTAGCAATCAAGAACGAATTTTAAGGTTTCGGCGAGTTTTGAACTCGCGACCTTCTGCGTGTGAAGAAGACGTGATTACCACTACACCACGAAACCACGACCAGCGGTTTCCTTAGGCTCGGGATAAATGAATTATTATTTGATATGATAATAGGTACGCTTTCTTTTAATATGTCATGAAATAAATTGCGACCCATCATTAATTAACATCACTGAGGCGGTTTTTTGAAACTTACTAGATCGTTTGTCATAATCGTACGAAGACAAGCGAGTTATCCATTTGACACTTGACATTCCCAAAATCCGTACAAAATACGAAAAGATACTAAGTACCATCGATTTTGCCAGCAAAGGGAGAATTTTCTATAAAAGACAACAATATTCAAGGTTTCGGCGAGTTTCGAACTCGCGACCTTCTGCGTGTAAAGCAGACGTGATGACCGCTACACTACGAAACCGTGTGCTGCATTGTGCGTATGCAATATCGAAGTGATGAATAAAGAAAGCTCATCAGCAGAAGATATTTGAAATTCAAGTAGAGTAATAATTTATACATCGACATCAAACAGGCACATGTCACTGTTACTTTTTACATATATGTATATATATTCATTCGAAATAGACAAACGTAACAACGATAGACTTTTCTTAGTTGCAGTGAGCAAAATTTCAGCTAAAAGTATCGTCAATGAGACAAGTCAGGATGATTCGACGAGAAAGTGTTACTACAAAACCAATCTACTTTCAGGTTTCGGCGAGTTTCGAACTCGCGACCTTCTGCGTGTTAAGCAGACGTGATAACCACTACACCACGAAACCTAACTTGATACGTTCTTTCGAATTAATTCAGATGAAGTATATAGGAAACTGTTACTTAGAACAGCATTTCGTGTGGAATAGTGTAATAATGTCCCCAGTTTCCTCAATAAAAATCAAATAACTGTGATATTTTTATTATTTATGGCGTGACAGTGACAAGCATAGTTAAGCAACGCGAATTGACATGTAGCGAAGGGCAACACGGTAATGTGTGAGACGAGTTTAGATTATTCGCCGTTGTTTGAATTTAAAGCAAAATTTCGTTTGATGTAGCAATCAAGAACGAATTTTAAGGTTTCGGCGAGTTTTGAACTCGCGACCTTCTGCGTGTGAAGAAGACGTGATTACCACTACACCACGAAACCACGACCAGCGGTTTCCTTAGGCTCGGGATAAATGAATTATTATTTGATATGATAATAGGTACGCTTTCTTTTAATATGTCATGAAATAAATTGCGACCCATCATTAATTAACATCACTGAGGCGGTTTTTTGAAACTTACTAGATCGTTTGTCATAATCGTACGAAGACAAGCGAGTTATCCATTTGACACTTGACATTCCCAAAATCCGTACAAAATACGAAAAGATACTAAGTACCATCGATTTTGCCAGCAAAGGGAGAATTTTCTATAAAAGACAACAATATTCAAGGTTTCGGCGAGTTTCGAACTCGCGACCTTCTGCGTGTAAAGCAGACGTGATGACCGCTACACTACGAAACCGTGTGCTGCATTGTGCGTATGCAATATCGAAGTGATGAATAAAGAAAGCTCATCAGCAGAAGATATTTGAAATTCAAGTAGAGTAATAATTTATACATCGACATCAAACAGGCACATGTCACTGTTACTTTTTACATATATGTATATATATTCATTCGAAATAGACAAACGTAACAACGATAGACTTTTCTTAGTTGCAGTGAGCAAAATTTCAGCTAAAAGTATCGTCAATGAGACAAGTCAGGATGATTCGACGAGAAAGTGTTACTACAAAACCAATCTACTTTCAGGTTTCGGCGAGTTTCGAACTCGCGACCTTCTGCGTGTTAAGCAGACGTGATAACCACTACACCACGAAACCTAACTTGATACGTTCTTTCGAATTAATTCAGATGAAGTATATAGGAAACTGTTACTTAGAACAGCATTTCGTGTGGAATAGTGTAATAATGTCCCCAGTTTCCTCAATAAAAATCAAATAACTGTGATATTTTTATTATTTATGGCGTGACAGTGACAAGCATAGTTAAGCAACGCGAATTGACATGTAGCGAAGGGCAACACGGTAATGTGTGAGACGAGTTTAGATTATTCGCCGTTGTTTGAATTTAAAGCAAAATTTCGTTTGATGTAGCAATCAAGAATGAATTTTAAGGTTTCGGCGAGTTTTGAACTCGCGACCTTCTGCGTGTGAAGCAGACGTGATTACCACTACACCACGAAACCACGACCTGCGATTTCCTTAGGCTCGGGATAAATGAATTATTATTTGATATGATAATAGGTACGCTTTCTTTTAATATGTCATGAAATAAATTGCGACCCATCATTAATTAACATCACTGAGGCGGTTTTTTGAAACTTACTAGATCGTTTGTCATAATCGTACGAAGACAAGCGAGTTATCCATTTGACACTTGACATTCCCAAAATCCGTACAAAATACGAAAAGATACTAAGTACCATCGATTTTGCCAGCAAAGGGAGAATTTTCTATAAAAGACAACAATATTCAAGGTTTCGGCGAGTTTCGAACTCGCGACCTTCTGCGTGTAAAGCAGACGTGATGACCGCTACACTACGAAACCGTGTGCTGCATTGTGCGTATGCAATATCGAAGTGATGAATAAAGAAAGCTCATCAGCAGAAGATATTTGAAATTCAAGTAGAGTAATAATTTATACATCGACATCAAACAGGCACATGTCACTGTTACTTTTTACATATATGTATATATATTCATTCGAAATAGACAAACGTAACAACGATAGACTTTTCTTAGTTGCAGTGAGCAAAATTTCAGCTAAAAGTATCGTCAATGAGACAAGTCAGGATGATTCGACGAGAAAGTGTTACTACAAAACCAATCTACTTTCAGGTTTCGGCGAGTTTCGAACTCGCGACCTTCTGCGTGTTAAGCAGACGTGATAACCACTACACCACGAAACCTAACTTGATACGTTTTTTCGAATTAATTCAGATGAAGTATATAGGAAACTGTTACTTAGAACAGCATTTCGTGTGGAATAGTGTAATAATGTCCCCAGTTTCCTCAATAAAAATCAAATAACTGTGATATTTTTATTATTTATGGCGTGACAGTGACAAGCATAGTTAAGCAACGCGAATTGACATGTAGCGAAGGGCAACACGGTAATGTGTGAGACGAGTTTAGATTATTCGCCGTTGTTTGAATTTAAAGCAAAATTTCGTTTGATGTAGCAATCAAGAATGAATTTTAAGGTTTCGGCGAGTTTTGAACTCGCGACCTTCTGCGTGTGAAGCAGACGTGATTACCACTACACCACGAAACCACGACCTGCGATTTCCTTAGGCTCGGGATAAATGAATTATTATTTGATATGATAATAGGTACGCTTTCTTTTAATATGTCATGAAATAAATTGCGACCCATCATTAATTAACATCACTGAGGCGGTTTTTTGAAACTTACTAGATCGTTTGTCATAATCGTACGAAGACAAGCGAGTTATCCATTTGACACTTGACATTCCCAAAATCCGTACAAAATACGAAAAGATACTAAGTACCATCGATTTTGCCAGCAAAGGGAGAATTTTCTATAAAAGACAACAATATTCAAGGTTTCGGCGAGTTTCGAACTCGCGACCTTCTGCGTGTAAAGCAGACGTGATGACCGCTACACTACGAAACCGTGTGCTGCATTGTGCGTATGCAATATCGAAGTGATGAATAAAGAAAGCTCATCAGCAGAAGATATTTGAAATTCAAGTAGAGTAATAATTTATACATCGACATCAAACAGGCACATGTCACTGTTACTTTTTACATATATGTATATATATTCATTCGAAATAGACAAACGTAACAACGATAGACTTTTCTTAGTTGCAGTGAGCAAAATTTCAGCTAAAAGTATCGTCAATGAGACAAGTCAGGATGATTCGACGAGAAAGTGTTACTACAAAACCAATCTACTTTCAGGTTTCGGCGAGTTTCGAACTCGCGACCTTCTGCGTGTTAAGCAGACGTGATAACCACTACACCACGAAACCTAACTTGATACGTTCTTTCGAATTAATTCAGATGAAGTATATAGGAAACTGTTACTTAGAACAGCATTTCGTGTGGAATAGTGTAATAATGTCCCCAGTTTCCTCAATAAAAATCAAATAACTGTGATATTTTTATTATTTATGGCGTGACAGTGACAAGCATAGTTAAGCAACGCGAATTGACATGTAGCGAAGGGCAACACGGTAATGTGTGAGACGAGTTTAGATTATTCGCCGTTGTTTGAATTTAAAGCAAAATTTCGTTTGATGTAGCAATCAAGAATGAATTTTAAGGTTTCGGCGAGTTTTGAACTCGCGACCTTCTGCGTGTGAAGCAGACGTGATTACCACTACACCACGAAACCACGACCTGCGATTTCCTTAGGCTCGGGATAAATGAATTATTATTTGATATGATAATAGGTACGCTTTCTTTTAATATGTCATGAAATAAATTGCGACCCATCATTAATTAACATCACTGAGGCGGTTTTTTGAAACTTACTAGATCGTTTGTCATAATCGTACGAAGACAAGCGAGTTATCCATTTGACACTTGACATTCCCAAAATCCGTACAAAATACGAAAAGATACTAAGTACCATCGATTTTGCCAGCAAAGGGAGAATTTTCTATAAAAGACAACAATATTCAAGGTTTCGGCGAGTTTCGAACTCGCGACCTTCTGCGTGTAAAGCAGACGTGATGACCGCTACACTACGAAACCGTGTGCTGCATTGTGCGTATGCAATATCGAAGTGATGAATAAAGAAAGCTCATCAGCAGAAGATATTTGAAATTCAAGTAGAGTAATAATTTATACATCGACATCAAACAGGCACATGTCACTGTTACTTTTTACATATATGTATATATATTCATTCGAAATAGACAAACGTAACAACGATAGACTTTTCTTAGTTGCAGTGAGCAAAATTTCAGCTAAAAGTATCGTCAATGAGACAAGTCAGGATGATTCGACGAGAAAGTGTTACTACAAAACCAATCTACTTTCAGGTTTCGGCGAGTTTCGAACTCGCGACCTTCTGCGTGTTAAGCAGACGTGATAACCACTACACCACGAAACCTAACTTGATACGTTCTTTCGAATTAATTCAGATGAAGTATATAGGAAACTGTTACTTAGAACAGCATTTCGTGTGGAATAGTGTAATAATGTCCCCAGTTTCCTCAATAAAAATCAAATAACTGTGATATTTTTATTATTTATGGCGTGACAGTGACAAGCATAGTTAAGCAACGCGAATTGACATGTAGCGAAGGGCAACACGGTAATGTGTGAGACGAGTTTAGATTATTCGCCGTTGTTTGAATTTAAAGCAAAATTTCGTTTGATGTAGCAATCAAGAACGAATTTTAAGGTTTCGGCGAGTTTTGAACTCGCGACCTTCTGCGTGTGAAGAAGACGTGATTACCACTACACCACGAAACCACGACCAGCGGTTTCCTTAGGCTCGGGATAAATGAATTATTATTTGATATGATAATAGGTACGCTTTCTTTTAATATGTCATGAAATAAATTGCGACCCATCATTAATTAACATCACTGAGGCGGTTTTTTGAAACTTACTAGATCGTTTGTCATAATCGTACGAAGACAAGCGAGTTATCCATTTGACACTTGACATTCCCAAAATCCGTACAAAATACGAAAAGATACTAAGTACCATCGATTTTGCCAGCAAAGGGAGAATTTTCTATAAAAGACAACAATATTCAAGGTTTCGGCGAGTTTCGAACTCGCGACCTTCTGCGTGTAAAGCAGACGTGATGACCGCTACACTACGAAACCGTGTGCTGCATTGTGCGTATGCAATATCGAAGTGATGAATAAAGAAAGCTCATCAGCAGAAGATATTTGAAATTCAAGTAGAGTAATAATTTATACATCGACATCAAACAGGCACATGTCACTGTTACTTTTTACATATATGTATATATATTCATTCGAAATAGACAAACGTAACAACGATAGACTTTTCTTAGTTGCAGTGAGCAAAATTTCAGCTAAAAGTATCGTCAATGAGACAAGTCAGGATGATTCGACGAGAAAGTGTTACTACAAAACCAATCTACTTTCAGGTTTCGGCGAGTTTCGAACTCGCGACCTTCTGCGTGTTAAGCAGACGTGATAACCACTACACCACGAAACCTAACTTGATACGTTCTTTCGAATTAATTCAGATGAAGTATATAGGAAACTGTTACTTAGAACAGCATTTCGTGTGGAATAGTGTAATAATGTCCCCAGTTTCCTCAATAAAAATCAAATAACTGTGATATTTTTATTATTTATGGCGTGACAGTGACAAGCATAGTTAAGCAACGCGAATTGACATGTAGCGAAGGGCAACACGGTAATGTGTGAGACGAGTTTAGATTATTCGCCGTTGTTTGAATTTAAAGCAAAATTTCGTTTGATGTAGCAATCAAGAATGAATTTTAAGGTTTCGGCGAGTTTTGAACTCGCGACCTTCTGCGTGTGAAGCAGACGTGATTACCACTACACCACGAAACCACGACCTGCGATTTCCTTAGGCTCGGGATAAATGAATTATTATTTGATATGATAATAGGTACGCTTTCTTTTAATATGTCATGAAATAAATTGCGACCCATCATTAATTAACATCACTGAGGCGGTTTTTTGAAACTTACTAGATCGTTTGTCATAATCGTACGAAGACAAGCGAGTTATCCATTTGACACTTGACATTCCCAAAATCCGTACAAAATACGAAAAGATACTAAGTACCATCGATTTTGCCAGCAAAGGGAGAATTTTCTATAAAAGACAACAATATTCAAGGTTTCGGCGAGTTTCGAACTCGCGACCTTCTGCGTGTAAAGCAGACGTGATGACCGCTACACTACGAAACCGTGTGCTGCATTGTGCGTATGCAATATCGAAGTGATGAATAAAGAAAGCTCATCAGCAGAAGATATTTGAAATTCAAGTAGAGTAATAATTTATACATCGACATCAAACAGGCACATGTCACTGTTACTTTTTACATATATGTATATATATTCATTCGAAATAGACAAACGTAACAACGATAGACTTTTCTTAGTTGCAGTGAGCAAAATTTCAGCTAAAAGTATCGTCAATGAGACAAGTCAGGATGATTCGACGAGAAAGTGTTACTACAAAACCAATCTACTTTCAGGTTTCGGCGAGTTTCGAACTCGCGACCTTCTGCGTGTTAAGCAGACGTGATAACCACTACACCACGAAACCTAACTTGATACGTTTTTTCGAATTAATTCAGATGAAGTATATAGGAAACTGTTACTTAGAACAGCATTTCGTGTGGAATAGTGTAATAATGTCCCCAGTTTCCTCAATAAAAATCAAATAACTGTGATATTTTTATTATTTATGGCGTGACAGTGACAAGCATAGTTAAGCAACGCGAATTGACATGTAGCGAAGGGCAACACGGTAATGTGTGAGACGAGTTTAGATTATTCGCCGTTGTTTGAATTTAAAGCAAAATTTCGTTTGATGTAGCAATCAAGAATGAATTTTAAGGTTTACGGCGAGTTTTGAACTCGCGACCTTCTGCGTGTGAAGCAGACGTGATTACCACTACACCACGAAACCACGACCTGCGATTTCCTTAGGCTCAGGATAAATGAATTATTATTTGATATGATAATAGGTACGCTTTCTTTTAATATGTCATGAAATAAATTGCGACCCATCATTAATTAACATCACTGAAGCGGTTTTTTGAAACTTACTAGATCGTTTGTCATAATCGTACGAAGACAAGCGAGTTATCCATTTGACACTTGACATTCCCAAAATCCGTACAAAATACGAAAAGATACTAAGTACCATCGATTTTGCCAGCAAAGGGAGAATTTTCTATAAAAGACAACAATATTCAAGGTTTCGGCGAGTTTCGAACTCGCGACCTTCTGCGTGTAAAGCAGACGTGATGACCGCTACACTACGAAACCGTGTGCTGCATTGTGCGTATGCAATATCGAAGTGATGAATAAAGAAAGCTCATCAGCAGAAGATATTTGAAATTCAAGTAGAGTAATAATTTATACATCGACATCAAACAGACACATGTCACTGTTACTTTTTACATATATGTATATATATTCATTCGAAATAGACAAACGTAACAACGATAGACTTTTCTTAGTTGCAGTGAGCAAAATTTCAGCTAAAAGTATCGTCAATGAGACAAGTCAGGATGATTCGACGAGAAAGTGTTACTACAAAACCAATCTACTTTCAGGTTTCGGCGAGTTTCGAACTCGCGACCTTCTGCGTGTTAAGCAGACGTGATAACCACTACACCACGAAACCTAACTTGATACGTTCTTTCGAATTAATTCAGATGAAGTATATAGGAAACTGTTACTTAGAACAGCATTTCGTGTGGAATAGTGTAATAATGTCCCCAGTTTCCTCAATAAAAATCAAATAATAGTGATATTTTTATTATTTATGGCGTGACAGTGACAAGCATAGTTAAGCAACGCGAATTGACATGTAGCGAAGGGCAACACGGTAATGTGTGAGACGAGTTTAGATTATTCGCCGTTGTTTGAATTTAAAGCAAAATTTCGTTTGATGTAGCAATCAAGAATGAATTTTAAGGTTTCGGCGAGTTTTGAACTCGCGACCTTCTGCGTGTGAAGCAGACGTGATTACCACTACACCACGAAACCACGACCTGCGATTTCCTTAGGCTCGGGATAAATGAATTATTATTTGATATGATAATAGGTACGCTTTCTTTTAATATGTCATGAAATAAATTGCGACCCATCATTAATTAACATCACTGAGGCGGTTTTTTGAAACTTACTAGATCGTTTGTCATAATCGTACGAAGACAAGCGAGTTATCCATTTGACACTTGACATTCCCAAAATCCGTACAAAATACGAAAAGATACTAAGTACCATCGATTTTGCCAGCAAAGGGAGAATTTTCTATAAAAGACAACAATATTCAAGGTTTCGGCGAGTTTCGAACTCGCGACCTTCTGCGTGTAAAGCAGACGTGATGACGGCTACACTACGAAACCGTGTGCTGCATTGTGCGTATGCAATATCGAAGTGATGAATAAAGAAAGCTCATCAGCAGAAGATATTTGAAATTCAAGTAGAGTAATAATTTATACATCGACATCAAACAGGCACATGTCACTGTTACTTTTTACATATTCGAAATAGACAAACGTAACAACGATAGACTTTTCTTAGTTGCAGTGAGCAAAATTTCAGCTAAAAGTATCGTCAATGAGACAAGTCAGGATGATTCGACGAGAAAGTGTTACTACAAAACCAATCAACTTTCAGGTTTCGGCGAGTTTCGAACTCGCGACCTTCTGCGTGTTAAGCAGACGTGATAACCACTACACCACGAAACCTAACTTGATACGTTCTTTCGAATTAATTCAGATGAAGTATATAGGAAACTGTTACTTAGAACAGCATTTCGTGTGGAATAGTGTAATAATGTCCCCAGTTTCCTCAATAACAATCAAATAACTGTGATATTTTTATTATTTATGGCGTGACAGTGACAAGCATAGTTAAGCAACGCGAATTGACATGTAGCGAAGGGCAACACGGTAATGTGTGAGACGAGTTTAGATTATTCGCCGTTGTTTGAATTTAAAGCAAAATTTCGTTTGATTGCTATGCAAAGAATGAATTTTAAGGTTTCGGCGAGTTTTGAACTCGCGACCTTCTGCGTATGAAGCAGACGTGATTACCACTACACCACGAAACCACGACCTGCGATTTCCTTAGGCTCGGGATAAATGAATTATTATTTGATATGATAATAGGTACGCTTTCTTTTAATATGTCATGAAATAAATTGCGACCCATCATTAATTAACATCACTGAGGCGGTTTTTTGAAACTTACTAGATCGTTTGTCATAATCGTACGAAGACAAGCGAGTTATCCATTTGACACTTGACATTCCCAAAATCCGTACAAAATACGAAAAGATACTAAGTACCATCGATTTTGCCAGCAAAGGGAGAATTTTCTATAAAAGACAACAATATTCAAGGTTTCGGCGAGTTTCGAACTCGCGACCTTCTGCGTGTAAAGCAGACGTGATGACGGCTACACTACGAAACCGTGTGCTGCATTGTGCGTATGCAATATCGAAGTGATGAATAAAGAAAGCTCATCAGCAGAAGATATTTGAAATTCAAGTAGAGTAATAATTTATACATCGACATCAAACAGGCACATGTCACTGTTACTTTTTACATATTCGAAATAGACAAACGTAACAACGATAGACTTTTCTTAGTTGCAGTGAGCAAAATTTCAGCTAAAAGTATCGTCAATGAGACAAGTCAGGATGATTCGACGAGAAAGTGTTACTACAAAACCAATCTACTTTCAGGTTTCGGCGAGTTTCGAACTCGCGACCTTCTGCGTGTTAAGCAGACGTGATAACCACTACACCACGAAACCTAACTTGATACGTTCTTTCGAATTAATTCAGATGAAGTATATAGGAAACTGTTACTTAGAACAGCATTTCGTGTGGAATAGTGTAATAATGTCCCCAGTTTCCTCAATAACAATCAAATAACTGTGATATTTTTATTATTTATGGCGTGACAGTGACAAGCATAGTTAAGCAACGCGAATTGACATGTAGCGAAGGGCAACACGGTAATGTGTGAGACGAGTTTAGATTATTCGCCGTTGTTTGAATTTAAAGCAAAATTTCGTTTGATTGCTATGCAAAGAATGAATTTTAAGGTTTCGGCGAGTTTTGAACTCGCGACCTTCTGCGTGTGAAGCAGACGTGATTACCACTACACCACGAAACCACGACCTGCGATTTCCTTAGGCTCGGGATAAATGAATTATTATTTGATATGATAATAGGTACGCTTTCTTTTAATATGTCATGAAATAAATTGCGACCCATCATTAATTAACATCACTGAGGCGGTATTTTGAAACTTACTAGATCGTTTGTCATAATCGTACGAAGACAAGCGAGTTATCCATTTGACACTTGACATTCCCAAAATCCGTACAAAATACGAAACGATACTAAGTACCATCGATTTTGCCAGCAAAGGGAGAATTTTCTATAAAAGACAACAATATTCAAGGTTTCGGCGAGTTTCGAACTCGCGACCTTCTGCGTGTAAAGCAGACGTGATGACCGCTACACTACGAAACCGTGTGCTGCATTGTGCGTATGCAATATCGAAGTGATGAATAAAGAAAGCTCATCAGCAGAAGATATTTGAAATTCAAGTAGAGTAATAATTTATACATCGACATCAAACAGGCACATGTCACTGTTACTTTTTACATATATGTATATATATTCATTCGAAATAGACAAACGTAACAACGATAGACTTTTCTTAGTTGCAGTGAGCAAAATTTCAGCTAAAAGTATCGTCAATGAGACAAGTCAGGATGATTCGACGAGAAAGTGTTACTACAAAACCAATCTACTTTCAGGTTTCGGCGAGTTTCGAACTCGCGACCTTCTGCGTGTTAAGCAGACGTGATAACCACTACACCACGAAACCTAACTTGATACGTTCTTTCGAATTAATTCAAATGAAGTATATAGGAAACTGTTACTTAGAACAGCATTTCGTGTGGAATAGTGTAATAATGTCCCCAGTTTCCTCAATAAAAATCAAATAACTGTGATATTTTTATTATTTATGGCGTGACAGTGACAAGCATAGTTAAGCAACGCGAATTGACATGTAGCGAAGGGCAACACAGTAATGTGTGAGACGAGTTTAGATTATTCGCCGTTGTTTGAATTTAAAGCAAAATTTCGTTTGATGTAGCAATCAAGAATGAATTTTAAGGTTTCGGCGAGTTTTGAACTCGCGACCTTCTGCGTGTGAAGCAGACGTGATTACCACTACACCACGAAACCACGACCTGCGATTTCCTTAGGCTCGGGATAAATGAATTATTATTTGATATGATAATAGGTACGCTTTCTTTTAATATGTCATGAAATAAATTGCGACCCATCATTAATTAACATCACTGAGGCGGTTTTTTGAAACTTACTAGATCGTTTGTCATAATCGTACGAAGACAAGCGAGTTATCCATTTGACACTTGACATTCCCAAAATCCGTACAAAATACGAAAAGATACTAAGTACCATCGATTTTGCCAGCAAAGGGAGAATTTTCTATAAAAGACAACAATATTCAAGGTTTCGGCGAGTTTCGAACTCGCGACCTTCTGCGTGTAAAGCAGACGTGATGACCGCTACACTACGAAACCGTGTGCTGCATTGTGCGTATGCAATATCGAAGTGATGAATAAAGAAAGCTCATCAGCAGAAGATATTTGAAATTCAAGTAGAGTAATAATTTATACATCGACATCAAACAGGCACATGTCACTGTTACTTTTTACATATATGTATATATATTCATTCGAAATAGACAAACGTAACAACGATAGACTTTTCTTAGTTGCAGTGAGCAAAATTTCAGCTAAAAGTATCGTCAATGAGACAAGTCAGGATGATTCGACGAGAAAGTGTTACTACAAAACCAATCTACTTTCAGGTTTCGGCGAGTTTCGAACTCGCGACCTTCTGCGTGTTAAGCAGACGTGATAACCACTACACAACGAAACCTAACTTGATACGTTCTTTCGAATTAATTCAAATGAAGTATATAGGAAACTGTTACTTAGAACAGCATTTCGTGTGGAATAGTGTAATAATGTCCCCAGTTTCCTCAATAAAAATCAAATAACTGTGATATTTTTATTATTTATGGCGTGACAGTGACAAGCATAGTTAAGCAACGCGAATTGACATGTAGCGAAGGGCAACACAGTAATGTGTGAGACGAGTTTAGATTATTCGCCGTTGTTTGAATTTAAAGCAAAATTTCGTTTGATGTAGCAATCAAGAATGAATTTTAAGGTTTCGGCGAGTTTTGAACTCGCGACCTTCTGCGCGTGAAGCAGACGTGATTACCACTACACCACGAAACCACGACCTGCGATTTCCTTAGGCTCGGGATAAATGAATTATTATTTGATATGATAATAGGTACGCTTTCTTTTAATATGTCATGAAATAAATTGCGACCCATCATTAATTAACATCACTGAGGCGGTTTTTTGAAACTTACTAGATCGTTTGTCATAATCGTACGAAGACAAGCGAGTTATCCATTTGACACTTGACATTCCAAAAATCCGTACAAAATACGAAAAGATACTCAGTACCATCGATTTTGCCAGCAAAGGGAGAATTTTCTATAAAAGACAACAATATTCAAGGTTTCGGCGAGTTTCGAACTCGCAACCTTCTGCGTGTAAAGCAGACGTGATGACCGCTACACTACGAAACCGTGTGCTGCATTGTGCGTACGCAATATCGAAGTGATGAATAAAGAAAGCTCATCAGCAGAAGATATTTGAAATTCAAGTAGAGTAATAATTTATACATCGACATCAAACAGGCACATGTCACTGTTACTTTTTACATATATTCATTCGAAATAGACAAACGTAACAACGATAGACTTTTCTTAGTTGCAGTGAGCAAAATTTCAGCTAAAAGTATCGTCAATGAGACAAGTCAGGATGATTCGACGAGAAAGTGTTACTACAAAACCAATCAACTTTCAGGTTTCGGCGAGTTTCGAACTCGCGACCTTCTGCGTGTTAAGCAGACGTGATAACCACTACACCACGAAACCTAACTTGATACGTTCTTTCGAATTAATTCAGATGAAGTATATAGGAAACTGTTACTTAGAACAGCATTTCGTGTGGAATAGTGTAATAATGTCCCCAGTTTCCTCAATAAAAATCAAATAATAGTGATATTTTTATTATTTATGGCGTGACAGTGACAAGCATAGTTAAGCAACGCGAATTGACATGTAGCGAAGGGCAACACGGTAATGTGTGAGACGAGTTTAGATTATTCGCCGTTGTTTGAATTTAAAGCAAAATTTCGTTTGATTGCTATGCAAAGAATGAATTTTAAGGTTTCGGCGAGTTTTGAACTCGCGACCTTCTGCGTGTGAAGCAGACGTGATTACCACTACACCACGAAACCACGACCTGCGATTTCCTTAGGCTCGGGATAAATGAATTATTATTTGATATGATAATAGGTACGCTTTCTTTTAATATGTCATGAAATAAATTGCGACCCATCATTAATTAACATCACTGAGGCGGTTTTTTGAAACTTACTAGATCGTTTGTCATAATCGTACGAAGACAAGCGAGTTATCCATTTGACACTTGACATTCCAAAAATCCGTACAAAATACGAAAAGATACTCAGTACCATCGATTTTGCCAGCAAAGGGAGAATTTTCTATAAAAGACAACAATATTCAAGGTTTCGGCGAGTTTCGAACTCGCAACCTTCTGCGTGTAAAGCAGACGTGATGACCGCTACACTACGAAACCGTGTGCTGCATTGTGCGTACGCAATATCGAAGTGATGAATAAAGAAAGCTCATCAGCAGAAGATATTTGAAATTCAAGTAGAGTAATAATTTATACATCGACATCAAACAGGCACATGTCACTGTTACTTTTTACATATATTCATTCGAAATAGACAAACGTAACAACGATAGACTTTTCTTAGTTGCAGTGAGCAAAATTTCAGCTAAAAGTATCGTCAATGAGACAAGTCAGGATGATTCGACGAGAAAGTGTTACTACAAAACCAATCAACTTTCAGGTTTCGGCGAGTTTCGAACTCGCGACCTTCTGCGTGTTAAGCAGACGTGATAACCACTACACCACGAAACCTAACTTGATACGTTCTTTCGAATTAATTCAGATGAAGTATATAGGAAACTGTTACTTAGAACAGCATTTCGTGTGGAATAGTGTAATAATGTCCCCAGTTTCCTCAATAAAAATCAAATAATAGTGATATTTTTATTATTTATGGCGTGACAGTGACAAGCATAGTTAAGCAACGCGAATTGACATGTAGCGAAGGGCAACACGGTAATGTGTGAGACGAGTTTAGATTATTCGCCGTTGTTTGAATTTAAAGCAAAATTTCGTTTGATTGCTATGCAAAGAATGAATTTTAAGGTTTCGGCGAGTTTTGAACTCGCGACCTTCTGCGTGTGAAGCAGACGTTATTACCACTACACCACGAAACCACGACCTGCGATTTCCTTAGGCTCGGGATAAATGAATTATTATTTGATATGATAATAGGTACGCTTTCTTTTAATATGTCATGAAATAAATTGCGACCCATCATTAATTAACATCACTGAGGCGGTTTTTTGAAACTTACTAGATCGTTTGTCATAATCGTACGAAGACAAGCGAGTTATCCATTTGACACTTGACATTCCAAAAATCCGTACAAAATACGAAAAGATACTCAGTACCATCGATTTTGCCAGCAAAGGGAGAATTTTCTATAAAAGACAACAATATTCAAGGTTTCGGCGAGTTTCGAACTCGCGACCTTCTGCGTGTAAAGCAGACGTGATGACCGCTACACTACGAAACCGTGAGCTGCATTGTGCGTACGCAATATCGAAGTGATGAATAAAGAAAGCTCATCAGCAGAAGATATTTGAAATTCAAGTAGAGTAATAATTTATACATCGACATCAAACAGGCACATGTCACTGTTACTTTTTACATATATTCATTCGAAATAGACAAACGTAACAACGATAGACTTTTCTTAGTTGCAGTGAGCAAAATTTCAGCTAAAAGTATCGTCAATGAGACAAGTCAGGATGATTCGACGAGAAAGTGTTACTACAAAACCAATCTACTTTCAGGTTTCGGCGAGTTTCGAACTCGCGACCTTCTGCGTGTTAAGCAGACGTGATAACCACTACACCACGAAACCTAACTTGATACGTTCTTTCGAATTAATTCAGATGAAGTATATAGGAAACTGTTACTTAGAACAGCATTTCGTGTGGAATAGTGTAATAATGTCCCCAGTTTCCTCAATAAAAATCAAATAATAGTGATATTTTTATTATTTATGGCGTGACAGTGACAAGCATAGTTAAGCAACGCGAATTGACATGTAGCGAAGGGCAACACGGTAATGTGTGAGACGAGTTTAGATTATTCGCCGTTGTTTGAATTTAAAGCAAAATTTCGTTTGATTGCTATGCAAAGAATGAATTTTAAGGTTTCGGCGAGTTTTGAACTCGCGACCTTCTGCGTGTGAAGCAGACGTGATTACCACTACACCACGAAACCACGACCTGCGATTTCCTTAGGCTCGGGATAAATGAATTATTATTTGATATGATAATAGGTACGCTTTCTTTTAATATGTCATGAAATAAATTGCGACCCATCATTAATTAACATCACTGAGGCGGTTTTTTGAAACTTACTAGATCGTTTGTCATAATCGTACGAAGACAAGCGAGTTATCCATTTGACACTTGACATTCCAAAAATCCGTACAAAATACGAAAAGATACTCAGTACCATCGATTTTGCCAGCAAAGGGAGAATTTTCTATAAAAGACAACAATATTCAAGGTTTCGGCGAGTTTCGAACTCGCGACCTTCTGCGTGTAAAGCAGACGTGATGACCGCTACACTACGAAACCGTGTGCTGCATTGTGCGTACGCAATATCGAAGTGATGAATAAAGAAAGCTCATCAGCAGAAGATATTTGAAATTCAAGTAGAGTAATAATTTATACATCGACATCAAACAGGCACATGTCACTGTTACTTTTTACATATATTCATTCGAAATAGACAAACGTAACAACGATAGACTTTTCTTAGTTGCAGTGAGCAAAATTTCAGCTAAAAGTATCGTCAATGAGACAAGTCAGGATGATTCGACGAGAAAGTGTTACTACAAAACCAATCTACTTTCAGGTTTCGGCGAGTTTCGAACTCGCGACCTTCTGCGTGTTAAGCAGACGTGATAACCACTACACCACGAAACCTAACTTGATACGTTCTTTCGAATTAATTCAGATGAAGTATATAGGAAACTGTTACTTAGAACAGCATTTCGTGTGGAATAGTGTAATAATGTCCCCAGTTTCCTCAATAAAAATCAAATAATAGTGATATTTTTATTATTTATGGCGTGACAGTGACAAGCATAGTTAAGCAACGCGAATTGACATGTAGCGAAGGGCAACACGGTAATGTGTGAGACGAGTTTAGATTATTCGCCGTTGTTTGAATTTAAAGCAAAATTTCGTTTGATTGCTATGCAAAGAATGAATTTTAAGGTTTCGGCGAGTTTTTGAACTCGCGACCTTCTGCGTGTGACGCAGACGTGATTACCACTACACCACGAAACCACGACCAGCGATTTCCTTAGGCTCGGGATAAATGAATTATTATTTGATATGATAATAGGTACGCTTTCTTTTAATATGTCATGAAATAAATTGCGACCCATCATTAATTAACATCACTGAGGCGGTTTTTTGAAACTTACTAGATCGTTTGTCATAATCGTACGAAGACAAGCGAGTTATCCATTTGACACTTGACATTCCAAAAATCCGTACAAAATACGAAAAGATACTCAGTACCATCGATTTTGCCAGCAAAGGGAGAATTTTCTATAAAAGACAACAATATTCAAGGTTTCGGCGAGTTTCGAACTCGCGACCTTCTGCGTGTTAAGCAGACGTGATGACCGCTACACTACGAAACCGTGTGCTGCATTGTGCGTACGCAATATCGAAGTGATGAATAAAGAAAGCTCATCAGCAGAAGATATTTGAAATTCAAGTAGAGTAATAATTTATACATCGACATCAAACAGGCACATGTCACTGTTACTTTTTACATATATTCATTCGAAATAGACAAACGTAACAACGATAGACTTTTCTTAGTTGCAGTGAGCAAAATTTCAGCTAAAAGTATCGTCAATGAGACAAGTCAGGATGATTCGACGAGAAAGTGTTACTACAAAACCAATCTACTTTCAGGTTTCGGCGAGTTTCGAACTCGCGACCTTCTGCGTGTTAAGCAGACGTGATAACCACTACACCACGAAACCTAACTTGATACGTTCTTTCGAATTAATTCAGATGAAGTATATAGGAAACTGTTACTTAGAACAGCATTTCGTGTGGAATAGTGTAATAATGTCCCCAGTTTCCTCAATAAAAATCAAATAATAGTGATATTTTTATTATTTATGGCGTGACAGTGACAAGCATAGTTAAGCAACGCAAATTGACATGTAGCGAAGGGCAACACGGTAATGTGTGAGACGAGTTTAGATTATTCGCCGTTGTTTGAATTTAAAGCAAAATTTCGTTTGATTGCTATGCAAAGAATGAATTTTAAGGTTTCGGCGAGTTTTTGAACTCGCGACCTTCTGCGTGTGAAGCAGACGTGATTACCACTACACCACGAAACCACGACCTGCGATTTCCTTAGGCTCGGGATAAATGAATTATTATTTGATATGCTAATAGGTACGCTTTCTTTTAATATGTCATGAAATAAATTGCGACCCATCATTAATTAACATCACTGAGGCGGTTTTTTGAAACTTACTAGATCGTTTGTCATAATCGTACGAAGACAAGCGAGTTATCCATTTGACACTTGACATTCCAAAAATCCGTACAAAATACGAAAAGATACTCAGTACCATCGATTTTGCCAGCAAAGGGAGAATTTTCTATAAAAGACAACAATATTCAAGGTTTCGGCGAGTTTCGAACTCGCGACCTTCTGCGTGTAAAGCAGACGTGATGACCGCTACACTACGAAACCGTGTGCTGCATTGTGCGTACGCAATATCGAAGTGATGAATAAAGAAAGCTCATCAGCAGAAGATATTTGAAATTCAAGTAGAGTAATAATTTATACATCGACATCAAACAGGCACATGTCACTGTTACTTTTTACATATATTCATTCGAAATAGACAAACGTAACAACGATAGACTTTTCTTAGTTGCAGTGAGCAAAATTTCAGCTAAAAGTATCGTCAATGAGACAAGTCAGGATGATTCGACGAGAAAGTGTTACTACAAAACCAATCTACTTTCAGGTTTCGGCGAGTTTCGAACTCGCGACCTTCTGCGTGTTAAGCAGACGTGATAACCACTACACCACGAAACCTAACTTGATACGTTCTTTCGAATTAATTCAGATGAAGTATATAGGAAACTGTTACTTAGAACAGCATTTCGTGTGGAATAGTGTAATAATGTCCCCAGTTTCCTCAATAAAAATCAAATAATAGTGATATTTTTATTATTTATGGCGTGACAGTGACAAGCATAGTTAAGCAACGCGAATTGACATGTAGCGAAGGGCAACACGGTAATGTGTGAGACGAGTTTAGATTATTCGCCGTTGTTTGAATTTAAAGCAAAATTTCGTTTGATTGCTATGCAAAGAATGAATTTTAAGGTTTCGGCGAGTTTTGAACTCGCGACCTTCTGCGTGTGAAGCAGACGTGATTACCACTACACCACGAAACCACGACCTGCGATTTCCTTAGGCTCGGGATAAATGAATTATTATTTGATATGATAATAGGTACGCTTTCTTTTAATATGTCATGAAATAAATTGCGACCCATCATTAATTAACATCACTGAGGCGGTTTTTTGAAACTTACTAGATCGTTTGTCATAATCGTACGAAGACAAGCGAGTTATCCATTTGACACTTGACATTCCAAAAATCCGTACAAAATACGAAAAGATACTCAGTACCATCGATTTTGCCAGCAAAGGGAGAATTTTCTATAAAAGACAACAATATTCAAGGTTTCGGCGAGTTTCGAACTCGCGACCTTCTGCGTGTAAAGCAGACGTGATGACCGCTACACTACGAAACCGTGTGCTGCATTGTGCGTACGCAATATCGAAGTGATGAATAAAGAAAGCTCATCAGCAGAAGATATTTGAAATTCAAGTAGAGTAATAATTTATACATCGACATCAAACAGGCACATGTCACTGTTACTTTTTACATATATTCATTCGAAATAGACAAACGTAACAACGATAGACTTTTCTTAGTTGCAGTGAGCAAAATTTCAGCTAAAAGTATCGTCAATGAGACAAGTCAGGATGATTCGACGAGAAAGTGTTACTACAAAACCAATCTACTTTCAGGTTTCGGCGAGTTTCGAACTCGCGACCTTCTGCGTGTTAAGCAGACGTGATAACCACTACACCACGAAACCTAACTTGATACGTTCTTTCGAATTAATTCAGATGAAGTATATAGGAAACTGTTACTTAGAACAGCATTTCGTGTGGAATAGTGTAATAATGTCCCCAGTTTCCTCAATAAAAATCAAATAATAGTGATATTTTTATTATTTATGGCGTGACAGTGACAAGCATAGTTAAGCAACGCGAATTGACATGTAGCGAAGGGCAACACGGTAATGTGTGAGACGAGTTTAGATTATTCGCCGTTGTTTGAATTTAAAGCAAAATTTCGTTTGATTGCTATGCAAAGAATGAATTTTAAGGTTTCGGCGAGTTTTGAACTCGCGACCTTCTGCGTGTGAAGCAGACGTGATTACCACTACACCACGAAACCACGACCTGCGATTTCCTTAGGCTCGGGATAAATGAATTATTATTTGATATGATAATAGGTACGCTTTCTTTTAATATGTCATGAAATAAATTGCGACCCATCATTAATTAACATCACTGAGGCGGTTTTTTGAAACTTACTAGATCGTTTGTCATAATCGTACGAAGACAAGCGAGTTATCCATTTGACACTTGACATTCCAAAAATCCGTACAAAATACGAAAAGATACTCAGTACCATCGATTTTGCCAGCAAAGGGAGAATTTTCTATAAAAGACAACAATATTCAAGGTTTCGGCGAGTTTCGAACTCGCGACCTTCTGCGTGTAAAGCAGACGTGATGACCGCTACACTACGAAACCGTGTGCTGCATTGTGCGTACGCAATATCGAAGTGATGAATAAAGAAAGCTCATCAGCAGAAGATATTTGAAATTCAAGTAGAGTAATAATTTATACATCGACATCAAACAGGCACATGTCACTGTTACTTTTTACATATATTCATTCGAAATAGACAAACGTAACAACGATAGACTTTTCTTAGTTGCAGTGAGCAAAATTTCAGCTAAAAGTATCGTCAATGAGACAAGTCAGGATGATTCGACGAGAAAGTGTTACTACAAAACCAATCTACTTTCAGGTTTCGGCGAGTTTCGAACTCGCGACCTTCTGCGTGTTAAGCAGACGTGATAACCACTACACCACGAAACCTAACTTGATACGTTCTTTCGAATTAATTCAGATGAAGTATATAGGAAACTGTTACTTAGAACAGCATTTCGTGTGGAATAGTGTAATAATGTCCCCAGTTTCCTCAATAAAAATCAAATAATAGTGATATTTTTATTATTTATGGCGTGACAGTGACAAGCATAGTTAAGCAACGCGAATTGACATGTAGCGAAGGGCAACACGGTAATGTGTGAGACGAGTTTAGATTATTCGCCGTTGTTTGAATTTAAAGCAAAATTTCGTTTGATTGCTATGCAAAGAATGAATTTTAAGGTTTCGGCGAGTTTTGAACTCGCGACCTTCTGCGTGTGAAGCAGACGTGATTACCACTACACCACGAAACCACGACCTGCGATTTCCTTAGGCTCGGGATAAATGAATTATTATTTGATATGATAATAGGTACGCTTTCTTTTAATATGTCATGAAATAAATTGCGACCCATCATTAATTAACATCACTGAGGCGGTTTTTGAAACTTACTAGATCGTTTGTCATAATCGTACGAAGACAAGCGAGTTATCCATTTGACACTTGACATTCCAAAAATCCGTACAAAATACGAAAAGATACTCAGTACCATCGATTTTGCCAGCAAAGGGAGAATTTTCTATAAAAGACAACAATATTCAAGGTTTCGGCGAGTTTCGAACTCGCGACCTTCTGCGTGTAAAGCAGACGTGATGACCGCTACACTACGAAACCGTGTGCTGCATTGTGCGTACGCAATATCGAAGTGATGAATAAAGAAAGCTCATCAGCAGAAGATATTTGAAATTCAAGTAGAGTAATAATTTATACATCGACATCAAACAGGCACATGTCACTGTTACTTTTTACATATATTCATTCGAAATAGACAAACGTAACAACGATAGACTTTTCTTAGTTGCAGTGAGCAAAATTTCAGCTAAAAGTATCGTCAATGAGACAAGTCAGGATGATTCGACGAGAAAGTGTTACTACAAAACCAATCTACTTTCAGGTTTCGGCGAGTTTCGAACTCGCGACCTTCTGCGTGTTAAGCAGACGTGATAACCACTACACCACGACACCTAACTTGATACATTCTTTCGAATTAATTCAGATGAAGTATATAGGAAACTGTTACTTAGAACAGCATTTCGTGTGGAATAGTGTAATAATGTCCCCAGTTTCCTCAATAAAAATCAAATAATAGTGATATTTTTATTATTTATGGCGTGACAGTGACAAGCATAGTTAAGCAACGCGAATTGACATGTAGCGAAGGGCAACACGGTAATGTGTGAGACGAGTTTAGATTATTCGCCGTTGTTTGAATTTAAAGCAAAATTTCGTTTGATTGCTATGCAAAGAATGAATTTTAAGGTTTCGGCGAGTTTTGAACTCGCGACCTTCTGCGTGTGAAGCAGACGTGATTACCACTACACCACGAAACCACGACCTGCGATTTCCTTAGGCTCGAGATAAATGAATTATTATTTGATATGATAATAGGTACGCTTTCTTTTAATATGTCATGAAATAAATTGCGACCCATCATTAATTAACATCACTGAGGCGGTTTTTTGAAACTTACTAGATCGTTTGTCATAATCGTACGAAGTCAAGCGAGTTATCCATTTGACACTTGACATTCCCAAAATCCGTACAAAATACGAAAAGATACTCAGTACCATCGATTTTGCCAGCAAAGGGAGAATTTTCTATAAAAGACAACAATATTCAAGGTTTCGGCGAGTTTCGAACTCGCGACCTTCTGCGTGTAAAGCAGACGTGATGACCGCTACACTACGAAACCGTGTGCTGCATTGTGCGTACGCAATATCGAAGTGATGAATAAAGAAAGCTCATCAGCAGAAGATATTTGAAATTCAAGTAGAGTAATAATTTATACATCGACATCAAACAGGCACATGTCACTGTTACTTTTTACATATATTCATTCGAAATAGACAAACGTAACAACGATAGACTTTTCTTAGTTGCAGTGAGCAAAATTTCAGCTAAAAGTATCGTCAATGAGACAAGTCAGGATGATTCGACGAGAAAGTGTTACTACAAAACCAATCTACTTTCAGGTTTCGGCGAGTTTCGAACTCGCGACCTTCTGCGTGTTAAGCAGACGTGATAACCACTACACCACGAAACCTAACTTGATACGTTCTTTCGAATTAATTCAGATGAAGTATATAGGAAACTGTTACTTAGAACAGCATTTCGTGTGGAATAGTGTAATAATGTCCCCAGTTTCCTCAATAAAAATCAAATAATAGTGATATTTTTATTATTTATGGCGTGACAGTGACAAGCATAGTTAAGCAACGCGAATTGACATGTAGCGAAGGGCAACACGGTAATGTGTGAGACGAGTTTAGATTATTCGCCGTTGTTTGAATTTAAAGCAAAATTTCGTTTGATTGCTATGCAAAGAATGAATTTTACGGTTTCGGCGAGTTTTGAACTCGCGACCTTCTGCGTGTGAAGCAGACGTGATTACCACTACACCACGAAACCACGACCTGCGATTTCCTTAGGCTCGGGATAAATGAATTATTATTTGATATGATAATAGGTACGCTTTCTTTTAATATGTCATGAAATAAATTGCGACCCATCATTAATTAACATCACTGAGGCGGTTTTTTGAAACTTACTAGATCGTTTGTCATAATCGTACGAAGTCAAGCGAGTTATCCATTTGACACTTGACATTCCCAAAATCCGTACAAAATACGAAAAGATACTCAGTACCATCGATTTTGCCAGCAAAGGGAGAATTTTCTATAAAAGACAACAATATTCAAGGTTTCGGCGAGTTTCGAACTCGCGACCTTCTGCGTGTAAAGCAGACGTGATGACCGCTACACTACGAAACCGTGTGCTGCATTGTGCGTACGCAATATCGAAGTGATGAATAAAGAAAGCTCATCAGCAGAAGATATTTGAAATTCAAGTAGAGTAATAATTTATACATCGACATCAAACAGGCACATGTCACTGTTACTTTTTACATATATTCATTCGAAATAGACAAACGTAACAACGATAGACTTTTCTTAGTTGCAGTGAGCAAAATTTCAGCTAAAAGTATCGTCAATGAGACAAGTCAGGATGATTCGACGAGAAAGTGTTACTACAAAACCAATCTACTTTCAGGTTTCGGCGAGTTTCGAACTAGCGACCTTCTGCGTGTTAAGCAGACGTGATAACCACTACACCACGAAACCTAACTTGATACGTTCTTTCGAATTAATTCAGATGAAGTATATAGGAAACTGTTACTTAGAACAGCATTTCGTGTGGAATAGTGTAATAATGTCCCCAGTTTCCTCAATAAAAATCAAATAATAGTGATATTTTTATTATTTATGGCGTGACAGTGACAAGCATAGTTAAGCAACGCGAATTGACATGTAGCGAAGGGCAACACGGTAATGTGTGAGACGAGTTTAGATTATTCGCCGTTGTTTGAATTTAAAGCAAAATTTCGTTTGATTGCTATGCAAAGAATGAATGTTAAGGTTTCGGCGAGTTTTGAACTCGCGACCTTCTGCGTGTGAAGCAGACGTGATTACCACTACACCACGAAACCACGACCTGCGATTTCCTTAGGCTCGGGATAAATGAATTATTATTTGATATGATAATAGGTACGCTTTCTTTTAATATGTCATGAAATAAATTGCGACCCATCATTAATTAACATCACTGAGGCGGTTTTTTGAAACTTACTAGATCGTTTGTCATAATCGTACGAAGTCAAGCGAGTTATCCATTTGACACTTGACATTCCAAAAATCCGTACAAAATACGAAAAGATACTCAGTACCATCGATTTTGCCAGCAAAGGGAGAATTTTCTATAAAAGACAACAATATTCAAGGTTTCGGCGAGTTTCGAACTCGCGACCTTCTGCGTGTAAAGCAGACGTGATGACCGCTACACTACGAAACCGTGTGCTGCATTGTGCGTACGCAATATCGAAGTGATGAATAAAGAAAGCTCATCAGCAGAAGATATTTGAAATTCAAGTAGAGTAATAATTTATACATCGACATCAAACAGGCACATGTCACTGTTACTTTTTACATATATTCATTCGAAATAGACAAACGTAACAACGATAGACTTTTCTTAGTTGCAGTGAGCAAAATTTCAGCTAAAAGTATCGTCAATGAGACAAGTCAGGATGATTCGACGAGAAAGTGTTACTACAAAACCAATCTACTTTCAGGTTTCGGCGAGTTTCGAACTCGCGACCTTCTGCGTGTTAAGCAGACGTGATAACCACTACACCACGAAACCTAACTTGATACGTTCTTTCGAATTAATTCAGATGAAGTATATAGGAAACTGTTACTTAGAACAGCATTTCGTGTGGAATAGTGTAATAATGTCCCCAGTTTCCTCAATAAAAATCAAATAATAGTGATATTTTTATTATTTATGGCGTGACAGTGACAAGCATAGTTAAGCAACGCGAATTGACATGTAGCGAAGGGCAACACGGTAATGTGTGAGACGAGTTTAGATTATTCGCCGTTGTTTGAATTTAAAGCAAAATTTCGTTTGATTGCTATGCAAAGAATGAATTTTAAGGTTTCGGCGAGTTTTGAACTCGCGACCTTCTGCGTGTGAAGCAGACGTGATTACCACTACACCACGAAACCACGACCTGCGATTTCCTTAGGCTCGGGATAAATGAATTATTATTTGATATGATAATAGGTACGCTTTCTTTTAATATGTCATGAAATAAATTGCGACCCATCATTAATTAACATCACTGAGGCGGTTTTTTGAAACTTACTAGATCGTTTGTCATAATCGTACGAAGACAAGCGAGTTATCCATTTGACACTTGACATTCCAAAAATCCGTACAAAATACGAAAAGATACTCAGTACCATCGATTTTGCCAGCAAAGGGAGAATTTTCTATAAAAGACAACAATATTCAAGGTTTCGGCGAGTTTCGAACTCGCGACCTTCTGCGTGTAAAGCAGACGTGATGACCGCTACACTACGAAACCGTGTGCTGCATTGTGCGTACGCAATATCGAAGTGATGAATAAAGAAAGCTCATCAGCAGAAGATATTTGAAATTCAAGTAGAGTAATAATTTATACATCGACATCAAACAGGCACATGTCACTGTTACTTTTTACATATATTCATTCGAAATAGACAAACGTAACAACGATAGACTTTTCTTAGTTGCAGTGAGCAAAATTTCAGCTAAAAGTATCGTCAATGAGACAAGTCAGGATGATTCGACGAGAAAGTGTTACTACAAAACCAATCTACTTTCAGGTTTCGGCGAGTTTCGAACTCGCGACCTTCTGCGTGTTAAGCAGACGTGATAACCACTACACCACGAAACCTAACTTGATACGTTCTTTCGAATTAATTCAGATGAAGTATATAGGAAACTGTTACTTAGAACAGCATTTCGTGTGGAATAGTGTAATAATGTCCCCAGTTTCCTCAATAAAAATCAAATAATAGTGATATTTTTATTATTTATGGCGTGACAGTGACAAGCATAGTTAAGCAACGCGAATTGACATGTAGCGAAGGGCAACACGGTAATGTGTGAGACGAGTTTAGATTATTCGCCGTTGTTTGAATTTAAAGCAAAATTTCGTTTGATTGCTATGCAAAGAATGAATTTTAAGGTTTCGGCGAGTTTTTGAACTCGCGACCTTCTGCGTGTGAAGCAGACGTGATTACCACTACACCACGAAACCACGACCCGCGATTTCCTTAGGCTCGGGATAAATGAATTATTATTTGATATGCTAATAGGTACGCTTTCTTTTAATATGTCATGAAATAAATTGCGACCCATCATTAATTAACATCACTGAGGCGGTTTTTTGAAACTTACTAGATCGTTTGTCATAATCGTACGAAGACAAGCGAGTTATCCATTTGACACTTGAGATTCCAAAAATCCGTACAAAATACGAAAAGATACTCAGTACCATCGATTTTGCCAGCAAAGGGAGAATTTTCTATAAAAGACAACAATATTCAAGGTTTCGGCGAGTTTCGAACTCGCGACCTTCAGCGTGTAAAGCAGACGTGATGACCGCTACACTACGAAACCGTGTGCTGCATTGTGCGTACGCAATATCGAAGTGATGAATAAAGAAAGCTCATCAGCAGAAGATATTTGAAATTCAAGTAGAGTAATAATTTATACATCGACATCAAACAGGCACATGTCACTGTTACTTTTTACATATATTCATTCGAAATAGACAAACGTAACAACGATAGACTTTTCTTAGTTGCAGTGAGCAAAATTTCAGCTAAAAGTATCGTCAATGAGACAAGTCAGGATGATTCGACGAGAAAGTGTTACTACAAAACCAATCTACTTTCAGGTTTAGGCGAGTTTCGAACTCGCGACCTTCTGCGTGTTAAGCAGACGTGATAACCACTACACCACGAAACCTAACTTGATACGTTCTTTCGAATTAATTCAGATGAAGTATATAGGAAACTGTTACTTAGAACAGCATTTCGTGTGGAATAGTGTAATAATGTCCCCAGTTTCCTCAATAAAAATCAAATAATAGTGATATTTTTATTATTTATGGCGTGACAGTGACAAGCATAGTTAAGCAACGCGAATTGACATGTAGCGAAGGGCAACACGGTAATGTGTGAGACGAGTTTAGATTATTCGCCGTTGTTTGAATTTAAAGCAAAATTTCGTTTGATTGCTATGCAAAGAATGAATTTTAAGGTTTCGGCGAGTTTTTGAACTCGCGACCTTCTGCGTGTGAAGCAGACGTGATTACCACTACACCACGAAACCACGACCCGCGATTTCCTTAGGCTCGGGATAAATGAATTATTATTTGATATGCTAATAGGTACGCTTTCTTTTAATATGTCATGAAATAAATTGCGACCCATCATTAATTAACATCACTGAGGCGGTTTTTTGAAACTTACTAGATCGTTTGTCATAATCGTACGAAGACAAGCGAGTTATCCATTTGACACTTGAGATTCCAAAAATCCGTACAAAATACGAAAAGATACTCAGTACCATCGATTTTGCCAGCAAAGGGAGAATTTTCTATAAAAGACAACAATATTCAAGGTTTCGGCGAGTTTCGAACTCGCGACCTTCAGCGTGTAAAGCAGACGTGATGACCGCTACACTACGAAACCGTGTGCTGCATTGTGCGTACGCAATATCGAAGTGATGAATAAAGAAAGCTCATCAGCAGAAGATATTTGAAATTCAAGTAGAGTAATAATTTATACATCGACATCAAACAGGCACATGTCACTGTTACTTTTTACATATATTCATTCGAAATAGACAAACGTAACAACGATAGACTTTTCTTAGTTGCAGTGAGCAAAATTTCAGCTAAAAGTATCGTCAATGAGACAAGTCAGGATGATTCGACGAGAAAGTGTTACTACAAAACCAATCTACTTTCAGGTTTCGGCGAGTTTCGAACTCGCGACCTTCTGCGTGTTAAGCAGACGTGATAACCACTACACCACGAAACCTAACTTGATACGTTCTTTCGAATTAATTCAGATGAAGTATATAGGAAACTGTTACTTAGAACAGCATTTCGTGTGGAATAGTGTAATAATGTCCCCAGTTTCCTCAATAAAAATCAAATAATAGTGATATTTTTATTATTTATGGCGTGACAGTGACAAGCATAGTTAAGCAACGCGAATTGACATGTAGCGAAGGGCAACACGGTAATGTGTGAGACGAGTTTAGATTATTCGCCGTTGTTTGAATTTAAAGCAAAATTTCGTTTGATTGCTATGCAAAGAATGAATTTTAAGGTTTCGGCGAGTTTTTGAACTCGCGACCTTCTGCGTGTGAAGCAGACGTGATTACCACTACACCACGAAACCACGACCTGCGATTTCCTTAGGCTCGGGATAAATGAATTATTATTTGATATGATAATAGGTACGCTTTCTTTTAATATGTCATGAAATAAATTGCGACCCATCATTAATTAACATCACTGAGGCGGTTTTTTGAAACTTACTAGATCGTTTGTCATAATCGTACGAAGACAAGCGAGTTATCCATTTGACACTTGACATTCCAAAAATCCGTACAAAATACGAAAAGATACTCAGTACCATCGATTTTGCCAGCAAAGGGAGAATTTTCTATAAAAGACAACAATATTCAAGGTTTCGGCGAGTTTCGAACTCGCGACCTTCAGCGTGTAAAGCAGACGTGATGACCGCTACACTACGAAACCGTGTGCTGCATTGTGCGTACGCAATATCGAAGTGATGAATAAAGAAAGCTCATCAGCAGAAGATATTTGAAATTCAAGTAGAGTAATAATTTATACATCGACATCAAACAGGCACATGTCACTGTTACTTTTTACATATATTCATTCGAAATAGACAAACGTAACAACGATAGACTTTTCTTAGTTGCAGTGAGCAAAATTTCAGCTAAAAGTATCGTCAATGAGACAAGTCAGGATGATTCGACGAGAAAGTGTTACTACAAAACCAATCTACTTTCAGGTTTCGGCGAGTTTCGAACTCGCGACCTTCTGCGTGTTAAGCAGACGTGATAACCACTACACCACGAAACCTAACTTGATACGTTCTTTCGAATTAATTCAGATGAAGTATATAGGAAACTGTTACTTAGAACAGCATTTCGTGTGGAATAGTGTAATAATGTCCCCAGTTTCCTCAATAAAAATCAAATAATAGTGATATTTTTATTATTTATGGCGTGACAGTGACAAGCATAGTTAAGCAACGCGAATTGACATGTAGCGAAGGGCAACACGGTAATGTGTGAGACGAGTTTAGATTATTCGCCGTTGTTTGAATTTAAAGCAAAATTTCGTTTGATTGCTATGCAAAGAATGAATTTTAAGGTTTCGGCGAGTTTTTGAACTCGCGACCTTCTGCGTGTGAAGCAGACGTGATTACCACTACACCACGAAACCACGACCTGCGATTTCCTTAGGCTCGGGATAAATGAATTATTATTTGATATGATAATAGGTACGCTTTCTTTTAATATGTCATGAAATAAATTGCGACCCATCATTAATTAACATCACTGAGGCGGTTTTTTGAAACTTACTAGATCGTTTGTCATAATCGTACGAAGACAAGCGAGTTATCCATTTGACACTTGACATTCCAAAAATCCGTACAAAATACGAAAAGATACTCAGTACCATCGATTTTGCCAGCAAAGGGAGAATTTTCTATAAAAGACAACAATATTCAAGGTTTCGGCGAGTTTCGAACTCGCGACCTTCTGCGTGTAAAGTAGACGTGATGACCGCTACACTACGAAACCGTGAGCTGCATTGTGCGTACGCAATATCGAAGTGATGAATAAAGAAAGCTCATCAGCAGCAGATATTTGAAATTCAAGTAGAGTAATAATTTATACATCGACATCAAACAGGCACATGTCACTGTTACTTTTTACATATATTCATTCGAAATAGACAAACGTAACAACGATAGACTTTTCTTAGTTGCAGTGAGCAAAATTTCAGCTAAAAGTATCGTCAATGAGACAAGTCAGGATGATTCGACGAGAAAGTGTTACTACAAAACCAATCTACTTTCAGGTTTCGGCGAGTTTCGAACTCGCGACCTTCTGCGTGTTAAGCAGACGTGATAACCACTACACCACGAAACCTAACTTGATACGTTCTTTCGAATTAATTCAGATGAAGTATATAGGAAACTGTTACTTAGAACAGCATTTCGTGTGGAATAGTGTAATAATGTCCCCAGTTTCCTCAATAAAAATCAAATAATAGTGATATTTTTATTATTTATGGCGTGACAGTGACAAGCATAGTTAAGCAACGCGAATTGACATGTAGCGAAGGGCAACACGGTAATGTGTGAGACGAGTTTAGATTATTCGCCGTTGTTTGAATTTAAAGCAAAATTTCGTTTGATTGCTATGCAAAGAATGAATTTTAAGGTTTCGGCGAGTTTTTGAACTCGCGACCTTCTGCGTGTGAAGCAGACGTGATTACCACTACACCACGAAACCACGACCTGCGATTTCCTTAGGCTCGGGATAAATGAATTATTATTTGATATGATAATAGGTACGCTTTCTTTTAATATGTCATGAAATAAATTGCGACCCATCATTAATTAACATCACTGAGGCGGTTTTTTGAAACTTACTAGATCGTTTGTCATAATCGTACGAAGACAAGCGAGTTATCCATTTGACACTTGACATTCCAAAAATCCGTACAAAATACGAAAAGATACTCAGTACCATCGATTTTGCCAGCAAAGGGAGAATTTTCTATAAAAGACAACAATATTCAAGGTTTCGGCGAGTTTCGAACTCGCGACCTTCTGCGTGTAAAGTAGACGTGATGACCGCTACACTACGAAACCGTGAGCTGCATTGTGCGTACGCAATATCGAAGTGATGAATAAAGAAAGCTCATCAGCAGCAGATATTTGAAATTCAAGTAGAGTAATAATTTATACATCGACATCAAACAGGCACATGTCACTGTTACTTTTTACATATATTCATTCGAAATAGACAAACGTAACAACGATAGACTTTTCTTAGTTGCAGTGAGCAAAATTTCAGCTAAAAGTATCGTCAATGAGACAAGTCAGGATGATTCGACGAGAAAGTGTTACTACAAAACCAATCTACTTTCAGGTTTCGGCGAGTTTCGAACTCGCGACCTTCTGCGTGTTAAGCAGACGTGATAACCACTACACCACGAAACCTAACTTGATACGTCCTTTCGAATTAATTCAGATGAAGTATATAGGAAACTGTTACTTAGAACAGCATTTCGTGTGGAATAGTGTAATAATGTCCCCAGTTTCCTCAATAAAAATCAAATAATAGTGATATTTTTATTATTTATGGCGTGACAGTGACAAGCATAGTTAAGCAACGCGAATTGACATGTAGCGAAGGGCAACACGGTAATGTGTGAGACGAGTTTAGATTATTCGCCGTTGTTTGAATTTAAAGCAAAATTTCGTTTGATTGCTATGCAAAGAATGAATTTTAAGGTTTCGGCGAGTTTTTGAACTCGCGACATTCTGCGTGTGAAGCAGACGTGATTACCACTACACCACGAAACCACGACCTGCGATTTCCTTAGGCTCGGGATAAATGAATTATTATTTGATATGATAATAGGTACGCTTTCTTTTAATATGTCATGAAATAAATTGCGACCCATCATTAATTAACATCACTGAGGCGGTTTTTTGAAACTTACTAGATCGTTTGTCATAATCGTACGAAGACAAGCGAGTTATCCATTTGACACTTGAGATTCCAAAAATCCGTACAAAATACGAAAAGATACTCAGTACCATCGATTTTGCCAGCAAAGGGAGAATTTTCTATAAAAGACAACAATATTCAAGGTTTCGGCGAGTTTCGAACTCGCGACCTTCTGCGTGTAAAGCAGACGTGATGACCGCTACACTACGAAACCGTGAGCTGCATTGTGCGTACGCAATATCGAAGTGATGAATAAAGAAAGCTCATCAGCAGCAGATATTTGAAATTCAAGTAGAGTAATAATTTATACATCGACATCAAACAGGCACATGTCACTGTTACTTTTTACATATATTCATTCGAAATAGACAAACGTAACAACGATAGACTTTTCTTAGTTGCAGTGAGCAAAATTTCAGCTAAAAGTATCGTCAATGAGACAAGTCAGGATGATTCGACGAGAAAGTGTTACTACAAAACCAATCTACTTTCAGGTTTCGGCGAGTTTCGAACTCGCGACCTTCTGCGTGTTAAGCAGACGTGATAACCACTACACCACGAAACCTAACTTGATACGTTCTTTCGAATTAATTCAGATGAAGTATATAGGAAACTGTTACTTAGAACAGCATTTCGTGTGGAATAGTGTAATAATGTCCCCAGTTTCCTCAATAAAAATCAAATAACTGTGATATTTTTATTATTTATGGCGTGACAGTGACAAGCATAGTTAAGCAACGCGAATTGACATGTAGCGAAGGGCAACACGGTAATGTGTGAGACGAGTTTAGATTATTCGCCGTTGTTTGAATTTAAAGCAAAATTTCGTTTGATTGCTATGCAAAGAATGAATTTTAAGGTTTCGGCGAGTTTTTGAACTCGCGACATTCTGCGTGTGAAGCAGACGTGATTACCACTACACCACGAAACCACGACCTGCGATTTCCTTAGGCTCGGGATAAATGAATTATTATTTGATATGATAATAGGTACGCTTTCTTTTAATATGTCATGAAATAAATTGCGACCCATCATTAATTAACATCACTGAGGCGGTTTTTTGAAACTTACTAGATCGTTTGTCATAATCGTACGAAGACAAGCGAGTTATCCATTTGACACTTGAGATTCCAAAAATCCGTACAAAATACGAAAAGATACTCAGTACCATCGATTTTGCCAGCAAAGGGAGAATTTTCTATAAAAGACAACAATATTCAAGGTTTCGGCGAGTTTCGAACTCGCGACCTTCTGCGTGTAAAGCAGACGTGATGACCGCTACACTACGAAACCGTGTGCTGCGTTGTGCGTACGCAATATCGAAGTGATGAATAAAGAAAGCTCATCAGCAGAAGATATTTGAAATTCAAGTAGAGTAATAATTTATACATCGACATCAAACAGGCACATGTCACTGTTACTTTTTACATATATTCATTCGAAATAGACAAACGTAACAACGATAGACTTTTCTTAGTTGCAGTGAGCAAAATTTCAGCTAAAAGTATCGTCAATGAGACAAGTCAGGATGATTCGACGAGAAAGTGTTACTACAAAACCAATCTACTTTCAGGTTTCGGCGAGTTTCGAACTCGCGACTTTCTGCGTGTTAAGCAGACGTGATAACCACTACACCACGAAACCTAACTTGATACGTTCTTTCGAATTAATTCAGATGAAGTATATAGGAAACTGTTACTTAGAACAGCATTTCGTGTGGAATAGTGTAATAATGTCCCCAGTTTCCTCAATAAAAATCAAATAATAGTGATATTTTTATTATTTATGGCGTGACAGTGACAAGCATAGTTAAGCAACGCGAATTGACATGTAGCGAAGGGCAACACGGTAATGTGTGAGACGAGTTTAGATTATTCGCCGTTGTTTGAATTTAAAGCAAAATTTCGTTTGATTGCTATGCAAAGAATGAATTTTAAGGTTTCGGCGAGTTTTTGAACTCGCGACCTTCTGCGTGTGAAGCAGACGTGATTACCACTACACCACGAAACCACGACCTGCGATTTCCTTAGGCTCGGGATAAATGAATTATTATTTGATATGATAATAGGTACGCTTTCTTTTAATATGTCATGAAATAAATTGCGATCCATCATTAATTAACATCACTGAGGCGGTTTTTTGAAACTTACTAGATCGTTTGTCATAATCGTACGAAGACAAGCGAGTTATCCATTTGACACTTGACATTCCAAAAATCCGTACAAAATACGAAAAGATACTCAGTACCATCGATTTTGCCAGAAAAGGGAGAATTTTCTATAAAAGACAACAATATTCAAGGTTTCGGCGAGTTTCGAACTCGCGACCTTCTGCGTGTAAAGCAGACGTGATGACCGCTACACTACGAAACCGTGTGCTGCATTGTGCGTACGCAATATCGAAGTGATGAATAAAGAAAGCTCATCAGCAGAAGATATTTGAAATTCAAGTAGAGTAATAATTTATACATCGACATCAAACAGGCACATGTCACTGTTACTTTTTACATATATTCATTCGAAATAGACAAACGTAACAACGATAGACTTTTCTTAGTTGCAGTGAGCAAAATTTCAGCTAAAAGTATCGTCAATGAGACAAGTCAGGATGATTCGACGAGAAAGTGTTACTACAAAACCAATCTACTTTCAGGTTTCGGCGAGTTTCGAACTCGCGACCTTCTGCGTGTTAAGCAGACGTGATAACCACTACACCACGAAACCTAACTTGATACGTTCTTTCGAATTAATTCAGATGAAGTATATAGGAAACTGTTACTTAGAACAGCATTTCGTGTGGAATAGTGTAATAATGTCCCCAGTTTCCTCAATAAAAATCAAATAATAGTGATATTTTTATTATTTATGGCGTGACAGTGACAAGCATAGTTAAGCAACGCGAATTGACATGTAGCGAAGGGCAACACGGTAATGTGTGAGACGAGTTTAGATTATTCGCCGTTGTTTGAATTTAAAGCAAAATTTCGTTTGATTGCTATGCAAAGAATGAATTTTAAGGTTTCGGCGAGTTTTGAACTCGCGACCTTCTGCGTGTGAAGCAGACGTGATTACCACTACACCACGAAACCACGACCTGCGATTTCCTTAGGCTCGGGATAAATGAATTATTATTTGATATGATAATAGGTACGCTTTCTTTTAATATGTCATGAAATAAATTGCGACCCATCATTAATTAACATCACTGAGGCGGTTTTTTGAAACTTACTAGATCGTTTGTCATAATCGTACGAAGACAAGCGAGTTATCCATTTGACACTTGAGATTCCAAAAATCCGTACAAAATACGAAAAGATACTCAGTACCATCGATTTTGCCAGCAAAGGGAGAATTTTCTATAAAAGACAACAATATTCAAGGTTTCGGCGAGTTTCGAACTCGCGACCTTCTGCGTGTAAAGCAGACGTGATGACCGCTACACTACGAAACCGTGAGCTGCATTGTGCGTACGCAATATCGAAGTGATGAATAAAGAAAGCTCATCAGCAGAAGATATTTGAAATTCAAGTAGAGTAATAATTTATACATCGACATCAAACAGGCACATGTCACTGTTACTTTTTACATATATTCATTCGAAATAGACAAACGTAACAACGATAGACTTTCCTTAGTTGCAGTGAGCAAAATTTCAGCTAAAAGTATCGTCAATGAGACAAGTCAGGATGATTCGACGAGAAAGTGTTACTACAAAACCAATCTACTTTCAGGTTTCGGTGAGTTTCGAACTCGCGACCTTCTGCGTGTTAAGCAGACGTGATAACCACTACACCACGAAACCTAACTTGATACGTACTTTCGAATTAATTCAGATGAAGTATATAGGAAACTGTTACTTAGAACAGCATTTCGTGTGGAATAGTGTAATAATGTCCCCAGTTTCCTCAATAAAAATCAAATAATAGTGATATTTTTATTATTTATGGCGTGACAGTGACAAGCATAGTTAAGCAACGCGAATTGACATGTAGCGAAGGGCAACACGGTAATGTGTGAGACGAGTTTAGATTATTCGCCGTTGTTTGAATTTAAAGCAAAATTTCGTTTGATTGCTATGCAAAGAATGAATTTTAAGGTTTCGGCGAGTTTTTGAACTCGCGACCTTCTGTGTGTGAAGCAGACGTGATTACCACTACACCACGAAACCACGACCTGCGATTTCCTTAGGCTCGGGATAAATGAATTATTATTTGATATGATAATAGGTACGCTTTCTTTTAATATGTCATGAAATAAATTGCGACCTATCATTAATTAACATCACTGAGGCGGTTTTTTGAAACTTACTAGATCGTTTGTCATAATCGTACGAAGACAAGCGAGTTATCCATTTGACACTTGACATTCCAAAAATCCGTACAAAATACGAAAAGATACTCAGTACCATCGATTTTGCCAGCAAAGGGAGAATTTTCTATAAAAGACAACAATATTCAAGGTTTCGGCGAGTTTCGAACTCGCGACCTTCTGCGTGTAAAGCAGACGTGATGACCGCTACACTACGAAACCGTGTGCTGCATTGTGCGTACGCAATATCGAAGTGATGAATAAAGAAAGCTCATCAGCAGAAGATATTTGAAATTCAAGTAGAGTAATAATTTATACATCGACATCAAACAGGCACATGTCACTGTTACTTTTTACATATATTCATTCGAAATAGACAAACGTAACAACGATAGACTTTTCTTAGTTGCAGTGAGCAAAATTTCAGCTAAAAGTATCGTCAATGAGACAAGTCAGGATGATTCGACGAGAAGTGTTACTACAAAACCAATCTACTTTCAGGTTTCGGCGAGTTTCGAACTCGCGACCTTCTGCGTGTTAAGCAGACGTGATAACCACTACACCACGAAACCTAACTTGATACGTTCTTTCGAATTAATTCAGATGAAGTATATAGGAAACTGTTACTTAGAACAGCATTTCGTGTGGAATAGTGTAATAATGTCCCCAGTTTCCTCAATAAAAATCAAATAATAGTGATATTTTTATTATTTATGGCGTGACAGTGACAAGCATAGTTAAGCAACGCGAATTGACATGTAGCGAAGGGCAACACGGTAATGTGTGAGACGAGTTTAGATTATTCGCCGTTGTTTGAATTTAAAGCAAAATTTCGTTTGATTGCTATGCAAAGAATGAATTTTAAGGTTTCGGCGAGTTTTTGAACTCGCGACCTTCTGCGTGTGAAGCAGACGTGATTACCACTACACCACGAAACCACGACCTGCGATTTCCTTAGGCTCGGGATAAATGAATTATTATTTGATATGATAATAGGTACGCTTTCTTTTAATATGTCATGAAATAAATTGCGACCCATCATTAATTAACATCACTGAGGCGGTTTTTTGAAACTTACTAGATCGTTTGTCATAATCGTACGAAGACAAGCGAGTTATCCATTTGACACTTGACATTCCAAAAATCCGTACAAAATACGAAAAGATACTCAGTACCATCGATTTTGCCAGCAAAGGGAGAATTTTCTATAAAAGACAACAATATTCAAGGTTTCGGCGAGTTTCGAACTCGCGACCTTCTGCGTGTAAAGCAGACGTGATGACCGCTACACTACGAAACCGTGTGCTGCATTGTGCGTACGCAATATCGAAGTGATGAATAAAGAAAGCTCATCAGCAGAAGATATTTGAAATTCAAGTAGAGTAATAATTTATACATCGACATCAAACAGGCACATGTCACTGTTACTTTTTACATATATTCATTCGAAATAGACAAACGTAACAACGATAGACTTTTCTTAGTTGCAGTGAGCAAAATTTCAGCTAAAAGTATCGTCAATGAGACAAGTCAGGATGATTCGACGAGAAAGTGTTACTACAAAACCAATCTACTTTCAGGTTTCGGCGAGTTTCGAACTCGCGACCTTCTGCGTGTTAAGCAGACGTGATAACCACTACACCACGAAACCTAACTTGATACGTTCTTTCGAATTAATTCAGATGAAGTATATAGGAAACTGTTACTTAGAACAGCATTTCGTGTGGAATAGTGTAATAATGTCCCCAGTTTCCTCAATAAAAATCAAATAATAGTGATATTTTTATTATTTATGGCGTGACAGTGACAAGCATAGTTAAGCAACGCGAATTGACATGTAGCGAAGGGCAACACGGTAATGTGTGAGACGAGTTTAGATTATTCGCCGTTGTTTGAATTTAAAGCAAAATTTCGTTTGATTGCTATGCAAAGAATGAATTTTAAGGTTTCGGCGAGTTTTTGAACTCGCGACCTTCTGCGTGTGAAGCAGACGTGATTACCACTACACCACGAAACCACGACCTGCGATTTCCTTAGGCTCGGGATAAATGAATTATTATTTGATATGATAATAGGTACGCTTTCTTTTAATATGTCATGAAATAAATTGCGACCCATCATTAATTAACATCACTGAGGCGGTTTTTTGAAACTTACTAGATCGTTTGTCATAATCGTACGAAGACAAGCGAGTTATCCATTTGACACTTGACATTCCAAAAATCCGTACAAAATACGAAAAGATACTCAGTACCATCGATTTTGCCAGCAAAGGGAGAATTTTCTATAAAAGACAACAATATTCAAGGTTTCGGCGAGTTTCGAACTCGCGACCTTCTGCGTGTAAAGCAGACGTGATGACCGCTACACTACGAAACCGTGTGCTGCATTGTGCGTACGCAATATCGAAGTGATGAATAAAGAAAGCTCATCAGCAGAAGATATTTGAAATTCAAGTAGAGTAATAATTTATACATCGACATCAAACAGGCACATGTCACTGTTACTTTTTACATATATTCATTCGAAATAGACAAACGTAACAACGATAGACTTTTCTTAGTTGCAGTGAGCAAAATTTCAGCTAAAAGTATCGTCAATGAGACAAGTCAGGATGATTCGACGAGAAAGTGTTACTACAAAACCAATCTACTTTCAGGTTTCGGCGAGTTTCGAACTCGCGACCTTCTGCGTGTTAAGCAGACGTGATAACCACTACACCACGAAACCTAACTTGATACGTCCTTTCGAATTAATTCAGATGAAGTATATAGGAAACTGTTACTTAGAACAGCATTTCGTGTGGAATAGTGTAATAATGTCCCCAGTTTCCTCAATAAAAATCAAATAATAGTGATATTTTTATTATTTATGGCGTGACAGTGACAAGCATAGTTAAGCAACGCGAATTGACATGTAGCGAAGGGCAACACGGTAATGTGTGAGACGAGTTTAGATTATTCGCCGTTGTTTGAATTTAAAGCAAAATTTCGTTTGATTGCTATGCAAAGAATGAATTTTAAGGTTTCGGCGAGTTTTTGAACTCGCGACCTTCTGCGTGTGAAGCAGACGTGATTACCACTACACCACGAAACCACGACCTGCGATTTCCTTAGGCTCGGGATAAATGAATTATTATTTGATATGATAATAGGTACGCTTTCTTTTAATATGTCATGAAATAAATTGCGACCCATCATTAATTAACATCACTGAGGCGGTTTTTTGAAACTTACTAGATCGTTTGTCATAATCGTACGAAGACAAGCGAGTTATCCATTTGACACTTGACATTCCAAAAATCCGTACAAAATACGAAAAGATACTCAGTACCATCGATTTTGCCAGCAAAGGGAGAATTTTCTATAAAAGACAACAATATTCAAGGTTTCGGCGAGTTTCGAACTCGCGACCTTCTGCGTGTAAAGCAGACGTGATGACCGCTACACTACGAAACCGTGTGCTGCGTTGTGCGTACGCAATATCGAAGTGATGAATAAAGAAAGCTCATCAGCAGAAGATATTTGAAATTCAAGTAGAGTAATAATTTATACATCGACATCAAACAGGCACATGTCACTGTTACTTTTTACATATATTCATTCGAAATAGACAAACGTAACAACGATAGACTTTTCTTAGTTGCAGTGAGCAAAATTTCAGCTAAAAGTATCGTCAATGAGACAAGTCAGGATGATTCGACGAGAAAGTGTTACTACAAAACCAATCTACTTTCAGGTTTCGGCGAGTTTCGAACTCGCGACCTTCTGCGTGTTAAGCAGACGTGATAACCACTACACCACGAAACCTAACTTGATACGTTCTTTCGAATTAATTCAGATGAAGTATATAGGAAACTGTTACTTAGAACAGCATTTCGTGTGGAATAGTGTAATAATGTCCCCAGTTTCCTCAATAAAAATCAAATAATAGTGATATTTTTATTATTTATGGCGTGACAGTGACAAGCATAGTTAAGCAACGCGAATTGTCATGTAGCGAAGGGCAACACGGTAATGTGTGAGACGAGTTTAGATTATTCGCCGTTGTTTGAATTTAAAGCAAAATTTCGTTTGATTGCTATGCAAAGAATGAATTTTAAGGTTTCGGCGAGTTTTTGAACTCGCGACCTTCTGCGTGTGAAGCAGACGTGATTACCACTACACCACGAAACCACGACCTGCGATTTCCTTAGGCTCGGGATAAATGAATTATTATTTGATATGATAATAGGTACGCTTTCTTTTAATATGTCATGAAATAAATTGCGACCCATCATTAATTAACATCACTGAGGCGATTTTTTGAAACTTACTAGATCGTTTGTCATAATCGTACGAAGACAAGCGAGTTATCCATTTGACACTTGACATTCCAAAAATCCGTACAAAATACGAAAAGATACTCAGTACCATCGATTTTGCCAGCAAAGGGAGAATTTTCTATAAAAGACAACAATATTCAAGGTTTCGGCGAGTTTCGAACTCGCGACCTTCTGCGTGTAAAGCAGACGTGATGACCGCTACACTACGAAACCGTGTGCTGCGTTGTGCGTACGCAATATCGAAGTGATGAATAAAGAAAGCTCATCAGCAGAAGATATTTGAAATTCAAGTAGAGTAATAATTTATACATCGACATCAAACAGGCACATGTCACTGTTACTTTTTACATATATTCATTCGAAATAGACAAACGTAACAACGATAGACTTTTCTTAGTTGCAGTGAGCAAAATTTCAGCTAAAAGTATCGTCAATGAGACAAGTCAGGATGATTCGACGAGAAAGTGTTACTACAAAACCAATCTACTTTCAGGTTTCGGCGAGTTTCGAACTCGCGACCTTCTGCGTGTTAAGCAGACGTGATAACCACTACACCACGAAACCTAACTTGATACGTTCTTTCGAATTAATTCAGATGAAGTATATAGGAAACTGTTACTTAGAACAGCATTTCGTGTGGAATAGTGTAATAATGTCCCCAGTTTCCTCAATAAAAATCAAATAATAGTGATATTTTTATTATTTATGGCGTGACAGTGACAAGCATAGTTAAGCAACGCGAATTGTCATGTAGCGAAGGGCAACACGGTAATGTGTGAGACGAGTTTAGATTATTCGCCGTTGTTTGAATTTAAAGCAAAATTTCGTTTGATTGCTATGCAAAGAATGAATTTTAAGGTTTCGGCGAGTTTTTGAACTCGCGACCTTCTGCGTGTGAAGCAGACGTGATTACCACTACACCACGAAACCACGACCTGCGATTTCCTTAGGCTCGGGATAAATGAATTATTATTTGATATGATAATAGGTACGCTTTCTTTTAATATGTCATGAAATAAATTGCGACCCATCATTAATTAACATCACTGAGGCGGTTTTTTGAAACTTACTAGATCGTTTGTCATAATCGTACGAAGACAAGCGAGTTATCCATTTGACACTTGACATTCCAAAAATCCGTACAAAATACGAAAAGATACTCAGTACCATCGATTTTGCCAGAAAAGGGAGAATTTTCTATAAAAGACAACAATATTCAAGGTTTCGGCGAGTTTCGAACTCGCGACCTTCTGCGTGTAAAGCAGACGTGATGACCGCTACACTACGAAACCGTGTGCTGCATTGTGCGTACGCAATATCGAAGTGATGAATAAAGAAAGCTCATCAGCAGAAGATATTTGCAATTCAAGTAGAGTAATAATTTATACATCGACATCAAACAGGCACATGTCACTGTTACTTTTTACATATATTCATTCGAAATAGACAAACGTAACAACGATAGACTTTTCTTAGTTGCAGTGAGCAAAATTTCAGCTAAAAGTATCGTCAATGAGACAAGTCAGGATGATTCGACGAGAAAGTGTTACTACAAAACCAATCTACTTTCAGGTTTCGGCGAGTTTCGAACTCGCGACCTTCTGCGTGTTAAGCAGACGTGATAACCACTACACCACGAAACCTAACTTGATACGTTCTTTCGAATTAATTCAGATGAAGTATATAGGAAACTGTTACTTAGAACAGCATTTCGTGTGGAATAGTGTAATAATGTCCCCAGTTTCCTCAATAAAAATCAAATAATAGTGATATTTTTATTATTTATGGCGTGACAGTGACAAGCATAGTTAAGCAACGCGAATTGACATGTAGCGAAGGGCAACACGGTAATGTGTGAGACGAGTTTAGATTATTCGCCGTTGTTTGAATTTAAAGCAAAATTTCGTTTGATTGCTATGCAAAGAATGAATTTTAAGGTTTCGGCGAGTTTTTGAACTCGCGACCTTCTGCGTGTGAAGCAGACGTGATTACCACTACACCACGAAACCACGACCTGCGATTTCCTTAGGCTCGGGATAAATGAATTATTATTTGATATGATAATAGGTACGCTTTCTTTTAATATGTCATGAAATAAATTGCGACCCATCATTAATTAACATCACTGAGGCGGTTTTTTGAAACTTACTAGATCGTTTGTCATAATCGTACGAAGACAAGCGAGTTATCCATTTGACACTTGACATTCCAAAAATCCGTACAAAATACGAAAAGATACTCAGTACCATCGATTTTGCCAGCAAAGGGAGAATTTTCTATAAAAGACAACAATATTCAAGGTTTCGGCGAGTTTCGAACTCGCGACCTTCTGCGTGTAAAGCAGACGTGATGACCGCTACACTACGAAACCGTGAGCTGCATTGTGCGTACGCAATATCGAAGTGATGAATAAAGAAAGCTCATCAGCAGAAGATATATGAAATTCAAGTAGAGTAATAATTTATACATCGACATCAAACAGGCACATGTCACTGTTACTTTTTACATATATTCATTCGAAATAGACAAACGTAACAACGATAGACTTTTCTTAGTTGCAGTGAGCAAAATTTCAGCTAAAAGTATCGTCAATGAGACAAGTCAGGATGATTCGACGAGAAAGTGTTACTACAAAACCAATCTACTTTCAGGTTTCGGTGAGTTTCGAACTCGCGACCTTCTGCGTGTTAAGCAGACGTGATAACCACTACACCACGAAACCTAACTTGATACGTACTTTCGAATTAATTCAGATGAAGTATATAGGAAACTGTTACTTAGAACAGCATTTCGTGTGGAATAGTGTAATAATGTCCCCAGTTTCCTCAATAAAAATCAAATAATAGTGATATTTTTATTATTTATGGCGTGACAGTGACAAGCATAGTTAAGCAACGCGAATTGACATGTAGCGAAGGGCAACACGGTAATGTGTGAGACGAGTTTAGATTATTCGCCGTTGTTTGAATTTAAAGCAAAATTTCGTTTGATTGCTATGCAAAGAATGAATTTTAAGGTTTCGGCGAGTTTTTGAACTCGCGACCTTCTGTGTGTGAAGCAGACGTGATTACCACTACACCACGAAACCACGACCTGCGATTTCCTTAGGCTCGGGATAAATGAATTATTATTTGATATCATAATAGGTACGCTTTCTTTTAATATGTCATGAAATAAATTGCGACCTATCATTAATTAACATCACTGAGGCGGTTTTTTGAAACTTACTAGATCGTTTGTCATAATCGTACGAAGACAAGCGAGTTATCCATTTGACACTTGACATTCCAAAAATCCGTACAAAATACGAAAAGATACTCAGTACCATCGATTTTGCCAGCAAAGGGAGAATTTTCTATAAAAGACAACAATATTCAAGGTTTCGGCGAGTTTCGAACTCGCGACCTTCTGCGTGTAAAGCAGACGTGATGACCGCTACACTACGAAACCGTGTGCTGCATTGTGCGTACGCAATATCGAAGTGATGAATAAAGAAAGCTCATCAGCAGAAGATATTTGAAATTCAAGTAGAGTAATAATTTATACATCGACATCAAACAGGCACATGTCACTGTTACTTTTTACATATATTCATTCGAAATAGACAAACGTAACAACGATAGACTTTTCTTAGTTGCAGTGAGCAAAATTTCAGCTAAAAGTATCGTCAATGAGACAAGTCAGGATGATTCGACGAGAAGTGTTACTACAAAACCAATCTACTTTCAGGTTTCGGCGAGTTTCGAACTCGCGACCTTCTGCGTGTTAAGCAGACGTGATAACCACTACACCACGAAACCTAACTTGATACGTTCTTTCGAATTAATTCAGATGAAGTATATAGGAAACTGTTACTTAGAACAGCATTTCGTGTGGAATAGTGTAATAATGTCCCCAGTTTCCTCAATAAAAATCAAATAATAGTGATATTTTTATTATTTATGGCGTGACAGTGACAAGCATAGTTAAGCAACGCGAATTGACATGTAGCGAAGGGCAACACGGTAATGTGTGAGACGAGTTTAGATTATTCGCCGTTGTTTGAATTTAAAGCAAAATTTCGTTTGATTGCTATGCAAAGAATGAATTTTAAGGTTTCGGCGAGTTTTTGAACTCGCGACCTTCTGCGTGTGAAGCAGACGTGATTACCACTACACCACGAAACCACGACCTGCGATTTCCTTAGGCTCGGGATAAATGAATTATTATTTGATATGATAATAGGTACGCTTTCTTTTAATATGTCATGAAATAAATTGCGACCCATCATTAATTAACATCACTGAGGCGGTTTTTTGAAACTTACTAGATCGTTTGTCATAATCGTACGAAGACAAGCGAGTTATCCATTTGACACTTGACATTCCAAAAATCCGTACAAAATACGAAAAGATACTCAGTACCATCGATTTTGCCAGCAAAGGGAGAATTTTCTATAAAAGACAACAATATTCAAGGTTTCGGCGAGTTTCGAACTCGCGACCTTCTGCGTGTAAAGCAGACGTGATGACCGCTACACTACGAAACCGTGTGCTGCGTTGTGCGTACGCAATATCGAAGTGATGAATAAAGAAAGCTCATCAGCAGAAGATATTTGAAATTCAAGTAGAGTAATAATTTATACATCGACATCAAACAGGCACATGTCACTGTTACTTTTTACATATATTCATTCGAAATAGACAAACGTAACAACGATAGACTTTTCTTAGTTGCAGTGAGCAAAATTTCAGCTAAAAGTATCGTCAATGAGACAAGTCAGGATGATTCGACGAGAAAGTGTTACTACAAAACCAATCTACTTTCAGGTTTCGGCGAGTTTCGAACTCGCGACCTTCTGCGTGTTAAGCAGACGTGATAACCACTACACCACGAAACCTAACTTGATACGTTCTTTCGAATTAATTCAGATGAAGTATATAGGAAACTGTTACTTAGAACAGCATTTCGTGTGGAATAGTGTAATAATGTCCCCAGTTTCCTCAATAAAAATCAAATAATAGTGATATTTTTATTATTTATGGCGTGACAGTGACAAGCATAGTTAAGCAACGCGAATTGACATGTAGCGAAGGGCAACACGGTAATGTGTGAGACGAGTTTAGATTATTCGCCGTTGTTTGAATTTAAAGCAAAATTTCGTTTGATTGCTATGCAAAGAATGAATTTTACGGTTTCGGCGAGTTTTGAACTCGCGACCTTCTGCGTGTGAAGCAGACGTGATTACCACTACACCACGAAACCACGACCTGCGATTTCCTTAGGCTCGGGATAAATGAATTATTATTTGATATGATAATAGGTACGCTTTCTTTTAATATGTCATGAAATAAATTGCGACCCATCATTAATTAACATCACTGAGGCGGTTTTTTGAAACTTACTAGATCGTTTGTCATAATCGTACGAAGACAAGCGAGTTATCCATTTGACACTTGACATTCCAAAAATCCGTACAAAATACGAAAAGATACTCAGTACCATCGATTTTGCCAGCAAAGGGAGAATTTTCTATAAAAGACAACAATATTCAAGGTTTCGGCGAGTTTCGAACTCGCGACCTTCTGCGTGTAAAGCAGACGTGATGACCGCTACACTACGAAACCGTGTGCTGCATTGTGCGTACGCAATATCGAAGTGATGAATAAAGAAAGCTCATCAGCAGAAGATATTTGAAATTCAAGTAGAGTAATAATTTATACATCGACATCAAACAGGCACATGTCACTGTTACTTTTTACATATATGTATATATATTCATTCGAAATAGACAAACGTAACAACGATAGACTTTTCTTAGTTGCAGTGAGCAAAATTTCAGCTAAAAGTATCGTCAATGAGACAAGTCAGGATGATTCGACGAGAAAGTGTTACTACAAAACCAATCTACTTTCAGGTTTCGGCGAGTTTCGAACTCGTGACCTTCTGCGTGTTAAGCAGACGTGATAACCACTACACCACGAAACCTAACTTGATACGTTCTTTCGAATTAATTCAGATGAAGTATATAGGAAACTGTTACTTAGAACAGCATTTCGTGTGGAATAGTGTAATAATGTCCCCAGTTTCCTCAATAAAAATCAAATAACTGTGATATTTTTATTATTTATGGCGTGACAGTGACAAGCATAGTTAAGCAACGCGAATTGACATGTAGCGAAGGGCAACACGGTAATGTGTGAGACGAGTTTAGATTATTCGCCGTTGTTTGAATTTAAAGCAAAATTTCGTTTGATGTAGCAATCAAGAATGAATTTTAAGGTTTCGGCGAGTTTTGAACTCGCGACCTTCTGCGTGTGAAGCAGACGTGATTACCACTACACCACGAAACCACGACCTGCGATTTCCTTAGGCTCGGGATAAATGAATTATTATTTGATATGATAATAGGTACGCTTTCTTTTAATATGTCATGAAATAAATTGCGACCCATCATTAATTAACATCACTGAGGCGGTTTTTTGAAACTTACTAGATCGTTTGTCATAATCGTACGAAGACAAGCGAGTTATCCATTTGACACTTGACATTCCCAAAATCCGTACAAAATACGAAAAGATACTAAGTACCATCGATTTTGCCAGCAAAGGGAGAATTTTCTATAAAAGACAACAATATTCAAGGTTTCGGCGAGTTTCGAACTCGCGACCTTCTGCGTGTAAAGCAGACGTGATGACGGCTACACTACGAAACCGTGTGCTGCATTGTGCGTATGCAATATCGAAGTGATGAATAAAGAAAGCTCATCAGCAGAAGATATTTGAAATTCAAGTAGAGTAATAATTTATACATCGACATCAAACAGGCACATGTCACTGTTACTTTTTACATATATGTATATATATTCATTCGAAATAGACAAACGTAACAACGATAGACTTTTCTTAGTTGCAGTGAGCAAAATTTCAGCTAAAAGTATCGTCAATGAGACAAGTCAGGATGATTCGACGAGAAAGTGTTACTACAAAACCAATCTATTTTCAGGTTTCGGCGAGTTTCGGCGAGTTTCGAACTCGCGACCTTCTGCGTGTTAAGCAGACGTGATAACCACTACACCACGAAACCTAACTTGATACGTTTTTTCGAATTAATTCAGATGAAGTATATAGGAAACTGTTACTTAGAACAGCATTTCGTGTGGAATAGTGTAATAATGTCCCCAGTTTCCTCAATAAAAATCAAATAACTGTGATATTTTTATTATTTATGGCGTGACAGTGACAAGCATAGTTAAGCAACGCGAATTGACATGTAGCGAAGGGCAACACGGTAATGTGTGAGACGAGTTTAGATTATTCGCCGTTGTTTGAATTTAAAGCAAAATTTCGTTTGATGTAGCAATCAAGAATGAATTTTAAGGTTTACGGCGAGTTTTGAACTCGCGACCTTCTGCGTGTGAAGCAGACGTGATTACCACTACACCACGAAACCACGACCTGCGATTTCCTTAGGCTCAGGATAAATGAATTATTATTTGATATGATAATAGGTACGCTTTCTTTTAATATGTCATGAAATAAATTGCGACCCATCATTAATTAACATCACTGAAGCGGTTTTTTGAAACTTACTAGATCGTTTGTCATAATCGTACGAAGACAAGCGAGTTATCCATTTGACACTTGACATTCCCAAAATCCGTACAAAATACGAAAAGATACTAAGTACCATCGATTTTGCCAGCAAAGGGAGAATTTTCTATAAAAGACAACAATATTCAAGGTTTCGGCGAGTTTCGAACTCGCGACCTTCTGCGTGTAAAGCAGACGTGATGACCGCTACACTACGAAACCGTGTGCTGCATTGTGCGTATGCAATATCGAAGTGATGAATAAAGAAAGCTCATCAGCAGAAGATATTTGAAATTCAAGTAGAGTAATAATTTATACATCGACATCAAACAGACACATGTCACTGTTACTTTTTACATATATGTATATATATTCATTCGAAATAGACAAACGTAACAACGATAGACTTTTCTTAGTTGCAGTGAGCAAAATTTCAGCTAAAAGTATCGTCAATGAGACAAGTCAGGATGATTCGACGAGAAAGTGTTACTACAAAACCAATCTACTTTCAGGTTTCGGCGAGTTTCGAACTCGCGACCTTCTGCGTGTTAAGCAGACGTGATAACCACTACACCACGAAACCTAACTTGATACGTTCTTTCGAATTAATTCAGATGAAGTATATAGGAAACTGTTACTTAGAACAGCATTTCGTGTGGAATAGTGTAATAATGTCCCCAGTTTCCTCAATAAAAATCAAATAATAGTGATATTTTTATTATTTATGGCGTGACAGTGACAAGCATAGTTAAGCAACGCGAATTGACATGTAGCGAAGGGCAACACGGTAATGTGTGAGACGAGTTTAGATTATTCGCCGTTGTTTGAATTTAAAGCAAAATTTCGTTTGATTGCTATGCAAAGAATGAATTTTAAGGTTTCGGCGAGTTTTGAACTCGCGACCTTCTGCGTGTGAAGCAGACGTGATTACCACTACACCACGAAACCACGACCTGCGATTTCCTTAGGCTCGGGATAAATGAATTATTATTTGATATGATAATAGGTACGCTTTCTTTTAATATGTCATGAAATAAATTGCGACCCATCATTAATTAACATCACTGAGGCGGTTTTTTGAAACTTACTAGATCGTTTGTCATAATCGTACGAAGACAAGCGAGTTATCCATTTGACACTTGACATTCCCAAAATCCGTACAAAATACGAAAAGATACTAAGTACCATCGATTTTGCCAGCAAAGGGAGAATTTTCTATAAAAGACAACAATATTCAAGGTTTCGGTGAGTTTCGAACTCGCGACCTTCTGCGTGTAAAGCAGACGTGATGACGGCTACACTACGAAACCGTGTGCTGCATTGTGCGTATGCAATATCGAAGTGATGAATAAAGAAAGCTCATCAGCAGAAGATATTTGAAATTCAAGTAGAGTAATAATTTATACATCGACATCAAACAGGCACATGTCACTGTTACTTTTTACATATTCGAAATAGACAAACGTAACAACGATAGATTTTTCTTAGTTGCAGTGAGCAAAATTTCAGCTAAAAGTATCGTCAATGAGACAAGTCAGGATGATTCGACGAGAAAGTGTTACTACAAAACCAATCAACTTTCAGGTTTCGGCGAGTTTCGAACTCGCGACCTTCTGCGTGTTAAGCAGACGTGATAACCACTACACCACGAAACCTAACTTGATACGTTCTTTCGAATTAATTCAGATGAAGTATATAGGAAACTGTTACTTAGAACAGCATTTCGTGTGGAATAGTGTAATAATGTCCCCAGTTTCCTCAATAACAATCAAATAACTGTGATATTTTTATTATTTATGGCGTGACAGTGACAAGCATAGTTAAGCAACGCGAATTGACATGTAGCGAAGGGCAACACGGTAATGTGTGAGACGAGTTTAGATTATTCGCCGTTTTTTGAATTTAAAGCAAAATTTCGTTTGATTGCTATGCAAAGAATGAATTTTAAGGTTTCGGCGAGTTTTGAACTCGCGACCTTCTGCGTGTGAAGCAGACGTGATTACCACTACACCACGAAACCACGACCTGCGATTTCCTTAGGCTCGGGATAAATGAATTATTATTTGATATGATAATAGGTACGCTTTCTTTTAATATGTCATGAAATAAATTGCGACCCATCATTAATTAACATCACTGAGGCGGTTTTTTGAAACTTACTAGATCGTTTGTCATAATCGTACGAAGACAAGCGAGTTATCCATTTGACACTTGACATTCCCAAAATCCGTACAAAATACGAAAAGATACTAAGTACCATCGATTTTGCCAGCAAAGGGAGAATTTTCTATAAAAGACAACAATATTCAAGGTTTCGGCGAGTTTCGAACTCGCGACCTTCTGCGTGTAAAGCAGACGTGATGACCGCTACACTACGAAACCGTGTGCTGCATTGTGCGTATGCAATATCGAAGTGATGAATAAAGAAAGCTCATCAGCAGAAGATATTTGAAATTCAAGTAGAGTAATAATTTATACATCGACATCAAACAGGCACATGTCACTGTTACTTTTTACATATATGTATATATATTCATTCGAAATAGACAAACGTAACAACGATAGACTTTTCTTAGTTGCAGTGAGCAAAATTTCAGCTAAAAGTATCGTCAATGAGACAAGTCAGGATGATTCGACGAGAAAGTGTTACTACAAAACCAATCTACTTTCAGGTTTCGGCGAGTTTCGAACTCGCGACCTTCTGCGTGTTAAGCAGACGTGATAACCACTACACCACGAAACCTAACTTGATACGTTCTTTCGAATTAATTCAGATGAAGTATATAGGAAACTGTTACTTAGAACAGCATTTCGTGTGGAATAGTGTAATAATGTCCCCAGTTTCCTCAATAAAAATCAAATAACTGTGATATTTTTATTATTTATGGCGTGCTAGTGACAAGCATAGTTAAGCAACGCGAATTGACATGTAGCGAAGGGCAACACGGTAATGTGTGAGACGAGTTTAGATTATTCGCCGTTGTTTGAATTTAAAGCAAAATTTCGTTTGATGTATCAATCAAGAATGAATTTTAAGGTTTACGGCGAGTTTTGAACTCGCGACCTTCTGCGTCTGAAGCAGACGTGATTACCACTACACCACGAAACCACGACCTGCGATTTCCTTAGGCTCGGGATAAATGAATTATTATTTGATATGATAATAGGTACGCTTTCTTTTAATATGTCATGAAATAAATTGCGACCCATCATTAATTAACATCACTGAGGCGGTTTTTTGAAACTTACTAGATCGTTTGTCATAATCGTACGAAGACAAGCGAGTTATCCATTTGACACTTGACATTCCCAAAATCCGTACAAAATACGAAAAGATACTAAGTACCATCGATTTTGCCAGCAAAGGGAGAATTTTCTATAAAAGACAACAATATTCAAGGTTTCGGCGAGTTTCGAACTCGCGACCTTCTGCGTGTAAAGCAGACGTGATGACGGCTACACTACGAAACCGTGTGCTGCATTGTGCGTATGCAATATCGAAGTGATGAATAAAGAAAGCTCATCAGCAGAAGATATTTGAAATTCAAGTAGAGTAATAATTTATACATCGACATCAAACAGGCACATGTCACTGTTACTTTTTACATATATGTATATATATTCATTCGAAATAGACAAACGTAACAACGATAGACTTTTCTTAGTTGCAGTGAGCAAAATTTCAGCTAAAAGTATCGTCAATGAGACAAGTCAGGATGATTCGACGAGAAAGTGTTACTACAAAACCAATCTATTTTCAGGTTTCGGCGAGTTTCGGCGAGTTTCGAACTCGCGACCTTCTGCGTGTTAAGCAGACGTGATAACCACTACACCACGAAACCTAACTTGATACGTTTTTTCGAATTAATTCAGATGAAGTATATAGGAAACTGTTACTTAGAACAGCATTTCGTGTGGAATAGTGTAATAATGTCCCCAGTTTCCTCAATAAAAATCAAATAACTGTGATATTTTTATTATTTATGGCGTGACAGTGACAAGCATAGTTAAGCAACGCGAATTGACATGTAGCGAAGGGCAACACGGTAATGTGTGAGACGAGTTTAGATTATTCGCCGTTGTTTGAATTTAAAGCAATATTTCGTTTGATGTAGCAATCAAGAATGAATTTTAAGCTTTCGGCGAGTTTTGAACTCGCGACCTTCTGCGTGTGAAGCAGACGTGATTACCACTACACCACGAAACCACGACCTGCGATTTCCTTAGGCTCGGGATAAATGAATTATTATTTGATATGATAATAGGTACGCTTTCTTTTAATATGTCATGAAATAAATTGCGACCCATCATTAATTAACATCACTGAGGCGGTTTTTTGAAACTTACTAGATCGTTTGTCATAATCGTACGAAGACAAGCGAGTTATCCATTTGACACTTGACATTCCCAAAATCCGTACAAAATACGAAAAGATACTAAGTACCATCGATTTTGCCAGCAAAGGGAGAATTTTCTATAAAAGACAACAATATTCAAGGTTTCGGCGAGTTTCGAACTCGCGACCTTCTGCGTGTAAAGCAGACGTGATGACGGCTACACTACGAAACCGTGTGCTGCATTGTGCGTATGCAATATCGAAGTGATGAATAAAGAAAGCTCATCAGCAGAAGATATTTGAAATTCAAGTAGAGTAATAATTTATACATCGACATCAAACAGGCACATGTCACTGTTACTTTTTACATATATGTATATATATTCATTCGAAATAGACAAACGTAACAACGATAGACTTTTCTTAGTTGCAGTGAGCAAAATTTCAGCTAAAAGTATCGTCAATGAGACAAGTCAGGATGATTCGACGAGAAAGTGTTACTACAAAACCAATCTACTTTCAGGTTTCGGCGAGTTTCGAACTCGCGACCTTCTGCGTGTTAAGCAGACGTGATAACCACTACACCACGAAACCTAACTTGATACGTTCTTTCGAATTAATTCAGATGAAGTATATAGGAAACTGTTACTTAGAACAGCATTTCGTGTGGAATAGTGTAATAATGTCCCCAGTTTCCTCAATAAAAATCAAATAACTGTGATATTTTTATTATTTATGGCGTGACAGTGACAAGCATAGTTAAGCAACGCGAATTGACATGTAGCGAAGGGCAACACGGTAATGTGTGAGACGAGTTTAGATTATTCGCCGTTGTTTGAATTTAAAGCAATATTTCGTTTGATGTAGCAATCAAGAATGAATTTTAAGCTTTCGGCGAGTTTTGAACTCGCGACCTTCTGCGTGTGAAGCAGACGTGATTACCACTACACCACGAAACCACGACCTGCGATTTCCTTAGGCTCGGGATAAATGAATTATTATTTGATATGATAATAGGTACGCTTTCTTTTAATATGTCATGAAATAAATTGCGACCCATCATTAATTAACATCACTGAGGCGGTTTTTTGAAACTTACTAGATCGTTTGTCATAATCGTACGAAGACAAGCGAGTTATCCATTTGACACTTGACATTCCCAAAATCCGTACAAAATACGAAAAGATACTAAGTACCATCGATTTTGCCAGCATAGGCAGAATTTTCTATAAGAGACAACAATATTCAAGGTTTCGGCGAGTTTCGAACTCGCGACCTTCTGCGTGTAAAGCAGACGTGATGACCGCTACACTACGAAACCGTGTGCTGCATTGTGCGTATGCAATATCGAAGTGATGAATAAAGAAAGCTCATCAGCAGAAGATATTTGAAATTCAAGTAGAGTAATAATTTATACATCGACATCAAACAGGCACATGTCACTGTTACTTTTTACATATATGTATATATATTCATTCGAAATAGACAAACGTAACAACGATAGACTTTTCTTAGTTGCAGTGAGCAAAATTTCAGCTAAAAGTATCGTCAATGAGACAAGTCAGGATGATTCGACGAGAAAGTGTTACTACAAAACCAATCTACTTTCAGGTTTCGGCGAGTTTCGAACTCGCGACCTTCTGCGTGTTAAGCAGACGTGATAACCACTAGACCACGAAACCTAACTTGATACGTTCTTTCGAATTAATTCAGATGAAGTATATAGGAAACTGTTACTTAGAACAGCATTTCGTGTGGAATAGTGTAATAATGTCCCCAGTTTCCTCAATAAAAATCAAATAACTGTGATATTTTTATTATTTATGGCGTGCTAGTGACAAGCATAGTTAAGCAACGCGAATTGACATGTAGCGAAGGGCAACACGGTAATGTGTGAGACGAGTTTAGATTATTCGCCGTTGTTTGAATTTAAAGCAAAATTTCGTTTGATGTATCAATCAAGAATGAATTTTAAGGTTTACGGCGAGTTTTGAACTCGCGACCTTCTGCGTGTGAAGCAGACGTGATTACCACTACACCACGAAACCACGACCTGCGATTTCCTTAGGCTCGGGATAAATGAATTATTATTTGATATGATAATAGGTACGCTTTCTTTTAATATGTCATGAAATAAATTGCGACCCATCATTAATTAACATCACTGAAGCGGTTTTTTTAAACTTACTAGATCGTTTGTCATAATCGTACGAAGACAAGCGAGTTATCCATTTGACACTTGACATTCCCAAAATCCGTACAAAATACGAAAAGATACTAAGTACCATCGATTTTGCCAGCATAGGCAGAATTTTCTATAAGAGACAACAATATTCAAGGTTTCGGCGAGTTTCGAACTCGCGACCTTCTGCGTGTAAAGCAGACGTGATGACCGCTACACTACGAAACCGTGTGCTGCATTGTGCGTATGCAATATCGAAGTGATGAATAAAGAAAGCTCATCAGCAGAAGATATTTGAAATTCAAGTAGAGTAATAATTTATACATCGACATCAAACAGGCACATGTCACTGTTACTTTTTACATATATGTATATATATTCATTCGAAATAGACAAACGTAACAACGATAGACTTTTCTTAGTTGCAGTGAGCAAAATTTCAGCTAAAAGTATCGTCAATGAGACAAGTCAGGATGATTCGACGAGAAAGTGTTACTACAAAACCAATCTACTTTCAGGTTTCGGCGAGTTTCGAACTCGCGACCTTCTGCGTGTTAAGCAGACGTGATAACCACTACACCACGAAACCTAACTTGATACGTTCTTTCGAATTAATTCAGATGAAGTATATAGGAAACTGTTACTTAGAACAGCATTTCGTGTGGAATAGTGTAATAATGTCCCCAGTTTCCTCAATAAAAATCAAATAACTGTGATATTTTTATTATTTATGGCGTGACAGTGACAAGCATAGTTAAGCAACGCGAATTGACATGTAGCGAAGGGCAACACGGTAATGTGTGAGACGAGTTTAGATTATTCGCCGTTGTTTGAATTTAAAGCAAAATTTCGTTTGATGTAGCAATCAAGAATGAATTTTAAGGTTTCGGCGAGTTTTGAACTCGCGAACTTCTGCGTGTGAAGCAGACGTGATTACCACTACACCACGAAACCACGACCTGCGATTTCCTTAGGCTCGGGATAAATGAATTATTATTTGATATGATAATAGGTACGCTTTCTTTTAATATGTCATGAAATAAATTGCGACCCATCATTAATTAACATCACTGAGGCGGTTTTTTGAAACTTACTAGATCGTTTGTCATAATCGTACGAAGACAAGCGAGTTATCCATTTGACACTTGATATTCCCAAAATCCGTACAAAATACGAAAAGATACTAAGTACCATCGATTTTGCCAGCAAAGGGAGAATTTTCTATAAAAGACAACAATATTCAAGGTTTCGGCGAGTTTCGAACTCGCGACCTTCTGCGTGTAAAGCAGACGTGATGACCGCTACACTACGAAACCGTGTGCTGCATTGTGCGTATGCAATATCGAAGTGATGAATAAAGAAAGCTCATCAGCAGAAGATATTTGAAATTCAAGTAGAGTAATAATTTATACATCGACATCAAACAGGCACATGTCACTGTTACTTTTTACATATATGTATATATATTCATTCGAAATAGACAAACGTAACAACGATAGACTTTTCTTAGTTGCAGTGAGCAAAATTTCAGCTAAAAGTATCGTCAATGAGACAAGTCAGGATGATTCGACGAGAAAGTGTTACTACAAAACCAATCTACTTTCAGGTTTCGGCGAGTTTCGAACTCGCGACCTTCTGCGTGTTAAGCAGACGTGATAACCACTACACCACGAAACCTAACTTGATACGTTCTTTCGAATTAATTCAGATGAAGTATATAGGAAACTGTTACTTAGAACAGCATTTCGTGTGGAATAGTGTAATAATGTCCCCAGTTTCCTCAATAAAAATCAAATAACTGTGATATTTTTATTATTTATGGCGTGACAGTGACAAGCATAGTTAAGCAACGCGAATTGACATGTAGCGAAGGGCAACACGGTAATGTGTGAGACGAGTTTAGATTATGCGCCGTTGTTTGAATTTAAAGCAAAATTTCGTTTGATGTAGCAATCAAGAATGAATTTTAAGGTTTCGGCGAGTTTTGAACTCGCGACCTTCTGCGTGTGAAGCAGACGTGATTACCACTACACCACGAAACCACGACCTGCGATTTCCTTAGGCTCGGGATAAATGAATTATTATTTGATATGATAATAGGTACGCTTTCTTTTAATATGTCATGAAATAAATTGCGACCCATCATTAATTAACATCACTGAGGCGGTTTTTTGAAACTTACTAGATCGTTTGTCATAATCGTCCGTAGACAAGCGAGTTATCCATTTGACACTTGACATTCCCAAAATCCGTACAAAATACGAAAAGATACTAAGTACCATCGATTTTGCCAGCAAAGGGAGAATTTTCTATAAAAGACAACAATATTCAAGGTTTCGGCGAGTTTCGAACTCGCGACCTTCTGCGTGTAAAGCAGACGTGATGACCGCTACACTACGAAACCGTGTGCTGCATTGTGCGTATGCAATATCGAAGTGATGAATAAAGAAAGCTCATCAGCAGAAGATATTTGAAATTCAAGTAGAGTAATAATTTATACATCGACATCAAACAGGCACATGTCACTGTTACTTTTTACATATATGTATATATATTCATTCGAAATAGACAAACGTAACAACGATAGACTTTTCTTAGTTGCAGTGAGCAAAATTTCAGCTAAAAGTATCGTCAATGAGACAAGTCAGGATGATTCGACGAGAAAGTGTTACTACAAAACCAATCTACTTTCAGGTTTCGGCGAGTTTCGAACTCGCGACCTTCTGCGTGTTAAACAGACGTGATAACCACTACACCACGAAACCTAACTTGATACGTTCTTTCGAATTAATTCAGATGAAGTATATAGGAAACTGTTACTTAGAACAGCATTTCGTGTGGAATAGTGTAATAATGTCCCCAGTTTCCTCAATAAAAATCAAATAACTGTGATATTTTTATTATTTATGGCGTGACAGTGACAAGCATAGTTAAGCAACGCGAATTGACATGTAGCGAAGGTCAACACGGTAATGTGTGAGACGAGTTTAGATTATTCGCCGTTGTTTGAATTTAAAGCAATATTTCGTTTGATGTAGCAATCAAGAATGAATTTTAAGGTTTCGGCGAGTTTTGAACTCGCGACCTTCTGCGTGTGAGACAGACGTGATTACCACTACACCACGAAACCACGACCTGCGATTTCCTTAGGCTCGGGATAAATGAATTATTATTTGATATGATAATAGGTACGCTTTCTTTTAATATGTCATGAAATAAATTGCGACCCATCATTAATTAACATCACTGAGGCGGTTTTTTGAAACTTACTAGATCGTTTGTCATAATCGTACGAAGACAAGCGAGTTATCCATTTGACACTTGACATTCCCAAAATCCGTACAAAATACGAAAAGATACTAAGTACCATCGATTTTGCCAGCAAAGGGAGAATTTTCTATAAAAGACAACAATATTCAAGGTTTCGGCGAGTTTCGAACTCGCGACCTTCTGCGTGTAAAGCAGACGTGATGACCGCTACACTACGAAACCGTGTGCTGCATTGTGCGTATGCAATATCGAAGTGATGAATAAAGAAAGCTCATCAGCAGAAGATATTTGAAATTCAAGTAGAGTAATAATTTATACATCGACATCAAACAGGCACATGTCACTGTTACTTTTTACATATATGTATATATATTCATTCGAAATAGACAAACGTAACAACGATAGACTTTTCTTAGTTGCAGTGAGCAAAATTTCAGCTAAAAGTATCGTCAATGAGACAAGTCAGGATGATTCGACGAGAAAGTGTTACTACAAAACCAATCTACTTTCAGGTTTCGGCGAGTTTCGAACTCGCGACCTTCTGCGTGTTAAGCAGACGTGATAACCACTACACCACGAAACCTAACTTGATACGTTCTTTCGAATTAATTCAGATGAAGTATATAGGAAACTGTTACTTAGAACAGCATTTCGTGTGGAATAGTGTAATAATGTCCCCAGTTTCCTCAATAAAAATCAAATAACTGTGATATTTTTATTATTTATGGCGTGACAGTGACAAGCATAGTTAAGCAACGCGAATTGACATGTAGCGAAGGGCAACACGGTAATGTGTGAGACGAGTTTAGATTATTCGCCGTTGTTTGAATTTAAAGCAAAATTTCGTTTGATGTAGCAATCAAGAATGAATTTTAAGGTTTCGGCGAGTTTTGAACTCGCGACCTTCTGCGTGTGAGACAGACGTGATTACCACTACACCACGAAACCACGACCTGCGATTTCCTTAGGCTCGGGATAAATGAATTATTATTTGATATGATAATAGGTACGCTTTCTTTTAATATGTCATGAAATAAATTGCGACCCATCATTAATTAACATCACTGAGGCGGTTTTTTGAAACTTACTAGATCGTTTGTCATAATCGTACGAAGACAAGCGAGTTATCCATTTGACACTTGACATTCCCAAAATCCGTACAAAATACGAAACGATACTAAGTACCATCGATTTTGCCAGCAAAGGGAGAATTTTCTATAAAAGACAACAATATTCAAGGTTTCGGCGAGTTTCGAACTCGCGACCTTCTGCGTGTAAAGCAGACGTGATGACCGCTACACTACGAAACCGTGTGCTGCATTGTGCGTATGCAATATCGAAGTGATGAATAAAGAAAGCTCATCAGCAGAAGATATTTGAAATTCAAGTAGAGTAATAATTTATACATCGACATCAAACAGGCACATGTCACTGTTACTTTTTACATATATGTATATATATTCATTCGAAATAGACAAACGTAACAACGATAGACTTTTCTTAGTTGCAGTGAGCAAAATTTCAGCTAAAAGTATCGTCAATGAGACAAGTCAGCATGATTCGACGAGAAAGTGTTACTACAAAACCAATCTACTTTCAGGTTTCGGCGAGTTTCGAACTCGCGACCTTCTGCGTGTTAAGCAGACGTGATAACCACTAGACCACGAAACCTAACTTGATACGTTCTTTCGAATTAATTCAGATGAAGTATATAGGAAACTGTTACTTAGAACAGTATTTCGTGTGGAATAGTGTAATAATGTCCCCAGTTTCCTCAATAAAAATCAAATAATAGTGATATTTTTATTATTTATGGCGTGACAGTGACAAGCATAGTTAAGCAACGCGAATTGACATGTAGCGAAGGGCAACACGGTAATGTGTGAGACGAGTTTAGATTATTCGCCGTTGTTTGAATTTAAAGCAAAATTTCGTTTGATGTAGCAATCAAGAATGAATTTTAAGGTTTCGGCGAGTTTTGAACTCGCGACCTTCTGCGTGTGAAGCAGACGTGATTACCACTACACCACGAAACCACGACCTGCGATTTCCTTAGGCTCGGGATAAATGAATTATTATTTGATATGATAATAGGTACGCTTTCTTTTAATATGTCATGAAATAAATTGCGACCCATCATTAATTAACATCACTGAGGCGGTTTTTTGAAACTTACTAGATCGTTTGTCATAATCGTACGAAGACAAGCGAGTTATCCATTTGACACTTGACATTCCCAAAATCCGTACAAAATACGAAACGATACTAAGTACCATCGATTTTGCCAGCAAAGGGAGAATTTTCTATAAAAGACAACAATATTCAAGGTTTCGGCGAGTTTCGAACTCGCGACCTTCTGCGTGTAAAGCAGACGTGATGACCGCTACACTACGAAACCGTGTGCTGCATTGTGCGTATGCAATATCGAAGTGATGAATAAAGAAAGCTCATCAGCAGAAGATATTTGAAATTCAAGTAGAGTAATAATTTATACATCGACATCAAACAGGCACATGTCACTGTTACTTTTTACATATATGTATATATATTCATTCGAAATAGACAAACGTAACAACGATAGACTTTTCTTAGTTGCAGTGAGCAAAATTTCAGCTAAAAGTATCGTCAATGAGACAAGTCAGCATGATTCGACGAGAAAGTGTTACTACAAAACCAATCTACTTTCAGCGAGTTTCGAACTCGCGACCTTCTGCGTGTTAAGCAGACGTGATAACCACTACACCACGAAACCTAACTTGATACGTTCTTTCGAATTAATTCAGATGAAGTATATAGGAAACTGTTACTTAGAACAGTATTTCGTGTGGAATAGTGTAATAATGTCCCCAGTTTCCTCAATAAAAATCAAATAACTGTGATATTTTTATTATTTATGGCGTGACAGTGACAAGCATAGTTAAGCAACGCGAATTGACATGTAGCGAAGGGCAACACGGTAATGTGTGAGACGAGTTTAGATTATTCGCCGTTGTTTGAATTTAAAGCAAAATTTCGTTTGATGTAGCAATCAAGAATGAATTTTAAGGTTTCGGCGAGTTTTGAACTCGCGACCTTCTGCGTGTGAAGCAGACGTGATTACCACTACACCACGAAACCACGACCTGCGATTTCCTTAGGCTCGGGATAAATGAATTATTATTTGATATGATAATAGGTACGCTTTCTTTTAATATGTCATGAAATAAATTGCGACCCATCATTAATTAACATCACTGAGGCGGTTTTTTGAAACTTACTAGATCGTTTGTCATAATCGTACGAAGACAAGCGAGTTATCCATTTGACACTTGACATTCCCAAAATCCGTACAAAATACGAAACGATACTAAGTACCATCGATTTTGCCAGCAAAGGGAGAATTTTCTATAAAAGACAACAATATTCAAGGTTTCGGCGAGTTTCGAACTCGCGACCTTCTGCGTGTAAAGCAGACGTGATGACCGCTACACTACGAAACCGTGTGCTGCATTGTGCGTATGCAATATCGAAGTGATGAATAAAGAAAGCTCATCAGCAGAAGATATTTGAAATTCAAGTAGAGTAATAATTTATACATCGACATCAAACAGGCACATGTCACTGTTACTTTTTACATATATGTATATATATTCATTCGAAATAGACAAACGTAACAACGATAGACTTTTCTTAGTTGCAGTGAGCAAAATTTCAGCTAAAAGTATCGTCAATGAGACAAGTCAGGATGATTCGACGAGAAAGTGTTACTACAAAACCAATCTACTTTCAGGTTTCGGCGAGTTTCGAACTCGCGACCTTCTGCGTGTTAAGCAGACGTGATAACCACTACACCACGAAACCTAACTTGATACGTTCTTTCGAATTAATTCAGATGAAGTATATAGGAAACTGTTACTTAGAACAGCATTTCGTGTGGAATAGTGTAATAATGTCCCCAGTTTCCTCAATAAAAATCAAATAACTGTGATATTTTTATTATTTATGGCGTGACAGTGACAAGCATAGTTAAGCAACGCGAATTGACATGTAGCGAAGGGCAACACGGTAATGTGTGAGACGAGTTTAGATTATTCGCCGTTGTTTGAATTTAAAGCAAAATTTCGTTTGATGTAGCAATCAAGAATGAATTTTAAGGTTTCGGCGAGTTTTGAAATCGCGACCTTCTGCGTGTGAAGCAGACGTGATTACCACTACACCACGAAACCACGACCTGCGATTTCCTTAGGCTCGAGATAAATGAATTATTATTTGATATGATAATAGGTACGCTTTCTTTTAATATGTCATGAAATAAATTGCGACCCATCATTAATTAACATCACTGAGGCGGTTTTTTGAAACTTACTAGATCGTTTGTCATAATCGTACGAAGACAAGCGAGTTATCCATTTGACACTTGACATTCCCAAAATCCGTACAAAATACGAAACGATACTAAGTACCATCGATTTTGCCAGCAAAGGGAGAATTTTCTATAAAAGACAACAATATTCAAGGTTTCGGCGAGTTTCGAACTCGCGACCTTCTGCGTGTAAAGCAGACGTGATGACCGCTACACTACGAAACCGTGTGCTGCATTGTGCGTATGCAATATCGAAGTGATGAATAAAGAAAGCTCATCAGCAGAAGATATTTGAAATTCAAGTAGAGTAATAATTTATACATCGACATCAAACAGGCACATGTCACTGTTACTTTTTACATATATGTATATATATTCATTCGAAATAGACAAACGTAACAACGATAGACTTTTCTTAGTTGCAGTGAGCAAAATTTCAGCTAAAAGTATCGTCAATGAGACAAGTCAGGATGATTCGACGAGAAAGTGTTACTACAAAACCAATCTACTTTCAGGTTTCGGCGAGTTTCGAACTCGCGACCTTCTGCGTGTTAAGCAGACGTGATAACCACTAGACCACGAAACCTAACTTGATACGTTCTTTCGAATTAATTCAGATGAAGTATATAGGAAACTGTTACTTAGAACAGCATTTCGTGTGGAATAGTGTAATAATGTCCCCAGTTTCCTCAATAAAAATCAAATAACTGTGATATTTTTATTATTTATGGCGTGACAGTGACAAGCATAGTTAAGCAACGCGAATTGACATGTAGCGAAGGGCAACACGGTAATGTGTGAGACGAGTTTAGATTATTCGCCGTTGTTTGAATTTAAAGCAAAATTTCGTTTGATGTAGCAATCAAGAATGAATTTTAAGGTTTCGGCGAGTTTTGAACTCGCGACCTTCTGCGTGTGAAGCAGACGTGATTACCACTACACCACGAAACCACGACCTGCGATTTCCTTAGGCTCGAGATAAATGAATTATTATTTGATATGATAATAGGTACGCTTTCTTTTAATATGTCATGAAATAAATTGCGACCCATCATTAATTAACATCACTGAGGCGGTTTTTTGAAACTTACTAGATCGTTTGTCATAATCGTACGAAGACAAGCGAGTTATCCATTTGACACTTGACATTCCCAAAATCCGTACAAAATACGAAACGATACTAAGTACCATCGATTTTGCCAGCAAAGGGAGAATTTTCTATAAAAGACAACAATATTCAAGGTTTCGGCGAGTTTCGAACTCGCGACCTTCTGCGTGTAAAGCAGACGTGATGACCGCTACACTACGAAACCGTGTGCTGCATTGTGCGTATGCAATATCGAAGTGATGAATAAAGAAAGCTCATCAGCAGAAGATATTTGAAATTCAAGTAGAGTAATAATTTATACATCGACATCAAACAGGCACATGTCACTGTTACTTTTTACATATATGTATATATATTCATTCGAAATAGACAAACGTAACAACGATAGACTTTTCTTAGTTGCAGTGAGCAAAATTTCAGCTAAAAGTATCGTCAATGAGACAAGTCAGCATGATTCGACGAGAAAGTGTTACTACAAAACCAATCTACTTTCAGGTTTCGGCGAGTTTCGAACTCGCGACCTTCTGCGTGTTAAGCAGACGTGATAACCACTACACCACGAAACCTAACTAGATACGTTCTTTCGAATTAATTCAGATGAAGTATATAGGAAACTGTTACTTAGAACAGTATTTCGTGTGGAATAGTGTAATAATGTCCCCAGTTTCCTCAATAAAAATCAAATAACTGTGATATTTTTATTATTTATGGCGTGACAGTGACAAGCATAGTTAAGCAACGCGAATTGACATGTAGCGAAGGGCAACACGGTAATGTGTGAGACGAGTTTAGATTATTCGCCGTTGTTTGAATTTAAAGCAAAATTTCGTTTGATGTAGCAATCAAGAATGAATTTTAAGGTTTCGGCGAGTTTTGAACTCGCGACCTTCTGCGTGTGAAGCAGACGTGATTACCACTACACCACGAAACCACGACCTGCGATTTCCTTAGGCTCGGGATAAATGAATTATTATTTGATATGATAATAGGTACGCTTTCTTTTAATATGTCATGAAATAAATTGCGACCCATCATTAATTAACATCACTGAGGCGGTTTTTTGAAACTTACTAGATCGTTTGTCATAATCGTACGAAGACAAGCGAGTTATCCATTTGACACTTGACATTCCCAAAATCCGTACAAAATACGAAACGATACTAAGTACCATCGATTTTGCCAGCAAAGGGAGAATTTTCTATAAAAGACAACAATATTCAAGGTTTCGGCGAGTTTCGAACTCGCGACCTTCTGCGTGTAAAGCAGACGTGATGACCGCTACACTACGAAACCGTGTGCTGCATTGTGCGTATGCAATATCGAAGTGATGAATAAAGAAAGCTCATCAGCAGAAGATATTTGAAATTCAAGTAGAGTAATAATTTATACATCGACATCAAACAGGCACATGTCACTGTTACTTTTTACATATATGTATATATATTCATTCGAAATAGACAAACGTAACAACGATAGACTTTTCTTAGTTGCAGTGAGCAAAATTTCAGCTAAAAGTATCGTCAATGAGACAAGTCAGCATGATTCGACGAGAAAGTGTTACTACAAAACCAATCTACTTTCAGGTTTCGGCGAGTTTCGAACTCGCGACCTTCTGCGTGTTAAGCAGACGTGATAACCACTACACAACGAAACCTAACTTGATACGTTCTTTCGAATTAATTCAGATGAAGTATATAGGAAACTGTTACTTAGAACAGTATTTCGTGTGGAATAGTGTAATAATGTCCCCAGTTTCCTCAATAAAAATCAAATAACTGTGATATTTTTATTATTTATGGCGTGACAGTGACAAGCATAGTTAAGCAACGCGAATTGACATGTAGCGAAGGGCAACACGGTAATGTGTGAGACGAGTTTAGATTATTCGCCGTTGTTTGAATTTAAAGCAAAATTTCGTTTGATGTAGCAATCAAGAATGAATTTTAAGGTTTCGGCGAGTTTTGAACTCGCGACCTTCTGCGTGTGAAGCAGACGTGATTACCACTACACCACGAAACCACGACCTGCGATTTCCTTAGGCTCGGGATAAATGAATTATTATTTGATATGATAATAGGTACGCTTTCTTTTAATATGTCATGAAATAAATTGCGACCCATCATTAATTAACATCACTGAGGCGGTTTTTTGAAACTTACTAGATCGTTTGTCATAATCGTACGAAGACAAGCGAGTTATCCATTTGACACTTGACATTCCCAAAATCCGTACAAAATACGAAACGATACTAAGTACCATCGATTTTGCCAGCAAAGGGAGAATTTTCTATAAAAGACAACAATATTCAAGGTTTCGGCGAGTTTCGAACTCGCGACCTTCTGCGTGTAAAGCAGACGTGATGACCGCTACACTACGAAACCGTGTGCTGCATTGTGCGTATGCAATATCGAAGTGATGAATAAAGAAAGCTCATCAGCATAAGATATTTGAAATTCAAGTAGAGTAATAATTTATACATCGACATCAAACAGGCACATGTCACTGTTACTTTTTACATATATGTATATATATTCATTCGAAATAGACAAACGTAACAACGATAGACTTTTCTTAGTTGCAGTGAGCAAAATTTCAGCTAAAAGTATCGTCAATGAGACAAGTCAGGATGATTCGACGAGAAAGTGTTACTACAAAACCAATCTACTTTCAGGTTTCGGCGAGTTTCGAACTCGCGACCTTCTGCGTGTTAAGCAGACGTGATAACCACTACACCACGAAACCTAACTTGATACGTTCTTTCGAATTAATTCAGATGAAGTATATAGGAAACTGTTACTTAGAACAGCATTTCGTGTGGAATAGTGTAATAATGTCCCCAGTTTCCTCAATAAAAATCAAATAACTGTGATATTTTTATTATTTATGGCGTGACAGTGACAAGCATAGTTAAGCAACGCGAATTGACATGTAGCGAAGGGCAACACGGTAATGTGTGAGACGAGTTTAGATTATTCGCCGTTGTTTGAATTTAAAGCAAAATTTCGTTTGATGTAGCAATCAAGAATGAATTTTAAGGTTTCGGCGAGTTTTGAACTCGCGACCTTCTGCGTGTGAAGCAGACGTGATTACCACTACACCACGAAACCACGACCTGCGATTTCCTTAGGCTCGAGATAAATGAATTATTATTTGATATGATAATAGGTACGCTTTCTTTTAATATGTCATGAAATAAATTGCGACCCATCATTAATTAACATCACTGAGGCGGTTTTTTGAAACTTACTAGATCGTTTGTCATAATCGTACGAAGACAAGCGAGTTATCCATTTGACACTTGACATTCCCAAAATCCGTACAAAATACGAAACGATACTAAGTACCATCGATTTTGCCAGCAAAGGGAGAATTTTCTATAAAAGACAACAATATTCAAGGTTTCGGCGAGTTTCGAACTCGCGACCTTCTGCGTGTAAAGCAGACGTGATGACCGCTACACTACGAAACCGTGTGCTGCATTGTGCGTATGCAATATCGAAGTGATGAATAAAGAAAGCTCATCAGCAGAAGATATTTGAAATTCAAGTAGAGTAATAATTTATACATCGACATCAAACAGGCACATGTCACTGTTACTTTTTACATATATGTATATATATTCATTCGAAATAGACAAACGTAACAACGATAGACTTTTCTTAGTTGCAGTGAGCAAAATTTCAGCTAAAAGTATCGTCAATGAGACAAGTCAGGATGATTCGACGAGAAAGTGTTACTACAAAACCAATCTACTTTCAGGTTTCGGCGAGTTTCGAACTCGCGACCTTCTGCGTGTTAAGCAGACGTGATAACCACTAGACCACGAAACCTAACTTGATACGTTCTTTCGAATTAATTCAGATGAAGTATATAGGAAACTGTTACTTAGAACAGCATTTCGTGTGGAATAGTGTAATAATGTCCCCAGTTTCCTCAATAAAAATCAAATAACTGTGATATTTTTATTATTTATGGCGTGACAGTGACAAGCATAGTTAAGCAACGCGAATTGACATGTAGCGAAGGGCAACACGGTAATGTGTGAGACGAGTTTAGATTATTCGCCGTTGTTTGAATTTAAAGCAAAATTTCGTTTGATGTAGCAATCAAGAATGAATTTTAAGGTTTCGGCGAGTTTTGAACTCGCGACCTTCTGCGTGTGAAGCAGACGTGATTACCACTACACCACGAAACCACGACCTGCGATTTCCTTAGGCTCGGGATAAATGAATTATTATTTGATATGATAATAGGTACGCTTTCTTTTAATATGTCATGAAATAAATTGCGACCCATCATTAATTAACATCACTGAGGCGGTTTTTTGAAACTTACTAGATCGTTTGTCATAATCGTACGAAGACAAGCGAGTTATCCATTTGACACTTGACATTCCCAAAATCCGTACAAAATACGAAACGATACTAAGTACCATCGATTTTGCCAGCAAAGGGAGAATTTTCTATAAAAGACAACAATATTCAAGGTTTCGGCGAGTTTCGAACTCGCGACCTTCTGCGTGTAAAGCAGACGTGATGACCGCTACACTACGAAACCGTGTGCTGCATTGTGCGTATGCAATATCGAAGTGATGAATAAAGAAAGCTCATCAGCATAAGATATTTGAAATTCAAGTAGAGTAATAATTTATACATCGACATCAAACAGGCACATGTCACTGTTACTTTTTACATATATGTATATATATTCATTCGAAATAGACAAACGTAACAACGATAGACTTTTCTTAGTTGCAGTGAGCAAAATTTCAGCTAAAAGTATCGTCAATGAGACAAGTCAGGATGATTCGACGAGAAAGTGTTACTACAAAACCAATCTACTTTCAGGTTTCGGCGAGTTTCGAACTCGCGACCTTCTGCGTGTTAAGCAGACGTGATAACCACTACACCACGAAACCTAACTTGATACGTTCTTTCGAATTAATTCAGATGAAGTATATAGGAAACTGTTACTTAGAACAGCATTTCGTGTGGAATAGTGTAATAATGTCCCCAGTTTCCTCAATAAAAATCAAATAACTGTGATATTTTTATTATTTATGGCGTGACAGTGACAAGCATAGTTAAGCAACGCGAATTGACATGTAGCGAAGGGCAACACGGTAATGTGTGAGACGAGTTTAGATTATTCGCCGTTGTTTGAATTTAAAGCAAAATTTCGTTTGATGTAGCAATCAAGAATGAATTTTAAGGTTTCGGCGAGTTTTGAACTCGCGACCTTCTGCGTGTGAAGCAGACGTGATTACCACTACACCACGAAACCACGACCTGCGATTTCCTTAGGCTCGAGATAAATGAATTATTATTTGATATGATAATAGGTACGCTTTCTTTTAATATGTCATGAAATAAATTGCGACCCATCATTAATTAACATCACTGAGGCGGTTTTTTGAAACTTACTAGATCGTTTGTCATAATCGTACGAAGACAAGCGAGTTATCCATTTGACACTTGACATTCCCAAAATCCGTACAAAATACGAAACGATACTAAGTACCATCGATTTTGCCAGCAAAGGGAGAATTTTCTATAAAAGACAACAATATTCAAGGTTTCGGCGAGTTTCGAACTCGCGACCTTCTGCGTGTAAAGCAGACGTGATGACCGCTACACTACGAAACCGTGTGCTGCATTGTGCGTATGCAATATCGAAGTGATGAATAAAGAAAGCTCATCAGCAGAAGATATTTGAAATTCAAGTAGAGTAATAATTTATACATCGACATCAAACAGGCACATGTCACTGTTACTTTTTACATATATGTATATATATTCATTCGAAATAGACAAACGTAACAACGATAGACTTTTCTTAGTTGCAGTGAGCAAAATTTCAGCTAAAAGTATCGTCAATGAGACAAGTCAGGATGATTCGACGAGAAAGTGTTACTACAAAACCAATCTACTTTCAGGTTTCGGCGAGTTTCGAACTCGCGACCTTCTGCGTGTTAAGCAGACGTGATAACCACTACACCACGAAACCTAACTTGATACGTTCTTTCGAATTAATTCAGATGAAGTATATAGGAAACTGTTACTTAGAACAGCATTTCGTGTGGAATAGTGTAATAATGTCCCCAGTTTCCTCAATAAAATTCAAATAACTGTGATATTTTTATTATTTATGGCGTGACAGTGACAAGCATAGTTAAGCAACGCGAATTGACATGTAGCGAAGGGCAACACGGTAATGTGTGAGACGAGTTTAGATTATTCGCCGTTGTTTGAATTTAAAGCAAAATTTCGTTTGATGTAGCAATCAAGAATGAATTTTAAGGTTTCGGCGAGTTTTGAACTCGCGACCTTCTGCGTGTGAAGCAGACGTGATTACCACTACACCACGAAACCACGACCTGCGATTTCCTTAGGCTCGGGATAAATGAATTATTATTTGATATGATAATAGGTACGCTTTCTTTTAATATGTCATGAAATAAATTGCGACCCATCATTAATTAACATCACTGAGGCGGTTTTTTGAAACTTACTAGATCGTTTGTCATAATCGTACGAAGACAAGCGAGTTATCCATTTGACACTTGACATTCCCAAAATCCGTACAAAATACGAAACGATACTAAGTAACATCGATTTTGCCAGCAAAGGGAGAATTTTCTATAAAAGACAACAATATTCAAGGTTTCGGCGAGTTTCGAACTCGCGACCTTCTGCGTGTAAAGCAGACGTGATGACCGCTACACTACGAAACCGTGTGCTGCATTGTGCGTATGCAATATCGAAGTGATGAATAAAGAAAGCTCATCAGCAGAAGATATTTGAAATTCAAGTAGAGTAATAATTTATACATCGACATCAAACAGGAACATGTCACTGTTACTTTTTACATATATGTATATATATTCATTCGAAATAGACAAACGTAACAACGATAGACTTTTCTTAGTTGCAGTGAGCAAAATTTCAGCTAAAAGTATCGTCAATGAGACAAGTCAGGATGATTCGACGAGAAAGTGTTACTACAAAACCAATCTACTTTCAGGTTTCGGCGAGTTTCGAACTCGCGACCTTCTGCGTGTTAAGCAGACGTGATAACCACTACACCACGAAACCTAACTTGATACGTTCTTTCGAATTAATTCAGATGAAGTATATAGGAAACTGTTACTTAGAACAGCATTTCGTGTGGAATAGTGTAATAATGTCCCCAGTTTCCTCAATAAAATTCAAATAACTGTGATATTTTTATTATTTATGGCGTGACAGTGACAAGCATAGTTAAGCAACGCGAATTGACATGTAGCGAAGGGCAACACGGTAATGTGTGAGACGAGTTTAGATTATTCGCCGTTGTTTGAATTTAAAGCAAAATTTCGTTTGATGTAGCAATCAAGAATGAATTTTAAGGTTTCGGCGAGTTTTGAACTCGCGACCTTCTGCGTGTGAAGCAGACGTGATTACCACTACACCACGAAACCACGACCTGCGATTTCCTTAGGCTCGGGATAAATGAATTATTATTTGATATGATAATAGGTACGCTTTCTTTTAATATGTCATGAAATAAATTGCGACCCATCATTAATTAACATCACTGAGGCGGTTTTTTGAAACTTACTAGATCGTTTGTCATAATCGTACGAAGACAAGCGAGTTATCCATTTGACACTTGACATTCCCAAAATCCGTACAAAATACGAAACGATACTAAGTACCATCGATTTTGCCAGCAAAGGGAGAATTTTCTATAAAAGACAACAATATTCAAGGTTTCGGCGAGTTTCGAACTCGCGACCTTCTGCGTGTAAAGCAGACGTGATGACCGCTACACTACGAAACCGTGTGCTGCATTGTGCGTATGCAATATCGAAGTGATGAATAAAGAAAGCTCATCAGCAGAAGATATTTGAAATTCAAGTAGAGTAATAATTTATACATCGACATCAAACAGGCACATGTCACTGTTACTTTTTACATATATGTATATATATTCATTCGAAATAGACAAACGTAACAACGATAGACTTTTCTTAGTTGCAGTGAGCAAAATTTCAGCTAAAAGTATCGTCAATGAGACAAGTCAGGATGATTCGACGAGAAAGTGTTACTACAAAACCAATCTACTTTCAGGTTTCGGCGAGTTTCGAACTCGCGACCTTCTGCGTGTTAAGCAGACGTGATAACCACTACACCACGAAACCTAACTTGATACGTTCTTTCGAATTAATTCAGATGAAGTATATAGGAAACTGTTACTTAGAACAGCATTTCGTGTGGAATAGTGTAATAATGTCCCCAGTTTCCTCAATAAAAATCAAATAACTGTGATATTTTTATTATTTATGGCGTGACAGTGACAAGCATAGTTAAGCAACGCGAATTGACATGTAGCGAAGGGCAACACGGTAATGTGTGAGACGAGTTTAGATTATTCGCCGTTGTTTGAATTTAAAGCAAAATTTCGTTTGATGTAGCAATCAAGAATGAATTTTAAGGTTTCGGCGAGTTTTGAACTCGCGACCTTCTGCGTGTGAAGCAGACGTGATTACCACTACACCACGAAACCACGACCTGCGATTTCCTTAGGCTCGGGATAAATGAATTATTATTTGATATGATAATAGGTACGCTTTCTTTTAATATGTCATGAAATAAATTGCGACCCATCATTAATTAACATCACTGAGGCGGTTTTTTGAAACTTACTAGATCGTTTGTCATAATCGTACGAAGACAAGCGAGTTATCCATTTGACACTTGACATTCCCAAAATCCGTACAAAATACGAAACGATACTAAGTAGCATCGATTTTGCCAGCAAAGGGAGAATTTTCTATAAAAGACAACAATATTCAAGGTTTCGGCGAGTTTCGAACTCGCGACCTTCTGCGTGTAAAGCAGACGTGATGACCGCTACACTACGAAACCGTGTGCTGCATTGTGCGTATGCAATATCGAAGTGATGAATAAAGAAAGCTCATCAGCAGAAGATATTTGAAATTCAAGTAGAGTAATAATTTATACATCGACATCAAACAGGCACATGTCACTGTTACTTTTTACATATATGTATATATATTCATTCGAAATAGACAAACGTAACAACGATAGACTTTTCTTAGTTGCAGTGAGCAAAATTTCAGCTAAAAGTATCGTCAATGAGACAAGTCAGGATGATTCGACGAGAAAGTGTTACTACAAAACCAATCTACTTTCAGGTTTCGGCGAGTTTCGAACTCGCGACCTTCTGCGTGTTAAGCAGACGTGATAACCACTACACCACGAAACCTAACTTGATACGTTCTTTCGAATTAATTCAGATGAAGTATATAGGAAACTGTTACTTAGAACAGCATTTCGTGTGGAATAGTGTAATAATGTCCCCAGTTTCCTCAATAAAAATCAAATAACTGTGATATTTTTATTATTTATGGCGTGACAGTGACAAGCATAGTTAAGCAACGCGAATTGACATGTAGCGAAGGGCAACACGGTAATGTGTGAGACGAGTTTAGATTATTCGCCGTTGTTTGAATTTAAAGCAATATTTCGTTTGATGTAGCAATCAAGAATGAATTTTAAGCTTTCGGCGAGTTTTGAACTCGCGACCTTCTGCGTGTGAAGCAGACGTGATTACTACTACACCACGAAACCACGACCTGCGATTTCCTTAGGCTCGGGATAAATGAATTATTATTTGATATGATAATAGGTACGCTTTCTTTTAATATGTCATGAAATAAATTGCGACCCATCATTAATTAACATCACTGAGGCGGTTTTTTGAAACTTACTAGATCGTTTGTCATAATCGTACGAAGGCAAGCGAGTTATCCATTTGACACTTGACATTCCCAAAATCCGTACAAAATACGAAAAGATACTAAGTACCATCGATTTTGCCAGCAAAGGGAGAATTTTCTATAAAAGACAACAATATTCAAGGTTTCGGCGAGTTTCGAACTCGCGACCTTCTGCGTGTAAAGCAGACGTGATGACCGCTACACTACGAAACCGTGTGCTGCATTGTGCGTATGCAATATCGAAGTGATGAATAAAGAAAGCTCATCAGCAGAAGATATTTGAAATTCAAGTAGAGTAATAATTTATACATCGACATCAAACAGGCACATGTCACTGTTACTTTTTACATATATGTATATATATTCATTCGAAATAGACAAACGTAACAACGATAGACTTTTCTTAGTTGCAGTGAGCAAAATTTCAGCTAAAAGTATCGTCAATGAGACAAGTCAGGATGATTCGACGAGAAAGTGTTACTACAAAACCAATCTACTTTCAGGTTTCGGCGAGTTTCGAACTCGCGACCTTCTGCGTGTTAAGCAGACGTGATAACCACTACACCACGAAACCTAACTTGATACGTTCTTTCGAATTAATTCAGATGAAGTATATAGGAAACTGTTACTTAGAACAGCATTTCGTGTGGAATAGTGTAATAATGTCCCCAGTTTCCTCAATAAAAATCAAATAACTGTGATATTTTTATTATTTATGGCGTGACAGTGACAAGCATAGTTAAGCAACGCGAATTGACATGTAGCGAAGGGCAACACGGTAATGTGTGAGACGAGTTTAGATTATTCGCCGTTGTTTGAATTTAAAGCAATATTTCGTTTGATGTAGCAATCAAGAATGAATTTTAAGCTTTCGGCGAGTTTTGAACTCGCGACCTTCTGCGTGTGAAGCAGACGTGATTACTACTACACCACGAAACCACGACCTGCGATTTCCTTAGGCTCGGGATAAATGAATTATTATTTGATATGATAATAGGTACGCTTTCTTTTAATATGTCATGAAATAAATTGCGACCCATCATTAATTAACATCACTGAGGCGGTTTTTTGAAACTTACTAGATCGTTTGTCATAATCGTACGAAGGCAAGCGAGTTATCCATTTGACACTTGACATTCCCAAAATCCGTACAAAATACGAAAAGATACTAAGTACCATCGATTTTGCCAGCAAAGGGAGAATTTTCTATAAAAGACAACAATATTCAAGGTTTCGGCGAGTTTCGAACTCGCGACCTTCTGCGTGTAAAGCAGACGTGATGACCGCTACACTACGAAACCGTGTGCTGCATTGTGCGTATGCAATATCGAAGTGATGAATAAAGAAAGCTCATCAGCAGAAGATATTTGAAATTCAAGTAGAGTAATAATTTATACATCGACATCAAACAGGCACATGTCACTGTTACTTTTTACATATATGTATATATATTCATTCGAAATAGACAAACGTAACAACGATAGACTTTTCTTAGTTGCAGTGAGCAAAATTTCAGCTAAAAGTATCGTCAATGAGACAAGTCAGGATGATTCGACGAGAAAGTGTTACTACAAAACCAATCTACTTTCAGGTTTCGGCGAGTTTCGAACTCGCGACCTTCTGCGTGTTAAGCAGACGTGATAACCACTACACCACGAAACCTAACTTGATACGTTCTTTCGAATTAATTCAGATGAAGTATATAGGAAACTGTTACTTAGAACAGCATTTCGTGTGGAATAGTGTAATAATGTCCCCAGTTTCCTCAATAAAAATCAAATAACTGTGATATTTTTATTATTTATGGCGTGACAGTGACAAGCATAGTTAAGCAACGCGAATTGACATGTAGCGAAGGGCAACACGGTAATGTGTGAGACGAGTTTAGATTATTCGCCGTTGTTTGAATTTAAAGCAAAATTTCGTTTGATGTAGCAATCAAGAATGAATTTTAAGGTTTCGGCGAGTTTTGAACTCGCGACCTTCTGCGGGTGAAGCAGACGTGATTACCACTACACCACGACCTGCGATTTCCTTAGGCTCGGGATAAATGAATTATTATTTGATATGATAATAGGTACGCTTTCTTTTAATATGTCATGAAATAAATTGCGACCCATCATTAATTAACATCACTGAGGCGGTTTTTTGAAACTTACTAGATCGTTTGTCATAATCGTACGAAGACAAGCGAGTTATCCATTTGACACTTGACATTCCCAAAATCCGTACAAAATACGAAACGATACTAAGTACCATCGATTTTGCCAGCAAAGGGAGAATTTTCTATAAAAGACAACAATATTCAAGGTTTTGGCGAGTTTCGAACTCGCGACCTTCTGCGTGTAAAGCAGACGTGATGACCGCTACACTACGAAACCGTGTGCTGCATTGTGCGTATGCAATATCGAAGTGATGAATAAAGAAAGCTCATCAGCAGAAGATATTTGAAATTCAAGTAGAGTAATAATTTATACATCGACATCAAACAGGCACATGTCACTGTTACTTTTTACATATATGTATATATATTCATTCGAAATAGACAAACGTAACAACGATAGACTTTTCTTAGTTGCAGTGAGCAAAATTTCAGCTAAAAGTATCGTCAATGAGACAAGTCAGGATGATTCGACGAGAAAGTGTTACTACAAAACCAATCTACTTTCAGGTTTCGGCGAGTTTCGAACTCGCGACCTTCTGCGTGTTAAGCAGACGTGATAACCACTACACCACGAAACCTAACTTGATACGTTCTTTCGAATTAATTCAGATGAAGTATATAGGAAACTGTTGCTTAGAACAGCATTTCGTGTGGAATAGTGTAATAATGTCCCCAGTTTCCTCAATAAAAATCAAATAACTGTGATATTTTTATTATTTATGGCGTGACAGTGACAAGCATAGTTAAGCAACGCGAATTGACATGTAGCGAAGGGCAACACGGTAATGTGTGAGACGAGTTTAGATTATTCGCCGTTGTTTGAATTTAAAGCAAAATTTCGTTTGATGTAGCAATCAAGAATGAATTTTAAGGTTTCGGCGAGTTTTGAACTCGCGACCTTCTGCGTGTGAGACAGACGTGATTACCACTACACCACGAAACCACGACCTGCGATTTCCTTAGGCTCGGGATAAATGAATTATTATTTGATATGATAATAGGTACGCTTTCTTTTAATATGTCATGAAATAAATTGCGACCCATCATTAATTAACATCACTGAGGCGGTTTTTTGAAACTTACTAGATCGTTTGTCATAATCGTACGAAGACAAGCGAGTTATCCATTTGACACTTGACATTCCCAAAATCCGTACAAAATACGAAAAGATACTAAGTACCATCGATTTTGCCAGCAAAGGGAGAATTTTCTATAAAAGACAACAATATTCAAGGTTTCGGCGAGTTTCGAACTCGCGACCTTCTGCGTGTAAAGCAGACGTGATGACCGCTACACTACGAAACCGTGTGCTGCATTGTGCGTATGCAATATCGAAGTGATGAATAAAGAAAGCTCATCAGCAGAAGATATTTGAAATTCAAGTAGAGTAATAATTTATACATCGACATCAAACAGGCACATGTCACTGTTACTTTTTACATATATGTATATATATTCATTCGAAATAGACAAACGTAACAACGATAGACTTTTCTTAGTTGCAGTGAGCAAAATTTCAGCTAAAAGTATCGTCAATGAGACAAGTCAGGATGATTCGACGAGAAAGTGTTACTACAAAACCAATCTACTTTCAGGTTTCGGCGAGTTTCGAACTCGCGACCTTCTGCGTGTTAAGCAGACGTGATAACCACTAGACCACGAAACCTAACTTGATACGTTCTTTCGAATTAATTCAGATGAAGTATATAGGAAACTGTTACTTAGAACAGCATTTCGTGTGGAATAGTGTAATAATGTCCCCAGTTTCCTCAATAAAAATCAAATAACTGTGATATTTTTATTATTTATGGCGTGACAGTGACAAGCATAGTTAAGCAACGCGAATTGACATGTAGCGAAGGGCAACACGGTAATGTGTGAGACGAGTTTAGATTATTCGCCGTTGTTTGAATTTAAAGCAAAATTTCGTTTGATGTAGCAATCAAGAATGAATTTTAAGGTTTCGGCGAGTTTTGAACTCGCGACCTTCTGCGTGTGAAGCAGACGTGATTACCACTACACCACGAAACCACGACCTGCGATTTCCTTAGGCTCGGGATAAATGAATTATTATTTGATATGATAATAGGTACGCTTTCTTTTAATATGTCATGAAATAAATTGCGACCCATCATTAATTAACATCACTGAGGCGGTTTTTTGAAACTTACTAGATCGTTTGTCATAATCGTACGAAGACAAGCGAGTTATCCATTTGACACTTGACATTCCCAAAATCCGTACAAAATACGAAACGATACTAAGTACCATCGATTTTGCCAGCAAAGGGAGAATTTTCTATAAAAGACAACAATATTCAAGGTTTCGGCGAGTTTCGAACTCGCGACCTTCTGCGTGTAAAGCAGACGTGATGACCGCTACACTACGAAACCGTGTGCTGCATTGTGCGTATGCAATATCGAAGTGATGAATAAAGAAAGCTCATCAGCAGAAGATATTTGAAATTCAAGTAGAGTAATAATTTATACATCGACATCAAACAGGCACATGTCACTGTTACTTTTTACATATATGTATATATATTCATTCGAAATAGACAAACGTAACAACGATAGACTTTTCTTAGTTGCAGTGAGCAAAATTTCAGCTAAAAGTATCGTCAATGAGACAAGTCAGGATGATTCGACGAGAAAGTGTTACTACAAAACCAATCTACTTTCAGGTTTCGGCGAGTTTCGAACTCGCGACCTTCTGCGTGTTAAGCAGACGTGATAACCACTACACCACGAAACCTAACTTGATACGTTCTTTCGAATTAATTCAGATGAAGTATATAGGAAACTGTTACTTAGAACAGCATTTCGTGTGGAATAGTGTAATAATGTCCCCAGTTTCCTCAATAAAAATCAAATAACTGTGATATTTTTATTATTTATGGCGTGACAGTGACAAGCATAGTTAAGCAACGCGAATTGACATGTAGCGAAGGGCAACACGGTAATGTGTGAGACGAGTTTAGATTATTCGCCGTTGTTTGAATTTAAAGCAAAATTTCGTTTGATGTAGCAATCAAGAATGAATTTTAAGGTTTCGGCGAGTTTTGAACTCGCGACCTTCTGCGTGTGAAGCAGACGTGATTACCACTACACCACGAAACCACGACCTGCGATTTCCTTAGGCTCGAGATAAATGAATTATTATTTGATATGATAATAGGTACGCTTTCTTTTAATATGTCATGAAATAAATTGCGACCCATCATTAATTAACATCACTGAGGCGGTTTTTTGAAACTTACTAGATCGTTTGTCATAATCGTACGAAGACAAGCGAGTTATCCATTTGACACTTGACATTCCCAAAATCCGTACAAAATACGAAACGATACTAAGTACCATCGATTTTGCCAGCAAAGGGAGAATTTTCTATAAAAGACAACAATATTCAAGGTTTCGGCGAGTTTCGAACTCGCGACCTTCTGCGTGTAAAGCAGACGTGATGACCGCTACACTACGAAACCGTGTGCTGCATTGTGCGTATGCAATATCGAAGTGATGAATAAAGAAAGCTCATCAGCAGAAGATATTTGAAATTCAAGTAGAGTAATAATTTATACATCGACATCAAACAGGCACATGTCACTGTTACTTTTTACATATATGTATATATATTCATTCGAAATAGAGAAACGTAACAACGATAGACTTTTCTTAGTTGCAGTGAGCAAAATTTCAGCTAAAAGTATCGTCAATGAGACAAGTCAGCATGATTCGACGAGAAAGTGTTACTACAAAACCAATCTACTTTCAGGTTTCGGCGAGTTTCGAACTCGCGACCTTCTGCGTGTTAAGCAGACGTGATAACCACTACACCACGAAACCTAACTTGATACGTTCTTTCGAATTAATTCAGATGAAGTATATAGGAAACTGTTACTTAGAACAGTATTTCGTGTGGAATAGTGTAATAATGTCCCCAGTTTCCTCAATAAAAATCAAATAACTGTGATATTTTTATTATTTATGGCGTGACAGTGACAAGCATAGTTAAGCAACGCGAATTGACATGTAGCGAAGGGCAACACGGTAATGTGTGAGACGAGTTTAGATTATTCGCCGTTGTTTGAATTTAAAGCAAAATTTCGTTTGATGTAGCAATCAAGAATGAATTTTAAGGTTTCGGCGAGTTTTGAAATCGCGACCTTCTGCGTGTGAAGCAGACGTGATTACCACTACACCACGAAACCACGACCTGCGATTTCCTTAGGCTCGGGATAAATGAATTATTATTTGATATGATAATAGGTACGCTTTCTTTTAATATGTCATGAAATAAATTGCGACCCATCATTAATTAACATCACTGAGGCGGTTTTTTGAAACTTACTAGATCGTTTGTCATAATCGTACGAAGACAAGCGAGTTATCCATTTGACACTTGACATTCCCAAAATCCGTACAAAATACGAAACGATACTAAGTACCATCGATTTTGCCAGCAAAGGGAGAATTTTCTATAAAAGACAACAATATTCAAGGTTTCGGCGAGTTTCGAACTCGCGACCTTCTGCGTGTAAAGCAGACGTGATGACCGCTACACTACGAAACCGTGTGCTGCATTGTGCGTATGCAATATCGAAGTGATGAATAAAGAAAGCTCATCAGCAGAAGATATTTGAAATTCAAGTAGAGTAATAATTTATACATCGACATCAAACAGGCACATGTCACTGTTACTTTTTACATATATGTATATATATTCATTCGAAATAGACAAACGTAACAACGATAGACTTTTCTTAGTTGCAGTGAGCAAAATTTCAGCTAAAAGTATCGTCAATGAGACAAGTCAGGATGATTCGACGAGAAAGTGTTACTACAAAACCAATCTACTTTCAGGTTTCGGCGAGTTTCGAACTCGCGACCTTCTGCGTGTTAAGCAGACGTGATAACCACTACACCACGAAACCTAACTTGATACGTTCTTTCGAATTAATTCAGATGAAGTATATAGGAAACTGTTACTTAGAACAGCATTTCGTGTGGAATAGTGTAATAATGTCCCCAGTTTCCTCAATAAAATTCAAATAACTGTGATATTTTTATTATTTATGGCGTGACAGTGACAAGCATAGTCAAGCAACGCGAATTGACATGTAGCGAAGGGCAACACGGTAATGTGTGAGACGAGTTTAGATTATTCGCCGTTGTTTGAATTTAAAGCAAAATTTCGTTTGATGTAGCAATCAAGAATGAATTTTAAGGTTTCGGCGAGTTTTGAACTCGCGACCTTCTGCGTGTGAAGCAGACGTGATTACCACTACACCACGAAACCACGACCTGCGATTTCCTTAGGCTCGGGATAAATGAATTATTATTTGATATGATAATAGGTACGCTTTCTTTTAATATGTCATGAAATAAATTGCGACCCATCATTAATTAACATCACTGAGGCGGTTTTTTGAAACTTACTAGATCGTTTGTCATAATCGTACGAAGACAAGCGAGTTATCCATTTGACACTTGACATTCCCAAAATCCGTACAAAATACAAAACGATACTAAGTAACATCGATTTTGCCAGCAAAGGGAGAATTTTCTATAAAAGTCAACAATATTCAAGGTTTCGGCGAGTTTCGAACTCGCGACCTTCTGCGTGTAAAGCAGACGTGATGACCGCTACACTACGAAACCGTGTGCTGCATTGTGCGTATGCAATATCGAAGTGATGAATAAAGAAAGCTCATCAGCAGAAGATATTTGAAATTCAAGTAGAGTAATAATTTATACATCGACATCAAACAGGAACATGTCACTGTTACTTTTTACATATATGTATATATATTCATTCGAAATAGACAAACGTAACAACGATAGACTTTTCTTAGTTGCAGTGAGCAAAATTTCAGCGTATCGTCAATGAGACAAGTCAGGATGATTCGACGAGAAAGTGTTACTACAAAACCAATCTACTTTCAGGTTTCGGCGAGTTTCGAACTCGCGACCTTCTGCGTGTTAAGCAGACGTGATAACCACTACACCACGAAACCTAACTTGATACGTTCTTTCGAATTAATTCAGATGAAGTATATAGGAAACTGTTACTTAGAACAGCATTTCGTGTGGAATAGTGTAATAATGTCCCCAGTTTCCTCAATAAAATTCAAATAACTGTGATATTTTTATTATTTATGGCGTGACAGTGACAAGCATAGTTAAGCAACGCGAATTGACATGTAGCGAAGGGCAACACGGTAATGTGTGAGACGAGTTTAGATTATTCGCCGTTGTTTGAATTTAAAGCAAAATTTCGTTTGATGTAGCAATCAAGAATGAATTTTAAGGTTTCGGCGAGTTTTGAACTCGCGACCTTCTGCGTGTGAAGCAGACGTGATTACCACTACACCACGAAACCACGACCTGCGATTTCCTTAGGCTCGGGATAAATGAATTATTATTTGATATGATAATAGGTACGCTTTCTTTTAATATGTCATGAAATAAATTGCGACCCATCATTAATTAACATCACTGAGGCGGTTTTTTGAAACTTACTAGATCGTTTGTCATAATCGTACGAAGACAAGCGAGTTATCCATTTGACACTTGACATTCCCAAAATCCGTACAAAATACGAAACGATACTAAGTACCATCGATTTTGCCAGCAAAGGGAGAATTTTCTATAAAAGACAACAATATTCAAGGTTTCGGCGAGTTTCGAACTCGCGACCTTCTGCGTGTAAAGCAGACGTGATGACCGCTACACTACGAAACCGTGTGCTGCATTGTGCGTATGCAATATCGAAGTGATGAATAAAGAAAGCTCATCAGCAGAAGATATTTGAAATTCAAGTAGAGTAATAATTTATACATCGACATCAAACAGGCACATGTCACTGTTACTTTTTACATATATGTATATATATTCATTCGAAATAGACAAACGTAACAACGATAGACTTTTCTTAGTTGCAGTGAGCAAAATTTCAGCTAAAAGTATCGTCAATGAGACAAGTCAGGATGATTCGACGAGAAAGTGTTACTACAAAACCAATCTACTTTCAGGTTTCGGCGAGTTTCGAACTCGCGACCTTCTGCGTGTTAAGCAGACGTGATAACCACTACACCACGAAACCTAACTTGATACGTTCTTTCGAATTAATTCAGATGAAGTATATAGGAAACTGTTACTTAGAACAGCATTTCGTGTGGAATAGTGTAATAATGTCCCCAGTTTCCTCAATAAAAATCAAATAACTGTGATATTTTTATTATTTATGGCGTGACAGTGACAAGCATAGTTAAGCAACGCGAATTGACATGTAGCGAAGGGCAACACGGTAATGTGTGAGACGAGTTTAGATTATTCGCCGTTGTTTGAATTTAAAGCAAAATTTCGTTTGATGTAGCAATCAAGAATGAATTTTAAGGTTTCGGCGAGTTTTGAACTCGCGACCTTCTGCGTGTGAAGCAGACGTGATTACCACTACACCACGAAACCACGACCTGCGATTTCCTTAGGCTCGGGATAAATGAATTATTATTTGATATGATAATAGGTACGCTTTCTTTTAATATGTCATGAAATAAATTGCGACCCATCATTAATTAACATCACTGAGGCGGTTTTTTGAAACTTACTAGATCGTTTGTCATAATCGTACGAAGACAAGCGAGTTATCCATTTGACACTTGACATTCCCAAAATCCGTACAAAATACGAAACGATACTAAGTAGCATCGATTTTGCCAGCAAAGGGAGAATTTTCTATAAAAGACAACAATATTCAAGGTTTCGGCGAGTTTCGAACTCGCGACCTTCTGCGTGTAAAGCAGACGTGATGACCGCTACACTACGAAACCGTGTGCTGCATTGTGCGTATGCAATATCGAAGTGATGAATAAAGAAAGCTCATCAGCAGAAGATATTTGAAATTCAAGTAGAGTAATAATTTATACATCGACATCAAACAGGCACATGTCACTGTTACTTTTTACATATATGTATATATATTCATTCGAAATAGACAAACGTAACAACGATAGACTTTTCTTAGTTGCAGTGAGCAAAATTTCAGCTAAAAGTATCGTCAATGAGACAAGTCAGGATGATTCGACGAGAAAGTGTTACTACAAAACCAATCTACTTTCAGGTTTTGGCAAGTTTCGAACTCGCGACCTTCTGCGTGTTAAGCAGACGTGATAACCACTACACCACGAAACCTAACTTGATACGTTCTTTCGAATTAATTCAGATGAAGTATATAGGAAACTGTTACTTAGAACAGCATTTCGTGTGGAATAGTGTAATAATGTCCCCAGTTTCCTCAATAAAATTCAAATAACTGTGATATTTTTATTATTTATGGCGTGACAGTGACAAGCATAGTTAAGCAACGCGAATTGACATGTAGCGAAGGGCAACACGGTAATGTGTGAGACGAGTTTAGATTATTCGCCGTTGTTTGAATTTAAAGCAAAATTTCGTTTGATGTAGCAATCAAGAACGAATTTTAAGGTTTCGGCGAGTTTTGAACTCGCGACCTTCTGCGTGTGAAGCAGACGTGATTACCACTACACCACGAAACCACGACCTGCGATTTCCTTAGGCTCGGGATAAATGAATTATTATTTGATATGATAATAGGTACGCTTTCTTTTAATATGTCATGAAATAAATTGCGACCCATCATTAATTAACATCACTGAGGCGGTTTTTTGAAACTTACTAGATCGTTTGTCATAATCGTACGAAGACAAGCGAGTTATCCATTTGACACTTGACATTCCCAAAATCCGTACAAAATACGAAACGATACTAAGTACCATCGATTTTGCCAGCAAAGGGAGAATTTTCTATAAAAGACAACAATATTCAAGGTTTCGGCGAGTTTCGAACTCGCGACCTTCTGCGTGTAAAGCAGACGTGATGACCGCTACACTACGAAACCGTGTGCTGCATTGTGCGTATGCAATATCGAAGTGATGAATAAAGAAAGCTCATCAGCAGAAGATATTTGAAATTCAAGTAGAGTAATAATTTATACATCGACATCAAACAGGCACATGTCACTGTTACTTTTTACATATATATATTCATTCGAAATAGACAAACGTAACAACGATAGACTTTTCTTAGTTGCAGTGAGCAAAATTTCAGCTGAAAGTATCGTCAATGAGACAAGTCAGAATGATTCGACGAGAAAGTGTTACTACAAAACCAATCTACTTTCAGGTTTCGGCGAGTTTCGAACTCGCGACCTTCTGCGTGTTAAGCAGACGTGATAACCACTACACCACGAAACCTAACTTGATACGTTCTTTCGAATTAATTCAGATGAAGTATATAGGAAACTGTTACTTAGAACAGCATTTCGTGTGGAATAGTGTAATAATGTCCCCAGTTTCCTCAATAAAAATCAAATAACTGTGATATTTTTATTATTTATGGCGTGACAGTGACAAGCATAGTTAAGCAACGCGAATTGACATGTAGCGAAGGGCAACACGGTAATGTGTGAGACGAGTTTAGATTATTCGCCGTTGTTTGAATTTAAAGCAAAATTTCGTTTGATGTAGCAATCAAGAATGAATTTTAAGGTTTCGGCGAGTTTTGAACTCGCGACCTTCTGCGTGTGAAGCAGACGTGATTACCACTACACCACGAAACCACGACCTGCGATTTCCTTAGGCTCGGGATAAATGAATTATTATTTGATATGATAATAGGTACGCTTTCTTTTAATATGTCATGAAATAAATTGCGACCCATCATTAATTAACATCACTGAGGCGGTTTTTTGAAACTTACTAGATCGTTTGTCATAATCGTACGAAGACAAGCGAGTTATCCATTTGACACTTGACATTCCCAAAATCCGTACAAAATACGAAACGATACTAAGTACCATCGATTTTGCCAGCAAAGGGAGAATTTTCTATAAAAGACAACAATATTCAAGGTTTCGGCGAGTTTCGAACTCGCGACCTTCTGCGTGTAAAGCAGACGTGATGACCGCTACACTACGAAACCGTGTGCTGCATTGTGCGTATGCAATATCGAAGTGATGAATAAAGAAAGCTCATCAGCAGAAGATATTTGAAATTCAAGTAGAGTAATAATTTATACATCGACATCAAACAGGCACATGTCACTGTTACTTTTTACATATATGTATATATATTCATTCGAAATAGACAAACGTAACAACGATAGACTTTTCTTAGTTGCAGTGAGCAAAATTTCAGCTAAAAGTATCGTCAATGAGACAAGTCAGGATGATTCGACGAGAAAGTGTTACTACAAAACCAATCTACTTTCAGGTTTCGGCGAGTTTCGAACTCGCGACCTTCTGCGTGTTAAGCAGACGTGATAACCACTACACCACGAAACCTAACTTGATACGTTCTTTCGAATTAATTCAGATGAAGTATATAGGAAACTGTTACTTAGAACAGCATTTCGTGTGGAATAGTGTAATAATGTCCCCAGTTTCCTCAATAAAAATCAAATAACTGTGATATTTTTATTATTTATGGCGTGACAGTGACAAGCATAGTTAAGCAACGCGAATTGACATGTAGCGAAGGGCAACACGGTAATGTGTGAGACGAGTTTAGATTATTCGCCGTTGTTTGAATTTAAAGCAAAATTTCGTTTGATGTAGCAATCAAGAACGAATTTTAAGGTTTCGGCGAGTTTTGAACTCGCGACCTTCTGCGTGTGAAGCAGACGTGATTACCACTACACCACGAAACCACGACCTGCGATTTCCTTAGGCTCGGGATAAATGAATTATTATTTGATATGATAATAGGTACGCTTTCTTTTAATATGTCATGAAATAAATTGCGACCCATCATTAATTAACATCACTGAGGCGGTTTTTTGAAACTTACTAGATCGTTTGTCATAATCGTACGAAGACAAGCGAGTTATCCATTTGACACTTGACATTCCCAAAATCCGTACAAAATACGAAACGATACTAAGTACCATCGATTTTGCCAGCAAAGGGAGAATTTTCTATAAAAGACAACAATATTCAAGGTTTCGGCGAGTTTCGAACTCGCGACCTTCTGCGTGTAAAGCAGACGTGATGACCGCTACACTACGAAACCGTGTGCGGCATTGTGCGTATGCAATATCGAAGTGATGAATAAAGAAAGCTCATCAGCAGAAGATATTTGAAATTCAAGTAGAGTAATAATTTATACATCGACATCAAACAGGCACATGTCACTGTTACTTTTTACATATATATATTCATTCGAAATAGACAAACGTAACAACGATAGACTTTTCTTAGTTGCAGTGAGCAAAATTTCAGCTGAAAGTATCGTCAATGAGACAAGTCAGAATGATTCGACGAGAAAGTGTTACTACAAAACCAATCTACTTTCAGGTTTCGGCGAGTTTCGAACTCGCGACCTTCTGCGTGTTAAGCAGACGTGATAACCACTACACCACGAAACCTAACTTGATACGTTCTTTCGAATTAATTCAGATGAAGTATATAGGAAACTGTTACTTAGAACAGCATTTCGTGTGGAATAGTGTAATAATGTCCCCAGTTTCCTCAATAAAAATCAAATAACTGTGATATTTTTATTATTTATGGCGTGACAGTGACAAGCATAGTTAAGCAACGCGAATTGACACGTAGCGAAGGGCAACACGGTAATGTGTGAGACGAGTTTAGATTATTCGCCGTTGTTTGAATTTAAAGCAAAATTTCGTTTGATGTAGCAATCAAGAATGAATTTTAAGGTTTCGGCGAGTTTTGAACTCGCGACCTTCTGCGTGTGAAGCAGACGTGATTACCACTACACCACGAAACCACGACCTGCGATTTCCTTAGGCTCGGGATAAATGAATTATTATTTGATATGATAATAGGTACGCTTTCTTTTAATATGTCATGAAATAAATTGCGACCCATCATTAATTAACATCACTGAGGCGGTTTTTTGAAACTTACTAGATCGTTTGTCATAATCGTACGAAGACAAGCGAGTTATCCATTTGACACTTGACATTCCCAAAATCCGTACAAAATACGAAACGATACTAAGTACCATCGATTTTGCCAGCAAAGGGAGAATTTTCTATAAAAGACAACAATATTCAAGGTTTCGGCGAGTTTCGAACTCGCGACCTTCTGCGTGTAAAGCAGACGTGATGACCGCTACACTACGAAACCGTGTGCTGCATTGTGCGTATGCAATATCGAAGTGATGAATAAAGAAAGCTCATCAGCAGAAGATATTTGAAATTCAAGTAGAGTAATAATTTATACATCGACATCAAACAGGCACATGTCACTGTTACTTTTTACATATATGTATATATATTCATTCGAAATAGACAAACGTAACAACGATAGACTTTTCTTAGTTGCAGTGAGCAAAATTTCAGCTGAAAGTATCGTCAATGAGACAAGTCAGGATGATTCGACGAGAAAGTGTTACTACAAAACCAATCTACTTTCAGGTTTCGGCGAGTTTCGAACTCGCGACCTTCTGCGTGTTAAGCAGACGTGATAACCACTACACCACGAAACCTAACTTGATACGTTCTTTCGAATTAATTCAGATGAAGTATATAGGAAACTGTTACTTAGAACAGCATTTCGTGTGGAATAGTGTAATAATGTCCCCAGTTTCCTCAATAAAAATCAAATAACTGTGATATTTTTATTATTTATGGCGTGACAGTGACAAGCATAGTTAAGCAACGCGAATTGACATGTAGCGAAGGGCAACACGGTAATGTGTGAGACGAGTTTAGATTATTCGCCGTTGTTTGAATTTAAAGCAAAATTTCGTTTGATGTAGCAATCAAGAATGAATTTTAAGGTTTCGGCGAGTTTTGAACTCGCGACCTTCTGCGTGTGAAGCAGACGTGATTACCACTACACCACGAAACCACGACCTGCGATTTCCTTAGGCTCGGGATAAATGAATTATTATTTGATATGATAATAGGTACGCTTTCTTTTAATATGTCATGAAATAAATTGCGACCCATCATTAATTAACATCACTGAGGCGGTTTTTTGAAACTTACTAGATCGTTTGTCATAATCGTACGAAGACAAGCGAGTTATCCATTTGACACTTGACATTCCAAAAATCCGTACAAAATACGAAAAGATACTAAGTACCATCGATTTTGCCAGCAAAGGGAGAATTTTCTATAAAAGACAACAATATTCAAGGTTTCGGCGAGTTTCGAACTCGCGACCTTCTGCGTGTAAAGCAGACGTGATGACCGCTACACTACGAAACCGTGTGCTGCATTATGCGTATGCAATATCGAAGTGATGAATAAAGAAAGCTCATCAGCAGAAGATATTTGAAATTCAAGTAGAGTAATAATTTATACATCGACATCAAACAGGCACATGTCACTGTTACTTTTTACATATATGTATATATATTCATTCGAAATAGACAAACGTAACAACGATAGACTTTTCTTAGTTGCAGTGAGCAAAATTTCAGCTAAAAGTATCGTCAATGAGACAAGTCAGGATGATTCGACGAGAAAGTGTTACTACAAAACCAATCTACTTTCAGGTTTCGGCGAGTTTCGAACTCGCGACCTTCTGCGTGTTAAGCAGACGTGATAACCACTACACCACGAAACCTAACTTGATACGTTCTTTCGAATTAATTCAGATGAAGTATATAGGAAACTGTTACTTAGAACAGCATTTCGTGTGGAATAGTGTAATAATGTCCCCAGTTTCCACAATAAAAATCAAATAACTGTGATATTTTTATTATTTATGGCGTGACAGTGACAAGCATAGTTAAGCAACGCGAATTGACATGTAGCGAAGGGCAACACGGTAATGTGTGAGACGAGTTTAGATTATTCGCCGTTGTTTGAATTTAAAGCAAAATTTCGTTTGATGTAGCAATCAAGAATGAATTTTAAGGTTTCGGCGAGTTTTGAACTCGCGACCTTCTGCGTGTGAAGCAGACGTGATTACCACTACACCACGAAACCACGACCTGCGATTTCCTTAGGCTCGGGATAAATGAATTATTATTTGATATGATAATAGGTACGCTTTCTTTTAATATGTCATGAAATAAATTGCGACCCATCATTAATTAACATCACTGAGGCGGTTTTTTGAAACTTACTAGATCGTTTGTCATAATCGTACGAAGACAAGCGAGTTATCCATTTGACACTTGACATTCCCAAAATCCGTACAAAATACGAAAAGATACTAAGTACCATCGATTTTGCCAGCAAAGGGAGAATTTTCTATAAAAGACAACAATATTCAAGGTTTCGGCGAGTTTCGAACTCGCGACCTTCTGCGTGTAAAGCAGACGTGATGACCGCTACACTACGAAACCGTGTGCTGCATTGTGCGTATGCAATATCGAAGTGATGAATAAAGAAAGCTCATCAGCAGAAGATATTTGAAATTCAAGTAGAGTAATAATTTATACATCGACATCAAACAGGCACATGTCACTGTTACTTTTTACATATATGTATATATATTCATTCGAAATAGACAAATGTAACAACGATAGACTTTTCTTAGTTGCAGTGAGCAAAATTTCAGCTAAAAGTATCGTCAATGAGACAAGTCAGGATGATTCGACGAGAAAGTGTTACTACAAAACCAATCTACTTTCAGGTTTCGGCGAGTTTCGAACTCGCGACCTTCTGCGTGTTAAGCAGACGTGATAACCACTACACCACGAAACCTAACTTGATACGTTCTTTCGAATTAATTCGAATGAAGTATATAGGAAACTGTTACTTAGAACAGCATTTCGTGTGGAATAGTGTAATAATGTCCCCAGTTTCCTCAATAAAAATCAAATAACTGTGATATTTTTATTATTTATGGCGTGACAGTGACAAGCATAGTTAAGCAACGCGAATTGACATGTAGCGAAGGGCAACACAGTAATGTGTGAGACGAGTTTAGATTATTCGCCGTTGTTTGAATTTAAAGCAAAATTTCGTTTGATGTAGCAATCAAGAATGAATTTTAAGGTTTCGGCGAGTTTTGAACTCGCGACCTTCTGCGTGTGAAGCAGACGTGATTACCACTACACCACGAAACCACGACCTGCGATTTCCTTAGGCTCGGGATAAATTAATTATTATTTGATATGATAATAGGTACGCTTTCTTTTAATATGTCATGAAATAAATTGCGACCCATCATTAATTAACATCACTGAGGCGGTTTTTTGAAACTTACTAGATCGTTTGTCATAATCGTACGAAGACAAGCGAGTTATCCATTTGACACTTGACATTCCAAAAATCCGTACAAAATACGAAAAGATACTCAGTACCATCGATTTTGCCAGCAAAGGGAGAATTTTCTATAAAAGACAACAATATTCAAGGTTTCGGCGAGTTTCGAACTCGCAACCTTCTGCGTGTAAAGCAGACGTGATGACCGCTACACTACGAAACCGTGTGCTGCATTGTGCGTACGCAATATCGAAGTGATGAATAAAGAAAGCTCATCAGCAGAAGATATTTGAAATTCAAGTAGAGTAATAATTTATACATCGACATCAAACAGGCACATGTCACTGTTACTTTTTACATATATTCATTCGAAATAGACAAACGTAACAACGATAGACTTTTCTTAGTTGCAGTGAGCAAAATTTCAGCTAAAAGTATCGTCAATGAGACAAGTCAGGATGATTCGACGAGAAAGTGTTACTACAAAACCAATCTACTTTCAGGTTTCGGCGAGTTTCGAACTCGCGACCTTCTGCGTGTTAAGCAGACGTGATAACCACTACACCACGAAACCTAACTTGATACGTTCTTTCGAATTAATTCAGATGAAGTATATAGGAAACTGTTACTTAGAACAGCATTTCGTGTGGAATAGTGTAATAATGTCCCCAGTTTCCTCAATAAAAATCAAATAATAGTGATATTTTTATTATTTATGGCGTGACAGTGACAAGCATAGTTAAGCAACGCGAATTGACATGTAGCGAAGGGCAACACGGTAATGTGTGAGACGAGTTTAGATTATTCGCCGTTGTTTGAATTTAAAGCAAAATTTCGTTTGATTGCTATGCAAAGAATGAATTTTAAGGTTTCGGCGAGTTTTGAACTCGCGACCTTCTGCGTGTGAAGCAGACGTGATTACCACTACACCACGAAACCACGACCTGCGATTTCCTTAGGCTCGGGATAAATGAATTATTATTTGATATGATAATAGGTACGCTTTCTTTTAATATGTCATGAAATAAATTGCGACCCATCATTAATTAACATCACTGAGGCGGTTTTTTGAAACTTACTAGATCGTTTGTCATAATCGTACGAAGACAAGCGAGTTATCCATTTGACACTTGACATTCCAAAAATCCGTACAAAATACGAAAAGATACTCAGTACCATCGATTTTGCCAGCAAAGGGAGAATTTTCTATAAAAGACAACAATATTCAAGGTTTCGGCGAGTTTCGAACTCGCGACCTTCTGCGTGTAAAGCAGACGTGATGACCGCTACACTACGAAACCGTGAGCTGCATTGTGCGTACGCAATATCGAAGTGATGAATAAAGAAAGCTCATCAGCAGAAGATATTTGAAATTCAAGTAGAGTAATAATTTATACATCGACATCAAACAGGCACATGTCACTGTTACTTTTTACATATATTCATTCGAAATAGACAAACGTAACAACGATAGACTTTTCTTAGTTGCAGTGAGCAAAATTTCAGCTAAAAGTATCGTCAATGAGACAAGTCAGGATGATTCGACGAGAAAGTGTTACTACAAAACCAATCTACTTTCAGGTTTCGGCGAGTTTCGAACTCGCGACCTTCTGCGTGTTAAGCAGACGTGATAACCACTACACCACGAAACCTAACTTGATACGTTCTTTCGAATTAATTCAGATGAAGTATATAGGAAACTGTTACTTAGAACAGCATTTCGTGTGGAATAGTGTAATAATGTCCCCAGTTTCCTCAATAAAAATCAAATAATAGTGATATTTTTATTATTTATGGCGTGACAGTGACAAGCATAGTTAAGCAACGCGAATTGACATGTAGCGAAGGGCAACACGGTAATGTGTGAGACGAGTTTAGATTATTCGCCGTTGTTTGAATTTAAAGCAAAATTTCGTTTGATTGCTATGCAAAGAATGAATTTTAAGGTTTCGGCGAGTTTTTGAACTCGCGACCTTCTGCGTGTGACGCAGACGTGATTACCACTACACCACGAAACCACGACCAGCGATTTCCTTAGGCTCGGGATAAATGAATTATTATTTGATATGATAATAGGTACGCTTTCTTTTAATATGTCATGAAATAAATTGCGACCCATCATTAATTAACATCACTGAGGCGGTTTTTTGAAACTTACTAGATCGTTTGTCATAATCGTACGAAGACAAGCGAGTTATCCATTTGACACTTGACATTCCAAAAATCCGTACAAAATACGAAAAGATACTCAGTACCATCGATTTTGCCAGCAAAGGGAGAATTTTCTATAAAAGACAACAATATTCAAGGTTTCGGCGAGTTTCGAACTCGCGACCTTCTGCGTGTTAAGCAGACGTGATGACCGCTACACTACGAAACCGTGTGCTGCATTGTGCGTACGCAATATCGAAGTGATGAATAAAGAAAGCTCATCAGCAGAAGATATTTGAAATTCAAGTAGAGTAATAATTTATACATCGACATCAAACAGGCACATGTCACTGTTACTTTTTACATATATTCATTCGAAATAGACAAACGTAACAACGATAGACTTTTCTTAGTTGCAGTGAGCAAAATTTCAGCTAAAAGTATCGTCAATGAGACAAGTCAGGATGATTCGACGAGAAAGTGTTACTACAAAACCAATCTACTTTCAGGTTTCGGCGAGTTTCGAACTCGCGACCTTCTGCGTGTTAAGCAGACGTGATAACCACTACACAACGAAACCTAACTTGATACGTTCTTTCGAATTAATTCAGATGAAGTATATAGGAAACTGTTACTTAGAACAGCATTTCGTGTGGAATAGTGTAATAATGTCCCCAGTTTCCTCAATAAAAATCAAATAATAGTGATATTTTTATTATTTATGGCGTGACAGTGACAAGCATAGTTAAGCAACGCGAATTGACATGTAGCGAAGGGCAACACGGTAATGTGTGAGACGAGTTTAGATTATTCGCCGTTGTTTGAATTTAAAGCAAAATTTCGTTTGATTGCTATGCAAAGAATGAATTTTAAGGTTTCGGCGAGTTTTGAACTCGCGACCTTCTGCGTGTGAAGCAGACGTGATTACCACTACACCACGAAACCACGACCTGCGATTTCCTTAGGCTCGGGATAAATGAATTATTATTTGATATGATAATAGGTACGCTTTCTTTTAATATGTCATGAAATAAATTGCGACCCATCATTAATTAACATCACTGAGGCGGTTTTTTGAAACTTACTAGATCGTTTGTCATAATCGTACGAAGACAAGCGAGTTATCCATTTGACACTTGACATTCCAAAAATCCGTACAAAATACGAAAAGATACTCAGTACCATCGATTTTGCCAGCAAAGGGAGAATTTTCTATAAAAGACAACAATATTCAAGGTTTCGGCGAGTTTCGAATTCGCGACCTTCCGCGTGTAAAGCAGACGTGATGACCGCTACACTACGAAACCGTGTGCTGCATTGTGCGTACGCAATATCGAAGTGATGAATAAAGAAAGCTCATCAGCAGAAGATATTTGAAATTCAAGTAGAGTAATAATTTATACATCGACATCAAACAGGCACATGTCACTGTTACTTTTTACATATATTCATTCGAAATAGACAAACGTAACAACGATAGACTTTTCTTAGTTGCAGTGAGCAAAATTTCAGCTAAAAGTATCGTCAATGAGACAAGTCAGGATGATTCGACGAGAAAGTGTTACTACAAAACCAATCTACTTTCAGGTTTCGGCGAGTTTCGAACTCGCGACCTTCTGCGTGTTAAGCAGACGTGATAACCACTACACCACGAAACCTAACTTGATACGTTCTTTCGAATTAATTCAGATGAAGTATATAGGAAACTGTTACTTAGAACAGCATTTCGTGTGGAATAGTGTAATAATGTCCCCAGTTTCCTCAATAAAAATCAAATAATAGTGATATTTTTATTATTTATGGCGTGACAGTGACAAGCATAGTTAAGCAACGCGAATTGACATGTAGCGAAGGGCAACACGGTAATGTGTGAGACGAGTTTAGATTATTCGCCGTTGTTTGAATTTAAAGCAAAATTTCGTTTGATTGCTATGCAAAGAATGAATTTTAAGGTTTCGGCGAGTTTTGAACTCGCGACCTTCTGCGTGTGAAGCAGACGTGATTACCACTACACCACGAAACCACGACCTGCGATTTCCTTAGGCTCGGGATAAATGAATTATTATTTGATATGATAATAGGTACGCTTTCTTTTAATATGTCATGAAATAAATTGCGACCCATCATTAATTAACATCACTGAGGCGGTTTTTTGAAACTTACTAGATCGTTTGTCATAATCGTACGAAGACAAGCGAGTTATCCATTTGACACTTGACATTCCAAAAATCCGTACAAAATACGAAAAGATACTCAGTACCATCGATTTTGCCAGCAAAGGGAGAATTTTCTATAAAAGACAACAATATTCAAGGTTTCGGCGAGTTTCGAACTCGCGACCTTCTGCGTGTAAAGCAGACGTGATGACCGCTACACTACGAAACCGTGTGCTGCATTGTGCGTACGCAATATCGAAGTGATGAATAAAGAAAGCTCATCAGCAGAAGATATTTGAAATTCAAGTAGAGTAATAATTTATACATCGACATCAAACAGGCACATGTCACTGTTACTTTTTACATATATTCATTCGAAATAGACAAACGTAACAACGATAGACTTTTCTTAGTTGCAGTGAGCAAAATTTCAGCTAAAAGTATCGTCAATGAGACAAGTCAGGATGATTCGACGAGAAAGTGTTACTACAAAACCAATCTACTTTCAGGTTTCGGCGAGTTTCGAACTCGCGACCTTCTGCGTGTTAAGCAGACGTGATAACCACTACACCACGAAACCTAACTTGATACGTTCTTTCGAATTAATTCAGATGAAGTATATAGGAAACTGTTACTTAGAACAGCATTTCGTGTGGGATAGTGTAATAATGTCCCCAGTTTCCTCAATAAAAATCAAATAATAGTGATATTTTTATTATTTATGGCGTGACAGTGACAAGCATAGTTAAGCAACGCGAATTGACATGTAGCGAAGGGCAACACGGTAATGTGTGAGACGAGTTTAGATTATTCGCCGTTGTTTGAATTTAAAGCAAAATTTCGTTTGATTGCTATGCAAAGAATGAATTTTAAGGTTTCGGCGAGTTTTGAACTCGCGACCTTCTGCGTGTGAAGCAGACGTGATTACCACTACACCACGAAACCACGACCTGCGATTTCCTTAGGCTCGGGATAAATGAATTATTATTTGATATGATAATAGGTACGCTTTCTTTTAATATGTCATGAAATAAATTGCGACCCATCATTAATTAACATCACTGAGGCGGTTTTTGAAACTTACTAGATCGTTTGTCATAATCGTACGAAGACAAGCGAGTTATCCATTTGACACTTGACATTCCAAAAATCCGTACAAAATACGAAAAGATACTCAGTACCATCGATTTTGCCAGCAAAGGGAGAATTTTCTATAAAAGACAACAATATTCAAGGTTTCGGCGAGTTTCGAACTCGCGACCTTCTGCGTGTAAAGCAGACGTGATGACCGCTACACTACGAAACCGTGTGCTGCATTGTGCGTACGCAATATCGAAGTGATGAATAAAGAAAGCTCATCAGCAGAAGATATTTGAAATTCAAGTAGAGTAATAATTTATACATCGACATCAAACAGGCACATGTCACTGTTACTTTTTACATATATTCATTCGAAATAGACAAACGTAACAACGATAGACTTTTCTTAGTTGCAGTGAGCAAAATTTCAGCTAAAAGTATCGTCAATGAGACAAGTCAGGATGATTCGACGAGAAAGTGTTACTACAAAACCAATCTACTTTCAGGTTTCGGCGAGTTTCGAACTCGCGACCTTCTGCGTGTTAAGCAGACGTGATAACCACTACACCACGAAACCTAACTTGATACGTTCTTTCGAATTAATTCAGATGAAGTATATAGGAAACTGTTACTTAGAACAGCATTTCGTGTGGAATAGTGTAATAATGTCCCCAGTTTCCTCAATAAAAATCAAATAATAGTGATATTTTTATTATTTATGGCGTGACAGTGACAAGCATAGTTAAGCAACGCGAATTGACATGTAGCGAAGGGCAACACGGTAATGTGTGAGACGAGTTTAGATTATTCGCCGTTGTTTGAATTTAAAGCAAAATTTCGTTTGATTGCTATGCAAAGAATGAATTTTAAGGTTTCGGCGAGTTTTGAACTCGCGACCTTCTGCGTGTGAAGCAGACGTGATTACCACTACACCACGAAACCACGACCTGCGATTTCCTTAGGCTCGGGATAAATGAATTATTATTTGATATGATAATAGGTACGCTTTCTTTTAATATGTCATGAAATAAATTGCGACCCATCATTAATTAACATCACTGAGGCGGTTTTTTGAAACTTACTAGATCGTTTGTCATAATCGTACGAAGTCAAGCGAGTTATCCATTTGACACTTGACATTCCCAAAATCCGTACAAAATACGAAAAGATACTCAGTACCATCGATTTTGCCAGCAAAGGGAGAATTTTCTATAAAAGACAACAATATTCAAGGTTTCGGCGAGTTTCGAACTCGCGACCTTCTGCGTGTAAAGCAGACGTGATGACCGCTACACTACGAAACCGTGTGCTGCATTGTGCGTACGCAATATCGAAGTGATGAATAAAGAAAGCTCATCAGCAGAAGATATTTGAAATTCAAGTAGAGTAATAATTTATACATCGACATCAAACAGGCACATGTCACTGTTACTTTTTACATATATTCATTCGAAATAGACAAACGTAACAACGATAGACTTTTCTTAGTTGCAGTGAGCAAAATTTCAGCTAAAAGTATCGTCAATGAGACAAGTCAGGATGATTCGACGAGAAAGTGTTACTACAAAACCAATCTACTTTCAGGTTTCGGCGAGTTTCGAACTCGCGACCTTCTGCGTGTTAAGCAGACGTGATAACCACTACACCACGAAACCTAACTTGATACGTTCTTTCGAATTAATTCAGATGAAGTATATAGGAAACTGTTACTTAGAACAGCATTTCGTGTGGAATAGTGTAATAATGTCCCCAGTTTCCTCAATAAAAATCAAATAATAGTGATATTTTTATTATTTATGGCGTGACAGTGACAAGCATAGTTAAGCAACGCGAATTGACATGTAGCGAAGGGCAACACGGTAATGTGTGAGACGAGTTTAGATTATTCGCCGTTGTTTGAATTTAAAGCAAAATTTCGTTTGATTGCTATGCAAAGAATGAATTTTAAGGTTTCGGCGAGTTTTGAACTCGCGACCTTCTGCGTGTGAAGCAGACGTGATTACCACTACACCACGAAACCACGACCTGCGATTTCCTTAGGCTCGGGATAAATGAATTATTATTTGATATGATAATAGGTACGCTTTCTTTTAATATGTCATGAAATAAATTGCGACCCATCATTAATTAACATCACTGAGGCGGTTTTTGAAACTTACTAGATCGTTTGTCATAATCGTACGAAGACAAGCGAGTTATCCATTTGACACTTGACATTCCAAAAATCCGTACAAAATACGAAAAGATACTCAGTACCATCGATTTTGCCAGCAAAGGGAGAATTTTCTATAAAAGACAACAATATTCAAGGTTTCGGCGAGTTTCGAACTCGCGACCTTCTGCGTGTAAAGCAGACGTGATGACCGCTACACTACGAAACCGTGTGCTGCATTGTGCGTACGCAATATCGAAGTGATGAATAAAGAAAGCTCATCAGCAGAAGATATTTGAAATTCAAGTAGAGTAATAATTTATACATCGACATCAAACAGGCACATGTCACTGTTACTTTTTACATATATTCATTCGAAATAGACAAACGTAACAACGATAGACTTTTCTTAGTTGCAGTGAGCAAAATTTCAGCTAAAAGTATCGTCAATGAGACAAGTCAGGATGATTCGACGAGAAAGGGTTACTACAAAACCAATCTACTTTCAGGTTTCGGCGAGTTTCGAACTCGCGACCTTCTGCGTGTTAAGCAGACGTGATAACCACTACACCACGAAACCTAACTTGATACGTTCTTTCGAATTAATTCAGATGAAGTATATAGGAAACTGTTACTTAGAACAGCATTTCGTGTGGAATAGTGTAATAATGTCCCCAGTTTCCTCAATAAAAATCAAATAATAGTGATATTTTTATTATTTATGGCGTGACAGTGACAAGCATAGTTAAGCAACGCGAATTGACATGTAGCGAAGGGCAACACGGTAATGTGTGAGACGAGTTTAGATTATTCGCCGTTGTTTGAATTTAAAGCAAAATTTCGTTTGATTGCTATGCAAAGAATGAATTTTAAGGTTTCGGCGAGTTTTGAACTCGCGACCTTCTGCGTGTGAAGCAGACGTGATTACCACTACACCACGAAACCACGACCTGCGATTTCCTTAGGCTCGGGATAAATGAATTATTATTTGATATGATAATAGGTACGCTTTCTTTTAATATGTCATGAAATAAATTGCGACCCATCATTAATTAACATCACTGAGGCGGTTTTTTGAAACTTACTAGATCGTTTGTCATAATCGTACGAAGTCAAGCGAGTTATCCATTTGACACTTGACATTCCCAAAATCCGTACAAAATACGAAAAGATACTCAGTACCATCGATTTTGCCAGCAAAGGGAGAATTTTCTATAAAAGACAACAATATTCAAGGTTTCGGCGAGTTTCGAACTCGCGACCTTCTGCGTGTAAAGCAGACGTGATGACCGCTACACTACGAAACCGTGTGCTGCATTGTGCGTACGCAATATCGAAGTGATGAATAAAGAAAGCTCATCAGCAGAAGATATTTGAAATTCAAGTAGAGTAATAATTTATACATCGACATCAAACAGGCACATGTCACTGTTACTTTTTACATATATTCATTCGAAATAGACAAACGTAACAACGATAGACTTTTCTTAGTTGCAGTGAGCAAAATTTCAGCTAAAAGTATCGTCAATGAGACAAGTCAGGATGATTCGACGAGAAAGTGTTACTACAAAACCAATCTACTTTCAGGTTTCGGCGAGTTTCGAACTCGCGACCTTCTGCGTGTTAAGCAGACGTGATAACCACTACACCACGAAACCTAACTTGATACGTTCTTTCGAATTAATTCAGATGAAGTATATAGGAAACTGTTACTTAGAACAGCATTTCGTGTGGAATAGTGTAATAATGTCCCCAGTTTCCTCAATAAAAATCAAATAATAGTGATATTTTTATTATTTATGGCGTGACAGTGACAAGCATAGTTAAGCAACGCGAATTGACATGTAGCGAAGGGCAACACGGTAATGTGTGAGACGAGTTTAGATTATTCGCCGTTGTTTGAATTTAAAGCAAAATTTCGTTTGATTGCTATGCAAAGAATGAATTTTAAGGTTTCGGCGAGTTTTGAACTCGCGACCTTCTGCGTGTGAAGCAGACGTGATTACCACTACACCACGAAACCACAACCTGCGATTTCCTTAGGCTCGGGATAAATGAATTATTATTTGATATGATAATAGGTACGCTTTCTTTTAATATGTCATGAAATAAATTGCGACCCATCATTAATTAACATCACTGAGGCGGTTTTTTGAAACTTACTAGATCGTTTGTCATAATCGTACGAAGTCAAGCGAGTTATCCATTTGACACTTGACATTCCCAAAATCCGTACAAAATACGAAAAGATACTCAGTACCATCGATTTTGCCAGCAAAGGGAGAATTTTCTATAAAAGACAACAATATTCAAGGTTTCGGCGAGTTTCGAACTCGCGACCTTCTGCGTGTAAAGCAGACGTGATGACCGCTACACTACGAAACCGTGTGCTGCATTGTGCGTACGCAATATCGAAGTGATGAATAAAGAAAGCTCATCAGCAGAAGATATTTGAAATTCAAGTAGAGTAATAATTTATACATCGACATCAAACAGGCACATGTCACTGTTACTTTTTACATATATTCATTCGAAATAGACAAACGTAACAACGATAGACTTTTCTTAGTTGCAGTGAGCAAAATTTCAGCTAAAAGTATCGTCAATGAGACAAGTCAGGATGATTCGACGAGAAAGTGTTACTACAAAACCAATCTACTTTCAGGTTTCGGCGAGTTTCGAACTCGCGACCTTCTGCGTGTTAAGCAGACGTGATAACCACTACACCACGAAACCTAACTTGATACGTTCTTTCGAATTAATTCAGATGAAGTATATAGGAAACTGTTACTTAGAACAGCATTTCGTGTGGAATAGTGTAATAATGTCCCCAGTTTCCTCAATAAAAATCAAATAATAGTGATATTTTTATTATTTATGGCGTGACAGTGACAAGCATAGTTAAGCAACGCGAATTGACATGTAGCGAAGGGCAACACGGTAATGTGTGAGACGAGTTTAGATTATTCGCCGTTGTTTGAATTTAAAGCAAAATTTCGTTTGATTGCTATGCAAAGAATGAATTTTAAGGTTTCGGCGAGTTTTGAACTCGCGACCTTCTGCGTGTGAAGCAGACGTGATTACCACTACACCACGAAACCACGACCTGCGATTTCCTTAGGCTCGGGATAAATGAATTATTATTTGATATGATAATAGGTACGCTTTCTTTTAATATGTCATGAAATAAATTGCGACCCATCATTAATTAACATCACTGAGGCGGTTTTTGAAACTTACTAGATCGTTTGTCATAATCGTACGAAGACAAGCGAGTTATGCATTTGACACTTGACATTCCAAAAATCCGTACAAAATACGAAAAGATACTCAGTACCATCGATTTTGCCAGCAAAGGGAGAATTTTCTATAAAAGACAACAATATTCAAGGTTTCGGCGAGTTTCGAACTCGCGACCTTCTGCGTGTAAAGCAGACGTGATGACCGCTACACTACGAAACCGTGTGCTGCATTGTGCGTACGCAATATCGAAGTGATGAATAAAGAAAGCTCATCAGCAGAAGATATTTGAAATTCAAGTAGAGTAATAATTTATACATCGACATCAAACAGGCACATGTCACTGTTACTTTTTACATATATTCATTCGAAATAGACAAACGTAACAACGATAGACTTTTCTTAGTTGCAGTGAGCAAAATTTCAGCTAAAAGTATCGTCAATGAGACAAGTCAGGATGATTCGACGAGAAAGTGTTACTACAAAACCAATCTACTTTCAGGTTTCGGCGAGTTTCGAACTCGCGACCTTCTGCGTGTTAAGCAGACGTGATAACCACTACACCACGAAACCTAACTTGATACGTTCTTTCGAATTAATTCAGATGAAGTATATAGGAAACTGTTACTTAGAACAGCATTTCGTGTGGAATAGTGTAATAATGTCCCCAGTTTCCTCAATAAAAATCAAATAATAGTGATATTTTTATTATTTATGGCGTGACAGTGACAAGCATAGTTAAGCAACGCGAATTGACATGTAGCGAAGGGCAACACGGTAATGTGTGAGACGAGTTTAGATTATTCGCCGTTGTTTGAATTTAAAGCAAAATTTCGTTTGATTGCTATGCAAAGAATGAATTTTAAGGTTTCGGCGAGTTTTGAACTCGCGACCTTCTGCGTGTGAAGCAGACGTGATTACCACTACACCACGAAACCACGACCTGCGATTTCCTTAGGCTCGGGATAAATGAATTATTATTTGATATGATAATAGGTACGCTTTCTTTTAATATGTCATGAAATAAATTGCGACCCATCATTAATTAACATCACTGAGGCGGTTTTTTGAAACTTACTAGATCGTTTGTCATAATCGTACGAAGTCAAGCGAGTTATCCATTTGACACTTGACATTCCCAAAATCCGTACAAAATACGAAAAGATACTCAGTACCATCGATTTTGCCAGCAAAGGGAGAATTTTCTATAAAAGACAACAATATTCAAGGTTTCGGCGAGTTTCGAACTCGCGACCTTCTGCGTGTAAAGCAGACGTGATGACCGCTACACTACGAAACCGTGTGCTGCATTGTGCGTACGCAATATCGAAGTGATGAATAAAGAAAGCTCATCAGCAGAAGATATTTGAAATTCAAGTAGAGTAATAATTTATACATCGACATCAAACAGGCACATGTCACTGTTACTTTTTACATATATTCATTCGAAATAGACAAACGTAACAACGATAGACTTTTCTTAGTTGCAGTGAGCAAAATTTCAGCTAAAAGTATCGTCAATGAGACAAGTCAGGATGATTCGACGAGAAAGTGTTACTACAAAACCAATCTACTTTCAGGTTTCGGCGAGTTTCGAACTCGCGACCTTCTGCGTGTTAAGCAGACGTGATAACCACTACACCACGAAACCTAACTTGATACGTTCTTTCGAATTAATTCAGATGAAGTATATAGGAAACTGTTACTTAGAACAGCATTTCGTGTGGAATAGTGTAATAATGTCCCCAGTTTCCTCAATAAAAATCAAATAATAGTGATATTTTTATTATTTATGGCGTGACAGTGACAAGCATAGTTAAGCAACGCGAATTGACATGTAGCGAAGGGCAACACGGTAATGTGTGAGACGAGTTTAGATTATTCGCCGTTGTTTGAATTTAAAGCAAAATTTCGTTTGATTGCTATGCAAAGAATGAATTTTAAGGTTTCGGCGAGTTTTGAACTCGCGACCTTCTGCGTGTGAAGCAGACGTGATTACCACTACACCACGAAACCACAACCTGCGATTTCCTTAGGCTCGGGATAAATGAATTATTATTTGATATGATAATAGGTACGCTTTCTTTTAATATGTCATGAAATAAATTGCGACCCATCATTAATTAACATCACTGAGGCGGTTTTTTGAAACTTACTAGATCGTTTGTCATAATCGTACGAAGTCAAGCGAGTTATCCATTTGACACTTGACATTCCCAAAATCCGTACAAAATACGAAAAGATACTCAGTACCATCGATTTTGCCAGCAAAGGGAGAATTTTCTATAAAAGACAACAATATTCAAGGTTTCGGCGAGTTTCGAACTCGCGACCTTCTGCGTGTAAAGCAGACGTGATGACCGCTACACTACGAAACCGTGGGCTGCATTGTGCGTACGCAATATCGAAGTGATGAATAAAGAAAGCTCATCAGCAGAAGATATTTGAAATTCAAGTAGAGTAATAATTTATACATCGACATCAAACAGGCACATGTCACTGTTACTTTTTACATATATTCATTCGAAATAGACAAACGTAACAACGATAGACTTTTCTTAGTTGCAGTGAGCAAAATTTCAGCTAAAAGTATCGTCAATGAGACAAGTCAGGATGATTCGACGAGAAAGTGTTACTACAAAACCAATCTACTTTCAGGTTTCGGCGAGTTTCGAACTCGCGACCTTCTGCGTGTTAAGCAGACGTGATAACCACTACACCACGAAACCTAACTTGATACGTTCTTTCGAATTAATTCAGATGAAGTATATAGGAAACTGTTACTTAGAACAGCATTTCGTGTGGAATAGTGTAATAATGTCCCCAGTTTCCTCAATAAAAATCAAATAATAGTGATATTTTTATTATTTATGGCGTGACAGTGACAAGCATAGTTAAGCAACGCGAATTGACATGTAGCGAAGGGCAACACGGTAATGTGTGAGACGAGTTTAGATTATTCGCCGTTGTTTGAATTTAAAGCAAAATTTCGTTTGATTGCTATGCAAAGAATGAATTTTAAGGTTTCGGCGAGTTTTGAACTCGCGACCTTCTGCGTGTGAAGCAGACGTGATTACCACTACACCACGAAACCACGACCTGCGATTTCCTTAGGCTCGGGATAAATGAATTATTATTTGATATGATAATAGGTACGCTTTCTTTTAATATGTCATGAAATAAATTGCGACCCATCATTAATTAACATCACTGAGGCGGTTTTTGAAACTTACTAGATCGTTTGTCATAATCGTACGAAGACAAGCGAGTTATGCATTTGACACTTGACATTCCAAAAATCCGTACAAAATACGAAAAGATACTCAGTACCATCGATTTTGCCAGCAAAGGGAGAATTTTCTATAAAAGACAACAATATTCAAGGTTTCGGCGAGTTTCGAACTCGCGACCTTCTGCGTGTAAAGCAGACGTGATGACCGCTACACTACGAAACCGTGTGCTGCATTGTGCGTACGCAATATCGAAGTGATGAATAAAGAAAGCTCATCAGCAGAAGATATTTGAAATTCAAGTAGAGTAATAATTTATACATCGACATCAAACAGGCACATGTCACTGTTACTTTTTACATATATTCATTCGAAATAGACAAACGTAACAACGATAGACTTTTCTTAGTTGCAGTGAGCAAAATTTCAGCGAAAAGTATCGTCAATGAGACAAGTCAGGATGATTCGACGAGAAAGTGTTACTACAAAACCAATCTACTTTCAGGTTTCGGCGAGTTTCGAACTCGCGACCTTCTGCGTGTTAAGCAGACGTGATAACCACTACACCACGACACCTAACTTGATACGTTCTTTCGAATTAATTCAGATGAAGTATATAGGAAACTGTTACTTAGAACAGCATTTCGTGTGGAATAGTGTAATAATGTCCCCAGTTTCCTCAATAAAAATCAAATAATAGTGATATTTTTATTATTTATGGCGTGACAGTGACAAGCATAGTTAAGCAACGCGAATTGACATGTAGCGAAGGGCAACACGGTAATGTGTGAGACGAGTTTAGATTATTCGCCGTTGTTTGAATTTAAAGCAAAATTTCGTTTGATTGCTATGCAAAGAATGAATTTTAAGGTTTCGGCGAGTTTTGAACTCGCGACCTTCTGCGTGTGAAGCAGACGTGATTACCACTACACCACGAAACCACGACCTGCGATTTCCTTAGGCTCGGGATAAATGAATTATTATTTGATATGATAATAGGTACGCTTTCTTTTAATATGTCATGAAATAAATTGCGACCCATCATTAATTAACATCACTGAGGCGGTTTTTTGAAACTTACTAGATCGTTTGTCATAATCGTACGAAGTCAAGCGAGTTATCCATTTGACACTTGACATTCCCAAAATCCGTACAAAATACGAAAAGATACTCAGTACCATCGATTTTGCCAGCAAAGGGAGAATTTTCTATAAAAGACAACAATATTCAAGGTTTCGGCGAGTTTCGAACTCGCGACCTTCTGCGTGTAAAGCAGACGTGATGACCGCTACACTACGAAACCGTGTGCTGCATTGTGCGTACGCAATATCGAAGTGATGAATAAAGAAAGCTCATCAGCAGAAGATATTTGAAATTCAAGTAGAGTAATAATTTATACATCGACATCAAACAGGCACATGTCACTGTTACTTTTTACATATATTCATTCGAAATAGACAAACGTAACAACGATAGACTTTTCTTAGTTGCAGTGAGCAAAATTTCAGCTAAAAGTATCGTCAATGAGACAAGTCAGGATGATTCGACGAGAAAGTGTTACTACAAAACCAATCTACTTTCAGGTTTCGGCGAGTTTCGAACTCGCGACCTTCTGCGTGTTAAGCAGACGTGATAACCACTACACCACGAAACCTAACTTGATACGTTCTTTCGAATTAATTCAGATGAAGTATATAGGAAACTGTTACTTAGAACAGCATTTCGTGTGGAATAGTGTAATAATGTCCCCAGTTTCCTCAATAAAAATCAAATAATAGTGATATTTTTATTATTTATGGCGTGACAGTGACAAGCATAGTTAAGCAACGCGAATTGACATGTAGCGAAGGGCAACACGGTAATGTGTGAGACGAGTTTAGATTATTCGCCGTTGTTTGAATTTAAAGCAAAATTTCGTTTGATTGCTATGCAAAGAATGAATTTTAAGGTTTCGGCGAGTTTTTGAACTCGCGACCTTCTGCGTGTGAAGCAGACGTGATTACCACTACACCACGAAACCACGACCTGCGATTTCCTTAGGCTCGGGATAAATGAATTATTATTTGATATGATAATAGGTACGCTTTCTTTTAATATGTCATGAAATAAATTGCGACCCATCATTAATTAACATCACTGAGGCGGTTTTTTGAAACTTACTAGATCGTTTGTCATAATCGTACGAAGACAAGCGAGTTATCCATTTGACACTTGACATTCCAAAAATCCGTACAAAATACGAAAAGATACTCAGTACCATCGATTTTGCCAGCAAAGGGAGAATTTTCTATAAAAGACAACAATATTCAAGGTTTCGGCGAGTTTCGAACTCGCGACCTTCTGCGTGTAAAGCAGACGTGATGACCGCTACACTACGAAACCGTAAGCTGCATTGTGCGTACGCAATATCGAAGTGATGAATAAAGAAAGCTCATCAGCAGCAGATATTTGAAATTCAAGTAGAGTAATAATTTATACATCGACATCAAACAGGCACATGTCACTGTTACTTTTTACATATATTCATTCGAAATAGACAAACGTAACAACGATAGACTTTTCTTAGTTGCAGTGAGCAAAATTTCAGCTAAAAGTATCGTCAATGAGACAAGTCAGGATGATTCGACGAGAAAGTGTTACTACAAAACCAATCTACTTTCAGGTTTCGGCGAGTTTCGAACTCGCGACCTTCTGCGTGTTAAGCAGACGTGATAACCACTACACCACGAAACCTAACTTGATACGTTCTTTCGAATTAATTCAGATGAAGTATATAGGAAACTGTTACTTAGAACAGCATTTCGTGTGGAATAGTGTAATAATGTCCCCAGTTTCCTCAATAAAAATCAAATAATAGTGATATTTTTATTATTTATGGCGTGACAGTGACAAGCATAGTTAAGCAACGCGAATTGACATGTAGCGAAGGGCAACACGGTAATGTGTGAGACGAGTTTAGATTATTCGCCGTTGTTTGAATTTAAAGCAAAATTTCGTTTGATTGCTATGCAAAGAATGAATTTTAAGGTTTCGGCGAGTTTTTGAACTCGCGACCTTCTGCGTGTGAAGCAGACGTGATTACCACTACACCACGAAACCACGACCTGCGATTTCCTTAGGCTCGGGATAAATGAATTATTATTTGATATGATAATAGGTACGCTTTCTTTTAATATGTCATGAAATAAATTGCGACCCATCATTAATTAACATCACTGAGGCGGTTTTTTGAAACTTACTAGATCGTTTGTCATAATCGTACGAAGACAAGCGAGTTATCCATTTGACACTTGACATTCCAAAAATCCGTACAAAATACGAAAAGATACTCAGTACCATCGATTTTGCCAGCAAAGGGAGAATTTTCTATAAAAGACAACAATATTCAAGGTTTCGGCGAGTTTCGAACTCGCGACCTTCTGCGTGTAAAGCAGACGTGATGACCGCTACACTACGAAACCGTGAGCTGCATTGTGCGTACGCAATATCGAAGTGATGAATAAAGAAAGCTCATCAGCAGAAGATATTTGCAATTCAAGTAGAGTAATAATTTATACATCGACATCAAACAGGCACATGTCACTGTTACTTTTTACATATATTCATTCGAAATAGACAAACGTAACAACGATAGACTTTTCTTAGTTGCAGTGAGCAAAATTTCAGCTAAAAGTATCGTCAATGAGACAAGTCAGGATGATTCGACGAGAAAGTGTTACTACAAAACCAATCTACTTTCAGGTTTCGGCGAGTTTCGAACTCGCGACCTTCTGCGTGTTAAGCAGACGTGATAACCACTACACCACCAAACCTAACTTGATACGTTCTTTCGAATTAATTCAGATGAAGTATATAGGAAACTGTTACTTAGAACAGCATTTCGTGTGGAATAGTGTAATAATGTCCCCAGTTTCCTCAATAAAAATCAAATAATAGTGATATTTTTATTATTTATGGCGTGACAGTGACAAGCATAGTTAAGCAACGCGAATTGACATGTAGCGAAGGGCAACACGGTAATGTGTGAGACGAGTTTAGATTATTCGCCGTTGTTTGAATTTAAAGCAAAATTTCGTTTGATTGCTATGCAAAGAATGAATTTTAAGGTTTCGGCGAGTTTTTGAACTCGCGACCTTCTGCGTGTGAAGCAGACGTGATTACCACTACACCACGAAACCACGACCTGCGATTTCCTTAGGCTCGGGATAAATGAATTATTATTTGATATGATAATAGGTACGCTTTCTTTTAATATGTCATGAAATAAATTGCGATCCATCATTAATTAACATCACTGAGGCGGTTTTTTGAAACTTACTAGATCGTTTGTCATAATCGTACGAAGACAAGCGAGTTATCCATTTGACACTTGACATTCCAAAAATCCGTACAAAATACGAAAAGATACTCAGTACCATCGATTTTGCCAGAAAAGGGAGAATTTTCTATAAAAGACAACAATATTCAAGGTTTCGGCGAGTTTCGAACTCGCGACCTTCTGCGTGTAAAGCAGACGTGATGACCGCTACACTACGAAACCGTGTGCTGCATTGTGCGTACGCAATATCGAAGTGATGAATAAAGAAAGCTCATCAGCAGAAGATATTTGAAATTCAAGTAGAGTAATAATTTATACATCGACATCAAACAGGCACATGTCACTGTTACTTTTTACATATATTCATTCGAAATAGACAAACGTAACAACGATAGACTTTTCTTAGTTGCAGTGAGCAAAATTTCAGCTAAAAGTATCGTCAATGAGACAAGTCAGGATGATTCGACGAGAAAGTGTTACTACAAAACCAATCTACTTTCAGGTTTCGGCGAGTTTCGAACTCGCGACCTTCTGCGTGTTAAGCAGACGTGATAACCACTACACCACGAAACCTAACTTGATACGTTCTTTCGAATTAATTCAGATGAAGTATATAGGAAACTGTTACTTAGAACAGCATTTCGTGTGGAATAGTGTAATAATGTCCCCAGTTTCCTCAATAAAAATCAAATAATAGTGATATTTTTATTATTTATGGCGTGACAGTGACAAGCATAGTTAAGCAACGCGAATTGACATGTAGCGAAGGGCAACACGGTAATGTGTGAGACGAGTTTAGATTATTCGCCGTTGTTTGAATTTAAAGCAAAATTACGTTTGATTGCTATGCAAAGAATGAATTTTAAGGTTTCGGCGAGTTTTGAACTCGCGACCTTCTGCGTGTGAAGCAGAGGTGATTACCACTACACCACGAAACCACGACCTGCGATTTCCTTAGGCTCGGGATAAATGAATTATTATTTGATATGATAATAGGTACGCTTTCTTTTAATATGTCATGAAATAAATTGCGACCCATCATTAATTAACATCACTGAGGCGGTTTTTTGAAACTTACTAGATCGTTTGTCATAATCGTACGAAGACAAGCGAGTTATCCATTTGACACTTGACATTCCAAAAATCCGTACAAAATACGAAAAGATACTCAGTACCATCGATTTTGCCAGCAAAGGGAGAATTTTCTATAAAAGACAACAATATTCAAGGTTTCGGCGAGTTTCGAACTCGCGACCTTCTGCGTGTAAAGCAGACGTGATGACCGCTACACTACGAAACCGTGAGCTGCATTGTGCGTACGCAATATCGAAGTGATGAATAAAGAAAGCTCATCAGCAGCAGATATTTGAAATTCAAGTAGAGTAATAATTTATACATCGACATCAAACAGGCACATGTCACTGTTACTTTTTACATATATTCATTCGAAATAGACAAACGTAACAACGATAGACTTTTCTTAGTTGCAGTGAGCAAAATTTCAGCTAAAAGTATCGTCAATGAGACAAGTCAGGATGATTCGACGAGAAAGTGTTACTACAAAACCAATCTACTTTCAGGTTTCGGCGAGTTTCGAACTCGCGACCTTCTGCGTGTTAAGCAGACGTGATAACCACTACACCACGAAACCTAACTTGATACGTTCTTTCGAATTAATTCAGATGAAGTATATAGGAAACTGTTACTTAGAACAGCATTTCGTGTGGAATAGTGTAATAATGTCCCCAGTTTCCTCAATAAAAATCAAATAATAGTGATATTTTTATTATTTATGGCGTGACAGTGACAAGCATAGTTAAGCAACGCGAATTGACATGTAGCGAAGGGCAACACGGTAATGTGTGAGACGAGTTTAGATTATTCGCCGTTGTTTGAATTTAAAGCAAAATTTCGTTTGATTGCTATGCAAAGAATGAATTTTAAGGTTTCGCGGCGAGTTTTGAACTCGCGACCTTCTGCGTGTGAAGCAGACGTGATTACCACTACACCACGAAACCACGACCTGCGATTTCCTTAGGCTCGGGATAAATGAATTATTATTTGATATGATAATAGGTACGCTTTCTTTTAATATGTCATGAAATAAATTGCGACCCATCATTAATTAACATCACTGAGGCGGTTTTTTGAAACTTACTAGATCGTTTGTCATAATCGTACGAAGACAAGCGAGTTATCCATTTGACACTTGACATTCCAAAAATCCGTACAAAATACGAAAAGATACTCAGTACCATCGATTTTGCCAGCAAAGGGAGAATTTTCTATAAAAGACAACAATATTCAAGGTTTCGGCGAGTTTCGAACTCGCGACCTTCTGCGTGTAAAGCAGACGTGATGACCGCTACACTACGAAACCGTGTGCTGCATTGTGCGTACGCAATATCGAAGTGATGAATAAAGAAAGCTCATCAGCAGAAGATATTTGAAATTCAAGTAGAGTAATAATTTATACATCGACATCAAACAGGCACATGTCACTGTTACTTTTTACATATATTCATTCGAAATAGACAAACGTAACAACGATAGACTTTTCTTAGTTGCAGTGAGCAAAATTTCAGCTAAAAGTATCGTCAATGAGACAAGTCAGGATGATTCGACGAGAAAGTGTTACTACAAAACCAATCTACTTTCAGGTTTCGGCGAGTTTCGAACTCGCGACCTTCTGCGTGTTAAGCAGACGTGATAACCACTACACCACGAAACCTAACTTGATACGTTCTTTCGAATTAATTCAGATGAAGTATATAGGAAACTGTTACTTAGAACAGCATTTCGTGTGGAATAGTGTAATAATGTCCCCAGTTTCCTCAATAAAAATCAAATAATAGTGATATTTTTATTATTTATGGCGTGACAGTGACAAGCATAGTTAAGCAACGCGAATTGACATGTAGCGAAGGGCAACACGGTAATGTGTGAGACGAGTTTAGATTATTCGCCGTTGTTTGAATTTAAAGCAAAATTTCGTTTGATTGCTATGCAAAGAATGAATTTTAAGGTTTCGGCGAGTTTTGAACTCGCGACCTTCTGCGTGTGAAGCAGACGTGATTACCACTACACCACGAAACCACGACCTGCGATTTCCTTAGGCTCGGGATAAATGAATTATTATTTGATATGATAATAGGTACGCTTTCTTTTAATATGTCATGAAATAAATTGCGACCCATCATTAATTAACATCACTGAGGCGGTTTTTTGAAACTTACTAGATCGTTTGTCATAATCGTACGAAGACAAGCGAGTTATCCATTTGACACTTGACATTCCAAAAATCCGTACAAAATACGAAAAGATACTCAGTACCATCGATTTTGCCAGCAAAGGGAGAATTTTCTATAAAAGACAACAATATTCAAGGTTTCGGCGAGTTTCGAACTCGCGACCTTCTGCGTGTAAAGCAGACGTGATGACCGCTACACTACGAAACCGTGTGCTGCATTGTGCGTACGCAATATCGAAGTGATGAATAAAGAAAGCTCATCAGCAGAAGATATTTGAAATTCAAGTAGAGTAATAATTTATACATCGACATCAAACAGGCACATGTCACTGTTACTTTTTACATATATTCATTCGAAATAGACAAACGTAACAACGATAGACTTTTCTTAGTTGCAGTGAGCAAAATTTCAGCTAAAAGTATCGTCAATGAGACAAGTCAGGATGATTCGACGAGAAAGTGTTACTACAAAACCAATCTACTTTCAGGTTTCGGCGAGTTTCGAACTCGCGACCTTCTGCGTGTTAAGCAGACGTGATAACCACTACACCACGAAACCTAACTTGATACGTTCTTTCGAATTAATTCAGATGAAGTATATAGGAAACTGTTACTTAGAACAGCATTTCGTGTGGAATAGTGTAATAATGTCCCCAGTTTCCTCAATAAAAATCAAATAATAGTGATATTTTTATTATTTATGGCGTGACAGTGACAAGCATAGTTAAGCAACGCGAATTGACATGTAGCGAAGGGCAACACGGTAATGTGTGAGACGAGTTTAGATTATTCGCCGTTGTTTGAATTTAAAGCAAAATTTCGTTTGATTGCTATGCAAAGAATGAATTTTAAGGTTTCGGCGAGTTTTGAACTCGCGACCTTCTGCGTGTGAAGCAGACGTGATTACCACTACACCACGAAACCACGACCTGCGATTTCCTTAGGCTCGGGATAAATGAATTATTATTTGATATGATAATAGGTACGCTTTCTTTTAATATGTCATGAAATAAATTGCGACCCATCATTAATTAACATCACTGAGGCGGTTTTTTGAAACTTACTAGATCGTTTGTCATAATCGTACGAAGACAAGCGAGTTATCCATTTGACACTTGACATTCCAAAAATCCGTACAAAATACGAAAAGATACTCAGTACCATCGATTTTGCCAGCAAAGGGAGAATTTTCTATAAAAGACAACAATATTCAAGGTTTCGGCGAGTTTCGAACTCGCGACCTTCTGCGTGTAAAGCAGACGTGATGACCGCTACACTACGAAACCGTGTGCTGCATTGTGCGTACGCAATATCGAAGTGATGAATAAAGAAAGCTCATCAGCAGAAGATATTTGAAATTCAAGTAGAGTAATAATTTATACATCGACATCAAACAGGCACATGTCACTGTTACTTTTTACATATATTCATTCGAAATAGACAAACGTAACAACGATAGACTTTTCTTAGTTGCAGTGAGCAAAATTTCAGCTAAAAGTACCGTCAATGAGACAAGTCAGGATGATTCGACGAGAAAGTGTTACTACAAAACCAATCTACTTTCAGGTTTCGGCGAGTTTCGAACTCGCGACCTTCTGCGTGTTAAGCAGACGTGATAACCACTACACCACGAAACCTAACTTGATACGTTCTTTCGAATTAATTCAGATGAAGTATATAGGAAACTGTTACTTAGAACAGCATTTCGTGTGGAATAGTGTAATAATGTCCCCAGTTTCCTCAATAAAAATCAAATAATAGTGATATTTTTATTATTTATGGCGTGACAGTGACAAGCATAGTTAAGCAACGCGAATTGACATGTAGCGAAGGGCAACACGGTAATGTGTGAGACGAGTTTAGATTATTCGCCGTTGTTTGAATTTAAAGCAAAATTTCGTTTGATTGCTATGCAAAGAATGAATTTTAAGGTTTCGGCGAGTTTTGAACTCGCGACCTTCTGCGTGTGAAGCAGACGTGATTACCACTACACCACGAAACCACGACCTGCGATTTCCTTAGGCTCGGGATAAATGAATTATTATTTGATATGATAATAGGTACGCTTTCTTTTAATATGTCATGAAATAAATTGCGACCCATCATTAATTAACATCACTGAGGCGGTTTTTTGAAACTTACTAGATCGTTTGTCATAATCGTACGAAGACAAGCGAGTTATCCATTTGACACTTGACATTCCAAAAATACGTACAAAATACGAAAAGATACTCAGTACCATCGATTTTGCCAGCAAAGGGAGAATTTTCTATAAAAGACAACAATATTCAAGGTTTCGGCGAGTTTCGAACTCGCGACCTTCTGCGTGTAAAGCAGACGTGATGACCGCTACACTACGAAACCGTGTGCTGCATTGTGCGTACGCAATATCGAAGTGATGAATAAAGAAAGCTCATCAGCAGAAGATATTTGAAATTCAAGTAGAGTAATAATTTATACATCGACATCAAACAGGCACATGTCACTGTTACTTTTTACATATATTCATTCGAAATAGACAAACGTAACAACGATAGACTTTTCTTAGTTGCAGTGAGCAAAATTTCAGCTAAAAGTACCGTCAATGAGACAAGTCAGGATGATTCGACGAGAAAGTGTTACTACAAAACCAATCTACTTTCAGGTTTCGGCGAGTTTCGAACTCGCGACCTTCTGCGTGTTAAGCAGACGTGATAACCACTACACCACGAAACCTAACTTGATACGTTCTTTCGAATTAATTCAGATGAAGTATATAGGAAACTGTTACTTAGAACAGCATTTCGTGTGGAATAGTGTAATAATGTCCCCAGTTTCCTCAATAAAAATCAAATAATAGTGATATTTTTATTATTTATGGCGTGACAGTGACAAGCATAGTTAAGCAACGCGAATTGACATGTAGCGAAGGGCAACACGGTAATGTGTGAGACGAGTTTAGATTATTCGCCGTTGTTTGAATTTAAAGCAAAATTTCGTTTGATTGCTATGCAAAGAATGAATTTTAAGGTTTCGGCGAGTTTTGAACTCGCGACCTTCTGCGTGTGAAGCAGACGTGATTACCACTACACCACGAAACCACGACCTGCGATTTCCTTAGGCTCGGGATAAATGAATTATTATTTGATATGATAATAGGTACGCTTTCTTTTAATATGTCATGAAATAAATTGCGACCCATCATTAATTAACATCACTGAGGCGGTTTTTTGAAACTTACTAGATCGTTTGTCATAATCGTACGAAGACAAGCGAGTTATCCATTTGACACTTGACATTCCAAAAATCCGTACAAAATACGAAAAGATACTCAGTACCATCGATTTTGCCAGCAAAGGGAGAATTTTCTATAAAAGACAACAATATTCAAGGTTTCGGCGAGTTTCGAACTCGCGACCTTCTGCGTGTAAAGCAGACGTGATGACCGCTACACTACGAAACCGTGTGCTGCATTGTGCGTACGCAATATCGAAGTGATGAATAAAGAAAGCTCATCAGCAGAAGATATTTGAAATTCAAGTAGAGTAATAATTTATACATCGACATCAAACAGGCACATGTCACTGTTACTTTTTACATATATTCATTCGAAATAGACAAACGTAACAACGATAGACTTTTCTTAGTTGCAGTGAGCAAAATTTCAGCTAAAAGTATCGTCAATGAGACAAGTCAGGATGATTCGACGAGAAAGTGTTACTACAAAACCAATCTACTTTCAGGTTTCGGCGAGTTTCGAACTCGCGACCTTCTGCGTGTTAAGCAGACGTGATAACCACTACACCACGAAACCTAACTTGATACGTTCTTTCGAATTAATTCAGATGAAGTATATAGGAAACTGTTACTTAGAACAGCATTTCGTGTGGAATAGTGTAATAATGTCCCCAGTTTCCTCAATAAAAATCAAATAATAGTGATATTTTTATTATTTATGGCGTGACAGTGACAAGCATAGTTAAGCAACGCGAATTGACATGTAGCGAAGGGCAACACGGTAATGTGTGAGACGAGTTTAGATTATTCGCCGTTGTTTGAATTTAAAGCAAAATTTCGTTTGATTGCTATGCAAAGAATGAATTTTAAGGTTTCGGCGAGTTTTGAACTCGCGACCTTCTGCGTGTGAAGCAGACGTGATTACCACTACACCACGAAACCACGACCTGCGATTTCCTTAGGCTCGGGATAAATGAATTATTATTTGATATGATAATAGGTACGCTTTCTTTTAATATGTCATGAAATAAATTGCGACCCATCATTAATTAACATCACTGAGGCGGTTTTTTGAAACTTACTAGATCGTTTGTCATAATCGTACGAAGACAAGCGAGTTATCCATTTGACACTTGACATTCCAAAAATCCGTACAAAATACGAAAAGATACTCAGTACCATCGATTTTGCCAGCAAAGGGAGAATTTTCTATAAAAGACAACAATATTCAAGGTTTCGGCGAGTTTCGAACTCGCGACCTTCTGCGTGTAAAGCAGACGTGATGACCGCTACACTACGAAACCGTGTGCTGCATTGTGCGTACGCAATATCGAAGTGATGAATAAAGAAAGCTCATCAGCAGAAGATATTTGAAATTCAAGTAGAGTAATAATTTATACATCGACATCAAACAGGCACATGTCACTGTTACTTTTTACATATATTCATTCGAAATAGACAAACGTAACAACGATAGACTTTTCTTAGTTGCAGTGAGCAAAATTTCAGCTAAAAGTACCGTCAATGAGACAAGTCAGGATGATTCGACGAGAAAGTGTTACTACAAAACCAATCTACTTTCAGGTTTCGGCGAGTTTCGAACTCGCGACCTTCTGCGTGTTAAGCAGACGTGATAACCACTACACCACGAAACCTAACTTGATACGTTCTTTCGAATTAATTCAGATGAAGTATATAGGAAACTGTTACTTAGAACAGCATTTCGTGTGGAATAGTGTAATAATGTCCCCAGTTTCCTCAATAAAAATCAAATAATAGTGATATTTTTATTATTTATGGCGTGACAGTGACAAGCATAGTTAAGCAACGCGAATTGACATGTAGCGAAGGGCAACACGGTAATGTGTGAGACGAGTTTAGATTATTCGCCGTTGTTTGAATTTAAAGCAAAATTTCGTTTGATTGCTATGCAAAGAATGAATTTTAAGGTTTCGGCGAGTTTTGAACTCGCGACCTTCTGCGTGTGAAGCAGACGTGATTACCACTACACCACGAAACCACGACCTGCGATTTCCTTAGGCTCGGGATAAATGAATTATTATTTGATATGATAATAGGTACGCTTTCTTTTAATATGTCATGAAATAAATTGCGACCCATCATTAATTAACATCACTGAGGCGGTTTTTTGAAACTTACTAGATCGTTTGTCATAATCGTACGAAGACAAGCGAGTTATCCATTTGACACTTGACATTCCAAAAATCCGTACAAAATACGAAAAGATACTCAGTACCATCGATTTTGCCAGCAAAGGGAGAATTTTCTATAAAAGACAACAATATTCAAGGTTTCGGCGAGTTTCGAACTCGCGACCTTCTGCGTGTAAAGCAGACGTGATGACCGCTACACTACGAAACCGTGTGCTGCATTGTGCGTACGCAATATCGAAGTGATGAATAAAGAAAGCTCATCAGCAGAAGATATTTGAAATTCAAGTAGAGTAATAATTTATACATCGACATCAAACAGGCACATGTCACTGTTACTTTTTACATATATTCATTCGAAATAGACAAACGTAACAACGATAGACTTTTCTTAGTTGCAGTGAGCAAAATTTCAGCTAAAAGTATCGTCAATGAGACAAGTCAGGATGATTCGACGAGAAAGTGTTACAAAACCAATCTACTTTCAGGTTTCGGCGAGTTTCGAACTCGCGACCTTCTGCGTGTTAAGCAGACGTGATAACCACTACACCACGAAACCTAACTTGATACGTTCTTTCGAATTAATTCAGATGAAGTATATAGGAAACTGTTACTTAGAACAGCATTTCGTGTGGAATAGTGTAATAATGTCCCCAGTTTCCTCAATAAAAATCAAATAATAGTGATATTTTTATTATTTATGGCGTGACAGTGACAAGCATAGTTAAGCAACGCGAATTGACATGTAGCGAAGGGCAACACGGTAATGTGTGAGACGAGTTTAGATTATTCGCCGTTGTTTGAATTTAAAGCAAAATTTCGTTTGATTGCTATGCAAAGAATGAATTTTAAGGTTTCGGCGAGTTTTGAACTCGCGACCTTCTGCGTGTGAAGCAGACGTGATTACCACTACACCACGAAACCACGACCTGCGATTTCCTTAGGCTCGGGATAAATGAATTATTATTTGATATGATAATAGGTACGCTTTCTTTTAATATGTCATGAAATAAATTGCGACCCATCATTAATTAACATCACTGAGGCGGTTTTTTGAAACTTACTAGATCGTTTGTCATAATCGTACGAAGACAAGCGAGTTATCCATTTGACACTTGACATTCCAAAAATCCGTACAAAATACGAAAAGATACTCAGTACCATCGATTTTGCCAGCAAAGGGAGAATTTTCTATAAAAGACAACAATATTCAAGGTTTCGGCGAGTTTCGAACTCGCGACCTTCTGCGTGTAAAGCAGACGTGATGACCGCTACACTACGAAACCGTGTGCTGCATTGTGCGTACGCAATATCGAAGTGATGAATAAAGAAAGCTCATCAGCAGAAGATATTTGAAATTCAAGTAGAGTAATAATTTATACATCGACATCAAACAGGCACATGTCACTGTTACTTTTTACATATATTCATTCGAAATAGACAAACGTAACAACGATAGACTTTTCTTAGTTGCAGTGAGCAAAATTTCAGCTAAAAGTACCGTCAATGAGACAAGTCAGGATGATTCGACGAGAAAGTGTTACTACAAAACCAATCTACTTTCAGGTTTCGGCGAGTTTCGAACTCGCGACCTTCTGCGTGTTAAGCAGACGTGATAACCACTACACCACGAAACCTAACTTGATACGTTCTTTCGAATTAATTCAGATGAAGTATATAGGAAACTGTTACTTAGAACAGCATTTCGTGTGGAATAGTGTAATAATGTCCCCAGTTTCCTCAATAAAAATCAAATAATAGTGATATTTTTATTATTTATGGCGTGACAGTGACAAGCATAGTTAAGCAACGCGAATTGACATGTAGCGAAGGGCAACACGGTAATGTGTGAGACGAGTTTAGATTATTCGCCGTTGTTTGAATTTAAAGCAAAATTTCGTTTGATTGCTATGCAAAGAATGAATTTTAAGGTTTCGGCGAGTTTTGAACTCGCGACCTTCTGCGTGTGAAGCAGACGTGATTACCACTACACCACGAAACCACGACCTGCGATTTCCTTAGGCTCGGGATAAATGAATTATTATTTGATATGATAATAGGTACGCTTTCTTTTAATATGTCATGAAATAAATTGCGACCCATCATTAATTAACATCACTGAGGCGGTTTTTTGAAACTTACTAGATCGTTTGTCATAATCGTACGAAGACAAGCGAGTTATCCATTTGACACTTGACATTCCAAAAATCCGTACAAAATACGAAAAGATACTCAGTACCATCGATATTGCCAGCAAAGGGAGAATTTTCTATAAAAGACAACAATATTCAAGGTTTCGGCGAGTTTCGAACTCGCGACCTTCTGCGTGTAAAGCAGACGTGATGACCGCTACACTACGAAACCGTGTGCTGCATTGTGCGTACGCAATATCGAAGTGATGAATAAAGAAAGCTCATCAGCAGAAGATATTCGAAATTCAAGTAGAGTAATAATTTATACATCGACATCAAACAGGCACATGTCACTGTTACTTTTTACATATATTCATTCGAAATAGACAAACGTAACAACGATAGACTTTTCTTAGTTGCAGTGAGCAAAATTTCAGCTAAAAGTATCGTCAATGAGACAAGTCAGGATGATTCGACGAGAAAGTGTTACTACAAAACCAATCTACTTTCAGGTTTCGGCGAGTTTCGAACTCGCGACCTTCTGCGTGTTAAGCAGACGTGATAACCACTACACCACGAAACCTAACTTGATACGTTCTTTCGAATTAATTCAGATGAAGTATATAGGAAACTGTTACTTAGAACAGCATTTCGTGTGGAATAGTGTAATAATGTCCCCAGTTTCCTCAATAAAAATCAAATAATAGTGATATTTTTATTATTTATGGCGTGACAGTGACAAGCATAGTTAAGCAACGCGAATTGACATGTAGCGAAGGGCAACACGGTAATGTGTGAGACGAGTTTAGATTATTCGCCGTTGTTTGAATTTAAAGCAAAATTTCGTTTGATTGCTATGCAAAGAATGAATTTTAAGGTTTCGGCGAGTTTTGAACTCGCGACCTTCTGCGTGTGAAGCAGACGTGATTACCACTACACCACGAAACCACGACCTGCGATTTCCTTAGGCTCGGGATAAATGAATTATTATTTGATATGATAATAGGTACGCTTTCTTTTAATATGTCATGAAATAAATTGCGACCCATCATTAATTAACATCACTGAGGCGGTTTTTTGAAACTTACTAGATCGTTTGTCATAATCGTACGAAGACAAGCGAGTTATCCATTTGACACTTGACATTCCAAAAATCCGTACAAAATACGAAAAGATACTCAGTACCATCGATTTTGCCAGCAAAGGGAGAATTTTCTATAAAAGACAACAATATTCAAGGTTTCGGCGAGTTTCGAACTCGCGACCTTCTGCGTGTAAAGCAGACGTGATGACCGCTACACTACGAAACCGTGTGCTGCATTGTGCGTACGCAATATCGAAGTGATGAATAAAGAAAGCTCATCAGCAGAAGATATTTGAAATTCAAGTAGAGTAATAATTTATACATCGACATCAAACAGGCACATGTCACTGTTACTTTTTACATATATTCATTCGAAATAGACAAACGTAACAACGATAGACTTTTCTTAGTTGCAGTGAGCAAAATTTCAGCTAAAAGTACCGTCAATGAGACAAGTCAGGATGATTCGACGAGAAAGTGTTACTACAAAACCAATCTACTTTCAGGTTTCGGCGAGTTTCGAACTCGCGACCTTCTGCGTGTTAAGCAGACGTGATAACCACTACACCACGAAACCTAACTTGATACGTTCTTTCGAATTAATTCAGATGAAGTATATAGGAAACTGTTACTTAGAACAGCATTTCGTGTGGAATAGTGTAATAATGTCCCCAGTTTCCTCAATAAAAATCAAATAATAGTGATATTTTTATTATTTATGGCGTGACAGTGACAAGCATAGTTAAGCAACGCGAATTGACATGTAGCGAAGGGCAACACGGTAATGTGTGAGACGAGTTTAGATTATTCGCCGTTGTTTGAATTTAAAGCAAAATTTCGTTTGATTGCTATGCAAAGAATGAATTTTAAGGTTTCGGCGAGTTTTGAACTCGCGACCTTCTGCGTGTGAAGCAGACGTGATTACCACTACACCACGAAACCACGACCTGCGATTTCCTTAGGCTCGGGATAAATGAATTATTATTTGATATGATAATAGGTACGCTTTCTTTTAATATGTCATGAAATAAATTGCGACCCATCATTAATTAACATCACTGAGGCGGTTTTTTGAAACTTACTAGATCGTTTGTCATAATCGTACGAAGACAAGCGAGTTATCCATTTGACACTTGACATTCCAAAAATCCGTACAAAATACGAAAAGATACTCAGTACCATCGATTTTGCCAGCAAAGGGAGAATTTTCTATAAAAGACAACAATATTCAAGGTTTCGGCGAGTTTCGAACTCGCGACCTTCTGCGTGTAAAGCAGACGTGATGACCGCTACACTACGAAACCGTGTGCTGCATTGTGCGTACGCAATATCGAAGTGATGAATAAAGAAAGCTCATCAGCAGAAGATATTTGAAATTCAAGTAGAGTAATAATTTATACATCGACATCAAACAGGCACATGTCACTGTTACTTTTTACATATATTCATTCGAAATAGACAAACGTAACAACGATAGACTTTTCTTAGTTGCAGTGAGCAAAATTTCAGCTAAAAGTATCGTCAATGAGACAAGTCAGGATGATTCGACGAGAAAGTGTTACTACAAAACCAATCTACTTTCAGGTTTCGGCGAGTTTCGAACTCGCGACCTTCTGCGTGTTAAGCAGACGTGATAACCACTACACCACGAAACCTAACTTGATACGTTCTTTCGAATTAATTCAGATGAAGTATATAGGAAACTGTTACTTAGAACAGCATTTCGTGTGGAATAGTGTAATAATGTCCCCAGTTTCCTCAATAAAAATCAAATAATAGTGATATTTTTATTATTTATGGCGTGACAGTGACAAGCATAGTTAAGCAACGCGAATTGACATGTAGCGAAGGGCAACACGGTAATGTGTGAGACGAGTTTAGATTATTCGCCGTTGTTTGAATTTAAAGCAAAATTTCGTTTGATTGCTATGCAAAGAATGAATTTTAAGGTTTCGGCGAGTTTTGAACTCGCGACCTTCTGCGTGTGAAGCAGACGTGATTACCACTACACCACGAAACCACGACCTGCGATTTCCTTAGGCTCGGGATAAATGAATTATTATTTGATATGATAATAGGTACGCTTTCTTTTAATATGTCATGAAATAAATTGCGACCCATCATTAATTAACATCACTGAGGCGGTTTTTTGAAACTTACTAGATCGTTTGTCATAATCGTACGAAGACAAGCGAGTTATCCATTTGACACTTGACATTCCAAAAATCCGTACAAAATACGAAAAGATACTCAGTACCATCGATTTTGCCAGCAAAGGGAGAATTTTCTATAAAAGACAACAATATTCAAGGTTTCGGCGAGTTTCGAACTCGCGACCTTCTGCGTGTAAAGCAGACGTGATGACCGCTACACTACGAAACCGTGTGCTGCATTGTGCGTACGCAATATCGAAGTGATGAATAAAGAAAGCTCATCAGCAGAAGATATTTGAAATTCAAGTAGAGTAATAATTTATACATCGACATCAAACAGGCACATGTCACTGTTACTTTTTACATATATTCATTCGAAATAGACAAACGTAACAACGATAGACTTTTCTTAGTTGCAGTGAGCAAAATTTCAGCTAAAAGTATCGTCAATGAGACAAGTCAGGATGATTCGACGAGAAAGTGTTACTACAAAACCAATCTACTTTCAGGTTTCGGCGAGTTTCGAACTCGCGACCTTCTGCGTGTTAAGCAGACGTGATAACCACTACACCACGAAACCTAACTTGATACGTTCTTTCGAATTAATTCAGATGAAGTATATAGGAAACTGTTACTTAGAACAGCATTTCGTGTGGAATAGTGTAATAATGTCCCCAGTTTCCTCAATAAAAATCAAATAATAGTGATATTTTTATTATTTATGGCGTGACAGTGACAAGCATAGTTAAGCAACGCGAATTGACATGTAGCGAAGGGCAACACGGTAATGTGTGAGACGAGTTTAGATTATTCGCCGTTGTTTGAATTTAAAGCAAAATTTCGTTTGATTGCTATGCAAAGAATGAATTTTAAGGTTTCGGCGAGTTTTGAACTCGCGACCTTCTGCGTGTGAAGCAGACGTGATTACCACTACACCACGAAACCACGACCTGCGATTTCCTTAGGCTCGGGATAAATGAATTATTATTTGATATGATAATAGGTACGCTTTCTTTTAATATGTCATGAAATAAATTGCGACCCATCATTAATTAACATCACTGAGGCGGTTTTTTGAAACTTACTAGATCGTTTGTCATAATCGTACGAAGACAAGCGAGTTATCCATTTGACACTTGACATTCCAAAAATCCGTACAAAATACGAAAAGATACTCAGTACCATCGATTTTGCCAGCAAAGGGAGAATTTTCTATAAAAGACAACAATATTCAAGGTTTCGGCGAGTTTCGAACTCGCGACCTTCTGCGTGTAAAGCAGACGTGATGACCGCTACACTACGAAACCGTGTGCTGCATTGTGCGTACGCAATATCGAAGTGATGAATAAAGAAAGCTCATCAGCAGAAGATATTTGAAATTCAAGTAGAGTAATAATTTATACATCGACATCAAACAGGCACATGTCACTGTTACTTTTTACATATATTCATTCGAAATAGACAAACGTAACAACGATAGACTTTTCTTAGTTGCAGTGAGCAAAATTTCAGCTAAAAGTATCGTCAATGAGACAAGTCAGGATGATTCGACGAGAAAGTGTTACTACAAAACCAATCTACTTTCAGGTTTCGGCGAGTTTCGAACTCGCGACCTTCTGCGTGTTAAGCAGACGTGATAACCACTACACCACGAAACCTAACTTGATACGTTCTTTCGAATTAATTCAGATGAAGTATATAGGAAACTGTTACTTAGAACAGCATTTCGTGTGGAATAGTGTAATAATGTCCCCAGTTTCCTCAATAAAAATCAAATAATAGTGATATTTTTATTATTTATGGCGTGACAGTGACAAGCATAGTTAAGCAACGCGAATTGACATGTAGCGAAGGGCAACACGGTAATGTGTGAGACGAGTTTAGATTATTCGCCGTTGTTTGAATTTAAAGCAAAATTTCGTTTGATTGCTATGCAAAGAATGAATTTTAAGGTTTCGGCGAGTTTTGAACTCGCGACCTTCTGCGTGTGAAGCAGACGTGATTACCACTACACCACGAAACCACGACCTGCGATTTCCTTAGGCTCGGGATAAATGAATTATTATTTGATATGATAATAGGTACGCTTTCTTTTAATATGTCATGAAATAAATTGCGACCCATCATTAATTAACATCACTGAGGCGGTTTTTTGAAACTTACTAGATCGTTTGTCATAATCGTACGAAGACAAGCGAGTTATCCATTTGACACTTGACATTCCAAAAATCCGTACAAAATACGAAAAGATACTCAGTACCATCGATTTTGCCAGCAAAGGGAGAATTTTCTATAAAAGACAACAATATTCAAGGTTTCGGCGAGTTTCGAACTCGCGACCTTCTGCGTGTAAAGCAGACGTGATGACCGCTACACTACGAAACCGTGTGCTGCATTGTGCGTACGCAATATCGAAGTGATGAATAAAGAAAGCTCATCAGCAGAAGATATTTGAAATTCAAGTAGAGTAATAATTTATACATCGACATCAAACAGGCACATGTCACTGTTACTTTTTACATATATTCATTCGAAATAGACAAACGTAACAACGATAGACTTTTCTTAGTTGCAGTGAGCAAAATTTCAGCTAAAAGTATCGTCAATGAGACAAGTCAGGATGATTCGACGAGAAAGTGTTACTACAAAACCAATCTACTTTCAGGTTTCGGCGAGTTTCGAACTCGCGACCTTCTGCGTGTTAAGCAGACGTGATAACCACTACACCACGAAACCTAACTTGATACGTTCTTTCGAATTAATTCAGATGAAGTATATAGGAAACTGTTACTTAGAACAGCATTTCGTGTGGAATAGTGTAATAATGTCCCCAGTTTCCTCAATAAAAATCAAATAATAGTGATATTTTTATTATTTATGGCGTGACAGTGACAAGCATAGTTAAGCAACGCGAATTGACATGTAGCGAAGGGCAACACGGTAATGTGTGAGACGAGTTTAGATTATTCGCCGTTGTTTGAATTTAAAGCAAAATTTCGTTTGATTGCTATGCAAAGAATGAATTTTAAGGTTTCGGCGAGTTTTGAACTCGCGACCTTCTGCGTGTGAAGCAGACGTGATTACCACTACACCACGAAACCACGACCTGCGATTTCCTTAGGCTCGGGATAAATGAATTATTATTTGATATGATAATAGGTACGCTTTCTTTTAATATGTCATGAAATAAATTGCGACCCATCATTAATTAACATCACTGAGGCGGTTTTTTGAAACTTACTAGATCGTTTGTCATAATCGTACGAAGACAAGCGAGTTATCCATTTGACACTTGACATTCCAAAAATCCGTACAAAATACGAAAAGATACTCAGTACCATCGATTTTGCCAGCAAAGGGAGAATTTTCTATAAAAGACAACAATATTCAAGGTTTCGGCGAGTTTCGAACTCGCGACCTTCTGCGTGTAAAGCAGACGTGATGACCGCTACACTACGAAACCGTGTGCTGCATTGTGCGTACGCAATATCGAAGTGATGAATAAAGAAAGCTCATCAGCAGAAGATATTTGAAATTCAAGTAGAGTAATAATTTATACATCGACATCAAACAGGCACATGTCACTGTTACTTTTTACATATATTCATTCGAAATAGACAAACGTAACAACGATAGACTTTTCTTAGTTGCAGTGAGCAAAATTTCAGCTAAAAGTATCGTCAATGAGACAAGTCAGGATGATTCGACGAGAAAGTGTTACTACAAAACCAATCTACTTTCAGGTTTCGGCGAGTTTCGAACTCGCGACCTTCTGCGTGTTAAGCAGACGTGATAACCACTACACCACGAAACCTAACTTGATACGTTCTTTCGAATTAATTCAGATGAAGTATATAGGAAACTGTTACTTAGAACAGCATTTCGTGTGGAATAGTGTAATAATGTCCCCAGTTTCCTCAATAAAAATCAAATAATAGTGATATTTTTATTATTTATGGCGTGACAGTGACAAGCATAGTTAAGCAACGCGAATTGACATGTAGCGAAGGGCAACACGGTAATGTGTGAGACGAGTTTAGATTATTCGCCGTTGTTTGAATTTAAAGCAAAATTTCGTTTGATTGCTATGCAAAGAATGAATTTTAAGGTTTCGGCGAGTTTTGAACTCGCGACCTTCTGCGTGTGAAGCAGACGTGATTACCACTACACCACGAAACCACGACCTGCGATTTCCTTAGGCTCGGGATAAATGAATTATTATTTGATATGATAATAGGTACGCTTTCTTTTAATATGTCATGAAATAAATTGCGACCCATCATTAATTAACATCACTGAGGCGGTTTTTTGAAACTTACTAGATCGTTTGTCATAATCGTACGAAGACAAGCGAGTTATCCATTTGACACTTGACATTCCAAAAATCCGTACAAAATACGAAAAGATACTCAGTACCATCGATTTTGCCAGCAAAGGGAGAATTTTCTATAAAAGACAACAATATTCAAGGTTTCGGAGAGTTTCGAACTCGCGACCTTCTGCGTGTAAAGCAGACGTGATGACCGCTACACTACGAAACCGTGTGCTGCATTGTGCGTACGCAATATCGAAGTGATGAATAAAGAAAGCTCATCAGCAGAAGATATTTGAAATTCAAGTAGAGTAATAATTTATACATCGACATCAAACAGGCACATGTCACTGTTACTTTTTACATATATTCATTCGAAATAGACAAACGTAACAACGATAGACTTTTCTTAGTTGCAGTGAGCAAAATTTCAGCTAAAAGTACCGTCAATGAGACAAGTCAGGATGATTCGACGAGAAAGTGTTACTACAAAACCAATCTACTTTCAGGTTTCGGCGAGTTTCGAACTCGCGACCTTCTGCGTGTTAAGCAGACGTGATAACCACTACACCACGAAACCTAACTTGATACGTTCTTTCGAATTAATTCAGATGAAGTATATAGGAAACTGTTACTTAGAACAGCATTTCGTGTGGAATAGTGTAATAATGTCCCCAGTTTCCTCAATAAAAATCAAATAATAGTGATATTTTTATTATTTATGGCGTGACAGTGACAAGCATAGTTAAGCAACGCGAATTGACATGTAGCGAAGGGCAACACGGTAATGTGTGAGACGAGTTTAGATTATTCGCCGTTGTTTGAATTTAAAGCAAAATTTCGTTTGATTGCTATGCAAAGAATGAATTTTAAGGTTTCGGCGAGTTTTGAACTCGCGACCTTCTGCGTGTGAAGCAGACGTGATTACCACTACACCACGAAACCACGACCTGCGATTTCCTTAGGCTCGGGATAAATGAATTATTATTTGATATGATAATAGGTACGCTTTCTTTTAATATGTCATGAAATAAATTGCGACCCATCATTAATTAACATCACTGAGGCGGTTTTTTGAAACTTACTAGATCGTTTGTCATAATCGTACGAAGACAAGCGAGTTATCCATTTGACACTTGACATTCCAAAAATCCGTACAAAATACGAAAAGATACTCAGTACCATCGATTTTGCCAGCAAAGGGAGAATTTTCTATAAAAGACAACAATATTCAAGGTTTCGGCGAGTTTCGAACTCGCGACCTTCTGCGTGTAAAGCAGACGTGATGACCGCTACACTACGAAACCGTGTGCTGCATTGTGCGTACGCAATATCGAAGTGATGAATAAAGAAAGCTCATCAGCAGAAGATATTTGAAATTCAAGTAGAGTAATAATTTATACATCGACATCAAACAGGCACATGTCACTGTTACTTTTTACATATATTCATTCGAAATAGACAAACGTAACAACGATAGACTTTTCTTAGTTGCAGTGAGCAAAATTTCAGCTAAAAGTATCGTCAATGAGACAAGTCAGGATGATTCGACGAGAAAGTGTTACTACAAAACCAATCTACTTTCAGGTTTCGGCGAGTTTCGAACTCGCGACCTTCTGCGTGTTAAGCAGACGTGATAACCACTACACCACGAAACCTAACTTGATACGTTCTTTCGAATTAATTCAGATGAAGTATATAGGAAACTGTTACTTAGAACAGCATTTCGTGTGGAATAGTGTAATAATGTCCCCAGTTTCCTCAATAAAAATCAAATAATAGTGATATTTTTATTATTTATGGCGTGACAGTGACAAGCATAGTTAAGCAACGCGAATTGACATGTAGCGAAGGGCAACACGGTAATGTGTGAGACGAGTTTAGATTATTCGCCGTTGTTTGAATTTAAAGCAAAATTTCGTTTGATTGCTATGCAAAGAATGAATTTTAAGGTTTCGGCGAGTTTTGAACTCGCGACCTTCTGCGTGTGAAGCAGACGTGATTACCACTACACCACGAAACCACGACCTGCGATTTCCTTAGGCTCGGGATAAATGAATTATTATTTGATATGATAATAGGTACGCTTTCTTTTAATATGTCATGAAATAAATTGCGACCCATCATTAATTAACATCACTGAGGCGGTTTTTTGAAACTTACTAGATCGTTTGTCATAATCGTACGAAGACAAGCGAGTTATCCATTTGACACTTGACATTCCAAAAATCCGTACAAAATACGAAAAGATACTCAGTACCATCGATTTTGCCAGCAAAGGGAGAATTTTCTATAAAAGACAACAATATTCAAGGTTTCGGCGAGTTTCGAACTCGCGACCTTCTGCGTGTAAAGCAGACGTGATGACCGCTACACTACGAAACCGTGTGCTGCATTGTGCGTACGCAATATCGAAGTGATGAATAAAGAAAGCTCATCAGCAGAAGATATTTGAAATTCAAGTAGAGTAATAATTTATACATCGACATCAAACAGGCACATGTCACTGTTACTTTTTACATATATTCATTCGAAATAGACAAACGTAACAACGATAGACTTTTCTTAGTTGCAGTGAGCAAAATTTCAGCTAAAAGTACCGTCAATGAGACAAGTCAGGATGATTCGACGAGAAAGTGTTACTACAAAACCAATCTACTTTCAGGTTTCGGCGAGTTTCGAACTCGCGACCTTCTGCGTGTTAAGCAGACGTGATAACCACTACACCACGAAACCTAACTTGATACGTTCTTTCGAATTAATTCAGATGAAGTATATAGGAAACTGTTACTTAGAACAGCATTTCGTGTGGAATAGTGTAATAATGTCCCCAGTTTCCTCAATAAAAATCAAATAATAGTGATATTTTTATTATTTATGGCGTGACAGTGACAAGCATAGTTAAGCAACGCGAATTGACATGTAGCGAAGGGCAACACGGTAATGTGTGAGACGAGTTTAGATTATTCGCCGTTGTTTGAATTTAAAGCAAAATTTCGTTTGATTGCTATGCAAAGAATGAATTTTAAGGTTTCGGCGAGTTTTGAACTCGCGACCTTCTGCGTGTGAAGCAGACGTGATTACCACTACACCACGAAACCACGACCTGCGATTTCCTTAGGCTCGGGATAAATGAATTATTATTTGATATGATAATAGGTACGCTTTCTTTTAATATGTCATGAAATAAATTGCGACCCATCATTAATTAACATCACTGAGGCGGTTTTTTGAAACTTACTAGATCGTTTGTCATAATCGTACGAAGACAAGCGAGTTATCCATTTGACACTTGACATTCCAAAAATCCGTACAAAATACGAAAAGATACTCAGTACCATCGATTTTGCCAGCAAAGGGAGAATTTTCTATAAAAGACAACAATATTCAAGGTTTCGGCGAGTTTCGAACTCGCGACCTTCTGCGTGTAAAGCAGACGTGATGACCGCTACACTACGAAACCGTGTGCTGCATTGTGCGTACGCAATATCGAAGTGATGAATAAAGAAAGCTCATCAGCAGAAGATATTTGAAATTCAAGTAGAGTAATAATTTATACATCGACATCAAACAGGCACATGTCACTGTTACTTTTTACATATATTCATTCGAAATAGACAAACGTAACAACGATAGACTTTTCTTAGTTGCAGTGAGCAAAATTTCAGCTAAAAGTATCGTCAATGAGACAAGTCAGGATGATTCGACGAGAAAGTGTTACTACAAAACCAATCTACTTTCAGGTTTCGGCGAGTTTCGAACTCGCGACCTTCTGCGTGTTAAGCAGACGTGATAACCACTACACCACGAAACCTAACTTGATACGTTCTTTCGAATTAATTCAGATGAAGTATATAGGAAACTGTTACTTAGAACAGCATTTCGTGTGGAATAGTGTAATAATGTCCCCAGTTTCCTCAATAAAAATCAAATAATAGTGATATTTTTATTATTTATGGCGTGACAGTGACAAGCATAGTTAAGCAACGCGAATTGACATGTAGCGAAGGGCAACACGGTAATGTGTGAGACGAGTTTAGATTATTCGCCGTTGTTTGAATTTAAAGCAAAATTTCGTTTGATTGCTATGCAAAGAATGAATTTTAAGGTTTCGGCGAGTTTTGAACTCGCGACCTTCTGCGTGTGAAGCAGACGTGATTACCACTACACCACGAAACCACGACCTGCGATTTCCTTAGGCTCGGGATAAATGAATTATTATTTGATATGATAATAGGTACGCTTTCTTTTAATATGTCATGAAATAAATTGCGACCCATCATTAATTAACATCACTGAGGCGGTTTTTTGAAACTTACTAGATCGTTTGTCATAATCGTACGAAGACAAGCGAGTTATCCATTTGACACTTGACATTCCAAAAATCCGTACAAAATACGAAAAGATACTCAGTACCATCGATTTTGCCAGCAAAGGGAGAATTTTCTATAAAAGACAACAATATTCAAGGTTTCGGCGAGTTTCGAACTCGCGACCTTCTGCGTGTAAAGCAGACGTGATGACCGCTACACTACGAAACCGTGTGCTGCATTGTGCGTACGCAATATCGAAGTGATGAATAAAGAAAGCTCATCAGCAGAAGATATTTGAAATTCAAGTAGAGTAATAATTTATACATCGACATCAAACAGGCACATGTCACTGTTACTTTTTACATATATTCATTCGAAATAGACAAACGTAACAACGATAGACTTTTCTTAGTTGCAGTGAGCAAAATTTCAGCTAAAAGTATCGTCAATGAGACAAGTCAGGATGATTCGACGAGAAAGTGTTACTACAAAACCAATCTACTTTCAGGTTTCGGCGAGTTTCGAACTCGCGACCTTCTGCGTGTTAAGCAGACGTGATAACCACTACACCACGAAACCTAACTTGATACGTTCTTTCGAATTAATTCAGATGAAGTATATAGGAAACTGTTACTTAGAACAGCATTTCGTGTGGAATAGTGTAATAATGTCCCCAGTTTCCTCAATAAAAATCAAATAATAGTGATATTTTTATTATTTATGGCGTGACAGTGACAAGCATAGTTAAGCAACGCGAATTGACATGTAGCGAAGGGCAACACGGTAATGTGTGAGACGAGTTTAGATTATTCGCCGTTGTTTGAATTTAAAGCAAAATTTCGTTTGATTGCTATGCAAAGAATGAATTTTAAGGTTTCGGCGAGTTTTGAACTCGCGACCTTCTGCGTGTGAAGCAGACGTGATTACCACTACACCACGAAACCACGACCTGCGATTTCCTTAGGCTCGGGATAAATGAATTATTATTTGATATGATAATAGGTACGCTTTCTTTTAATATGTCATGAAATAAATTGCGACCCATCATTAATTAACATCACTGAGGCGGTTTTTTGAAACTTACTAGATCGTTTGTCATAATCGTACGAAGACAAGCGAGTTATCCATTTGACACTTGACATTCCAAAAATCCGTACAAAATACGAAAAGATACTCAGTACCATCGATTTTGCCAGCAAAGGGAGAATTTTCTATAAAAGACAACAATATTCAAGGTTTCGGCGAGTTTCGAACTCGCGACCTTCTGCGTGTAAAGCAGACGTGATGACCGCTACACTACGAAACCGTGTGCTGCATTGTGCGTACGCAATATCGAAGTGATGAATAAAGAAAGCTCATCAGCAGAAGATATTTGAAATTCAAGTAGAGTAATAATTTATACATCGACATCAAACAGGCACATGTCACTGTTACTTTTTACATATATTCATTCGAAATAGACAAACGTAACAACGATAGACTTTTCTTAGTTGCAGTGAGCAAAATTTCAGCTAAAAGTACCGTCAATGAGACAAGTCAGGATGATTCGACGAGAAAGTGTTACTACAAAACCAATCTACTTTCAGGTTTCGGCGAGTTTCGAACTCGCGACCTTCTGCGTGTTAAGCAGACGTGATAACCACTACACCACGAAACCTAACTTGATACGTTCTTTCGAATTAATTCAGATGAAGTATATAGGAAACTGTTACTTAGAACAGCATTTCGTGTGGAATAGTGTAATAATGTCCCCAGTTTCCTCAATAAAAATCAAATAATAGTGATATTTTTATTATTTATGGCGTGACAGTGACAAGCATAGTTAAGCAACGCGAATTGACATGTAGCGAAGGGCAACACGGTAATGTGTGAGACGAGTTTAGATTATTCGCCGTTGTTTGAATTTAAAGCAAAATTTCGTTTGATTGCTATGCAAAGAATGAATTTTAAGGTTTCGGCGAGTTTTGAACTCGCGACCTTCTGCGTGTGAAGCAGACGTGATTACCACTACACCACGAAACCACGACCTGCGATTTCCTTAGGCTCGGGATAAATGAATTATTATTTGATATGATAATAGGTACGCTTTCTTTTAATATGTCATGAAATAAATTGCGACCCATCATTAATTAACATCACTGAGGCGGTTTTTTGAAACTTACTAGATCGTTTGTCATAATCGTACGAAGACAAGCGAGTTATCCATTTGACACTTGACATTCCAAAAATCCGTACAAAATACGAAAAGATACTCAGTACCATCGATTTTGCCAGCAAAGGGAGAATTTTCTATAAAAGACAACAATATTCAAGGTTTCGGCGAGTTTCGAACTCGCGACCTTCTGCGTGTAAAGCAGACGTGATGACCGCTACACTACGAAACCGTGTGCTGCATTGTGCGTACGCAATATCGAAGTGATGAATAAAGAAAGCTCATCAGCAGAAGATATTTGAAATTCAAGTAGAGTAATAATTTATACATCGACATCAAACAGGCACATGTCACTGTTACTTTTTACATATATTCATTCGAAATAGACAAACGTAACAACGATAGACTTTTCTTAGTTGCAGTGAGCAAAATTTCAGCTAAAAGTACCGTCAATGAGACAAGTCAGGATGATTCGACGAGAAAGTGTTACTACAAAACCAATCTACTTTCAGGTTTCGGCGAGTTTCGAACTCGCGACCTTCTGCGTGTTAAGCAGACGTGATAACCACTACACCACGAAACCTAACTTGATACGTTCTTTCGAATTAATTCAGATGAAGTATATAGGAAACTGTTACTTAGAACAGCATTTCGTGTGGAATAGTGTAATAATGTCCCCAGTTTCTTCAATAAAAATCAAATAATAGTGATATTTTTATTATTTATGGCGTGACAGTGACAAGCATAGTTAAGCAACGCGAATTGACATGTAGCGAAGGGCAACACGGTAATGTGTGAGACGAGTTTAGATTATTCGCCGTTGTTTGAATTTAAAGCAAAATTTCGTTTGATTGCTATGCAAAGAATGAATTTTAAGGTTTCGGCGAGTTTTGAACTCGCGACCTTCTGCGTGTGAAGCAGACGTGATTACCACTACACCACGAAACCACGACCTGCGATTTCCTTAGGCTCGGGATAAATGAATTATTATTTGATATGATAATAGGTACGCTTTCTTTTAATATGTCATGAAATAAATTGCGACCCATCATTAATTAACATCACTGAGGCGGTTTTTTGAAACTTACTAGATCGTTTGTCATAATCGTACGAAGACAAGCGAGTTATCCATTTGACACTTGACATTCCAAAAATCCGTACAAAATACGAAAAGATACTCAGTACCATCGATTTTGCCAGCAAAGGGAGAATTTTCTATAAAAGACAACAATATTCAAGGTTTCGGCGAGTTTCGAACTCGCGACCTTCTGCGTGTAAAGCAGACGTGATGACCGCTACACTACGAAACCGTGTGCTGCATTGTGCGTACGCAATATCGAAGTGATGAATAAAGAAAGCTCATCAGCAGAAGATATTTGAAATTCAAGTAGAGTAATAATTTATACATCGACATCAAACAGGCACATGTCACTGTTACTTTTTACATATATTCATTCGAAATAGACAAACGTAACAACGATAGACTTTTCTTAGTTGCAGTGAGCAAAATTTCAGCTAAAAGTATCGTCAATGAGACAAGTCAGGATGATTCGACGAGAAAGTGTTACTACAAAACCAATCTACTTTCAGGTTTCGGCGAGTTTCGAACTCGCGACCTTCTGCGTGTTAAGCAGACGTGATAACCACTACACCACGAAACCTAACTTGATACGTTCTTTCGAATTAATTCAGATGAAGTATATAGGAAACTGTTACTTAGAACAGCATTTCGTGTGGAATAGTGTAATAATGTCCCCAGTTTCCTCAATAAAAATCAAATAATAGTGATATTTTTATTATTTATGGCGTGACAGTGACAAGCATAGTTAAGCAACGCGAATTGACATGTAGCGAAGGGCAACACGGTAATGTGTGAGACGAGTTTAGATTATTCGCCGTTGTTTGAATTTAAAGCAAAATTTCGTTTGATTGCTATGCAAAGAATGAATTTTAAGGTTTCGGCGAGTTTTGAACTCGCGACCTTCTGCGTGTGAAGCAGACGTGATTACCACTACACCACGAAACCACGACCTGCGATTTCCTTAGGCTCGGGATAAATGAATTATTATTTGATATGATAATAGGTACGCTTTCTTTTAATATGTCATGAAATAAATTGCGACCCATCATTAATTAACATCACTGAGGCGGTTTTTTGAAACTTACTAGATCGTTTGTCATAATCGTACGAAGACAAGCGAGTTATCCATTTGACACTTGACATTCCAAAAATCCGTACAAAATACGAAAAGATACTCAGTACCATCGATTTTGCCAGCAAAGGGAGAATTTTCTATAAAAGACAACAATATTCAAGGTTTCGGCGAGTTTCGAACTCGCGACCTTCTGCGTGTAAAGCAGACGTGATGACCGCTACACTACGAAACCGTGTGCTGCATTGTGCGTACGCAATATCGAAGTGATGAATAAAGAAAGCTCATCAGCAGAAGATATTTGAAATTCAAGTAGAGTAATAATTTATACATCGACATCAAACAGGCACATGTCACTGTTACTTTTTACATATATTCATTCGAAATAGACAAACGTAACAACGATAGACTTTTCTTAGTTGCAGTGAGCAAAATTTCAGCTAAAAGTATCGTCAATGAGACAAGTCAGGATGATTCGACGAGAAAGTGTTACTACAAAACCAATCTACTTTCAGGTTTCGGCGAGTTTCGAACTCGCGACCTTCTGCGTGTTAAGCAGACGTGATAACCACTACACCACGAAACCTAACTTGATACGTTCTTTCGAATTAATTCAGATGAAGTATATAGGAAACTGTTACTTAGAACAGCATTTCGTGTGGAATAGTGTAATAATGTCCCCAGTTTCCTCAATAAAAATCAAATAATAGTGATATTTTTATTATTTATGGCGTGACAGTGACAAGCATAGTTAAGCAACGCGAATTGACATGTAGCGAAGGGCAACACGGTAATGTGTGAGACGAGTTTAGATTATTCGCCGTTGTTTGAATTTAAAGCAAAATTTCGTTTGATTGCTATGCAAAGAATGAATTTTAAGGTTTCGGCGAGTTTTGAACTCGCGACCTTCTGCGTGTGAAGCAGACGTGATTACCACTACACCACGAAACCACGACCTGCGATTTCCTTAGGCTCGGGATAAATGAATTATTATTTGATATGATAATAGGTACGCTTTCTTTTAATATGTCATGAAATAAATTGCGACCCATCATTAATTAACATCACTGAGGCGGTTTTTTGAAACTTACTAGATCGTTTGTCATAATCGTACGAAGACAAGCGAGTTATCCATTTGACACTTGACATTCCAAAAATCCGTACAAAATACGAAAAGATACTCAGTACCATCGATTTTGCCAGCAAAGGGAGAATTTTCTATAAAAGACAACAATATTCAAGGTTTCGGCGAGTTTCGAACTCGCGACCTTCTGCGTGTAAAGCAGACGTGATGACCGCTACACTACGAAACCGTGTGCTGCATTGTGCGTACGCAATATCGAAGTGATGAATAAAGAAAGCTCATCAGCAGAAGATATTTGAAATTCAAGTAGAGTAATAATTTATACATCGACATCAAACAGGCACATGTCACTGTTACTTTTTACATATATTCATTCGAAATAGACAAACGTAACAACGATAGACTTTTCTTAGTTGCAGTGAGCAAAATTTCAGCTAAAAGTATCGTCAATGAGACAAGTCAGGATGATTCGACGAGAAAGTGTTACTACAAAACCAATCTACTTTCAGGTTTCGGCGAGTTTCGAACTCGCGACCTTCTGCGTGTTAAGCAGACGTGATAACCACTACACCACGAAACCTAACTTGATACGTTCTTTCGAATTAATTCAGATGAAGTATATAGGAAACTGTTACTTAGAACAGCATTTCGTGTGGAATAGTGTAATAATGTCCCCAGTTTCCTCAATAAAAATCAAATAATAGTGATATTTTTATTATTTATGGCGTGACAGTGACAAGCATAGTTAAGCAACGCGAATTGACATGTAGCGAAGGGCAACACGGTAATGTGTGAGACGAGTTTAGATTATTCGCCGTTGTTTGAATTTAAAGCAAAATTTCGTTTGATTGCTATGCAAAGAATGAATTTTAAGGTTTCGGCGAGTTTTGAACTCGCGACCTTCTGCGTGTGAAGCAGACGTGATTACCACTACACCACGAAACCACGACCTGCGATTTCCTTAGGCTCGGGATAAATGAATTATTATTTGATATGATAATAGGTACGCTTTCTTTTAATATGTCATGAAATAAATTGCGACCCATCATTAATTAACATCACTGAGGCGGTTTTTTGAAACTTACTAGATCGTTTGTCATAATCGTACGAAGACAAGCGAGTTATCCATTTGACACTTGACATTCCAAAAATCCGTACAAAATACGAAAAGATACTCAGTACCATCGATTTTGCCAGCAAAGGGAGAATTTTCTATAAAAGACAACAATATTCAAGATTTCGGCGAGTTTCGAACTCGCGACCTTCTGCGTGTAAAGCAGACGTGATGACCGCTACACTACGAAACCGTGTGCTGCATTGTGCGTACGCAATATCGAAGTGATGAATAAAGAAAGCTCATCAGCAGAAGATATTTGAAATTCAAGTAGAGTAATAATTTATACATCGACATCAAACAGGCACATGTCACTGTTACTTTTTACATATATTCATTCGAAATAGACAAACGTAACAACGATAGACTTTTCTTAGTTGCAGTGAGCAAAATTTCAGCTAAAAGTATCGTCAATGAGACAAGTCAGGATGATTCGACGAGAAAGTGTTACTACAAAACCAATCTACTTTCAGGTTTCGGCGAGTTTCGAACTCGCGACCTTCTGCGTGTTAAGCAGACGTGATAACCACTACACCACGAAACCTAACTTGATACGTTCTTTCGAATTAATTCAGATGAAGTATATAGGAAACTGTTACTTAGAACAGCATTTCGTGTGGAATAGTGTAATAATGTCCCCAGTTTCCTCAGTAAAAATCAAATAATAGTGATATTTTTATTATTTATGGCGTGACAGTGACAAGCATAGTTAAGCAACGCGAATTGACATGTAGCGAAGGGCAACACGGTAATGTGTGAGACGAGTTTAGATTATTCGCCGTTGTTTGAATTTAAAGCAAAATTTCGTTTGATTGCTATGCAAAGAATGAATTTTAAGGTTTCGGCGAGTTTTGAACTCGCGACCTTCTGCGTGTGAAGCAGACGTGATTACCACTACACCACGAAACCACGACCTGCGATTTCCTTAGGCTCGGGATAAATGAATTATTATTTGATATGATAATAGGTACGCTTTCTTTTAATATGTCATGAAATAAATTGCGACCCATCATTAATTAACATCACTGAGGCGGTTTTTTGAAACTTACTAGATCGTTTGTCATAATCGTACGAAGACAAGCGAGTTATCCATTTGACACTTGACATTCCAAAAATCCGTACAAAATACGAAAAGATACTCAGTACCATCGATTTTGCCAGCAAAGGGAGAATTTTCTATAAAAGACAACAATATTCAAGGTTTCGGCGAGTTTCGAACTCGCGACCTTCTGCGTGTAAAGCAGACGTGATGACCGCTACACTACGAAACCGTGTGCTGCATTGTGCGTACGCAATATCGAAGTGATGAATAAAGAAAGCTCATCAGCAGAAGATATTTGAAATTCAAGTAGAGTAATAATTTATACATCGACATCAAACAGGCACATGTCACTGTTACTTTTTACATATATTCATTCGAAATAGACAAACGTAACAACGATAGACTTTTCTTAGTTGCAGTGAGCAAAATTTCAGCTAAAAGTATCGTCAATGAGACAAGTCAGGATGATTCGACGAGAAAGTGTTACTACAAAACCAATCTACTTTCAGGTTTCGGCGAGTTTCGAACTCGCGACCTTCTGCGTGTTAAGCAGACGTGATAACCACTACACCACGAAACCTAACTTGATACGTTCTTTCGAATTAATTCAGATGAAGTATATAGGAAACTGTTACTTAGAACAGCATTTCGTGTGGAATAGTGTAATAATGTCCCCAGTTTCCTCAATAAAAATCAAATAATAGTGATATTTTTATTATTTATGGCGTGACAGTGACAAGCATAGTTAAGCAACGCGAATTGACATGTAGCGAAGGGCAACACGGTAATGTGTGAGACGAGTTTAGATTATTCGCCGTTGTTTGAATTTAAAGCAAAATTTCGTTTGATTGCTATGCAAAGAATGAATTTTAAGGTTTCGGCGAGTTTTGAACTCGCGACCTTCTGCGTGTGAAGCAGACGTGATTACCACTACACCACGAAACCACGACCTGCGATTTCCTTAGGCTCGGGATAAATGAATTATTATTTGATATGATAATAGGTACGCTTTCTTTTAATATGTCATGAAATAAATTGCGACCCATCATTAATTAACATCACTGAGGCGGTTTTTTGAAACTTACTAGATCGTTTGTCATAATCGTACGAAGACAAGCGAGTTATCCATTTGACACTTGACATTCCAAAAATCCGTACAAAATACGAAAAGATACTCAGTACCATCGATTTTGCCAGCAAAGGGAGAATTTTCTATAAAAGACAACAATATTCAAGGTTTCGGCGAGTTTCGAACTCGCGACCTTCTGCGTGTAAAGCAGACGTGATGACCGCTACACTACGAAACCGTGTGCTGCATTGCGCGTACGCAATATCGAAGTGATGAATAAAGAAAGCTCATCAGCAGAAGATATTTGAAATTCAAGTAGAGTAATAATTTATACATCGACATCAAACAGGCACATGTCACTGTTACTTTTTACATATATTCATTCGAAATAGACAAACGTAACAACGATAGACTTTTCTTAGTTGCAGTGAGCAAAATTTCAGCTAAAAGTATCGTCAATGAGACAAGTCAGGATGATTCGACGAGAAAGTGTTACTACAAAACCAATCTACTTTCAGGTTTCGGCGAGTTTCGAACTCGCGACCTTCTGCGTGTTAAGCAGACGTGATAACCACTACACCAGGAAACCTAACTTGATACGTTCTTTCGAATTAATTCAGATGAAGTATATAGGAAACTGTTACTTAGAACAGCATTTCGTGTGGAATAGTGTAATAATGTCCCCAGTTTCCTCAATAAAAATCAAATAATAGTGATATTTTTATTATTTATGGCGTGACAGTGACAAGCATAGTTAAGCAACGCGAATTGACATGTAGCGAAGGGCAACACGGTAATGTGTGAGACGAGTTTAGATTATTCGCCGTTGTTTGAATTTAAAGCAAAATTTCGTTTGATTGCTATGCAAAGAATGAATTTTAAGGTTTCGGCGAGTTTTGAACTCGCGACCTTCTGCGTGTGAAGCAGACGTGATTACCACTACACCACGAAACCACGACCTGCGATTTCCTTAGGCTCGGGATAAATGAATTATTATTTGATATGATAATAGGTACGCTTTCTTTTAATATGTCATGAAATAAATTGCGACCCATCATTAATTAACATCACTGAGGCGGTTTTTTGAAACTTACTAGATCGTTTGTCATAATCGTACGAAGACAAGCGAGTTATCCATTTGACACTTGACATTCCAAAAATCCGTACAAAATACGAAAAGATACTCAGTACCATCGATTTTGCCAGCAAAGGGAGAATTTTCTATAAAAGACAACAATATTCAAGGTTTCGGCGAGTTTCGAACTCGCGACCTTCTGCGTGTAAAGCAGACGTGATGACCGCTACACTACGAAACCGTGTGCTGCATTGTGCGTACGCAATATCGAAGTGATGAATAAAGAAAGCTCATCAGCAGAAGATATTTGAAATTCAAGTAGAGTAATAATTTATACATCGACATCAAACAGGCACATGTCACTGTTACTTTTTACATATATTCATTCGAAATAGACAAACGTAACAACGATAGACTTTTCTTAGTTGCAGTGAGCAAAATTTCAGCTAAAAGTATCGTCAATGAGACAAGTCAGGATGATTCGACGAGAAAGTGTTACTACAAAACCAATCTACTTTCAGGTTTCGGCGAGTTTCGAACTCGCGACCTTCTGCGTGTTAAGCAGACGTGATAACCACTACACCACGAAACCTAACTTGATACGTTCTTTCGAATTAATTCAGATGAAGTATATAGGAAACTGTTACTTAGAACAGCATTTCGTGTGGAATAGTGTAATAATGTCCCCAGTTTCCTCAATAAAAATCAAATAATAGTGATATTTTTATTATTTATGGCGTGACAGTGACAAGCATAGTTAAGCAACGCGAATTGACATGTAGCGAAGGGCAACACGGTAATGTGTGAGACGAGTTTAGATTATTCGCCGTTGTTTGAATTTAAAGCAAAATTTCGTTTGATTGCTATGCAAAGAATGAATTTTAAGGTTTCGGCGAGTTTTGAACTCGCGACCTTCTGCGTGTGAAGCAGACGTGATTACCACTACACCACGAAACCACGACCTGCGATTTCCTTAGGCTCGGGATAAATGAATTATTATTTGATATGATAATAGGTACGCTTTCTTTTAATATGTCATGAAATAAATTGCGACCCATCATTAATTAACATCACTGAGGCGGTTTTTTGAAACTTACTAGATCGTTTGTCATAATCGTACGAAGACAAGCGAGTTATCCATTTGACACTTGACATTCCAAAAATCCGTACAAAATACGAAAAGATACTCAGTACCATCGATTTTGCCAGCAAAGGGAGAATTTTCTATAAAAGACAACAATATTCAAGGTTTCGGCGAGTTTCGAACTCGCGACCTTCTGCGTGTAAAGCAGACGTGATGACCGCTACACTACGAAACCGTGTGCTGCATTGTGCGTACGCAATATCGAAGTGATGAATAAAGAAAGCTCATCAGCAGAAGATATTTGAAATTCAAGTAGAGTAATAATTTATACATCGACATCAAACAGGCACATGTCACTGTTACTTTTTACATATATTCATTCGAAATAGACAAACGTAACAACGATAGACTTTTCTTAGTTGCAGTGAGCAAAATTTCAGCTAAAAGTAACGTCAATGAGACAAGTCAGGATGATTCGACGAGAAAGTGTTACTACAAAACCAATCTACTTTCAGGTTTCGGCGAGTTTCGAACTCGCGACCTTCTGCGTGTTAAGCAGACGTGATAACCACTACACCACGAAACCTAACTTGATACGTTCTTTCGAATTAATTCAGATGAAGTATATAGGAAACTGTTACTTAGAACAGCATTTCGTGTGGAATAGTGTAATAATGTCCCCAGTTTCCTCAATAAAAATCAAATAATAGTGATATTTTTATTATTTATGGCGTGACAGTGACAAGCATAGTTAAGCAACGCGAATTGACATGTAGCGAAGGGCAACACGGTAATGTGTGAGACGAGTTTAGATTATTCGCCGTTGTTTGAATTTAAAGCAAAATTTCGTTTGATTGCTATGCAAAGAATGAATTTTAAGGTTTCGGCGAGTTTTGAACTCGCGACCTTCTGCGTGTGAAGCAGACGTGATTACCACTACACCACGAAACCACGACCTGCGATTTCCTTAGGCTCGGGATAAATGAATTATTATTTGATATGATAATAGGTACGCTTTCTTTTAATATGTCATGAAATAAATTGCGACCCATCATTAATTAACATCACTGAGGCGGTTTTTTGAAACTTACTAGATCGTTTGTCATAATCGTACGAAGACAAGCGAGTTATCCATTTGACACTTGACATTCCAAAAATCCGTACAAAATACGAAAAGATACTCAGTACCATCGATTTTGCCAGCAAAGGGAGAATTTTCTATAAAAGACAACAATATTCAAGGTTTCGGCGAGTTTCGAACTCGCGACCTTCTGCGTGTAAAGCAGACGTGATGACCGCTACACTACGAAACCGTGTGCTGCATTGTGCGTACGCAATATCGAAGTGATGAATAAAGAAAGCTCATCAGCAGAAGATATTTGAAATTCAAGTAGAGTAATAATTTATACATCGACATCAAACAGGCACATGTCACTGTTACTTTTTACATATATTCATTCGAAATAGACAAACGTAACAACGATAGACTTTTCTTAGTTGCAGTGAGCAAAATTTCAGCTAAAAGTACCGTCAATGAGACAAGTCAGGATGATTCGACGAGAAAGTGTTACTACAAAACCAATCTACTTTCAGGTTTCGGCGAGTTTCGAACTCGCGACCTTCTGCGTGTTAAGCAGACGTGATAACCACTACACCACGAAACCTAACTTGATACGTTCTTTCGAATTAATTCAGATGAAGTATATAGGAAACTGTTACTTAGAACAGCATTTCGTGTGGAATAGTGTAATAATGTCCCCAGTTTCCTCAATAAAAATCAAATAATAGTGATATTTTTATTATTTATGGCGTGACAGTGACAAGCATAGTTAAGCAACGCGAATTGACATGTAGCGAAGGGCAACACGGTAATGTGTGAGACGAGTTTAGATTATTCGCCGTTGTTTGAATTTAAAGCAAAATTTCGTTTGATTGCTATGCAAAGAATGAATTTTAAGGTTTCGGCGAGTTTTGAACTCGCGACCTTCTGCGTGTGAAGCAGACGTGATTACCACTACACCACGAAACCACGACCTGCGATTTCCTTAGGCTCGGGATAAATGAATTATTATTTGATATGATAATAGGTACGCTTTCTTTTAATATGTCATGAAATAAATTGCGACCCATCATTAATTAACATCACTGAGGCGGTTTTTTGAAACTTACTAGATCGTTTGTCATAATCGTACGAAGACAAGCGAGTTATCCATTTGACACTTGACATTCCAAAAATCCGTACAAAATACGAAAAGATACTCAGTACCATCGATTTTGCCAGCAAAGGGAGAATTTTCTATAAAAGACAACAATATTCAAGGTTTCGGCGAGTTTCGAACTCGCGACCTTCTGCGTGTAAAGCAGACGTGATGACCGCTACACTACGAAACCGTGTGCTGCATTGTGCGTACGCAATATCGAAGTGATGAATAAAGAAAGCTCATCAGCAGAAGATATTTGAAATTCAAGTAGAGTAATAATTTATACATCGACATCAAACAGGCACATGTCACTGTTACTTTTTACATATATTCATTCGAAATAGACAAACGTAACAACGATAGACTTTTCTTAGTTGCAGTGAGCAAAATTTCAGCTAAAAGTATCGTCAATGAGACAAGTCAGGATGATTCGACGAGAAAGTGTTACTACAAAACCAATCTACTTTCAGGTTTCGGCGAGTTTCGAACTCGCGACCTTCTGCGTGTTAAGCAGACGTGATAACCACTACACCACGAAACCTAACTTGATACGTTCTTTCGAATTAATTCAGATGAAGTATATAGGAAACTGTTACTTAGAACAGCATTTCGTGTGGAATAGTGTAATAATGTCCCCAGTTTCCTCAATAAAAATCAAATAATAGTGATATTTTTATTATTTATGGCGTGACAGTGACAAGCATAGTTAAGCAACGCGAATTGACATGTAGCGAAGGGCAACACGGTAATGTGTGAGACGAGTTTAGATTATTCGCCGTTGTTTGAATTTAAAGCAAAATTTCGTTTGATTGCTATGCAAAGAATGAATTTTAAGGTTTCGGCGAGTTTTGAACTCGCGACCTTCTGCGTGTGAAGCAGACGTGATTACCACTACACCACGAAACCACGACCTGCGATTTCCTTAGGCTCGGGATAAATGAATTATTATTTGATATGATAATAGGTACGCTTTCTTTTAATATGTCATGAAATAAATTGCGACCCATCATTAATTAACATCACTGAGGCGGTTTTTTGAAACTTACTAGATCGTTTGTCATAATCGTACGAAGACAAGCGAGTTATCCATTTGACACTTGACATTCCAAAAATCCGTACAAAATACGAAAAGATACTCAGTACCATCGATTTTGCCAGCAAAGGGAGAATTTTCTATAAAAGACAACAATATTCAAGGTTTCGGCGAGTTTCGAACTCGCGACCTTCTGCGTGTAAAGCAGACGTGATGACCGCTACACTACGAAACCGTGTGCTGCATTGTGCGTACGCAATATCGAAGTGATGAATAAAGAAAGCTCATCAGCAGAAGATATTTGAAATTCAAGTAGAGTAATAATTTATACATCGACATCAAACAGGCACATGTCACTGTTACTTTTTACATATATTCATTCGAAATAGACAAACGTAACAACGATAGACTTTTCTTAGTTGCAGTGAGCAAAATTTCAGCTAAAAGTAACGTCAATGAGACAAGTCAGGATGATTCGACGAGAAAGTGTTACTACAAAACCAATCTACTTTCAGGTTTCGGCGAGTTTCGAACTCGCGACCTTCTGCGTGTTAAGCAGACGTGATAACCACTACACCACGGAACCTAACTTGATACGTTCTTTCGAATTAATTCAGATGAAGTATATAGGAAACTGTTACTTAGAACAGCATTTCGTGTGGAATAGTGTAATAATGTCCCCAGTTTCCTCAATAAAAATCAAATAATAGTGATATTTTTATTATTTATGGCGTGACAGTGACAAGCATAGTTAAGCAACGCGAATTGACATGTAGCGAAGGGCAACACGGTAATGTGTGAGACGAGTTTAGATTATTCGCCGTTGTTTGAATTTAAAGCAAAATTTCGTTTGATTGCTATGCAAAGAATGAATTTTAAGGTTTCGGCGAGTTTTGAACTCGCGACCTTCTGCGTGTGAAGCAGACGTGATTACCACTACACCACGAAACCACGACCTGCGATTTCCTTAGGCTCGGGATAAATGAATTATTATTTGATATGATAATAGGTACGCTTTCTTTTAATATGTCATGAAATAAATTGCGACCCATCATTAATTAACATCACTGAGGCGGTTTTTTGAAACTTACTAGATCGTTTGTCATAATCGTACGAAGACAAGCGAGTTATCCATTTGACACTTGACATTCCAAAAATCCGTACAAAATACGAAAAGATACTCAGTACCATCGATTTTGCCAGCAAAGGGAGAATTTTCTATAAAAGACAACAATATTCAAGGTTTCGGCGAGTTTCGAACTCGCGACCTTCTGCGTGTAAAGCAGACGTGATGACCGCTACACTACGAAACCGTGTGCTGCATTGTGCGTACGCAATATCGAAGTGATGAATAAAGAAAGCTCATCAGCAGAAGATATTTGAAATTCAAGTAGAGTAATAATTTATACATCGACATCAAACAGGCACATGTCACTGTTACTTTTTACATATATTCATTCGAAATAGACAAACGTAACAACGATAGACTTTTCTTAGTTGCAGTGAGCAAAATTTCAGCTAAAAGTACCGTCAATGAGACAAGTCAGGATGATTCGACGAGAAAGTGTTACTACAAAACCAATCTACTTTCAGGTTTCGGCGAGTTTCGAACTCGCGACCTTCTGCGTGTTAAGCAGACGTGATAACCACTACACCACGAAACCTAACTTGATACGTTCTTTCGAATTAATTCAGATGAAGTATATAGGAAACTGTTACTTAGAACAGCATTTCGTGTGGAATAGTGTAATAATGTCCCCAGTTTCCTCAATAAAAATCAAATAATAGTGATATTTTTATTATTTATGGCGTGACAGTGACAAGCATAGTTAAGCAACGCGAATTGACATGTAGCGAAGGGCAACACGGTAATGTGTGAGACGAGTTTAGATTATTCGCCGTTGTTTGAATTTAAAGCAAAATTTCGTTTGATTGCTATGCAAAGAATGAATTTTAAGGTTTCGGCGAGTTTTGAACTCGCGACCTTCTGCGTGTGAAGCAGACGTGATTACCACTACACCACGAAACCACGACCTGCGATTTCCTTAGGCTCGGGATAAATGAATTATTATTTGATATGATAATAGGTACGCTTTCTTTTAATATGTCATGAAATAAATTGCGACCCATCATTAATTAACATCACTGAGGCGGTTTTTTGAAACTTACTAGATCGTTTGTCATAATCGTACGAAGACAAGCGAGTTATCCATTTGACACTTGACATTCCAAAAATCCGTACAAAATACGAAAAGATACTCAGTACCATCGATTTTGCCAGCAAAGGGAGAATTTTCTATAAAAGACAACAATATTCAAGGTTTCGGCGAGTTTCGAACTCGCGACCTTCTGCGTGTAAAGCAGACGTGATGACCGCTACACTACGAAACCGTGTGCTGCATTGTGCGTACGCAATATCGAAGTGATGAATAAAGAAAGCTCATCAGCAGAAGATATTTGAAATTCAAGTAGAGTAATAATTTATACATCGACATCAAACAGGCACATGTCACTGTTACTTTTTACATATATTCATTCGAAATAGACAAACGTAACAACGATAGACTTTTCTTAGTTGCAGTGAGCAAAATTTCAGCTAAAAGTAACGTCAATGAGACAAGTCAGGATGATTCGACGAGAAAGTGTTACTACAAAACCAATCTACTTTCAGGTTTCGGCGAGTTTCGAACTCGCGACCTTCTGCGTGTTAAGCAGACGTGATAACCACTACACCACGAAACCTAACTTGATACGTTCTTTCGAATTAATTCAGATGAAGTATATAGGAAACTGTTACTTAGAACAGCATTTCGTGTGGAATAGTGTAATAATGTCCCCAGTTTCCTCAATAAAAATCAAATAATAGTGATATTTTTATTATTTATGGCGTGACAGTGACAAGCATAGTTAAGCAACGCGAATTGACATGTAGCGAAGGGCAACACGGTAATGTGTGAGACGAGTTTAGATTATTCGCCGTTGTTTGAATTTAAAGCAAAATTTCGTTTGATTGCTATGCAAAGAATGAATTTTAAGGTTTCGGCGAGTTTTGAACTCGCGACCTTCTGCGTGTGAAGCAGACGTGATTACCACTACACCACGAAACCACGACCTGCGATTTCCTTAGGCTCGGGATAAATGAATTATTATTTGATATGATAATAGGTACGCTTTCTTTTAATATGTCATGAAATAAATTGCGACCCATCATTAATTAACATCACTGAGGCGGTTTTTTGAAACTTACTAGATCGTTTGTCATAATCGTACGAAGACAAGCGAGTTATCCATTTGACACTTGACATTCCAAAAATCCGTACAAAATACGAAAAGATACTCAGTACCATCGATTTTGCCAGCAAAGGGAGAATTTTCTATAAAAGACAACAATATTCAAGGTTTCGGCGAGTTTCGAACTCGCGACCTTCTGCGTGTAAAGCAGACGTGATGACCGCTACACTACGAAACCGTGTGCTGCATTGTGCGTACGCAATATCGAAGTGATGAATAAAGAAAGCTCATCAGCAGAAGATATTTGAAATTCAAGTAGAGTAATAATTTATACATCGACATCAAACAGGCACATGTCACTGTTACTTTTTACATATATTCATTCGAAATAGACAAACGTAACAACGATAGACTTTTCTTAGTTGCAGTGAGCAAAATTTCAGCTAAAAGTAACGTCAATGAGACAAGTCAGGATGATTCGACGAGAAAGTGTTACTACAAAACCAATCTACTTTCAGGTTTCGGCGAGTTTCGAACTCGCGACCTTCTGCGTGTTAAGCAGACGTGATAACCACTACACCACGAAACCTAACTTGATACGTTCTTTCGAATTAATTCAGATGAAGTATATAGGAAACTGTTACTTAGAACAGCATTTCGTGTGGAATAGTGTAATAATGTCCCCAGTTTCCTCAATAAAAATCAAATAATAGTGATATTTTTATTATTTATGGCGTGACAGTGACAAGCATAGTTAAGCAACGCGAATTGACATGTAGCGAAGGGCAACACGGTAATGTGTGAGACGAGTTTAGATTATTCGCCGTTGTTTGAATTTAAAGCAAAATTTCGTTTGATTGCTATGCAAAGAATGAATTTTAAGGTTTCGGCGAGTTTTGAACTCGCGACCTTCTGCGTGTGAAGCAGACGTGATTACCACTACACCACGAAACCACGACCTGCGATTTCCTTAGGCTCGGGATAAATGAATTATTATTTGATATGATAATAGGTACGCTTTCTTTTAATATGTCATGAAATAAATTGCGACCCATCATTAATTAACATCACTGAGGCGGTTTTTTGAAACTTACTAGATCGTTTGTCATAATCGTACGAAGACAAGCGAGTTATCCATTTGACACTTGACATTCCAAAAATCCGTACAAAATACGAAAAGATACTCAGTACCATCGATTTTGCCAGCAAAGGGAGAATTTTCTATAAAAGACAACAATATTCAAGGTTTCGGCGAGTTTCGAACTCGCGACCTTCTGCGTGTAAAGCAGACGTGATGACCGCTACACTACGAAACCGTGTGCTGCATTGTGCGTACGCAATATCGAAGTGATGAATAAAGAAAGCTCATCAGCAGAAGATATTTGAAATTCAAGTAGAGTAATAATTTATACATCGACATCAAACAGGCACATGTCACTGTTACTTTTTACATATATTCATTCGAAATAGACAAACGTAACAACGATAGACTTTTCTTAGTTGCAGTGAGCAAAATTTCAGCTAAAAGTACCGTCAATGAGACAAGTCAGGATGATTCGACGAGAAAGTGTTACTACAAAACCAATCTACTTTCAGGTTTCGGCGAGTTTCGAACTCGCGACCTTCTGCGTGTTAAGCAGACGTGATAACCACTACACCACGAAACCTAACTTGATACGTTCTTTCGAATTAATTCAGATGAAGTATATAGGAAACTGTTACTTAGAACAGCATTTCGTGTGGAATAGTGTAATAATGTCCCCAGTTTCCTCAATAAAAATCAAATAATAGTGATATTTTTATTATTTATGGCGTGACAGTGACAAGCATAGTTAAGCAACGCGAATTGACATGTAGCGAAGGGCAACACGGTAATGTGTGAGACGAGTTTAGATTATTCGCCGTTGTTTGAATTTAAAGCAAAATTTCGTTTGATTGCTATGCAAAGAATGAATTTTAAGGTTTCGGCGAGTTTTGAACTCGCGACCTTCTGCGTGTGAAGCAGACGTGATTACCACTACACCACGAAACCACGACCTGCGATTTCCTTAGGCTCGGGATAAATGAATTATTATTTGATATGATAATAGGTACGCTTTCTTTTAATATGTCATGAAATAAATTGCGACCCATCATTAATTAACATCACTGAGGCGGTTTTTTGAAACTTACTAGATCGTTTGTCATAATCGTACGAAGACAAGCGAGTTATCCATTTGACACTTGACATTCCAAAAATCCGTACAAAATACGAAAAGATACTCAGTACCATCGATTTTGCCAGCAAAGGGAGAATTTTCTATAAAAGACAACAATATTCAAGGTTTCGGCGAGTTTCGAACTCGCGACCTTCTGCGTGTAAAGCAGACGTGATGACCGCTACACTACGAAACCGTGTGCTGCATTGTGCGTACGCAATATCGAAGTGATGAATAAAGAAAGCTCATCAGCAGAAGATATTTGAAATTCAAGTAGAGTAATAATTTATACATCGACATCAAACAGGCACATGTCACTGTTACTTTTTACATATATTCATTCGAAATAGACAAACGTAACAACGATAGACTTTTCTTAGTTGCAGTGAGCAAAATTTCAGCTAAAAGTATCGTCAATGAGACAAGTCAGGATGATTCGACGAGAAAGTGTTACTACAAAACCAATCTACTTTCAGGTTTCGGCGAGTTTCGAACTCGCGACCTTCTGCGTGTTAAGCAGACGTGATAACCACTACACCACGAAACCTAACTTGATACGTTCTTTCGAATTAATTCAGATGAAGTATATAGGAAACTGTTACTTAGAACAGCATTTCGTGTGGAATAGTGTAATAATGTCCCCAGTTTCCTCAATAAAAATCAAATAATAGTGATATTTTTATTATTTATGGCGTGACAGTGACAAGCATAGTTAAGCAACGCGAATTGACATGTAGCGAAGGGCAACACGGTAATGTGTGAGACGAGTTTAGATTATTCGCCGTTGTTTGAATTTAAAGCAAAATTTCGTTTGATTGCTATGCAAAGAATGAATTTTAAGGTTTCGGCGAGTTTTGAACTCGCGACCTTCTGCGTGTGAAGCAGACGTGATTACCACTACACCACGAAACCACGACCTGCGATTTCCTTAGGCTCGGGATAAATGAATTATTATTTGATATGATAATAGGTACGCTTTCTTTTAATATGTCATGAAATAAATTGCGACCCATCATTAATTAACATCACTGAGGCGGTTTTTTGAAACTTACTAGATCGTTTGTCATAATCGTACGAAGACAAGCGAGTTATCCATTTGACACTTGACATTCCAAAAATCCGTACAAAATACGAAAAGATACTCAGTACCATCGATTTTGCCAGCAAAGGGAGAATTTTCTATAAAAGACAACAATATTCAAGGTTTCGGCGAGTTTCGAACTCGCGACCTTCTGCGTGTAAAGCAGACGTGATGACCGCTACACTACGAAACCGTGTGCTGCATTGTGCGTACGCAATATCGAAGTGATGAATAAAGAAAGCTCATCAGCAGAAGATATTTGAAATTCAAGTAGAGTAATAATTTATACATCGACATCAAACAGGCACATGTCACTGTTACTTTTTACATATATTCATTCGAAATAGACAAACGTAACAACGATAGACTTTTCTTAGTTGCAGTGAGCAAAATTTCAGCTAAAAGTATCGTCAATGAGACAAGTCAGGATGATTCGACGAGAAAGTGTTACTACAAAACCAATCTACTTTCAGGTTTCGGCGAGTTTCGAACTCGCGACCTTCTGCGTGTTAAGCAGACGTGATAACCACTACACCACGAAACCTAACTTGATACGTTCTTTCGAATTAATTCAGATGAAGTATATAGGAAACTGTTACTTAGAACAGCATTTCGTGTGGAATAGTGTAATAATGTCCCCAGTTTCCTCAATAAAAATCAAATAATAGTGATATTTTTATTATTTATGGCGTGACAGTGACAAGCATAGTTAAGCAACGCGAATTGACATGTAGCGAAGGGCAACACGGTAATGTGTGAGACGAGTTTAGATTATTCGCCGTTGTTTGAATTTAAAGCAAAATTTCGTTTGATTGCTATGCAAAGAATGAATTTTAAGGTTTCGGCGAGTTTTGAACTCGCGACCTTCTGCGTGTGAAGCAGACGTGATTACCACTACACCACGAAACCACGACCTGCGATTTCCTTAGGCTCGGGATAAATGAATTATTATTTGATATGATAATAGGTACGCTTTCTTTTAATATGTCATGAAATAAATTGCGACCCATCATTAATTAACATCACTGAGGCGGTTTTTTGAAACTTACTAGATCGTTTGTCATAATCGTACGAAGACAAGCGAGTTATCCATTTGACACTTGACATTCCAAAAATCCGTACAAAATACGAAAAGATACTCAGTACCATCGATTTTGCCAGCAAAGGGAGAATTTTCTATAAAAGACAACAATATTCAAGGTTTCGGCGAGTTTCGAACTCGCGACCTTCTGCGTGTAAAGCAGACGTGATGACCGCTACACTACGAAACCGTGTGCTGCATTGTGCGTACGCAATATCGAAGTGATGAATAAAGAAAGCTCATCAGCAGAAGATATTTGAAATTCAAGTAGAGTAATAATTTATACATCGACATCAAACAGGCACATGTCACTGTTACTTTTTACATATATTCATTCGAAATAGACAAACGTAACAACGATAGACTTTTCTTAGTTGCAGTGAGCAAAATTTCAGCTAAAAGTATCGTCAATGAGACAAGTCAGGATGATTCGACGAGAAAGTGTTACTACAAAACCAATCTACTTTCAGGTTTCGGCGAGTTTCGAACTCGCGACCTTCTGCGTGTTAAGCAGACGTGATAACCACTACACCACGAAACCTAACTTGATACGTTCTTTCGAATTAATTCAGATGAAGTATATAGGAAACTGTTACTTAGAACAGCATTTCGTGTGGAATAGTGTAATAATGTCCCCAGTTTCCTCAATAAAAATCAAATAATAGTGATATTTTTATTATTTATGGCGTGACAGTGACAAGCATAGTTAAGCAACGCGAATTGACATGTAGCGAAGGGCAACACGGTAATGTGTGAGACGAGTTTAGATTATTCGCCGTTGTTTGAATTTAAAGCAAAATTTCGTTTGATTGCTATGCAAAGAATGAATTTTAAGGTTTCGGCGAGTTTTGAACTCGCGACCTTCTGCGTGTGAAGCAGACGTGATTACCACTACACCACGAAACCACGACCTGCGATTTCCTTAGGCTCGGGATAAATGAATTATTATTTGATATGATAATAGGTACGCTTTCTTTTAATATGTCATGAAATAAATTGCGACCCATCATTAATTAACATCACTGAGGCGGTTTTTTGAAACTTACTAGATCGTTTGTCATAATCGTACGAAGACAAGCGAGTTATCCATTTGACACTTGACATTCCAAAAATCCGTACAAAATACGAAAAGATACTCAGTACCATCGATTTTGCCAGCAAAGGGAGAATTTTCTATAAAAGACAACAATATTCAAGGTTTCGGCGAGTTTCGAACTCGCGACCTTCTGCGTGTAAAGCAGACGTGATGACCGCTACACTACGAAACCGTGTGCTGCATTGTGCGTACGCAATATCGAAGTGATGAATAAAGAAAGCTCATCAGCAGAAGATATTTGAAATTCAAGTAGAGTAATAATTTATACATCGACATCAAACAGGCACATGTCACTGTTACTTTTTACATATATTCATTCGAAATAGACAAACGTAACAACGATAGACTTTTCTTAGTTGCAGTGAGCAAAATTTCAGCTAAAAGTATCGTCAATGAGACAAGTCAGGATGATTCGACGAGAAAGTGTTACTACAAAACCAATCTACTTTCAGGTTTCGGCGAGTTTCGAACTCGCGACCTTCTGCGTGTTAAGCAGACGTGATAACCACTACACCACGAAACCTAACTTGATACGTTCTTTCGAATTAATTCAGATGAAGTATATAGGAAACTGTTACTTAGAACAGCATTTCGTGTGGAATAGTGTAATAATGTCCCCAGTTTCCTCAATAAAAATCAAATAATAGTGATATTTTTATTATTTATGGCGTGACAGTGACAAGCATAGTTAAGCAACGCGAATTGACATGTAGCGAAGGGCAACACGGTAATGTGTGAGACGAGTTTAGATTATTCGCCGTTGTTTGAATTTAAAGCAAAATTTCGTTTGATTGCTATGCAAAGAATGAATTTTAAGGTTTCGGCGAGTTTTGAACTCGCGACCTTCTGCGTGTGAAGCAGACGTGATTACCACTACACCACGAAACCACGACCTGCGATTTCCTTAGGCTCGGGATAAATGAATTATTATTTGATATGATAATAGGTACGCTTTCTTTTAATATGTCATGAAATAAATTGCGACCCATCATTAATTAACATCACTGAGGCGGTTTTTTGAAACTTACTAGATCGTTTGTCATAATCGTACGAAGACAAGCGAGTTATCCATTTGACACTTGACATTCCAAAAATCCGTACAAAATACGAAAAGATACTCAGTACCATCGATTTTGCCAGCAAAGGGAGAATTTTCTATAAAAGACAACAATATTCAAGGTTTCGGCGAGTTTCGAACTCGCGACCTTCTGCGTGTAAAGCAGACGTGATGACCGCTACACTACGAAACCGTGTGCTGCATTGTGCGTACGCAATATCGAAGTGATGAATAAAGAAAGCTCATCAGCAGAAGATATTTGAAATTCAAGTAGAGTAATAATTTATACATCGACATCAAACAGGCACATGTCACTGTTACTTTTTACATATATTCATTCGAAATAGACAAACGTAACAACGATAGACTTTTCTTAGTTGCAGTGAGCAAAATTTCAGCTAAAAGTAACGTCAATGAGACAAGTCAGGATGATTCGACGAGAAAGTGTTACTACAAAACCAATCTACTTTCAGGTTTCGGCGAGTTTCGAACTCGCGACCTTCTGCGTGTTAAGCAGACGTGATAACCACTACACCACGAAACCTAACTTGATACGTTCTTTCGAATTAATTCAGATGAAGTATATAGGAAACTGTTACTTAGAACAGCATTTCGTGTGGAATAGTGTAATAATGTCCCCAGTTTCCTCAATAAAAATCAAATAATAGTGATATTTTTATTATTTATGGCGTGACAGTGACAAGCATAGTTAAGCAACGCGAATTGACATGTAGCGAAGGGCAACACGGTAATGTGTGAGACGAGTTTAGATTATTCGCCGTTGTTTGAATTTAAAGCAAAATTTCGTTTGATTGCTATGCAAAGAATGAATTTTAAGGTTTCGGCGAGTTTTGAACTCGCGACCTTCTGCGTGTGAAGCAGACGTGATTACCACTACACCACGAAACCACGACCTGCGATTTCCTTAGGCTCGGGATAAATGAATTATTATTTGATATGATAATAGGTACGCTTTCTTTTAATATGTCATGAAATAAATTGCGACCCATCATTAATTAACATCACTGAGGCGGTTTTTTGAAACTTACTAGATCGTTTGTCATAATCGTACGAAGACAAGCGAGTTATCCATTTGACACTTGACATTCCAAAAATCCGTACAAAATACGAAAAGATACTCAGTACCATCGATTTTGCCAGCAAAGGGAGAATTTTCTATAAAAGACAACAATATTCAAGGTTTCGGCGAGTTTCGAACTCGCGACCTTCTGCGTGTAAAGCAGACGTGATGACCGCTACACTACGAAACCGTGTGCTGCATTGTGCGTACGCAATATCGAAGTGATGAATAAAGAAAGCTCATCAGCAGAAGATATTTGAAATTCAAGTAGAGTAATAATTTATACATCGACATCAAACAGGCACATGTCACTGTTACTTTTTACATATATTCATTCGAAATAGACAAACGTAACAACGATAGACTTTTCTTAGTTGCAGTGAGCAAAATTTCAGCTAAAAGTACCGTCAATGAGACAAGTCAGGATGATTCGACGAGAAAGTGTTACTACAAAACCAATCTACTTTCAGGTTTCGGCGAGTTTCGAACTCGCGACCTTCTGCGTGTTAAGCAGACGTGATAACCACTACACCACGAAACCTAACTTGATACGTTCTTTCGAATTAATTCAGATGAAGTATATAGGAAACTGTTACTTAGAACAGCATTTCGTGTGGAATAGTGTAATAATGTCCCCAGTTTCCTCAATAAAAATCAAATAATAGTGATATTTTTATTATTTATGGCGTGACAGTGACAAGCATAGTTAAGCAACGCGAATTGACATGTAGCGAAGGGCAACACGGTAATGTGTGAGACGAGTTTAGATTATTCGCCGTTGTTTGAATCTAAAGCAAAATTTCGTTTGATTGCTATGCAAAGAATGAATTTTAAGGTTTCGGCGAGTTTTGAACTCGCGACCTTCTGCGTGTGAAGCAGACGTGATTACCACTACACCACGAAACCACGACCTGCGATTTCCTTAGGCTCGGGATAAATGAATTATTATTTGATATGATAATAGGTACGCTTTCTTTTAATATGTCATGAAATAAATTGCGACCCATCATTAATTAACATCACTGAGGCGGTTTTTTGAAACTTACTAGATCGTTTGTCATAATCGTACGAAGACAAGCGAGTTATCCATTTGACACTTGACATTCCAAAAATCCGTACAAAATACGAAAAGATACTCAGTACCATCGATTTTGCCAGCAAAGGGAGAATTTTCTATAAAAGACAACAATATTCAAGGTTTCGGCGAGTTTCGAACTCGCGACCTTCTGCGTGTAAAGCAGACGTGATGACCGCTACACTACGAAACCGTGTGCTGCATTGTGCGTACGCAATATCGAAGTGATGAATAAAGAAAGCTCATCAGCAGAAGATATTTGAAATTCAAGTAGAGTAATAATTTATACATCGACATCAAACAGGCACATGTCACTGTTACTTTTTACATATATTCATTCGAAATAGACAAACGTAACAACGATAGACTTTTCTTAGTTGCAGTGAGCAAAATTTCAGCTAAAAGTACCGTCAATGAGACAAGTCAGGATGATTCGACGAGAAAGTGTTACTACAAAACCAATCTACTTTCAGGTTTCGGCGAGTTTCGAACTCGCGACCTTCTGCGTGTTAAGCAGACGTGATAACCACTACACCACGAAACCTAACTTGATACGTTCTTTCGAATTAATTCAGATGAAGTATATAGGAAACTGTTACTCAGTACCGCATTTCGTGTGGAATAGTGTAATAATGTCCCCAGTTTCCTCAATAAAAATCAAATAATAGTGATATTTTTATTATTTATGGCGTGACAGTGACAAGCATAGTTAAGCAACGCGAATTGACATGTAGCGAAGGGCAACACGGTAATGTGTGAGACGAGTTTAGATTATTCGCCGTTGTTTGAATTTAAAGCAAAATTTCGTTTGATTGCTATGCAAAGAATGAATTTTAAGGTTTCGGCGAGTTTTGAACTCGCGACCTTCTGCGTGTGAAGCAGACGTGATTACCACTACACCACGAAACCACGACCTGCGATTTCCTTAGGCTCGGGATAAATGAATTATTATTTGATATGATAATAGGTACGCTTTCTTTTAATATGTCATGAAATAAATTGCGACCCATCATTAATTAACATCACTGAGGCGGTTTTTTGAAACTTACTAGATCGTTTGTCATAATCGTACGAAGACAAGCGAGTTATCCATTTGACACTTGACATTCCAAAAATCCGTACAAAATACGAAAAGATACTCAGTACCATCGATTTTGCCAGCAAAGGGAGAATTTTCTATAAAAGACAACAATATTCAAGGTTTCGGCGAGTTTCGAACTCGCGACCTTCTGCGTGTAAAGCAGACGTGATGACCGCTACACTACGAAACCGTGTGCTGCATTGTGCGTACGCAATATCGAAGTGATGAATAAAGAAAGCTCATCAGCAGAAGATATTTGAAATTCAAGTAGAGTAATAATTTATACATCGACATCAAACAGGCACATGTCACTGTTACTTTTTACATATATTCATTCGAAATAGACAAACGTAACAACGATAGACTTTTCTTAGTTGCAGTGAGCAAAATTTCAGCTAAAAGTATCGTCAATGAGACAAGTCAGGATGATTCGACGAGAAAGTGTTACTACAAAACCAATCTACTTTCAGGTTTCGGCGAGTTTCGAACTCGCGACCTTCTGCGTGTTAAGCAGACGTGATAACCACTACACCACGAAACCTAACTTGATACGTTCTTTCGAATTAATTCAGATGAAGTATATAGGAAACTGTTACTTAGAACAGCATTTCGTGTGGAATAGTGTAATAATGTCCCCAGTTTCCTCAATAAAAATCAAATAATAGTGATATTTTTATTATTTATGGCGTGACAGTGACAAGCATAGTTAAGCAACGCGAATTGACATGTAGCGAAGGGCAACACGGTAATGTGTGAGACGAGTTTAGATTATTCGCCGTTGTTTGAATTTAAAGCAAAATTTCGTTTGATTGCTATGCAAAGAATGAATTTTAAGGTTTCGGCGAGTTTTGAACTCGCGACCTTCTGCGTGTGAAGCAGACGTGATTACCACTACACCACGAAACCACGACCTGCGATTTCCTTAGGCTCGGGATAAATGAATTATTATTTGATATGATAATAGGTACGCTTTCTTTTAATATGTCATGAAATAAATTGCGACCCATCATTAATTAACATCACTGAGGCGGTTTTTTGAAACTTACTAGATCGTTTGTCATAATCGTACGAAGACAAGCGAGTTATCCATTTGACACTTGACATTCCAAAAATCCGTACAAAATACGAAAAGATACTCAGTACCATCGATTTTGCCAGCAAAGGGAGAATTTTCTATAAAAGACAACAATATTCAAGGTTTCGGCGAGTTTCGAACTCGCGACCTTCTGCGTGTAAAGCAGACGTGATGACCGCTACACTACGAAACCGTGTGCTGCATTGTGCGTACGCAATATCGAAGTGATGAATAAAGAAAGCTCATCAGCAGAAGATATTTGAAATTCAAGTAGAGTAATAATTTATACATCGACATCAAACAGGCACATGTCACTGTTACTTTTTACATATATTCATTCGAAATAGACAAACGTAACAACGATAGACTTTTCTTAGTTGCAGTGAGCAAAATTTCAGCTAAAAGTACCGTCAATGAGACAAGTCAGGATGATTCGACGAGAAAGTGTTACTACAAAACCAATCTACTTTCAGGTTTCGGCGAGTTTCGAACTCGCGACCTTCTGCGTGTTAAGCAGACGTGATAACCACTACACCACGAAACCTAACTTGATACGTTCTTTCGAATTAATTCAGATGAAGTATATAGGAAACTGTTACTTAGAACAGCATTTCGTGTGGAATAGTGTAATAATGTCCCCAGTTTCCTCAATAAAAATCAAATAATAGTGATATTTTTATTATTTATGGCGTGACAGTGACAAGCATAGTTAAGCAACGCGAATTGACATGAAGCGAAGGGCAACACGGTAATGTGTGAGACGAGTTTAGATTATTCGCCGTTGTTTGAATTTAAAGCAAAATTTCGTTTGATTGCTATGCAAAGAATGAATTTTAAGGTTTCGGCGAGTTTTGAACTCGCGACCTTCTGCGTGTGAAGCAGACGTGATTACCACTACACCACGAAACCACGACCTGCGATTTCCTTAGGCTCGGGATAAATGAATTATTATTTGATATGATAATAGGTACGCTTTCTTTTAATATGTCATGAAATAAATTGCGACCCATCATTAATTAACATCACTGAGGCGGTTTTTTGAAACTTACTAGATCGTTTGTCATAATCGTACGAAGACAAGCGAGTTATCCATTTGACACTTGACATTCCAAAAATCCGTACAAAATACGAAAAGATACTCAGTACCATCGATTTTGCCAGCAAAGGGAGAATTTTCTATAAAAGACAACAATATTCAAGGTTTCGGCGAGTTTCGAACTCGCGACCTTCTGCGTGTAAAGCAGACGTGATGACCGCTACACTACGAAACCGTGTGCTGCATTGTGCGTACGCAATATCGAAGTGATGAATAAAGAAAGCTCATCAGCAGAAGATATTTGAAATTCAAGTAGAGTAATAATTTATACATCGACATCAAACAGGCACATGTCACTGTTACTTTTTACATATATTCATTCGAAATAGACAAACGTAACAACGATAGACTTTTCTTAGTTGCAGTGAGCAAAATTTCAGCTAAAAGTACCGTCAATGAGACAAGTCAGGATGATTCGACGAGAAAGTGTTACTACAAAACCAATCTACTTTCAGGTTTCGGCGAGTTTCGAACTCGCGACCTTCTGCGTGTTAAGCAGACGTGATAACCACTACACCACAAAACCTAACTTGATACGTTCTTTCGAATTAATTCAGATGAAGTATATAGGAAACTGTTACTTAGAACAGCATTTCGTGTGGAATAGTGTAATAATGTCCCCAGTTTCCTCAATAAAAATCAAATAATAGTGATATTTTTATTATTTATGGCGTGACAGTGACAAGCATAGTTAAGCAACGCGAATTGACATGTAGCGAAGGGCAACACGGTAATGTGTGAGACGAGTTTAGATTATTCGCCGTTGTTTGAATTTAAAGCAAAATTTCGTTTGATTGCTATGCAAAGAATGAATTTTAAGGTTTCGGCGAGTTTTGAACTCGCGACCTTCTGCGTGTGAAGCAGACGTGATTACCACTACACCACGAAACCACGACCTGCGATTTCCTTAGGCTCGGGATAAATGAATTATTATTTGATATGATAATAGGTACGCTTTCTTTTAATATGTCATGAAATAAATTGCGACCCATCATTAATTAACATCACTGAGGCGGTTTTTTGAAACTTACTAGATCGTTTGTCATAATCGTACGAAGACAAGCGAGTTATCCATTTGACACTTGACATTCCAAAAATCCGTACAAAATACGAAAAGATACTCAGTACCATCGATTTTGCCAGCAAAGGGAGAATTTTCTATAAAAGACAACAATATTCAAGGTTTCGGCGAGTTTCGAACTCGCGACCTTCTGCGTGTAAAGCAGACGTGATGACCGCTACACTACGAAACCGTGTGCTGCATTGTGCGTACGCAATATCGAAGTGATGAATAAAGAAAGCTCATCAGCAGAAGATATTTGAAATTCAAGTAGAGTAATAATTTATACATCGACATCAAACAGGCACATGTCACTGTTACTTTTTACATATATTCATTCGAAATAGACAAACGTAACAACGATAGACTTTTCTTAGTTGCAGTGAGCAAAATTTCAGCTAAAAGTATCGTCAATGAGACAAGTCAGGATGATTCGACGAGAAAGTGTTACTACAAAACCAATCTACTTTCAGGTTTCGGCGAGTTTCGAACTCGCGACCTTCTGCGTGTTAAGCAGACGTGATAACCACTACACCACGAAACCTAACTTGATACGTTCTTTCGAATTAATTCAGATGAAGTATATAGGAAACTGTTACTTAGAACAGCATTTCGTGTGGAATAGTGTAATAATGTCCCCAGTTTCCTCAATAAAAATCAAATAATAGTGATATTTTTATTATTTATGGCGTGACAGTGACAAGCATAGTTAAGCAACGCGAATTGACATGTAGCGAAGGGCAACACGGTAATGTGTGAGACGAGTTTAGATTATTCGCCGTTGTTTGAATTTAAAGCAAAATTTCGTTTGATTGCTATGCAAAGAATGAATTTTAAGGTTTCGGCGAGTTTTGAACTCGCGACCTTCTGCGTGTGAAGCAGACGTGATTACCACTACACCACGAAACCACGACCTGCGATTTCCTTAGGCTCGGGATAAATGAATTATTATTTGATATGATAATAGGTACGCTTTCTTTTAATATGTCATGAAATAAATTGCGACCCATCATTAATTAACATCACTGAGGCGGTTTTTTGAAACTTACTAGATCGTTTGTCATAATCGTACGAAGACAAGCGAGTTATCCATTTGACACTTGACATTCCAAAAATCCGTACAAAATACGAAAAGATACTCAGTACCATCGATTTTGCCAGCAAAGGGAGAATTTTCTATAAAAGACAACAATATTCAAGGTTTCGGCGAGTTTCGAACTCGCGACCTTCTGCGTGTAAAGCAGACGTGATGACCGCTACACTACGAAACCGTGTGCTGCATTGTGCGTACGCAATATCGAAGTGATGAATAAAGAAAGCTCATCAGCAGAAGATATTTGAAATTCAAGTAGAGTAATAATTTATACATCGACATCAAACAGGCACATGTCACTGTTACTTTTTACATATATTCATTCGAAATAGACAAACGTAACAACGATAGACTTTTCTTAGTTGCAGTGAGCAAAATTTCAGCTAAAAGTATCGTCAATGAGACAAGTCAGGATGATTCGACGAGAAAGTGTTACTACAAAACCAATCTACTTTCAGGTTTCGGCGAGTTTCGAACTCGCGACCTTCTGCGTGTTAAGCAGACGTGATAACCACTACACCACGAAACCTAACTTGATACGTTCTTTCGAATTAATTCAGATGAAGTATATAGGAAACTGTTACTTAGAACAGCATTTCGTGTGGAATAGTGTAATAATGTCCCCAGTTTCCTCAATAAAAATCAAATAATAGTGATATTTTTATTATTTATGGCGTGACAGTGACAAGCATAGTTAAGCAACGCGAATTGACATGTAGCGAAGGGCAACACGGTAATGTGTGAGACGAGTTTAGATTATTCGCCGTTGTTTGAATTTAAAGCAAAATTTCGTTTGATTGCTATGCAAAGAATGAATTTTAAGGTTTCGGCGAGTTTTGAACTCGCGACCTTCTGCGTGTGAAGCAGACGTGATTACCACTACACCACGAAACCACGACCTGCGATTTCCTTAGGCTCGGGATAAATGAATTATTATTTGATATGATAATAGGTACGCTTTCTTTTAATATGTCATGAAATAAATTGCGACCCATCATTAATTAACATCACTGAGGCGGTTTTTTGAAACTTACTAGATCGTTTGTCATAATCGTACGAAGACAAGCGAGTTATCCATTTGACACTTGACATTCCAAAAATCCGTACAAAATACGAAAAGATACTCAGTACCATCGATTTTGCCAGCAAAGGGAGAATTTTCTATAAAAGACAACAATATTCAAGGTTTCGGCGAGTTTCGAACTCGCGACCTTCTGCGTGTAAAGCAGACGTGATGACCGCTACACTACGAAACCGTGTGCTGCATTGTGCGTACGCAATATCGAAGTGATGAATAAAGAAAGCTCATCAGCAGAAGATATTTGAAATTCAAGTAGAGTAATAATTTATACATCGACATCAAACAGGCACATGTCACTGTTACTTTTTACATATATTCATTCGAAATAGACAAACGTAACAACGATAGACTTTTCTTAGTTGCAGTGAGCAAAATTTCAGCTAAAAGTATCGTCAATGAGACAAGTCAGGATGATTCGACGAGAAAGTGTTACTACAAAACCAATCTACTTTCAGGTTTCGGCGAGTTTCGAACTCGCGACCTTCTGCGTGTTAAGCAGACGTGATAACCACTACACCACGAAACCTAACTTGATACGTTCTTTCGAATTAATTCAGATGAAGTATATAGGAAACTGTTACTTAGAACAGCATTTCGTGTGGAATAGTGTAATAATGTCCCCAGTTTCCTCAATAAAAATCAAATAATAGTGATATTTTTATTATTTATGGCGTGACAGTGACAAGCATAGTTAAGCAACGCGAATTGACATGTAGCGAAGGGCAACACGGTAATGTGTGAGACGAGTTTAGATTATTCGCCGTTGTTTGAATTTAAAGCAAAATTTCGTTTGATTGCTATGCAAAGAATGAATTTTAAGGTTTCGGCGAGTTTTGAACTCGCGACCTTCTGCGTGTGAAGCAGACGTGATTACCACTACACCACGAAACCACGACCTGCGATTTCCTTAGGCTCGGGATAAATGAATTATTATTTGATATGATAATAGGTACGCTTTCTTTTAATATGTCATGAAATAAATTGCGACCCATCATTAATTAACATCACTGAGGCGGTTTTTTGAAACTTACTAGATCGTTTGTCATAATCGTACGAAGACAAGCGAGTTATCCATTTGACACTTGACATTCCAAAAATCCGTACAAAATACGAAAAGATACTCAGTACCATCGATTTTGCCAGCAAAGGGAGACTTTTCTATAAAAGACAACAATATTCAAGGTTTCGGCGAGTTTCGAACTCGCGACCTTCTGCGTGTAAAGCAGACGTGATGACCGCTACACTACGAAACCGTGTGCTGCATTGTGCGTACGCAATATCGAAGTGATGAATAAAGAAAGCTCATCAGCAGAAGATATTTGAAATTCAAGTAGAGTAATAATTTATACATCGACATCAAACAGGCACATGTCACTGTTACTTTTTACATATATTCATTCGAAATAGACAAACGTAACAACGATAGACTTTTCTTAGTTGCAGTGAGCAAAATTTCAGCTAAAAGTATCGTCAATGAGACAAGTCAGGATGATTCGACGAGAAAGTGTTACTACAAAACCAATCTACTTTCAGGTTTCGGCGAGTTTCGAACTCGCGACCTTCTGCGTGTTAAGCAGACGTGATAACCACTACACCACGAAACCTAACTTGATACGTTCTTTCGAATTAATTCAGATGAAGTATATAGGAAACTGTTACTTAGAACAGCATTTCGTGTGGAATAGTGTAATAATGTCCCCAGTTTCCTCAATAAAAATCAAATAATAGTGATATTTTTATTATTTATGGCGTGACAGTGACAAGCATAGTTAAGCAACGCGAATTGACATGTAGCGAAGGGCAACACGGTAATGTGTGAGACGAGTTTAGATTATTCGCCGTTGTTTGAATTTAAAGCAAAATTTCGTTTGATTGCTATGCAAAGAATGAATTTTAAGGTTTCGGCGAGTTTTGAACTCGCGACCTTCTGCGTGTGAAGCAGACGTGATTACCACTACACCACGAAACCACGACCTGCGATTTCCTTAGGCTCGGGATAAATGAATTATTATTTGATATGATAATAGGTACGCTTTCTTTTAATATGTCATGAAATAAATTGCGACCCATCATTAATTAACATCACTGAGGCGGTTTTTTGAAACTTACTAGATCGTTTGTCATAATCGTACGAAGACAAGCGAGTTATCCATTTGACACTTGACATTCCAAAAATCCGTACAAAATACGAAAAGATACTCAGTACCATCGATTTTGCCAGCAAAGGGAGACTTTTCTATAAAAGACAACAATATTCAAGGTTTCGGCGAGTTTCGAACTCGCGACCTTCTGCGTGTAAAGCAGACGTGATGACCGCTACACTACGAAACCGTGTGCTGCATTGTGCGTACGCAATATCGAAGTGATGAATAAAGAAAGCTCATCAGCAGAAGATATTTGAAATTCAAGTAGAGTAATAATTTATACATCGACATCAAACAGGCACATGTCACTGTTACTTTTTACATATATTCATTCGAAATAGACAAACGTAACAACGATAGACTTTTCTTAGTTGCAGTGAGCAAAATTTCAGCTAAAAGTATCGTCAATGAGACAAGTCAGGATGATTCGACGAAAAAGTGTTACTACAAAACCAATCTACTTTCAGGTTTCGGCGAGTTTCGAACTCGCGACCTTCTGCGTGTTAAGCAGACGTGATAACCACTACACCACGAAACCTAACTTGATACGTTCTTTCGAATTAATTCAGATGAAGTATATAGGAAACTGTTACTTAGAACAGCATTTCGTGTGGAATAGTGTAATAATGTCCCCAGTTTCCTCAATAAAAATCAAATAATAGTGATATTTTTATTATTTATGGCGTGACAGTGACAAGCATAGTTAAGCAACGCGAATTGACATGTAGCGAAGGGCAACACGGTAATGTGTGAGACGAGTTTAGATTATTCGCCGTTGTTTGAATTTAAAGCAAAATTTCGTTTGATTGCTATGCAAAGAATGAATTTTAAGGTTTCGGCGAGTTTTGAACTCGCGACCTTCTGCGTGTGAAGCAGACGTGATTACCACTACACCACGAAACCACGACCTGCGATTTCCTTAGGCTCGGGATAAATGAATTATTATTTGATATGATAATAGGTACGCTTTCTTTTAATATGTCATGAAATAAATTGCGACCCATCATTAATTAACATCACTGAGGCGGTTTTTTGAAACTTACTAGATCGTTTGTCATAATCGTACGAAGACAAGCGAGTTATCCATTTGACACTTGACATTCCAAAAATCCGTACAAAATACGAAAAGATACTCAGTACCATCGATTTTGCCAGCAAAGGGAGAATTTTCTATAAAAGACAACAATATTCAAGGTTTCGGCGAGTTTCGAACTCGCGACCTTCTGCGTGTAAAGCAGACGTGATGACCGCTACACTACGAAACCGTGTGCTGCATTGTGCGTACGCAATATCGAAGTGATGAATAAAGAAAGCTCATCAGCAGAAGATATTTGAAATTCAAGTAGAGTAATAATTTATACATCGACATCAAACAGGCACATGTCACTGTTACTTTTTACATATATTCATTCGAAATAGACAAACGTAACAACGATAGACTTTTCTTAGTTGCAGTGAGCAAAATTTCAGCTAAAAGTATCGTCAATGAGACAAGTCAGGATGATTCGACGAGAAAGTGTTACTACAAAACCAATCTACTTTCAGGTTTCGGCGAGTTTCGAACTCGCGACCTTCTGCGTGTTAAGCAGACGTGATAACCACTACACCACGAAACCTAACTTGATACGTTCTTTCGAATTAATTCAGATGAAGTATATAGGAAACTGTTACTTAGAACAGCATTTCGTGTGGAATAGTGTAATAATGTCCCCAGTTTCCTCAATAAAAATCAAATAATAGTGATATTTTTATTATTTATGGCGTGACAGTGACAAGCATAGTTAAGCAACGCGAATTGACATGTAGCGAAGGGCAACACGGTAATGTGTGAGACGAGTTTAGATTATTCGCCGTTGTTTGAATTTAAAGCAAAATTTCGTTTGATTGCTATGCAAAGAATGAATTTTAAGGTTTCGGCGAGTTTTGAACTCGCGACCTTCTGCGTGTGAAGCAGACGTGATTACCACTACACCACGAAACCACGACCTGCGATTTCCTTAGGCTCGGGATAAATGAATTATTATTTGATATGATAATAGGTACGCTTTCTTTTAATATGTCATGAAATAAATTGCGACCCATCATTAATTAACATCACTGAGGCGGTTTTTTGAAACTTACTAGATCGTTTGTCATAATCGTACGAAGACAAGCGAGTTATCCATTTGACACTTGACATTCCAAAAATCCGTACAAAATACGAAAAGATACTCAGTACCATCGATTTTGCCAGCAAAGGGAGACTTTTCTATAAAAGACAACAATATTCAAGGTTTCGGCGAGTTTCGAACTCGCGACCTTCTGCGTGTAAAGCAGACGTGATGACCGCTACACTACGAAACCGTGTGCTGCATTGTGCGTACGCAATATCGAAGTGATGAATAAAGAAAGCTCATCAGCAGAAGATATTTGAAATTCAAGTAGAGTAATAATTTATACATCGACATCAAACAGGCACATGTCACTGTTACTTTTTACATATATTCATTCGAAATAGACAAACGTAACAACGATAGACTTTTCTTAGTTGCAGTGAGCAAAATTTCAGCTAAAAGTATCGTCAATGAGACAAGTCAGGATGATTCGACGAGAAAGTGTTACTACAAAACCAATCTACTTTCAGGTTTCGGCGAGTTTCGAACTCGCGACCTTCTGCGTGTTAAGCAGACGTGATAACCACTACACCACGAAACCTAACTTGATACGTTCTTTCGAATTAATTCAGATGAAGTATATAGGAAACTGTTACTTAGAACAGCATTTCGTGTGGAATAGTGTAATAATGTCCCCAGTTTCCTCAATAAAAATCAAATAATAGTGATATTTTTATTATTTATGGCGTGACAGTGACAAGCATAGTTAAGCAACGCGAATTGACATGTAGCGAAGGGCAACACGGTAATGTGTGAGACGAGTTTAGATTATTCGCCGTTGTTTGAATTTAAAGCAAAATTTCGTTTGATTGCTATGCAAAGAATGAATTTTAAGGTTTCGGCGAGTTTTGAACTCGCGACCTTCTGCGTGTGAAGCAGACGTGATTACCACTACACCACGAAACCACGACCTGCGATTTCCTTAGGCTCGGGATAAATGAATTATTATTTGATATGATAATAGGTACGCTTTCTTTTAATATGTCATGAAATAAATTGCGACCCATCATTAATTAACATCACTGAGGCGGTTTTTTGAAACTTACTAGATCGTTTGTCATAATCGTACGAAGACAAGCGAGTTATCCATTTGACACTTGACATTCCAAAAATCCGTACAAAATACGAAAAGATACTCAGTACCATCGATTTTGCCAGCAAAGGGAGACTTTTCTATAAAAGACAACAATATTCAAGGTTTCGGCGAGTTTCGAACTCGCGACCTTCTGCGTGTAAAGCAGACGTGATGACCGCTACACTACGAAACCGTGTGCTGCATTGTGCGTACGCAATATCGAAGTGATGAATAAAGAAAGCTCATCAGCAGAAGATATTTGAAATTCAAGTAGAGTAATAATTTATACATCGACATCAAACAGGCACATGTCACTGTTACTTTTTACATATATTCATTCGAAATAGACAAACGTAACAACGATAGACTTTTCTTAGTTGCAGTGAGCAAAATTTCAGCTAAAAGTATCGTCAATGAGACAAGTCAGGATGATTCGACGAGAAAGTGTTACTACAAAACCAATCTACTTTCAGGTTTCGGCGAGTTTCGAACTCGCGACCTTCTGCGTGTTAAGCAGACGTGATAACCACTACACCACGAAACCTAACTTGATACGTTCTTTCGAATTAATTCAGATGAAGTATATAGGAAACTGTTACTTAGAACAGCATTTCGTGTGGAATAGTGTAATAATGTCCCCAGTTTCCTCAATAAAAATCAAATAATAGTGATATTTTTATTATTTATGGCGTGACAGTGACAAGCATAGTTAAGCAACGCGAATTGACATGTAGCGAAGGGCAACACGGTAATGTGTGAGACGAGTTTAGATTATTCGCCGTTGTTTGAATTTAAAGCAAAATTTCGTTTGATTGCTATGCAAAGAATGAATTTTAAGGTTTCGGCGAGTTTTGAACTCGCGACCTTCTGCGTGTGAAGCAGACGTGATTACCACTACACCACGAAACCACGACCTGCGATTTCCTTAGGCTCGGGATAAATGAATTATTATTTGATATGATAATAGGTACGCTTTCTTTTAATATGTCATGAAATAAATTGCGACCCATCATTAATTAACATCACTGAGGCGGTTTTTTGAAACTTACTAGATCGTTTGTCATAATCGTACGAAGACAAGCGAGTTATCCATTTGACACTTGACATTCCAAAAATCCGTACAAAATACGAAAAGATACTCAGTACCATCGATTTTGCCAGCAAAGGGAGAATTTTCTATAAAAGACAACAATATTCAAGGTTTCGGCGAGTTTCGAACTCGCGACCTTCTGCGTGTAAAGCAGACGTGATGACCGCTACACTACGAAACCGTGTGCTGCATTGTGCGTACGCAATATCGAAGTGATGAATAAAGAAAGCTCATCAGCAGAAGATATTTGAAATTCAAGTAGAGTAATAATTTATACATCGACATCAAACAGGCACATGTCACTGTTACTTTTTACATATATTCATTCGAAATAGACAAACGTAACAACGATAGACTTTTCTTAGTTGCAGTGAGCAAAATTTCAGCTAAAAGTATCGTCAATGAGACAAGTCAGGATGATTCGACGAGAAAGTGTTACTACAAAACCAATCTACTTTCAGGTTTCGGCGAGTTTCGAACTCGCGACCTTCTGCGTGTTAAGCAGACGTGATAACCACTACACCACGAAACCTAACTTGATACGTTCTTTCGAATTAATTCAGATGAAGTATATAGGAAACTGTTACTTAGAACAGCATTTCGTGTGGAATAGTGTAATAATGTCCCCAGTTTCCTCAATAAAAATCAAATAATAGTGATATTTTTATTATTTATGGCGTGACAGTGACAAGCATAGTTAAGCAACGCGAATTGACATGTAGCGAAGGGCAACACGGTAATGTGTGAGACGAGTTTAGATTATTCGCCGTTGTTTGAATTTAAAGCAAAATTTCGTTTGATTGCTATGCAAAGAATGAATTTTAAGGTTTCGGCGAGTTTTGAACTCGCGACCTTCTGCGTGTGAAGCAGACGTGATTACCACTACACCACGAAACCACGACCTGCGATTTCCTTAGGCTCGGGATAAATGAATTATTATTTGATATGATAATAGGTACGCTTTCTTTTAATATGTCATGAAATAAATTGCGACCCATCATTAATTAACATCACTGAGGCGGTTTTTTGAAACTTACTAGATCGTTTGTCATAATCGTACGAAGACAAGCGAGTTATCCATTTGACACTTGACATTCCAAAAATCCGTACAAAATACGAAAAGATACTCAGTACCATCGATTTTGCCAGCAAAGGGAGAATTTTCTATAAAAGACAACAATATTCAAGGTTTCGGCGAGTTTCGAACTCGCGACCTTCTGCGTGTAAAGCAGACGTGATGACCGCTACACTACGAAACCGTGTGCTGCATTGTGCGTACGCAATATCGAAGTGATGAATAAAGAAAGCTCATCAGCAGAAGATATTTGAAATTCAAGTAGAGTAATAATTTATACATCGACATCAAACAGGCACATGTCACTGTTACTTTTTACATATATTCATTCGAAATAGACAAACGTAACAACGATAGACTTTTCTTAGTTGCAGTGAGCAAAATTTCAGCTAAAAGTATCGTCAATGAGACAAGTCAGGATGATTCGACGAGAAAGTGTTACTACAAAACCAATCTACTTTCAGGTTTCGGCGAGTTTCGAACTCGCGACCTTCTGCGTGTTAAGCAGACGTGATAACCACTACACCACGAAACCTAACTTGATACGTTCTTTCGAATTAATTCAGATGAAGTATATAGGAAACTGTTACTTAGAACAGCATTTCGTGTGGAATAGTGTAATAATGTCCCCAGTTTCCTCAATAAAAATCAAATAATAGTGATATTTTTATTATTTATGGCGTGACAGTGACAAGCATAGTTAAGCAACGCGAATTGACATGTAGCGAAGGGCAACACGGTAATGTGTGAGACGAGTTTAGATTATTCGCCGTTGTTTGAATTTAAAGCAAAATTTCGTTTGATTGCTATGCAAAGAATGAATTTTAAGGTTTCGGCGAGTTTTGAACTCGCGACCTTCTGCGTGTGAAGCAGACGTGATTACCACTACACCACGAAACCACGACCTGCGATTTCCTTAGGCTCGGGATAAATGAATTATTATTTGATATGATAATAGGTACGCTTTCTTTTAATATGTCATGAAATAAATTGCGACCCATCATTAATTAACATCACTGAGGCGGTTTTTTGAAACTTACTAGATCGTTTGTCATAATCGTACGAAGACAAGCGAGTTATCCATTTGACACTTGACATTCCAAAAATCCGTACAAAATACGAAAAGATACTCAGTACCATCGATTTTGCCAGCAAAGGGAGAATTTTCTATAAAAGACAACAATATTCAAGGTTTCGGCGAGTTTCGAACTCGCGACCTTCTGCGTGTAAAGCAGACGTGATGACCGCTACACTACGAAACCGTGTGCTGCACTGTGCGTACGCAATATCGAAGTGATGAATAAAGAAAGCTCATCAGCAGAAGATATTTGAAATTCAAGTAGAGTAATAATTTATACATCGACATCAAACAGGCACATGTCACTGTTACTTTTTACATATATTCATTCGAAATAGACAAACGTAACAACGATAGACTTTTCTTAGTTGCAGTGAGCAAAATTTCAGCTAAAAGTATCGTCAATGAGACAAGTCAGGATGATTCGACGAGAAAGTGTTACTACAAAACCAATCTACTTTCAGGTTTCGGCGAGTTTCGAACTCGCGACCTTCTGCGTGTTAAGCAGACGTGATAACCACTACACCACAAAACCTAACTTGATACGTTCTTTCGAATTAATTCAGATGAAGTATATAGGAAACTGTTACTTAGAACAGCATTTCGTGTGGAATAGTGTAATAATGTCCCCAGTTTCCTCAATAAAAATCAAATAATAGTGATATTTTTATTATTTATGGCGTGACAGTGACAAGCATAGTTAAGCAACGCGAATTGACATGTAGCGAAGGGCAACACGGTAATGTGTGAGACGAGTTTAGATTATTCGCCGTTGTTTGAATTTAAAGCAAAATTTCGTTTGATTGCTATGCAAAGAATGAATTTTAAGGTTTCGGCGAGTTTTGAACTCGCGACCTTCTGCGTGTGAAGCAGACGTGATTACCACTACACCACGAAACCACGACCTGCGATTTCCTTAGGCTCGGGATAAATGAATTATTATTTGATATGATAATAGGTACGCTTTCTTTTAATATGTCATGAAATAAATTGCGACCCATCATTAATTAACATCACTGAGGCGGTTTTTTGAAACTTACTAGATCGTTTGTCATAATCGTACGAAGACAAGCGAGTTATCCATTTGACACTTGACATTCCAAAAATCCGTACAAAATACGAAAAGATACTCAGTACCATCGATTTTGCCAGCAAAGGGAGAATTTTCTATAAAAGACAACAATATTCAAGGTTTCGGCGAGTTTCGAACTCGCGACCTTCTGCGTGTAAAGCAGACGTGATGACCGCTACACTACGAAACCGTGTGCTGCACTGTGCGTACGCAATATCGAAGTGATGAATAAAGAAAGCTCATCAGCAGAAGATATTTGAAATTCAAGTAGAGTAATAATTTATACATCGACATCAAACAGGCACATGTCACTGTTACTTTTTACATATATTCATTCGAAATAGACAAACGTAACAACGATAGACTTTTCTTAGTTGCAGTGAGCAAAATTTCAGCTAAAAGTATCGTCAATGAGACAAGTCAGGATGATTCGACGAGAAAGTGTTACTACAAAACCAATCTACTTTCAGGTTTCGGCGAGTTTCGAACTCGCGACCTTCTGCGTGTTAAGCAGACGTGATAACCACTACACCACGAAACCTAACTTGATACGTTCTTTCGAATTAATTCAGATGAAGTATATAGGAAACTGTTACTTAGAACAGCATTTCGTGTGGAATAGTGTAATAATGTCCCCAGTTTCCTCAATAAAAATCAAATAATAGTGATATTTTTATTATTTATGGCGTGACAGTGACAAGCATAGTTAAGCAACGCGAATTGACATGTAGCGAAGGGCAACACGGTAATGTGTGAGACGAGTTTAGATTATTCGCCGTTGTTTGAATTTAAAGCAAAATTTCGTTTGATTGCTATGCAAAGAATGAATTTTAAGGTTTCGGCGAGTTTTGAACTCGCGACCTTCTGCGTGTGAAGCAGACGTGATTACCACTACACCACGAAACCACGACCTGCGATTTCCTTAGGCTCGGGATAAATGAATTATTATTTGATATGATAATAGGTACGCTTTCTTTTAATATGTCATGAAATAAATTGCGACCCATCATTAATTAACATCACTGAGGCGGTTTTTTGAAACTTACTAGATCGTTTGTCATAATCGTACGAAGACAAGCGAGTTATCCATTTGACACTTGACATTCCAAAAATCCGTACAAAATACGAAAAGATACTCAGTACCATCGATTTTGCCAGCAAAGGGAGAATTTTCTATAAAAGACAACAATATTCAAGGTTTCGGCGAGTTTCGAACTCGCGACCTTCTGCGTGTAAAGCAGACGTGATGACCGCTACACTACGAAACCGTGTGCTGCATTGTGCGTACGCAATATCGAAGTGATGAATAAAGAAAGCTCATCAGCAGAAGATATTTGAAATTCAAGTAGAGTAATAATTTATACATCGACATCAAACAGGCACATGTCACTGTTACTTTTTACATATATTCATTCGAAATAGACAAACGTAACAACGATAGACTTTTCTTAGTTGCAGTGAGCAAAATTTCAGCTAAAAGTATCGTCAATGAGACAAGTCAGGATGATTCGACGAGAAAGTGTTACTACAAAACCAATCTACTTTCAGGTTTCGGCGAGTTTCGAACTCGCGACCTTCTGCGTGTTAAGCAGACGTGATAACCACTACACCACGAAACCTAACTTGATACGTTCTTTCGAATTAATTCAGATGAAGTATATAGGAAACTGTTACTTAGAACAGCATTTCGTGTGGAATAGTGTAATAATGTCCCCAGTTTCCTCAATAAAAATCAAATAATAGTGATATTTTTATTATTTATGGCGTGACAGTGACAAGCATAGTTAAGCAACGCGAATTGACATGTAGCGAAGGGCAACACGGTAATGTGTGAGACGAGTTTAGATTATTCGCCGTTGTTTGAATTTAAAGCAAAATTTCGTTTGATTGCTATGCAAAGAATGAATTTTAAGGTTTCGGCGAGTTTTGAACTCGCGACCTTCTGCGTGTGAAGCAGACGTGATTACCACTACACCACGAAACCACGACCTGCGATTTCCTTAGGCTCGGGATAAATGAATTATTATTTGATATGATAATAGGTACGCTTTCTTTTAATATGTCATGAAATAAATTGCGACCCATCATTAATTAACATCACTGAGGCGGTTTTTTGAAACTTACTAGATCGTTTGTCATAATCGTACGAAGACAAGCGAGTTATCCATTTGACACTTGACATTCCAAAAATCCGTACAAAATACGAAAAGATACTCAGTACCATCGATTTTGCCAGCAAAGGGAGAATTTTCTATAAAAGACAACAATATTCAAGGTTTCGGCGAGTTTCGAACTCGCGACCTTCTGCGTGTAAAGCAGACGTGATGACCGCTACACTACGAAACCGTGTGCTGCATTGTGCGTACGCAATATCGAAGTGATGAATAAAGAAAGCTCATCAGCAGAAGATATTTGAAATTCAAGTAGAGTAATAATTTATACATCGACATCAAACAGGCACATGTCACTGTTACTTTTTACATATATTCATTCGAAATAGACAAACGTAACAACGATAGACTTTTCTTAGTTGCAGTGAGCAAAATTTCAGCTAAAAGTATCGTCAATGAGACAAGTCAGGATGATTCGACGAGAAAGTGTTACTACAAAACCAATCTACTTTCAGGTTTCGGCGAGTTTCGAACTCGCGACCTTCTGCGTGTTAAGCAGACGTGATAACCACTACACCACGAAACCTAACTTGATACGTTCTTTCGAATTAATTCAGATGAAGTATATAGGAAACTGTTACTTAGAACAGCATTTCGTGTGGAATAGTGTAATAATGTCCCCAGTTTCCTCAATAAAAATCAAATAACTGTGATATTTTTATTATTTATGACCTGACAGCATAGTTAAGCAACGCGAATTGACATGTAGCGAAGCGCAACACGGTAATGTTTGAGACGAATTTAGATTATTCGCCGTTGTTTGAATATAAAGCAAAATTTGGTTTGATTGCTATGCAAAGAATGAAGTTTAAACTTTCGGCGAGTTTTGAAATAGCGACATTCTGCTTTTGAAGTAGAGGTGATAACCACTACACCACGAAACCCTTTGCCGGTTAGGTCGCTCCCTATATCGCATCGATCAATAATGAAACTTCATCACCAGAGGATCTTTCAATCTGAAATATAGTAAAAATGGCCCATTTCCCGTCGATACGGAACAAGCATATATATATATATATATATATATATATATATATATATATATATATATATATATATATATATATATATATATATATATATATATATATATATATATATATATATATATATATATATATATATATATATATATATATATATATATATATATATAGTTACTTAGTTGTATTATGTGAAAATTTCCGCTTAAACTATTATCAGGGAGACTTGTGTCACGATGATTCCACGAGAAATCTTAATCTAAAAGAAAGATGGTTTCGAACTCACGACCTTCTGCGTGGTATATATATAGGAAATTGCTACTTATGACATCGTTTCATGTAGTCTTGCTGAAAATGGACACATCTTTTGGCGTGTTACACAAGAGACTGTTGCGGACACCCCGGAGTGGGGGCGATGACCCGGGCGCCCCCGTGTCGTAGATGAACGATGTCATAGGGAGCCCGCCACATTTCTACTTTGTGATCTGCCCAGGTGAAACAATATGGGCCATAGAACTAAGATGTGTATGAATTATGCAGGGGTTTATTACATGAAAGAGAATAGGATGTATATTGCCAATGCCGGCGGTTGGTCTTTGCTGATGCGGACGCTCCGGTTGAGGGTTGATAAGTGGATGCTCCAGTCGGGTCGACGGTTAATGAAGTGCGGTTGCTCCGGTCGTGTCGACGGGTTTGCAGGTTGTTGATGAGTGCGGTTGCTCCGGTCGTGTCGACTGTCGGAGGTGAAGTGAGTGTCGAAGAACCTTCCGTAAATAATTACTAGTGTGTACGGGAAATGTTTGTTGGTCGTCGCAGGTGGGCTTTGGTCGTCAGGTTTGGTTAGGACTGTTGGTTGGCTGGTCTGGTTATTGCTGCTTGTGATTGCTGCTGGTGATCGCTGCTGGTCGTGGCTGCCGTTGCGGATCTGCCGGGTCGAGTCCAATCGAAACCTCCCGTAATAATTACTAACAATAGTGTGTACAGGGAAAGGTTGTGGACGACGTGCGGGTGGCCAGTAGGAGTGGCATGCCGAGAGTCAGAAGTGTAGAGAGAGTGTGTGAAAATAAGCTGTGACAAAATGACTTTTGCCATTTTTGTGATGATTTTTACTTGGGATAGAAAATTCTTGCCATAGCAAACCTGAATTGACTTTATTTAAGTTCAGCGGGGCTATAAGAAACCTCAAACAGCTGCGAAAGCATTAGTCGGGGCCCTCACTCAAGCTCGCCCACCCTCGGTCGGTTCAGTAGTATGTAAAAAAAAAAAGAAGACAAAGTAAAAAATTACTTATACTTTTTAATTGCAGGAAATTTAATTTAATGAAACTGAAAGTTAATTTAAAAAAAAAAAGAAACGAACAAAATTGTCTTACCCTTTCTTTTTAAAGTGTTCTTAGAAATCATATTTCCCCCGTTCGTGCTTTTGTTTCTTTTTTTATTTATTTATTTTTTGTCACTTGATTCTTGGACTCTGTTATTTTTACGTATTCGAATTTTTCTAGCTTTTTAACCTCCTATATTGTCTACAAATGATTTATGGATTTTATTTTCACGGTGATGTATGATTCATTTTATTTTTATTTATATATTTATTTAAATCACCTTATTTTTTTAAAGCGTCATCACTCATTAAAAAAATTAAATTAAATTTAAAAAATCCCCGAGCACAAAACCTAAAGGGACTCTCTTTCTAATTGAAGACAAATATTTTCATTCGTTGTTAAATTCTTGTTGAAACTGCGATGACTTTTTCATTTCGTCTATGGTTAAAGGGAGATTACATAGCTAATAATAATATATGAGGCTAACTCTTTCCAATCGGTTCCGTGGTGTAGTGGTTATCACGTCTGCTTAACACGCAGAAGGTCGCGAGTTCGAAACTCGCCGGAACCTGTGGTATTGCTTTTTTTTTATTTTGTTTCTGAAATGTTAATTGTCTCTGTATTGTATTGTTGCATTTTCATACAACTCTGTTTTCTTCTTCGGTTAGAATTATTAATTTATTATTCAACGCGTTTTAATTTAGAGATCAATTAGCCTTTCTAATATGAAATCAGTTATCCTCTCTGACTGACCATAAAAGTTTCTCTTGCTTGGTCGATAATAATGCATAATCTAATCAGCATATCCAGCCCACGTATTAATTTTTTGAAAAAAAATTGATCATTTCTGTTTATTCACCCCAAATTAATTCGCCCCCAAAATAAAAAGAATTTACTAAAATTCACACCAAATTCTCCCAGAGCGAGGCTTTCCATTGTACTCCATTTGGGTTGACCTTTGCTATCGCCACAAATTTGGGCGACTCGGGTTATTTCTCACTCCAATAAACAAGCCAAACTTAAACTTCTTTTTTTTTAATTATAAAAAATTACTTGTAAGTACAAAAAGATTTTTTTTATTTGATAAGAAAACCCTACGAAAAAATAGTTTGAGTTAACATTTAATTTAAATGGGTACACAACAAAGACAGGCGACACGAGCCGAATTTAAGAAGAAACAATAAGAAGTTTATTTATTCATTCTTAACACACAAAATGAATGAATTAGACAAATTTGTGTGCCAAATGATGGCCAATAACATGTATGTAAAAATAATCAATTTGTAGCGGACTTTCCATAAAACGACAGGGTAACCAAATTTGTTGTGCGTGCGTGTGAAGGGTGTTCGCCACAATTATTTATTTTTGAACAGGAGAAGGTGTGGAAAAAATTATGCCTTGTTGGAGGTCGCTATCAAATGTGTGAAAATTACATTTGATGTGTAATAGCAGATGACAAAATACAAGACAGAAGATAAAGTTGAAAACATAACAATTGGATTTATTACTGAACTGAATATACATGTATTTGAACTGAAAGGTTAGACGGAGTTACGTCTCTTTGACTTGGTAAAATTGTATCTGAGCTCATATTGAATAAGTCGACTATTAGAATGTATAAGAATAGTGTAGCATGTTTGGAATGTATGAACAAGTTCAATAGAGTTCAAAAATAATACTTGCATGAATTATGTACAGTTCTTTTAACGTCTGACTGGATCAGTCGAGACGAGAGTTCCTTTAGGGTCACATTTTGGCAGCGTGTTGAGATGTACGAGTAACGAAGAGAAGTTAAGAAGTCGAAAAAAGCAGGAACCTGAAGAGAGCGAGTATCACACGTGTTTTGTTTATATATCTTCGCTGTACCACGTGGGAGGCTCAGAACTGACTTGGCGCCTAAATGGATTTGTCGCGTGGGAGCGATCTGATTGGTCGAAACTGAGAAATTAGCAAGTTAGATTGAAGGTGATTAACTATTGAATGCTTGTTGATTACTTTGTAAGTACGATGTTGGTAAAATCGTAACAGGAAGAGTGCATTTCCTAGCTGGGTGTCGTGGAAGATTCCACAAATGCAAATGAAATATGCCCTTTTACAATAAAAATTATACTGCTGAATAAGGTCCTCAGAAAAGAAAACTAAAATGCAAAAAAGGAGAAAACACTTCTCGGAATAGTTTTCAAAGAATTGGTATAATTTTCGAAGCAAAACTTCGTGGTAATAGCGAAGAATAGAACAATCACACCAGCCAACGACTTTTCCTTGATGTGGGAGCGACTTTGACGTTCCTTCCAATTCTCCTATTGTGGTTGTCAAATTTCTTCTATATTGTTTCCCTGTCTGAACCGGGACGACCTGGGTGCCAGCAGCAGATGTTCGTCGACTCCAGTATTTACCTGCTACACCCCACTGAGTTAGGATGCGACACTAGATCAATTATTTAACGTGGAAAATTCGAGTGTTTCCACTCTTGGGCCATTGGTCACTCTCTTGTCGTAGCTAGTCATAGCCAGTCAAAGACACGCTACGAAACAGATCCTATGATCATGTCCAAGTAGAGGTGGTGGGGAACAGTTACTACAAGAGCATCATGTCATCTTTAACTCTAAGAACCCACCTTTTATAAACTACAGGTAGGCTACAAATCCACTTCGCGGACATTGGAGCGAAACCTTTTGATTGGTTCTGGATTAAATAAACGCAGTTGTTTTTCCACAAATCGAAATGTATCAAAAATATTTTTTAAATTCAAAAAATAAGCAAAGGCCCCAACGCAGCGTCTGCTTTATCTAAAAAAAGCAGACGAGACACGCTCAAGCAGCTTAAATTTCTTACAGTACCTCGAATATCATCCGCTCTTACAAAATGTAAATAACTCCCTGATTTTTGGTAATTTTTCATTCTGTGGGTTGGAGTTGTTGCGAAGGAAGCTAAGCAAATTATGATCAGGACCAATAATATTGCTGATTTTTCTTTGGATTTTATCAAGAATCTCTAAATAAATAGCAGGAGCACAGGACCATATGTGGCAGCAATATTGTAAGCATGGATGAATGGTAGACTTTTAGATATGTATGATTGTGAAGAGAAAAATTTCTTAGCAGCTGACCTAGTAATGGATTCAATATAGTCTTTCCACTTCATATCAGCCATGAATGTTAACCCTAGAAAGCCCAACCATCAAGTGTAAGATAACAGAATGTATGGTCGTTCGCAAAAGGAACAGTCCAAGATGGGAGCTACAAATTGGAAACGTCAAAATTAAGTAAATAGAGAAATGTAACAATTTTGGAAGTGTTTAAACAGATAACAGAAAATGTGACACCTAAATTCGAAGGTGCATTGGAACAGCAAAAGATGCTTTCCAAAAAATAAATAAAATATAAAGAAACAGGAAAATTTCGTTCGAAAAAAGCGCTAAACTGCTATGTAATATCAATTCTCCTATATGCCATGCTAGATACTTTTCTTACAAATGAAAACAAGTTTTTGAGGCAACACAAGTGTATTTCTACAGAATAATGCCCTCTACTCAAAACAAATTTTAAAACAAACGCAAATATACCAGAGTGCCGGTCATTATCGACGAGATTCTCGTCTTGCAACCTTAATCATAGGTAAAGTATAATTTTCTTTCTCTCTTTCCATAACGTGATGGCATATTAAAAAATAAACAATAGGACAAGATGAGGAGGTAATTAGATTGACGAATAGGCTAAAATGTTGCGCCGAAAGCCGCGTTACGGTTGAACTTTGAACTCAATGGTTTTAGATTCGGAGCTTCAAAAACTCTGACTGGCTATGAACCTCAAAGAACGATAATCATTATAATTTAAAAGTAAAACCGAGTTATTTCCCATGTATCATTTGCTGATGTCTCTGTTGAAATAAAAAATTAAAAAAACTTTTTCATTTATTTATTCTGAATAAAATTAAATTCTAGAATCATTTTGCTGTTAATTTCCATGCAATGATGAAAATAAATTTACAAATATAATTATTTTACGACCATTAGCTTTTTTTATCTAAACATATTCATTGACTAAGTTGATATATAGACACACATAAAAACACACACATACACACACGTATACACACATATATATGTGTGTGTGGGTGTGTGTGGGTGTGTGTGGGTGTAAAAGTTCAGATATAAAAATATATATGTAATATATATATATATATATATATATATATATATATATATAGCATAATGAGAGGCCACGACATTTGATAGATAATTGCAAATGTATATTGATAGACTCAAATTTTAGCACTACATACATATGAAGAAAAAAAGAGAAATACTGGATTTTAAAATTAAACACATATAAACTAGGGTTAAACAAAGACTTGGGTATTCTAAATCAGTATAAATATTTCAATAGTTAAAATATTTCTTCAAAAAATTTCTTTAGATATGGTAAAAAATCCTTTTTAAACAATAACCAAAACACCAGATGTCCGTTAAAGAATCAAACACAATCGCGTTCCACACCACGTGTCGTCCGAGTCTAAAAACAAACACACAAACACAGTAATTTAAGTACAACACACATACGAAGAAGAAAAAAAGAAAAATACTGAATTCTAAAATTAGACACATATAAACTAGGGGTAAACAAACACGTGGATATCTTAAATCTACATAAATATTTCAATAGTTAAAAATATTCTAAGAAATATTTCTTGAGTTATGGTCAAAAAACCTTTTAAACAACATTTAAGACACTATCATCAGTCTTCCGCCAAAAATTCAAACAAAGTCGCATTGCACATCACGTGACATGCACGCTTCACGACAAACGCTGTAAACAAACGCTGTAAACAAACACACAAACACAGTATCTCATTTGATTTCTGAGGAAAGACCTAGGTGGTCTGAAATATTAAATAAATAAATATATACAAAAACACAGAAATAAATACTTTCATAAAAAAAACACCCAATTTTGTTTCATTTATTTTATCCAGATATTATATATATATATATATATATATATATATATATACATTTTATTTTTTTACAAAAATATTTTTCATTTATATCTGCATTTTTACACACACACACACACACACACACACACACACACAAATATATATATATATATATATATATATATATATATATATCAGGTATTATATTTATATCTGAACTTTTACACACACACACACACACACACACATGCGCGCGCGTGTGTGTGTGTATATATATATATATATAGATTGATAGATAGATAGATAGATAGATAATGTATTGGGGCAGCAGATCATTATTCAAACATATATTGTTTAATATAACAGATAATGAATGTGTATTATGTTTGATCATGGGAAGTTTTATACTTCGTATGGTTACTTTAATTTTAATTTTCAAATATTGAAGTCCTTCTACACTAAAACAAAGCAACCCACACTCAACAAAATTACATTTCAAATTAGTCACAACACATTTCATTGCATCTAGATATATGACACTGTTGTTAATATTTCAGTCTCTCATATGGTACAACACCATAGAACTGCATCATGAATTTACGACCTGTATCTGCTATTCCACGGCTGTAATTGTCGCATAGCAATATTCTATGTCAACACAACAGAATATCATTTTTGATGGTGAATATCTTTGTTTAAATGTCCATAGAACCACTCTGAACTGGTTCTATGGACATTTAATATATATATATATAAAAATTCATATATATATATACATATATATATATATATATATATATATATATATATATATATATATATATATATATATATATATATATATATATATATATATAATTTAAATAAAAACAGATTACTTTAAGGTTCCATATAATAAATTATTTCACCACAGCCCTTCCAAAGGACAGTGGATCATCAGATTTATTTCAAAATGTTGAAATGAAAAAATGAAAATAAATTTACACATTTATGACGGGCAATAATAAGGAAACTCACGAAGTGGGGCAGTGTAGGGAGGTAGAGAGACAGCGTTGAGTTAGATGTAACATTTCTATTGTTTCAAATTTAAATATTCGCTGAAATCTAGACATTGACACTTTAAATCTGTTAACGGAAGTTATATCTTGATTAGGAAGTGGGATGGAGAAATATATATATATATATTATAATAAAAAGAAAGAACAGTAAGATATATAATCCGGTATTCTTACTGATATTTTTATTTTTACAAAACAGTGCCCAATATAAATTTACAGAGCATAAATATTATAAATTAGCTGATTTAAAAAAATATGGTTCCTTTGCTACACAAGAATTACCATGTTTCAAAAACCAAAGCTAAAAACTTCAACTTTAATTATATAATTAAATTAAAAGCATTAGTTCTGTTTCATCTTCAAGCGAATTTTGATGAAACAGAAATATATTTGCAAAATGACAAATTATCTCACTATCTTATCAACATTTGCCTTTTTTCTACCTACATTCATCTATGTTACAAATTAAATAAAACATGACTGACTATTAAAGTATGACAAATTTTCACAGATTTTTGGGATCTTGTATTTTTTGTCCAAATCAATGAATTTTTTTGCTCATACGATGTCTAAAAAAAAACAGTATATAAAATTCACTATTTTTTATCTATAATGTTGAACATGTTAGAATTATTCAACATTTTAACAAGGAAAATGTTAAAAATTGATGCAAAACATTGTTGATTCATTTAAGAATATGGCATGATCTATTATGACATGTCTCTAATTATTTAAGATGGAATGATCTATTATGACATATCTCGAAATTTGTATTTCAATACATGGAATTTTTTTCAATTTTTCTAATTCAAAATTGTTCACCTATGTTGCATATCATCCATTAGGTTACAATAAAATCTGTATTTTATATAAATACCACCTTATGAAAATTGAGATGTATTAAAGTTGAGGGCCTCGTATCATAGACTCAGAAGGAGGCACAAGAGCCTTGAACGGGACCTATATAAATAAATAGTAATTTACCCATGCATGCATGGACTCTCCCAGCTATAAATAGGAGTAGGTACTGCTTTTTGGAGAGGAAAGTTTCCAGCAGTCAGCTCTGACAGTTGGATTGAACATTCTTACTGTAACACTCTCGTTTGTATATGTTTGTATTACTGTTTCTGTTAATATATTTGTTTAACTCAATTCCTCTCTTTGTGTCTTTATTTCTGGCCCTAACAAGGCCACAACAATATAAAAGTTATAAAACAGTTATTGGTTAGAGTTGAATTCGACCAAGAAATAGTTGTATTTAAAAGTGCTCAATACATAAAGAAAGAAAATAAAAATTCAACATGCAGAGCATTTAAATTTTTTTTAAATTTAGATCAGCCACTCATGCTACCTTGGTTTCAAAATTTTTGGCCTATGCTGAAAATACCAAAAGATAAAACCAAAGTAGTATGATTGGCTGATCTTCTAAAATTTATATATATATATATATATATATATATATATATATATATATATATATATATATATATGCAGAAATATAGTCTTAAAGTGTGCTATATTTATGGGGTAAAGTGCTCAATATCAGAGATAGAGCGTGTGTAAATATAAAAGTGGACATGGAAGTCAGCACTTAGAGGCGACAGTCTGTTTCATGCTAGTGCAATCGTCTATATATATATATATATATATATATCCACATACAAGCCTATTTCACTGTATCACAGCTCATCTGTGTGGCTAGACATACGATTGCCTCAAGCCAGGATCAAAACTCAACCGATTTGGCATCAGTCAGAGACTCTACCCGCAAGCTATCGGTACATACCAGAGAAAGGGAGTCTTTTAATGTATTATATACATGATGTATATAGGCGACATCCACTCAGAGTGCTCAATTTATAACTGAAGAACGATGTGTTATAAGTAAGAACAGCCACTGTTTTAAAAATTCCCTTTCCCCATATATATATATATATATATATATATATATATATATATATATATGTTTCATTGATCATTGAATATGATAGACAAGGAAAGTCTTATAAATTTTATTAAGTTTTTCTCATGCTCTCACAGTTTTGCTGGAGAGTAGGGGTGCTAAACAAATGTAGAAACTGTAGGCCACATTATTGACCCAAGCATTTTTAGCCAATTCATTAGACATTTCTAAGGTGTTCACTGTTAATATGTTTTCCATGTTTGTGTTCTAAGTTGCCATGTGTAGAAGTAGTGCTACTTCTAATTTGTGTGAGAAAAATGTGGTTGTGACGACAATCATTACAAACAGTTTCTACATTTTCTTAGCCTCTGCAAACGGAAAACTTTAAGAACCTCAGAGAAAACTTAATAAAAAACTTAATGAAAAAAGAGTTTCTTTGTCACTCCCAAACATACAATATATATATATGTGTGTGTGTGTGTGTGTGTGTGTGTGTGTGTGTGTGTGTGTGTGTGTGTGTGTGTGTATTTCTGACCGTGAGATATGAGTTCGAATCTTATCATGGTCAATTTGTCAAGATCAATCCCAGCAGGCGGCACCTTTGGAAAGTGCCTGGAAACCATACCACGAGTTGACCCAAGTCTTGTGGGTGAAATTGGGTAGGCAAAACCCTTGAAGGTTGTCAATAGCTGTGCTAGCAGGAAGTCACAAGTCATTGTGACTGAGGGTTTGAGTGTGCTGGCCTTGTTCAGATTGTTGATCACAACAGATAACACACTCTCTCCCAGAAACTGTAACTAAGGTCTGCTCAGCATAGTTACATTTTAAACCACAGGTAGGCTCTGTGGGTGTAAATAAACACAAATGCGCCTGAGCAAGCATTTGCAATAGTAATTGGCTCACTGTCCTAATAGCTATTATCATATATATATATATATATATATATATATATATATATATATATATACATTTTCTGTTCCAAGAAATGTTGTTGGTTAGAGGTCTTCCTGTGGAAATTATACTCTCTGAGTAAACCTAAATCCCTGTTTAATCCCTCAGTGTTTGAATTTATTTTGAAAATAAATTTCAACTGCATCTTTCTTCTCTGCTATTGAATGAAAACACAAAAAGTATGCATCTGATGTCATCAATGCTATGAAATGATTGGTTGAAGTGGGCAGCGACAGACAAATTGTTGTTGTTTTCCCTGATGGGTTTTTTTTATGAATATTGAACCAAAGATGGAATTCTGTTCCAGTTTATACAAAGTAATTTCCTTTTTTGTATTTGTGGTACAATAGCAAATTTATATGGTTTGAACTGTCACAATTCAGAACTGGTCATTTGAATACTACGTGAGTGCCAGGGGATGTGAAATTGCTATCAGTGATTATATGTCTACAGACTTGGCATCAGGGTTTATTGCAGCTGATATTCCCTTGGTGAGGTGGTGAATCATGTATACCGGATGATGTTAAGTGTGTGTGCATATTGGGGGGGGGGGCTGATGCCTAGTGTGAAGTGGGTTCTCAATTAATATTTTTCTAATAGTTTGGTCAAGTTTTAAATACTGAAAATCTTTTGTTAAGATATCATTTTAATCATTTATATATATATATATATATATATAAATGTATATATATATATATATATATATATATATATATATATATATATATATATATATATATATATATATATATATATATTAAAAAGAAGAGAGGTACCGCAAACTTTTTTGGTTGTAATGTGGGTTTTTGTTTTTTCTTTTTTATTAAAAAATATTATTCTTTATTTTTCATAGTTTTACATAGTTTTACAACACGTGTTTCTGGTCTTACGACCGTCTTCAGGTAAAGGGTGGAGATTTCCACATATTATTAAAAATAATTATTAAAAATAATTAATTTTTTCCTTTATGCTTTTCAATGTTACATCTTCTCTATATGAGACATTCTCTGTTTTTGTGTTGGTCATTCCAATGTCTTTCTTTAAATGGTAGTGAAGAGTTCTGAGGGAAGGGTCATAAAACAATTAAGGTTGGTTTGAGAAGTGATGAATCGGGTTGTCTTATCTTTTAATGTTTTAATGACCCCTGTGTGTTCTTAGATCCCTTAGATCTATTTCCGTTTTCGTGTGTTCCTGTCAGCATGCGTGTATATATGTGTGTGTACATTCCCCCTGAATACATACACTGTTTCACTACGAAGAATTAGTAAACACACTTGTACACATACACACACACACAAACATACACAGACACACACACACACATACACATGCACACACGTATATTGTCCCACCATAAGGAATCTGTACAAACGCACACACACTCTCATACACAAACACACACATTTTTTTCCCAAGTTACACGGAACCAGCACGCACACGCACACACACACACACACATATACATATATATACGCATATACATACACACGTATTTCCTAAGTTGTGTGGGGTTTGTGTGAGTAGCTCCCCTGCTTTCGCCAATATGCGTGCATATACACGCATACATACATATACACACACACACACATATACATACACATACACACACATACATACATACATACACATACATACATATATATATATATATATATACATATACATATATACATACACATATACACACGCATACACACACACATACATACACACACATACACACATATGCGTACATATATACATTTTTCGTGTTCCACAGATACCCGCATGTGAGCTTGCGTGCATGTATAAGAGCGGTTTGATCACTGTATTTGGTCACCATGTGTGCATGCTGTGTGCTTTTGTGTGTGGGGTCATGATCTATTCAGTTCCGGTTTGAATTTATTTATGAAATTTTTTTCCTGTATTTGTAGATAGGAATAATTGTCTGTTTGGTATATCGGCATGATATTAAATTTACCCTGGTTACATTCAAAAATATGTTGTGAAACAAAAAGTTTTCTGTTGTCCGGCAACTTTATGTTGCTTTTGTGTAGGGAGACCCTGTTGTTCAGTTGTTGGCTGATGCCTATATATGATTTCCTGCATTTTGTGCATTTAAGTACATAAATCACATTTTTGGAGTTGCAGTTTAAGTTTTTGTTTATTGTGAACGTTGTTTTGGGGTTTTGAAAAGTGTACGAGTTTCCTTCTATAATGATGTCACAAACCCCACACCTTTTTTTGTTGCATTTTGTGACTCCCTGTATTGTGTGTTGGGTAAATTTAGATGAGGTTAATATGTGTTTTAGGTTTTTAGATTGGCGTTTACTTTTGATTATTTTGGTTGTTTTTATTATATTATTCAGTTTATTATTCTTGCTAAGTCGGTCTAGATTTTTGGTAATTTTTGTGAATATTTCTGGATTGTTTTTGTTGTATGTTGAGACATATGCTATAGTTGGCTCGACATTACGTTTCTTTTTATTTCTGAGTTGGTCTAGAGGGATTTTTTTTGCGAGTTCAAAACCTTTGTTTATTAGAGTTGTGGGGTAGCCTCGTTTTTTTAGAGTTTTGTGTAGTTCTTCTAAGCGGGTTTTTCGGAGGTGTTTATCAGTCACTATAGTACAAACTCTACGTGCTAGGGAATAGGGAATAGATTTTAGGCAGCTTTTGGGGTGATGGCTCTTGAAATGAAGGTATTGTTGGGTGTCTGTGGGTTTGTGGTAGATATCTGTGATTATATGGTTGTTTTTATTTCTAATGAGTATATCTAAAAATGGTAATTCGTTAAAATTATATTCTTGCGTGAATTTGATTTTTGGGTGTAAGTTTTGAAGTAGAGTATGAAATTGGTTAATGTCGCCCCATGAGGATTTCCAAAAGATGAAGCAATCATCTAAGTATCTTTTCCAAGATTTAGTGAACTGGGCTTTTATATTTGCCCCATATATTTGTTCTATCTGTTCATAGAGGTTTTCTTCTAGGTAAGCTAATGTTAGGGTGGCATATGTTGGAGCCATTTTTGTTCCCATTGCTGTACCCAGGGTTTGGATATAATTTTTATTGTCAAATTCAAAGGTGTTATTGTTTAAAATTAGATCTATACTATTGATAATGAACTCTTTAGTGAATCTCGGATGTAGTGTTTCTGGATGTTTTTCAATCCAGAATGAGATTGCTTTCTTTCCTAGTTCATGGGGTATGTTGCTGTATAGGCTACTAATATCAAAAGTTGCCATAAGAGTTCCCGGATCCACCTTTTGTGGTATGTAGCTAAGGAAATGTATATCGTCTCTGATATGACTTTTAATTTGTTTCGTATATGGTTGTAATATTATGTCTATCAGGTTACTTAGTTTTAGATCATGACCCCACACACAAAAGCACACAGCATGCACACATGGTGACCAAATACAGTGATCAAACCGCTCTTATACATGCACGCAAGCTCACATGCGGGTATCTGTGGAACACGAAAAATGTATATATGTACGCATATGTGTGTATGTGTGTGTATGTATGTGTGTGTGTATGCGTGTGTATATGTGTATGTATATATGTATATGTATATATATATATATATATATGTATGTATGTGTATGTATGTATGTATGTGTGTGTATGTGTATGTATATGTGTGTGTGTGTGTATATGTATGTATGCGTGTATATGCACGCATATTGGCGAAAGCAGGGGAGCTACTCACACAAACCCCACACAACTTAGGAAATAC